>CM022302.1:155421125-156021125 GCA_011799875.1 Thinopyrum elongatum | reverse complement strand
CAAAAAAATCAAAATTATAACCCCGTCGGCCTGTGATGGGCCGAAGAGATGCCTGTCGGCCTACGGGAAGCCGAAGAGGGGCCTGTCGGCCTCTGGCTGGCCGAAGAGGGGCCTGTCGGCCTTTGGCTGGCCGAGGGGTGGCCTGTCGGCCTCTGATAGGCCGATTTTTTTTTTTTTGAATTTTGACTTAATAATGACGTACAACGATTACCCGTCTTATAAACATTGTAAAAATATTATTTATGCTTCCTCGCAACTCTTTCCCTCCATATTTTCCCGGCATCCCTTTCCCGCCATATTTTCCCGGCATTCCTTTCCCGCCATCCCTTTCCCGCCATTTTCTACTCTCTACCTATAAAACCCCCTTGACAGTAAGGTGAGTAAGCAGTGCAGTGTAGTGTACTCGACATGTCCGACTATCCTTTTGATCGTAGTTTTCACCCTGAGATGAGCAAATGTCTTCTGAGACTAGCCACCAATTTCAGGATGGACAATAGGATAGTTCCATGGGACGAACTCATCGGTAGTGACATCATACTGAATGAGTTGGCTCACGCATTACGTAGGTCTGGGTGGCCTGGAAGGACCTATGAGGAGGTACGTAAAGAACTTCTTAGGTTGCATGGAAGGTGGAAGAAGGTAGTGCAGACGAAGAGTGAAACTTTCTTAAGGATTGCAGCAGAGCATACATATTTATGGACTGCCGTCAGCGAAGACGAAGACGATATCTTCATGTCAAGCACCAAGGGCAAGAGTACCGCGTCGTCGAAGGGAAAGAGTGCCGCATCGTCGAAGGGAAAGAGTGCCGCATCGTCGAAGGGAAAGAGTGCTGCATCGTCGAAGGGCAAGAGTGCTGCATCGACGGAGGATGACGATGATGCCTTCATGTAGTCTGTAAGCTTCATTTTTTTAAGTTCAGCCCTACCGTTTAATTCAGATGTACCTGTATCTGAATGAACTATTGCAGTCTCTTTGGAAATGTAACTGGAATGACAATGCGAATTAATAGTAATATGTTTCTCGCATACATAGGTCGATATATGTCTCCAACTCTGATAGAAGCAAGTGCGATAGTAACACATACATCAAGCATGTCTCATACATAGATAATGACTCATACATAGATAACCATATCACTGCTGGGGACGACGACGAATCTTGGGCTTCCTCGGACGAGGACCGGAAGGCGATAAGCGCTCAGTCGGTGGACGAGTCTCACGATGACCACGACCATAGACAACCTGGTCTTTCAGTGTCTGTGTCTCCTGCGTCCATGGTGGTGGTGGAGTGTGAAGAACTGTCTGCGAGAACTCATAGGTGTTTGCAGCTCGGTCATCGTCGTCGCCGTCGCCGTCTAAGAACGAACCAGCACCACTAAGTATCGGTGAATGGACTGAATGCATGAACGGTTGTGACTGGCTGCCGCCTGCGGTAAAGTAAAACATGTAAAATTGATTTGCGAACCTATAATGTTTAAAAGAATGTACAAAGTAGTGTTACCTAGGTCCATCTGATTATGCCAGGAAGAGCCCCCTGGTTGTGAAGGAGGTGGCTGCTGGCAGAAATGGCTCCGTGGTTGTGAAGGAGGTGTCTGCTGCCAGGAAGAGCTCCCTGGTTGTGAAGGAGGTGTCTGCTGCCAGGAAGAGCTCCCTGGTTGTGAAGGTTCTGGTTCTGAACGCTGCACAGAGGGTCGTGGTTCCGAACGGTGCACAGAGGGTCGAGGTTCTGAACGCTGCAGAGAGGGGCGTGGCGGACGATGTGCTGGACGAGGAATAACAACATCCGAAGATCGTCTACATGTAATAGCTGCGTAAATCCTGTGTAGCTTCTCATCAAGTCGCCTCAACCATGAGACGTTCTCTTGTGGTGGAATATTATCTCCCCTCTCAAAGCGTTATAGTTTGTTGGACTTGATATGTGTGTCCGGAAAACCCTCTGCGTAGACATAGCCCACTTTATCACCGTATACTTCAATTTTTTCTTTGTATCAAACATAGCCCCTATCTGGACTTGGTTCAGATTATATTGCCATGGAGTCTCATGGCCATCGTTGACAGTAAGACCGGTGGATATGTCCCGATCCCATGCAGAAGGAATTGGTACCTCCACTTCATCCTCGGAATTTTCAGAATCCAGATGCTCCGCAAATCCATCCTCGTCCTCTTCCCCCATCACCCTCTGCATTTCATCGCCTTCCTCATCCCCATCAGCAACACCAGAACCAGCTAATATTATCGACTGACTCTGCCCAGTATCATGACCACAAACATTGTGTGGCACGTAGTCTGACTCTTGGCTAGCATCCACATTCTGTGGCTGTGACCCGGATAAATAAATCTCGTTAGCCACTTGACTACCATGGCCGGGTTCATACCCCACGTGGAGTTGTACGGTATTCTCCTCCTTCGCCACTGGTTGCACTAGGGCATATGGGTGGATTCTTCGGTCTCGGCAACGACTTAACAGGGTCAACCAATGATGGCTCCTATCTATCGGCATCAACTCCCACTTGACATTTTTACAGGATTTGGTCCACAATGCATGAATACTGACGGAACATACTTCAGGATCCAGCCCAAAACTAGTAGTCAACCAGTGCTTCAACTGTCTAATGTCCAGTCTGTCCGGGTCTGAAAGTGTCATGACACCATTTTTAAACTCGCTAAGATCAACCCCCAACTCATTATATCGAACATTACCAGGGCCGTAGTAAACAGTCAAATTTACTGATTCAGACATTTTCACCTGTCAGACATTGCCACCTTCTCATTAATCGCAACGAACATAATTATTACCGGCTACACTAACTATCCGCTTAAATGACTATGTACACTAAATAAACTGTACAGCTCATAGAAAATTTGTGATGACATTGTTATACCTTCGACGCGTGTGTCCCCTTCTTCTTCCTCCTCTCTTCAACTCAGCGGCACCGGCCACCTCGCGGACTCCTTGTACCACCAGACAACACCACCGGAACTCCTCCTCATCACCACCTCCTCCTCCTCACCACCACCTCCTCCTCACCACCACTGCCTCCACACCCGCACCTCCTCCACCCCACCACCTCCTCACCAGCCACACCTCCTCCACCCCACCATGGCTCCTCCTCACGCACAAAAAACTACCCCATAGCAAAAAAAAATACCGTAGGCCGGCGGAGAATGCTATGATCTATTGTTTCTGCGGGTTGGATAGGAAAATAGGTGGACGAGGGAAGAGATCGGCGCGGGGGTGGAGAGTACAGAGAGCAACGAGAGAGAGAGGAGGTGAAAACGAGCAGAGGAAGAAGAAAGGAGCGGCGTCGGCCTTATCCAGGAGCTCTTCGGTCTCCTGGAGGCCGATGGGCCCTCCTCGGTCGCCTGGTGGCCGATAGGCCACCTTTCAGTCGAGTGGGAGCTGATGGGCCGCTCGTCGGCCCACTGGTGGCCGACCAGGCTCGCTTCGGCCAACTGCAGGCCGAGAGGCCCCTCTTCGGCCAGCCAGAGGCCGACAGGGTCATATTTCTGGGTTTTTTTTCGTTCAGCCCTATAGTTTTCAAATTTGCTATAAATCCTGTCATAGTTTTGAAAAAAAATCTTCTGCCTCCCCCGCCTCCCAGTCGTGGTTATGTTTTTATTTTATTTTATTTAGGGAACCGTAGTGTGCTATGTAGTCGTGGGTGGATCAATCGATGCTGACTCGATCTCGTGTTACTGGTAATTATTTCATAATTTTTGAAGAAGATGGGATTCTCTTTTAAGTGATCTTTATTAAGTGTTTAATTTGGTACAGTGTATATAGTAATAAGTAATGTAAGTATATATTTGAGCAGACACACCAATGCAAATTAGTACTATATATATTCATCGTATGATCATGTATACTGGCTGTTTTTATTATTTTGTTGATGATAGTAATTTGTGAATGCGAAATACTCCCTCTGTCCCATAATACAAGACGTAATTACATGCAATATGTGAGGTGTATTGTTAGTTTGTTTTTGCCCCCCTCCATTTTTTTCCGGGCTTGGGACCGGCATCGGCAGTGTTAGGCCCCCCTACCCCTACTAATATTGAACACACTCACCGAAGAATATGTACAGTTGTGATTAGCTATAGTTGAAATATTTCCGAGAGTAGACTGAATATATAATAATTTAATATGAAAATCGGTTTGATTGCATTGCAATATGAATTATAATAATTTTCCCATGCTTTCACTATCGGTTTGCATGAAATTCTAAGCTCGTACAATAAAACATTAGATAATATATTTTGTCGATGTTTGGTAGTAATGAACTATTTCCACGCGTACAAAAATTAATAGATAATAGCTGAATATGAAAACAGGTCTGATAGCATTGTACATATGCAATATTACAACGTCCTGATGCTTTTCCTATTTGTTTTTTTGAAATAATAAGCTTGCAGAATAAAGTATTACATAATATAGATTTTTGATGTTTGGTAGTAATGTAGTATTTCCACCTGTTGATGCATGTTTGCATTACTTTGGCAGTGTAGTAGACCATATTCGACCTGCCAATCATGTTAGCATAGTTAAGTCAGACTTTATTTGTAATAGATTTTGCAGTGTAGTAAGTTCCTATATATGTAATTCTTACGTAATAGTAACGCCTCATCTAGTAAAGAAACATCATCCTGAAATTCTGTTATTTGTTCATACCTTTAGAATATTTCTGTATAGACTTGACTACATCATCCTGATTGCTATCTTCATCATCTACTATTACCCGCAGTCCCTCACTTTTTGTTACTCTTGAGAAGGCTACGTATAACTGTCCATGTGTGAAAACTTGTTTAGGTAGATATAGTCCTACTTTGTTTAGATATTGTCCTTGGCTCTTGTTGATAGTCATAGCAAAGCAAACTGATATAGGATATTGTCTCCTTTTTAGAACAAATGGCCACGACGATTTAGTTGGTGACATCACTATTCTTGGAACATATACTTTTTCTCCCACATGGGTTCCAGTTATTATCTGTGCGTCAATGAATCTTCTTCCAAGCTGAGTAATCGTCATCCTTGCACCACTGCATAACCCAGCACTTTGGTTGATATTACGTAATAGCATCACAGGTATGCCGACTTTTAATTTCAGCTCGTGATTTGGGATTCCAGGAAATGGTAAGCTATTCAGGAATTCTTGGATATAATAATTCTGTTTCTGCATTGAAGGTAGTTTCTTTGCATACTGTGTCATAGCTTAGATAAGTTTTCTCTTCACCTTGTATCTGATCCATTATATACTCATTTATATCGCGAACTGTTTCATTTCTTGGACATAATATCGCTCTTTCTTCTAAGCATTCTCGTTGGCGATACCTCTCCTGTAAATTGGGATATATGCTCTCCATAATTGTTTTTTATGTCTTAACATATCCCTTAAGAGTCCTATCTAGCGCCTCAAAACATATCTTGTTTGCCATTGGAGCTTTGTCCCATAGTATTAGCGACGTCTTTTTTAGTACTTCTGCCAAGTGTGAACCCTGTTTGATGTCACATGTTGACTCTTCTGTAAGGATTAGTGGAATGTGGAACCTCGAGTGTGCTGTTCTCCCTCCTTCTAGAAGCAGTGCTGCAATACCAGATGATGCCACTGCTAGTACTATCTTCCCTTCATGAAGGAAATTTGTTGTGATCGCCTTCCATAGGTATGTCTCACCTGTCCCACCATATCCGTCCGCAAAAATTTGTTTTCCCAAATCTTTGTCAACAGATTCCATTATTGAGTCAAATGCAAGACGTTGTTCATAGTTGAGAGTACCAAAGATCTTCAAATGCTCTTCTTTTTGCTGCTCTTTGTTGTAATTAATTTCTTCATTGAGTAGCTTGTTTCCAAGTTCCTTTATTTCTGAAGAATCAGGAAGTTCTATTCCGGGGTATTCCTTAAGTGTCCTTCCAGCTTGTCTCATGAGCTTCTCTATTTCCACCAAGGTGTGTCCTTGCTTTTGTGATGCTATGAGGCATAGTGTAGGATAGTTCAATAATTTTCTCTGCTTGTACTCCATGTCTTTGCTTAATACCTCCGAGCATGATTCCCACAGTTTTTTTGGGCTTGTGACTTCGCAGTGGCTTAAAATTGTTGTGAATAGCTGCCTTAGTTGGTTGCCAGTTGCCCAACTTGATGCCTCATTGATGCACTCAAGCCACTCTTTGTCATCATCAAGAAAACCTAGTGCTTCACAAACAGATTTGTATGATGCGTGGACAACTCCATTTACTGTTCTTATGTCTTCAAAACACGTGCATCCTTTCTTGACGTTAAGTAGCATTCTCATATAGTATTTTTGTCCGCTTGCTGGATGGGCATAATATATCCTTCCAACTGATCTTCCTTTCTTCCTTTTGCTCCACTTTGTCTCTTTCTTTTTCCACACCCATTTTGATGGGAACTCTGCATATGTTAATTCTCTGGCTTCTTCACACATCTTGTTTGTCTCCATCCACTGTGTAAATTTAGTGATTCTTACTCTTTCTTTCCTGACGATCTTGGTTAAATCTGTAGAATCTGAGAAAACTACTTGTTGCTCATTTTCCAGGTGGAAATGCAACCTTTCGACGCAGTGATCTCTGAAGTGCATTTCGAAATGAAATATTCTCCAACACGCATCATTCCCTGTTATATATGTGCATTCTAGGTACCTTTTTATCTCATCATTTTCTGTTAGTGTTGTTGCTTGGTCATCACCTTTATTTATGTATTTAAAAAGGTATACTATATGCCAAAATCATGAGAATTTTAAATTGTAATACTCTTGTTATCCAAGCATACTATATGAAAATAATGGAAGTAACAATCATTATGTGCGTATTTGTACTAGGGAACCTTGGTTTTTTACATTGGTTTGCCAAAATGATGCAATTTCTATTGCATTAGGATGAGAAATTCGAAGGAGAAATTCAAAGATCTAGAAACGTACTGAGAGTCAAATCAACTATTGTCTGGAACATAGGTTGGGTCTCAAGTCGAACGTACGATAGTATACAAACTTTCACTATGAACAGTTACGAGACATACTGGAAAACCGTGTAGATATACTCGTTGGATCGACAAATAAGTATTGAACTGGCCATGAGCCCAAATATAAATTTTGGAGTTGATAACACATATGCAGGATTGTATTCTTACATCTATTCCCTCCAAGCATAATGAGAAATATCTGATGGACAATGCTACCATCTCTAAATAAGATTTAGACCAACACAACATCGGTATAGGAAAAAAAATGCACAGGCATCATGAGATTGGCACCACATGCATGTAATATATTGATGACCCTGAATTTTATTCAGAAACTGCTATAGTGAGACAGATACATACACAATTATAAATCTGTTGAGGACCAATTACCCGAGGCGTGTACTGATGTTTCCAGCAAGAAGGCATCATCGTCGGCATCAGCAGCATACACATATTAATTATTTTTATTGGCCATCACCATGCACTGTACCAGCAGGATGTGTTGGCCCCCGCCTTCAGTGTTGTGTCATCTATGATCTGCCCATCTATGGCTTGGTAAATTGGAGAGGATATATGTGGGGCGGCAGTAAGGGGGGACATAGGCCAGATCAGCGAAAGAGAAAACATAAAGTGGCCTTCCTGGCCTTGACATGGCCTTAGTGAGGTCGTCTGCTCGTCGTTCCTGGCCTTGAATTCTCAGTCAAGGGATTATCCAAGTTCCGGTCACAAGCCATCGAAGCGAGGCTCCTGTTGTGTGATGGCGGCGGCGAGCCGGCAAGGAGGACGTGATGAACCGCCATCGGTTCATTGTTCCTGGCCTTGAATCTATTCGTTGTTTCTGGCCTTGAATTCTCAGCTGAGGGATTCTCCAAGTTCTGGTCACAAGCCATCGAAGCGAGGCTGCTGTTGTGTGTTCGCACCTGATTTGATTACATCCATTGCAGATCAACTGGCGATGCATAGTGCAGCTCCATATATTAACTGTCACCGAAGACTTGTGCAATTTGAGAAAATCAAGTATCTACAGCATGCACCCTGGAGGCACAACCATGATCTTGTACTATAAGGTCTCCTGACTATGGCATACAAATATAGAGATCCTACACTATAACAGAGACTGCAATCAAAAGGAAGATATATATGTGCTAGCTATAGTGTATGTACGTACGGGTGCCTTGCTCGATCAGCTGGCCATGTGGGTGCTGCAAGTCTTCTTGGCCGACGACGCAGATGTGCATGCATCAATTCTCTATTTACTTGAAACTAACTGTATGAAGGATTAGCCCATCAATCTGAAACTTCTAATGTGCATGAAGGATTACCAATTAAATTATTGACATGATCTTCTGGCCCGCTGATGTTGAGTTGAGGTGTGTCCGTTTCCGGCCGGCCGCAAGAATCAAGCAAGCAAGCTACGTATACTTGCATGTACTTCTTGTTGGGTACGTCCACCATGGCCAAAAGCACCGGCCAGGACCTCACACCAGTGAGGATTGAGTGGAGTATTATCCCAGACTAAGACCCTCGCTAGTGAGAGCGCATCACGTACAATCTAGACGGCGGCGGCAACGTGAGAGGATGGTTAGGGTTTCTTTTAATTTTGTACTGTGTTGTTTTCATTGGTATAGGACGGGAGCGCCCGTGATAAAAATTGATGGTTCAGATGTACTGATGTTAACGATCTCTAAAATTTAATGATTTGATTACTTCTTCTATTTTGTGTGTGTTTTTTAGTCTGATTATCTCCACTATAATTGTAATGGCAATGGTGGGTAATTTTTTAAAAATAAAATCCTATCTAATGGCTATAAAAGAAAGTCTATTAAAATTAACGACTGGATGTTTCTATTTATTGTGGTAATTTCTAGCGTATTTCTCTTTTTCTGGTTAACCCGTCAAGCACTTTTTATATATAATAGATTGCTCGACAGTAATTTGTTTACCCACCGTATGTTTGCTTTCAAGAGAGGCCTCTAGTGAAACCTATGGTCCCCGGGTCTATTTTCCATCATATATTTTTAGATCTATAAACCAAAAAATTCAAAAATACCTTGCTGCAATTTATTTATATTTACTTTGGTTTGCTCTTTTATTTATCTTTTATACCTATCTCTATTAGATCTCACTCTTGTTCGTGATCGTGAAGGGATTGACAACCCCTTTTTCGCGTTGTGTGCAAGTGTTTGTTAGTTTGTGCTGGTGCATAGATTGGAGACTTGCTTGTGCCTCCTACTGGATTGATATCTTGGTTCTTAACTAGGGGAAATACTTATCTCTACTTTGCTGCATCACCCTTTCCTCTTCAAGGAAAAAATTAACGCAAGCTCAAGAAGTAGCAGGAAGAATTTCTGGCGCCGTTGCCTGGGAGGTTCTACATCAAGCCTACCAAGTACCTATCATAAACTCTCATCTCTTGCACTTACATTATTTGCCATTTGCCTCTCATTTTCCTCTCCCCCACTTCTAAAACGTTTTTAGAAGAACACAAAAATATTTACCCTTTTTATTTGCCTTCTTTCCGTTTGCCTTTATGTCTTACTTGGTTTGTTTGCTTGTTCGCTTGAATAATTGTGTATTCATTGAAAATCAGAAAGCAAAAAGTTTATGGATTCTCATCCACTTGCTAATCTTTTTAAAAGATCCAACTATGATGAACCAATTGCTTGTGAGTTGAGTGCACTAGATTATCTTTATGAAGTTTTGCTTGAAATTCATGAATCTGAAAATTGTGATAAAGTGTTAAAATAAGAAATTTATGAAATGATTCACGATAGCTCATTGAATGAAAAGCATGATTGCAATGATGTTATTATAAATTCTATTAATGTCAATTGTGCTAATAATATGCAAACCCTAAGCTTGGGGATGTTAGTTTTGCTATGTCCACTACTTATTGCAATGATCATGATTGGGGTGATTCTTCTTATGATCTTGAAAATTTATTTAAGCCTCATGATGAAAATATTTGTGATAATATTGAAAGTGGGTTTGAAAGAGTGTCAACTCTAGGTAATAATGATCCCACTACTTTGGAGTATATTCAATCTTATGAAATTTTTAACAAAATTGGGTTTGGAGAGGTCATGACTTTAGTTAATGTTAATCCCACTATCTTGGAAGAGTGTCAACTTTGCATGCATGTGGATCATGTAGAGAATATGTTATGTGATAGCTATATTGTTGAATTTGAATATGATCTCACATGTAATTATTATGAGAGAGGAATATATGGTTATAGAAATTTTCATGTCACTAAATTACCTCTTGTTATCTTGAGATTGCTATTGTTTCTTTTTCTTCCTTGCATACACTAGTTTTTTCTTGTCTAGATTATTTGTTTGCTTATAAAATGCCTATGCATAGGAATTATGTTACACTTAAACTTGTTCTTCACATGCTACATGATGCTCTCTTCGTGTTTCAATTAATATCTTTCATGTGAGCATCATTAAAATTATCAACGCCTAGCTAAAAGGCTTTAAAGAAAAGCGCTTGTTGGGAGACAACCCAAATTTTTTCATTTCTGTTTCTATGAGAATACACATTATTACCTCTGTAATAATTGTATTTTGGTGTTTTAATTAGTGTTTGAGCCAAGTAAGACCTTTGGGATACTTTGGTATATCGTTGATTTGGTTTTGCTGAAAAACAGAAACTTTTGCGTCCAGTAACAGAATTGTTTAAATTCACTGGAGCGTGATTTTTTTTGAATTTTTTACACAAGATTTATATACAAATTTCTTCTGTTGTCCTAATTTTTCAGAAATTTTGGAGTTAAATAAGTATACGAAGTTTACAGATTACTACAGACTATTCTGTTTTTGACAGATTCTGTTTTCTATGTGTTGTTTGCTTATTTTTATGAATCTATGGGTAGTATCGGGGGGTATGAACCATGGAGAAGTTGGAGTATAGTATATATTACACCAATATAAATTTAGAATGAGTTCACAACATTACCTACGTGGTGATTTATTTTGTATACTAACGGATCTTACGAGTAGGTAATATTAAAGGACAACCAATAACCTAAGCTTGGAGATGCCCCGGATGGCATTCCCTCTTTCGTCTTCGTTCCATCGGTAAATTTACTTGAGGCTATATTTTTATTCATCACATGATATGTGTTTTGCTTGAAGCGTCTTGTATGATATGAGTCTTTTCTTTTTAGTTTGCCACAATCATCCTTGCTGTGCACACATTTTGAGAGGGACACGCTTTAATCGTGAATTTATTAGAATACTCTATGTGCTTCACTTATATCTTTTGAGCTAGGCAGTTTGCTCTAGTGCTTCACTTATATCTTTTTAGAGCACGGTGGTGGTTTTATTTTTTAGAAATTATTGAACTCTCATGCTTCACTTTTATTATTTTGATAGTCTCTAAAAAGCATGGTAATTTGCTTAGGTTATGAATTTAGTCCTAATATGATGGGCATCCAAGAGGGATATAATAAAAACTTTCATATAAAGAGAATTGGATACTATGAGAAGTTCGATCCCTTGCATATTGTTTTGAGATATAAAGATGGTGATATTAAAGTCATGCTAGTGAGTAATTGTGGATTGGTAGAAATACTTGTGTTAAAGTTTGTGATTCCCGTAGCATGCACGTATGGTGAACCGTTATGTGATGAAGTCGGAGCATGATTTATTCTTTGATTGTCTTCCTTATGAGTGGCGGTCGGGGACGAGCGATGGTCTTTTCCTACCAATCTATCCCCCTAGGAGCATGTGTGTAGTACTTTGTTTCGATGGCTAATAAATTTTTGCAATAAGTATGTGAGTTCTTTATGACTAATGTTGAGTCCATGGATTATACACACTCTCACCCTTCCACCATTGCTAGCCTCTCTAGTACCGCGCAAATTTCACTGGTGCATTAAACCCACCATATACCTTCCTCAAAATAGCCATCATACCTACCTACTATGGCATTTCCATAGCCATTCCGAGATATATTGTCATGCAACTTCCACCGTTCGGTTTTATTATGACACATACCATCATTGTCATATTGCTTTGCATGATCATGTAGTTGGCATAGTATTTGTGGCAAGGCCATCGTTCATATTTTTTATGCATGTCACTCTTGATCATTGCACATCCCGGTACACCATCGGAGGCATTCATATAGAGTCATATTTTGTTGTAGTATCGAGTTGTAATTCTTGAGTCGTAAGTAAATAGAAGTGTGATGATCATCATTATTAGAGCATTGTCCCATGTGAGGAAAGGATGATGGAAGCTATGATTCCCTCACAAGTTGGGATGAGTCTCCGGACTTTATTAAAAATAAAAGAGGCCAAAGAAGCCCAAATAAAAAAATAAAAAAGGCCAAAGAAGGCCAAACAAAAAAATGAGAGAAAAAGAGAGAAGGGACAATGTTACTATCCCACACTTGTGCTTCAAAGTAGCACCATGTTCTTCATGATAGAGAGTCTCTTATTTTGTCACTTTCATATACTAGTGGGAATTTTTCGTTATATAACTTGGCTTGTATATTCCAATGATGGGCTTCCTCAAATTGCCCTAGGTCTTCATGAGCAAGCAAGTTGGATGCACACCCACTTAGTTTCTTTTTGAGCTTTCATACACTTATAGCTCTAGTGCATCCATTGCATGGCAATCCCTACTCACTCACATTGATATCTATTGATGGGCATCTCCATAGCCCGTTAATACGCCTAGTTGATGTGAGACTTTATCCTTCCTTTTGTCTTCTCCACAACCACCATATTCTATTCCACCTATAGTGCTATATCCATGGCTTACACTCATGTATTGCGTGAAAATTGAAAAAGTTTGAGAACACCAAAAGAATAAAACAATTGCTTGGCTTGTCATTGGGGTTGTGCATGATAATATACTTTGTGTGATGAAGATGGAGCATAGCCAGACTATATGATTTTGTAGGGATAACTTTCTTTTGCCATGTTATTTTGAGAAGACATATTTGCTTTATTAGTATGCTTGAAGTATTATTGTTTTTATGTCAATATTAAACTTTTGTTTTGAACCTTATGGATCTGAATATTCATGCCACAATAAAGAAGATTACATGGATAAATATGTTAGGTAGCATTCCACATCAAAAATTTTGTTTTTATCATTTACCTACTCGAGGACGAGCAGGAATTAAGCTTGGGGATGCTTGATACGTCTCCAACGTATCTATAATTTTTGATTGTTCCATGCTATTATATTATCTGTTTTGGATGTTCTATATGCATTTATATGCTATTTTATATTATTTTTGGGACTAACCTATTAACCTAGAGCCCAGTGCCACTTTCTATTTTTTCCTTGTTTTTGAGTTTTACAGAAAACGAATATCAAACCAAGTCCAAACGGAATAAAACTTTCGTGATGATTTTTCTTGGACCAGAAGACACCCAGAAGATTTGGGGAGGGGGTCAGAAGACTCACGAGGAGCCCACAAGCCCTCAGGGCGCGTCCTAGGGGGTGCGCCCCCCTCCCTTGTGGACCCCTCGGGAGTCCCCCAACGCTAATCTTTGCACTATAAATTCCAAAATATTCCCCCAACATCAGAGGCATCCACCAAAATACTTTTCCGCCACCGCAAGCCTCTGTTTCCGTGAGATCCCATCTTGGGGCCTTTTTTGGCACCCTACCAGAGGGGGATTCGATCACGGAGGGCCTCTACATCAACCTTGCCGCCCTTCCGATGAAGCGTGAGTAGTTTACCAGAAACCTACGGGTCCATAGCTAGTAGCTAGATGGCTTCTTCTCTCTCTTTGATCTTCAATACAATGTTCTCCTCGATGTTCTTGGAGTTCTATCCGATGTAATATTCTTTTGTGGTGTGTTTGTCGAGATCAGATGAATTGTGGATTTATGATCAGATTATCTGTGAATATTATTTGAGTCTTCTCTGAACTCTTTTATGCATGATTAAGATATCTTTGTATTTCTCTTCGAACTATCGGTTTGGTTTGGCCAACTAGATTGGTTTTTCTTGCAGTGGGAGAGGTGCTTAGTTTTGGGTTCAATCTTGCGGTGTCCTCACCCAGTGACAGAAGGGGTAGCGAGGCACGTATTGTATTTTTGCCATCAAGGATAAAAAGATGGGGTTTATGTCATATTGCTTGAGTTTATCCCTCTACATCATGTCATCTTACTTAAGGCGTTACTCTGTTCTTATGAACTTAATACTCTAGATGCATGCTGGATAGCGGTCGATGTGTGGAGTAATAGTAGTAGATGCATAATCGTTTCGGTCTACTTTTCACAGACGTGATGCCTATATTCATGATCATTGCCTTAGATATCGTCATAACTATGCGCTTTTCTATCAATTGCTCGACAGTAATTTGTTTACCCACCGTATGTTTTCTTTCAACAGAGAGGCCTCTAGTAAAACCTATGGCCTCCGGGCCTATTTTCCATCATATATTTTCAGATCTATAAACCAAAAAACCCAAAAATACCTTGCTGCAATTTATTTATATTTACTTTAGTTTGCTCTTTTATTTATCTTTTATACCTATCTCTATGAGATCTCACTCTTGTTCATTACCGTGAAGGGATTGACAACCCCTTTTTCGCATTGTGTGCAAGTGTTTGTTAGTTTGTGCAGGTGCATAGATTGGAGACTTGCTTGTGCCTCCTACTGGATTGATACCTTGTTTCTTAACTGAGGGACACTTATCTCTACTTTGCTGCATCACCCTTTCCTCTTCAAGGGAAAAATCAACGCAAGCTCAAGAAGTAGCACACGCCGGTTGCAACATCGATGCCCTCGATAGCTGCTGGTCATCATCGACGCATGTTGCTGATGTCGTGCAAATGCACAGGGTTTAGTTGTAGCCTTTTCAAAGTAAGAGTATCAATCCCATAGGGAGCATAGGAATCAATCTTTTGTCTCTTGAGAGATTTAATAGCTAAGCCTGCAAGTTGAAAGAAATACAAAGCAGTGGTAAAAAGGTGGAAATGGTGTAGCGAGCATAAACATAAATACTGGAATGGAAATGAGTAACAAGGATTGCAAACACAAGTGTTTAAACCAATAAGATTAAGGCGTTCCCAGGGAGTCTGGATTCCCCCGTAGCATGCATCTATAGAGGTGCCTAAATACAATGCTACGTCGGATTCCTAAGCCACTTTGCATACTTCTATTTGAGAGCAGAGCGCCAGAGCTAGAACAGATACGTACATACACGGGACAACCCCATAAACATACGCCACCGCCGTTCTTCCCAACTCCGGATACCAAATGGGGAAGCCTATAGGTGGTCTCTGTAAATGATCCAGGATGAAGGGAAATAGGGCCTGCCACCCACCCATCTCCACAACCACTCGGTTCGCCAACAGTAATAACCTTTCATCTAAAATTGGCATATGTTGGATGGTTGACATCACCCAACATCAAGAAGACTATTAACATAAATATGCAAAGAGGATATAAAATCCTAATAACAAACGATCTATTACACACTAGGGTTCATCCATACCCCCCAGACCTAGAGGATCGACTCACACATGGAGGCAACAAACATCATACCGATGGTGATCGTAAACATGAATGGATTACACATGCAACACACGAGTTGATCCACTAGGGTTCCCAGTGTTACAATGAGATGGATGTGGATGATGATGACAGTGGAGATGATGTTGTAGCACCCTCGTGCTTGGTGGTCAATATGGTGGTCTCCTCCTTGCCAATCTTCTCTCCGGGTCGCTCCGGAGGATAGGGTTCCTCCTTTTGGACGAGTTTCTCCTCTCTCTGCACTTTTGATCCCCGATTAAATTCATGGGGTGGAAGTAGTGGACGAGGCGGCGAAGCTGGCGTGTCATACGACCACCCATATGAGCGGTCGCGCTCGTATATGGTGTGTCGTCTTTTATTCTGGAGGCGCCGCAACGATTCCTCCTTTGGCTGCCTTGCTCCATTCTTTTATGGTAGATGATTATCACATTAAATACATGATTTCACTACCATTTCATGGGATTTCTTCCATGATATATAATTTGCTCCAAAAAGAGTTACCTGAGGAATATCAACAAAAAGAGGTGCGCGAACGTGATAAAATTTCACAAAGCTTATCATGTAGGCACAAAATAATCACCGAAATCATCACATAATTTGGAGTCATCAACTCCCTCAAGCTTAAACGTTTGCTTATCCCCGAGAAAATACCATGAATTGTAAGAAAGAGGTCATCTTTATTATGAGATGCAGATAATAGAAATGAATGAGCCCATCAGGAATTTCAGAAATTTGCACCATATGAGTACTCTTACTGTGCACTACCATATCTCCACTTTAGTTAGATGAGCATGAAGGCTTCCACACCTTACTATTTATCATTTAAAGATGTGTTCCAACTCTATGTGATAATTCACTCATCCTTCAGTCAAACAAGTCACCCTGGTTTTTGTTCATGAAGATAATTTTCCCTCTTCCCCTTCTTTTCTCTAAGAGCCAAGCCTATACCCATGTCACTGCAAAAATTATTTTCCCTTTTTCGGGCGTGACATGCAAAGATATGCTTGGTTCTTTTATCAGTGATGTTTTTTTTCACAAATGACTCAAATTTGTTTTGTACAATCTTTTTACCATCAAAGCAACTTGCTCTTTTTAGTATATACCTAGATCATGAGTTGTATGACTTCACCAAGTAGTTACTAGCAAAAATTGAAACAAGGGTGATCTATCGCATCAAGTTTTCAACCTCTTCTATCCAATCGATACTAAAGATGTGGAAGACTTATAATCATCTTTCTTTAATAGAAATATTTAGCATACAGTAGAATTCTACATTCAAAGCAATTTCAAGAAACATGCAATAATAGGTCATCCATATAAACATCCATGACTCGTCAGATATAAGATTCTTCCCTCTATCAAAGAAAACATGATTGCCCACTTTTATTCAAATAAAATAAAAGACCTTAAGTGGAGTTTAACTAAATAAGGATAAGGGATACAAAGGGCTTCAAAATCCCCCAAGCTTAACATTCTAAGCCGATTGGATTCATTTAGTCTCCCTTTTGCTGGTACTAGTTCCCGGAAGGGGGTTTGGTGATGCCGGTGAGTGCGTCGATCATAAGCTTGTTGGCAATCTCCAAGTCCGTGATGCGAGACATGTATGTGTGCAACATCTCATCTTGGTTAGTGATGATTCTCAGGCTTGTACTCAGCGTGTCATGAGTCTTGGCGGCGAGCGCCAACTCCATCTCTTTGATTTGCTTAGTCAAAACTTTAGTTTCAAGCTTAGAGCTATTAGCATGTACCTCGGGCTGAGCAGAAGGTGCAAGGTAGGTGGTGCGCCTCTTCCTTGGGGGTGCCACCGTGATGCATGTGCCTATGGTGTGCATCCTACACGGCTTGGGGTCGATTTCCTGAGATTCTCCCATCGGCTCATGGATGGTGCAGTTACCAAAACCACACTTACCCATGATGATTGGAGTATCTTTAATGAAGTCAAGTCGATTTGTGAGGGTGATGACTGATACGTCCATTTTGCATCAGGTTTTCCTACTGTCATTTATAGTGTTTTCATTCAATATAACACTTTGTGGAGTAATTCTAATGCCTTTTCTATCATAATATGCAAGGTTTATACAAAGAGGGAGATTGCCGGCAGCTGGGATTCTGGACCTGAAAAAGCTACGTCAGAGATACCTATTCTACACATCTCCAAATGAGATGAAATTTTGACGAAGATTTATTTTGGAATATATAAAAAACACTGGAGAAAATAAATACCAGAGGGGACCACCCAGGTGCCCACTAGGCACCAGGGCGCGCCCCGGTGGGTAGTGGGCCCCCTGGCTAGCCTCCAGTGCCCATCTTCTGGTATATAAGATCATTTGCCCTAGAAAAAATAAAGAGAGGACTTTCGGGATGGAGCACCTCTGCCTCGAGGCGGAACCTGGGCAGAGCGATTCCGCCGGGGATACTTCCCTCCGGGAGGGGGAAATCGAATCCATCATCATCACCAACAACCCTCTCATCTTGGGAGGAACAATCTTCATCAACATCTTCACCAGCACCATCTCTTCTCAAAACCCTAATTCATCTCTTGTGTTCAATCTTTGTATCAAAACCTCAGATTGGTACCTGTGGGTGACTAGTAGTGTTGATTACATCTTGTAGTTGATGCTAGTTGGTTTATTTGGTGGAAGATTAAGTGTTCAGATCCATTATGCTATTTATTACCCCTATGATCTTGAACATGAATATGACTTGTGAGTAGTTGCTTTTGTTCTTGAGGACATGAGAGAAGTCTTGTCATAAGTAATCATGTGAATTTGGTATTCGTTTGATATTTTGATGATGTGTATGTTGTGATTCCCTTAGTGGTGTGATGTGAACGTCGACTACATGACACTTCACCATATTTGGGCCTAAGGGAATGCATTGTGTAGTAGTTATTATATGATGGGTTGCTAGAGTGATGGAATCTTAAACCCTAGTTTATGCGCTATTCCGTAAGGGGCTGATTTGGATCCATATGTTTAATGCTATGGTTAGATTTTATCTTAATTCTTCTTTCATAGTTGCGGATGCTTGCGAGAGGGGTTAATCATAAGTGGGAGGCTTGTTCAAGTAAGAACAGCACGCAAGCACGGGTCTACCCACATATCAAATTATCAAAGTAGCGAACGCGAACCAAACAAACATGATGAAAGTGACTAGATGAAATTCCCGTGTGTCCACAAGAACGTTTTACTTATTATCAGAGACCGTTCCGACCTGTCCTTTGCTACAAAAAGGATTGGGCTACCTTGCTGCACTTTTGTTACCGTTACTATTACTTGCTCGTTACAAATTATCTTGCTATCAAACTATCTGTTACCGACAATTTCAGTGCTTGCAGAAATTACCTTGCTGAAAACTGCTTGTCATTTCCTTCTGTTCCTCGTTGGGTTCGATACTCTTACTTATCGAAAGGACTATGATTGATCCCCTATACTTTTGGGTCATCAATGACCTTGAGGGACTCGATGGGGATGACTTCCTGCTTCTTCTCTTCTCCATCCTCTTGATCTTCGAAGGTCTCTTCTTATTCCGTCTCCTCTTTCGAGGAGGTCCAGTCGCGAACATGATGGGTCCTCTCCCTCTTACTCATAGGAGAGGTATACCCTTCGAGCTCTAGGTCTTCCTCTTCTGGGGTAGGTGGACACTCGGGGTGAAAGGATCGATACGGTCGACTAAAGGGGGGTGAATAGGAGACTACAAATTTTAATCTTTCTTGTCAATTTTAAGGTTTAGCGGATAAATAGAGTTCACTAGATATGCAACTAGGTGAACCTATATGATAAGCAAGCTTAAACAAAATATGCTAGGCAATAATCTAATTAGCAAGCCAATAAGCATACAAGGCAAATTAAAGTGCGGGAAAGGATTAACCACAAGTGAGACGAGGACGCGGATTTTATCCCGAAGTTCACTCTTCCTTGGAGAAGAGCTACTCTCCGTTTAGAGCGGTGCCGGAGCCAAAGCTTGCGGAATGCCATCGAAGGCTCACCGTAATCTCTTTTGATTCACCCCCAACAGATGAATCACTCACGGTTGGTCTTGAAGGCGACCACCACACATTTACAAACTTCTCTGGAGCACACCACAAGCAAGCAAGCTTCCGGAGGAACCTCTAACCGCCTAGGAGCCCAAGCTCCAAGAGTAACAAGTCAATGGTGGATGAATATTATGGGGAACATGATTTGGTTTGGTTAAAGTGTAGATCGGTTCTTGCTCTCCCAATCCCCAAAGTTTCAACAAGTTTGGGTGGAGGGATTGAGATTATTGAGCAAAATGGGGTGTAGCAATGGTGGAGCTCTACAAGGGTTGGGGTTGGAGGAGGAAGAAGACCTCCTTTTATAGTGTTCTTGGCTGGGTGGGGATTTCTGCCCGTTGAACCCCGTGCGCATGGGGTATTCAAAGTCTAAACCACCACCCCGTGCGCACGGGGGTCAAAAGACCCCGTGCACACGGGGTATCCAGGGAGTTACGTTGTACCCCGTGTGCACGGGGCTCAAAAGACCACGTGCGCATGTGGTACCCAGAAAGTCACTGACCAACCTGAAAGTGCAACTAATCCCCGGGTGGTTTTGGTAATTCATAACAACATAAATCTCATTGAACTAATGTCCATTCAAGATAAATATTTCAGGATGTTCAATGATTGGCATGGCAAGGACTAGAGATGTGGACCCTCAAAATGCTAAGGAAATGGATTGGCAAAAGCTCAAGACTCTACATTTTTGTTTAAGTGATCCAAGATCACATTGAGTCCATAGGAAAGCCAATACTACTAAAAGGGGATGAGGTGTTGCTTGATGACCTGGTTGCTCAAGGGCTTAGTGATATTGCTCCAAAATCCTCAACCACTTTCTCTATCCAAATATGTCCAAACCCCAAATTCCAACTTGGCCCCAGCGATATTTCCTACCCGAAGCCACTGAGTTCATCTGGACTTAGCCACTGCCAAAACCCTAACAATTCGGATCCTCCGATATGGATCTTGGTTCCACCGAGATGGCCTTGTCAGCTCTCTGTTGCTAGTTGCAATTGTTTTGGTCCCACCGAGAATTGCAATCAGTCCCACCGAGATGGCTTGACCAACTCTTTGTTGCCTTATTGCTTCACTTCGGTCCCACCGAGATGATGCAATCGGTGCCACTGAGATGAGGTTTGCCCTAAGCCCTTGCACATCGATCCCTCTGAGTTGTTCCCGTCGATCCCACCGAGATTCCTAACATTCATATTTTCACACAGATCGGTGCCACCGAGTTTTCCGATCGGTGCCACCGAGATGGGTCAAAAGTGTGATAATGGTTGGATTTTGTGTGGAGGCTATATATACCCCTTATTCCTCAAGAGGAGATCCATCAGAACGTGCCTACACTTCCACCATTCATTTTCTAAGAGAGAACCACCTACTCATGTATTGAGATCAAGAGATTCCATTCCTACCATTTGAACCTTGATTTCTAGCCTTCCCCAAGTTGCTTTCCACTCAAATCCTTATTCCACCATAGCCAAATCTATGAGAGAGAGCTGAGTGTTGGGGAGACTATCATTTGAAGCACAAGAGCAAGTAGTTCATCACCAACACACCGTCTATTACCCTTTGGAGAGTGGTGTCTCCTAGATTGGTTAGGTGTCGCTTGGGAGCCTCTGACCTGATGTGGAGTTGAACCAAGAAGTTTGTAAGGGCAAGGAGATCGCCTTTTTGTGAAGATCTACCCGAGTGAGGCAAGTCCTTCATGGGTGATGTCCATGGTGGGATAGAAAAGGTTGCTTCTTCATGGACTCTTCGTGGGTGGAGCCCTCCATGGACTGGCACAGCCGGTACCCTTCGTGGGTTGAAGTCTCCATCAACGTGGACGTACGATAGCACCACCTATCAGAACTACGCCAAAAATCTTCATGTCCCCTTTGCGTTTGCCTTCTCCAAACCCTTCCCTTTATGTACATGTGCAGTGTTCTACATTCCACTGCTATACTCTTAGAATTGCATGTGTACGGTGTTGCTTGACTTATCATAAAGCTAAAATCTGCCTACAACTAAAATTGGGAAATAATAGATTTTTATTTGGTCAAGTAGTCTAATCACCCCCCTCTAGACATACTTTCGATCCTACAAGTGGTATTTGAGTTTTGGTCTCCATTAGCCTTCATTTCCATTGCTTTGGTGATCATAGACTTGGTTTCACAACCTTGGAGAGTATGGCGTGTAGTGAGGGTAATTATCACCGTAGAGGTCCTTATTTTGATGGTACAAACTTTGCTAGTTGGAAGCATAAGATGAAAATGCATATTCTTGGTGATAACCCCGCTGTTTGGGTTGTTGTTCTTATTGGCTTGCAAGGTGAATTCTTTGAAGATGGTAAAGAACCGGATCGTGAAGCATCCGCGGAAGAATTGAAGATGTTGCAATACAATGCTCAAGCTTGTGATATTCTCTTCAATGGATTGTGCCCCGAAGAATTCAACAAAATCAGCCGTCTTGAGAATGCAAAGGAAATTTGGGATACTTTGGTTGATATGTACGAAGGTACCGGGTCCGTCAAGGAATACAAGTTGGATGTGCTTCAAAGTCAACTTGAGAAGTTCAAGATGAAGGATGGTGAAGGAGTCGCTGAACTGTACTCTAGGCTTTCTCTCATAACAAATGAGATTGCCGGCTTAGGAAGTGAAGAGATAACCGACAAATTCATCATCAAGAAGATACTTAGAGCCTTGGATGGAAAATATGATACCGTGTGCACATTGATCAAATGATGCCTAACTACAAAGATCTCAAGCCCACATAAGTCATTGGTAGAATTGTTGTTGTCACTCAAGGATAAGGAAGAGCTCCATAACAAGTCAAGTGGTGCTTACAAAGCTTCAAGTGATGTTCCTACAACATCAAGTGACAAGCTAGTCTCCAATGAAGAATTGAGCTTAATGGTGAAAAACTTCAACAAGTTCTACAAAGAGTAGAAGCAAAGATAGAAGCTCAAGTCAAGGTCCTACAATGAGAAAAGATCTTCTAGTCATGATTGTAATTGCTACAATTGTGGAAGACCCGGACACTACTCCAATGAGTGTACGACACCCTACAAGAAAAGAGAAGACTCAACAAAAAGGAGGAGTAGAAGAGATGAATCACCTCAAAGAGAGAGAAGGAGTAGAGATGATCGTTATGAATGAAGACCCTCTCGAAGAAGCAAGGATTCAGAAAGGAAGGACAAGTCATCAAAGAGCTACACAAGACAAAGACATCAAGCTCATGTTGGTGAATGGGTTTCCGGTTCCAACTCCAACAACTACTCCGAGAGAAGTTATCACTCCGACTCTGAATATACTCAAGATGAAGGTGTTGCCGGTCTTGCACTAGCACTAAAAAAAACCACTTCCGTGATGATACGTGTTTGTCACAGTAAGTCATGTTTCCTGTCATGCATGTACATCCATGACGATTTTATGACAGAATCAAGATAGTCATACCTGTGCTGTCATAGAAGTGTTCCATGACAATACCAAAATTATCATCACGGAAGTGTCCACTTCCATGACGATAAATGGCGCGTCATGGAAGTGCTTTCATCAAGGGTAACCGACATGCGGCATCCACCATAACGGGTCGCTGTTAAGCTATCGGGTTCCGGTTTGGATCCGATAACCCGTTAATAGCCCGGACCAATGGGGATTTTCCACGTGTAAAATTCTCAATGGCCAGAGGAACCACGTGTCGGCTCACCGTTGGGACAGATGTCATCCACTCATTGGACCGGAGGCACCTATGATACATCGATACGTGGCACGGCCCAACAGAGTCCCATTCGGGTGAAAAGGCCGGCCCGTTTGACTTGGTCAAAAGGTAGCGGGCCGGCCCACGGAAAGCCTGTTAACGGCCTGTTCGCATATAGCCCATTTACAGCCCGCTAACTCACAACCCGTTATGGCCTATCCGAATTAGGCCCAGTAGCATCATCTAGGCTGTCCAATATGATTCCAGCCCGTTGTAACTTCCGGCCCATGTATGGCCCATAACGTCTTTCGGCCCATACTCTGGGCCCTGTAAAGGCCCGAGGTGAAACTGGCCCATAATGAACAGTGTATCGCTTTATACCCATTAACGACCCATTATTCCGTTGGCCGTTTCCAGCCCGTGTTAACTTTTGGCCTTCTAAGGGCCCATTTATTCTTGGGCTCATTTCCAGCATTCGGTTACTTACGGTCCGTTACTGGCATGTTCCGCTTGTTGGCCAAATTCAGCCCGTGGTTACAGTCGGCCCGTTGGTGGCCCGTTAACCCGTTGGGATGTTTTCATAGCGTCATCAAATACGACCCATTAACGACCCGTGATGCCTGTCGATAGAATTAAGCCGGTTATACATTTCGGCCTATTAACGGCCCATTATGGTCGGGCCATAAACAGACGATTTCCAGTCTAGCCCGTTTATGGCCCATTTTGTGGACCGTTTTTGGAACATGAATAGTATGGCCCATGTTTGGCCAATCGATTATACGGCCCGTAGAAGGCCCATTGATTATACGGCCCATGGATCATACGACCCGTAGGAGCCCCATGGTCACTTTAGCAGGTAGCAGGACCATGGTTACAATGGTCCGTATGCTGCCCTTGGTTATTGTGGCCTAGTTATAAAAATAGGTTATTGTGGCCACTAGAAAAACACGGAAAAAGAACTGCAATGACTACAAGCAAACAACTAAACAAGACAATAAGGAAATAAATAAGCAAGCAACTAACACTAGGCTATTATGGCTATTACACATATTACATCCACTGGGCATCAAAGTTCACCACCAGTGCAAATATAGGGAACAAATCAGCATTTTACATACACTTGCCATCTAAATTGTCCACCAGTGCAAATAAACACGGCGGCAAAACAAGTCCATAACTGAAACAACTTCAGAAGAGCTCAAGAAACGTTATCCTGGGTATCCACCATGCTGGCAATGAGCTTAGCAAGCTTATTAGCTTTCTCCTGTTTGGCGCTAAAATCCTCCAACGCTTGATGTTGCACCAGAAAGTATGCATCTGAATTCTCCAGGGACTTCCGCAGTCCTTCGGCTTCTTGTCGCAGCACAGCTGATCGATGTCTTTCATCTTGTAGTTGAGACTCAAGAAACCGAACTGATTCAGACAGTGAGTTCGAAGAGCTTGTGCCAGTGGTAGTGGCCAGTAACTCGAACACTACACCAAGACAGGACTTTGGGGGTTGTCTCACTGTCTTCAAGATAGTTTTCCTTAGCTGTTTTGTCAGCTTTGTTGGAGACCAACAAGGATGTCTCACTATCCTGAACCTTATCTGCATTACTTCCTTTACCATTGCTTAATAAGGTACTCTTCCCCAATATTCTGTCAGCATTCTAAAAGAAGAAACAAGCAGACACATAACAGGTTTAGCATGTAGTATATGAAACTCATTTCGGTGAACCAGTTCAGTAGTAAGGTGGACAAGATTAAACTACCAAGTCTTCTATTGCCAAGTAGTACATAATAAAAGCATCAAATAAACATATATCTATGTTATATGGTCACTGCATTGTCTTGCCAAATCAAAATAGAGACACGGTTCAAATCATATCAGTTCAAGACAAAGCAGCATTGAAAGAATACAAAGCGTGGGAAACTACACGGCACAACAAGATTTCAGATGGGTACCACGGGTCTACATGTAGAACAACACTATTGACTCTATTGTGATGCTAGTAATGTGCATGATATGAGAAGTCAATTGTATACACAATTGAAATTGAAATCAACAGAGCTATTTAGAAGAGAAAACGTGTTAAAGAAACATGCTTAAACATACCTGTTGTGCCATTGGAGTTTCGATTGGATCCTTCAATTTAAAAATAAGTTTGTATGAGTAAATACAGTGATACAAGAGCAAAGCAGTATGCACGATAGCAATGGAATCTTAAATGAGAACAGTTGTTCTTCAGGTTTAAGCACTTGTTCTACATGAATAGAGTACAGTAAGACGCAGGCATATAGTACTTCAAAATAAAAAATGAGCTCATAGACCTTACCACATTCTTGGTTCTGGACAAGTACAGAACAAGGCGTTCCCAGTCATCGTCCCGTAAATGTGTCTCAGGAGAACGCAAGGGAATTTGATGAGTTTCTTTGCCAGTAAAGTACGTTTTCTCCAGGTAATTCTGATACTGCCACCAAGCATTCTTGAAGATAGCAGAGGTATTAGCACAGGTTACCTCATCCTGAGTTTCCAAATCGGTCCTTCTCTATAGAGAAAAATGGGAACATTTGCTGTATTATAACCAACATGGAGGTAGAATGTATGGGACAAAGCAAAGTAATTGCCATGAATAACATTACTTACACATAACTCCTGGACGAACACCTGCAACTGGCATTTTCCTTCATCTTCAGTATAATATTTCCATGATGGGAAGATACGCACATTGGATTTAACAACATCAAATGTGATAGATGCTAAACTATGAATGGTTGGTTGTGCTTCGTCCATAGGAATAGGTGTACTAACTTGTGGAGTTGGGGTTCGCCGTGGTAGTACTGGCGCTTTGGGCACTGGAGCTACCTTACTAACTGCTCTTGTTTGGGAGCTCTGTGGTGGAGATGGTGCTATGTCAACTGGAACCGGGTTACTATCTGCTGGGGTTGGGGTTAGATTGGGTGAAGCTGGTTCTCTGTCCATTGCAGTAGAGGTACAATCTGTGAGAGTCTGGTTTATGTGTGCTAGGGCTGGTTCTCGTGCATGTACAACCGGGGTGCTATCTCCACCAAGAGGTAGCACTGTTTTATTTGAAGACCGTGTTTTTACTCCGCTAGATACTACCATCACCCGCTCCAATTCAAATGGCTAATAAACAAGAAATGTACACTGGTACAACGAGGTGCTATACAAACGGTTTTTAACCCCTTTCCGCAACGGCGTTCTGAACCATCGCCTAGTGAGTGACTGTGATAGGGGGGTCCTTCCCACACGACCCAGAAACCGTCGGGGATAGTCTCTCCTGGCACACACGCTCGGCAAAATGAGGTCGTGTGCGACGGGCGAGCGATCAAATACGATTATACAGGCCCAATCGGCTCCGGTCGTAAGTGCCATAAAGATTTAGTATTTTACTGCTTGGCTGCTCAGATGTGTGGACCAAAGTTGGCTGCACAAACTACTGAAGTGGTGCCAAATAGTTTTATAATGGCACCGCTAATGAGATGGAAACATTTTTAGATACTAGGTACAAACTGTGACACTGTCTTAGGATGCGTTTGGTTGAAGGTGTGGTATGAATGGGTTGGGACCATGATAGTGTCTGAATCACATCTAACAAATGATTTGTAACAACGAAAGTGGGGCTAACCTTCTCTGCACATGCCAGAAACTTCCTCCCACTATCCACAGATTCAAACGCAACTAGCTTCACGCGTGGAGATTGATGGTGACAACGAGCAGACAGATCTTCAGCCACCCCGCTCCATTCGTTGCAACTGATGGTCCTAGGGAGCTACAAGAGGAAGAAATGACTCAAACCGACTGCCAGGTTAAAATCCTTCATTCCAAGTCATAGCCCGAGAGAGAGAAGAGAGGCATACCCGGGTGGTGAAGGAGTCATCATCGAAGGAGGAACCGCTGGAGAGGTCATTGAAGAAGACCATGGCGACCCCGGTGGTAGGATGCGAGACGGCGAGAGCGAGGAAGCAAGCGAGGAAGCGGCTATAGCTTAGGAAGGAAGTAGGAAAAAGGGGAAATATGACTTGTGGTCGGGGAGAAAAGGGGGTGGGGAAGGGGGGCGGGGGTAGATATTTCGGTGGTAGGCCAAAAATTTCGAAATGTGGAGGGAAACTTTACGCGCGATGCCGCCGGACACCATTCACTTTGGATGATTGTGTGCATCGCAAACGATTCTTCTGCTTTACGCGAATGGGATGAGTTTGATAATTCAAATTTTGGTGGAAACTTCCCCAGGTACTGTCCTCATCCACGTCATTGCATAATTTAACATCGCTTGCTAATTTGGGCACACAAAAGAGCGTACAGCACACAGACCACACTTACTGAATCGAGCAATTTTAGTAATTAAACAGAGCCAATTGACCAAAACATTGTTCTAACAAAAGACCAATATTAAAAACAAAGCCTAAGTACGCATAATTTTAACAAAGCCGCCACCGCGCTGGCCTATGCATCGCCGGTGTGAGATGAGACATCGATGACTTGTCCTGGCGACATGCCGCCATTGGTGGACTCCGCGTCCTTCCTGCTGAAGTCGACCGCATCCTCGTCCTCGTCCTCGGCGCCGCCCTCAAGTTTGTAGTACTCGTAGTAGTGGTTGTGCCAGAGCTCGCGTTGGTACTCCATCACCGATTCCTCGACGGACAGACTCTTCTCTACCTCGACCTCGGCCACACGCAACTCCTCCTCCCAGCGCTCCTCGATCTCTGCCGCCTCCTGCATCTCCAGCTCCCGCTCGGCGATCTCATGAGGAAGCAGGTGCTCCATGGCCACCGCGGCCTTTTCGGACATGGGTTGCATGCTGGATTCCGAGGTGGCCTGGAATATCTTAGCGTGTGCGTCCTCAATCTTGGCGTGGATGGCCTCGACCCGGGCCAGGGCGACATTGGCGACAATGACGGCAGCTCGAGCGCTCTCGACGTTTGCAGCTGCCGTCGCAGCAACAGCTGCAGCCGTCTCGGCTGCTGCAGCTGCCCTGTCGGCTGCCGCAGATGCCCTCTCAGCGGATGCGGCGGCACGCTCGGCATAGGCGGCCACACTCTCGGCGTAGACTGCGGCACTCGGGGAGGACGCGGCCACCGTACGGGCCTTCGTGAAGCGTTTCCACGGTGTCATATTTACAAGAAGGGGTTGCGGGAATGGGGATAGGGATTCGTGGATTCGGGGGTTGCCGGCACTGGAGCAGACGAGCCGGCGAAGCTTAAGGAGGAAGACTTAAATAGACCCAGGAATTTTCATCGCAAACGGTTCCTACAAAAAACTGTGTGTGATGTTGTTGATATTTTTATTAGCTGTGAAAGACGAATTTGGAGTAAAGTGGCAACGGATGGTGTTTTAAATGTACGAGAAAATTTGTAGTACTAGTACAACTATCATGTCAAATTTTGGAAAATTTCAGGGGTCATTTGACCATTTAAGACATTTAAGTGATTTTCTAGCCATTTAATGACCGTAATTCAAATTTGAACTACATGCACATGCAACAGCTAACCATAACGGTTTGAAAAGTCATATTTTGTGTATTTGTGTGTGAGTTAATTCCATGTGCAGTAATTTGGAAGGAATTTTCAAACATATTGGTCTCACGGCCATGACACAATTAAGCATGGAGTGCCATGGCATTTAAATTTCAAAAAATGAAAAAAGATCAAAAACACATGAAACCTTGCTTGATGTAATGTCATGCCACCAAGATGATGTGGTAAAAATTTTGGCATGTTTGACAAAAGTTTGGACACACACCCCTCACAGACCGAAGCAACACACTAGAAGGCTCGTGGTTCCGAGAGGGAACAATGCATGTTTGATGACGAACGGGCGATAGCTTCCTCTTACGGCCTTAAAAAAATTCTACAGTTAACATGCACTAATACAACTGTCGTGTCAAAATTTGGAAAATTTCAGGGGTCATTTGACCTTTTTAAGATATTTAAGTGATTTTCTAGCCATTTAATGACCGTAATCCAAATTTGAACTACATTAATGCAACGGCTAACCATAACAGTTTGAAAAATCATATTTGTGTACTTGTGTGCGAGTTAATTCCATGTGGAGTAAATTGGACGGAAATTTCAAACATATTGGTCTCACGCCCTAGACACATGCATGGAGTGCCATGGCATTTAAATTCCAAAAAATTTAAAAAAGATCAGAAACACATGAAACCTTGCTTGATGTAATGTCATGCCACCAAGATGATGTGGTAAAAAAATTGGCATGTTTGACGAAAGTTTGGACACACACCCCTCACAAACCAGAGCAACTCACTAGAAGGCTCATGGTTCCGAGAGGGAACAATGCATGTTTGATGACGAACGGGAGATAGCTTCCTCTTACGGCCTTCAAATTTTTTCTACATTTAACCTGCACTAATACAACTGCCATGTGAAAATTTGGAAAATTTCAGGGGTCATTTGACCTTTTAAAGACATTTAAGTGATTTTCTAGCCATTTAATGACCGTAATTTAAATTTGAACTACATCTACATGCAACAGCTAACCATAACGGTTTGAAAAATCATATTTGTGTACTTGTGTGCGAGTTAATTCCATGTGCAGTAAATTAGAAGGAATTTTCAAACATATTGGTCTCACGACATGGACACATGCATGGAGTGCCATGGCATTTTAATTCCAAAAAATTAAAAAATGATCAGAAAAACATGAAACCTTGGTTGATTTAATGTCATGCCACCAAGATGATGTGGTAAAAAAAATTGGCCTATTTGATGAAAGTTTGGACACACACCCCTCACAAACCGGAGCAACTCACTAGAAGGCTCGTGGTTCCGAGAGGGAACAATGCATGTTTGATGACGAACGGGAGATAGCTTCCTCTTACGGCCTTCAATTTTTTTCTACATTTAACGTGCACTAATACAATTGTCATGTGAAAATTTGGAAAATTCTAGGGGTCATTTGACCTTTTAAAGACATTTAAGTGATTTTCTAGTCATTTAATGACCGTAATTCAAATTTGAACTACATCTACATGCAACATCTAACCATAACAGTTTGAAAAATCATATTTGTGTACTTGTGTGCGAGTTAATTCCATGTGCAGTAAATTAGAAGGAATTTTCAAACATATTGGTGTCATGGCATGGACACATGCATGGAGTGCCATGGCATTTTAATTCCAAAAAATTAAAAAATGATCAAAAAAACATGAAAGCTTGCTTGATGTAATGTAATGCCACCAAGATGATGTGGTAAAAATATTGGCCTGTTTGATGAAAGTTTTGACACATACCCCTCACAAACCGTAGCAACTCACTATAAGGCTCGTGTTTCCGAGAGGGAACAATGTATGTTTGATGACGAACATGAGATAGCTTCCTCTTATGGCCTTCAATTTTTTTCTACATTTAACATGCACTAATACAACTATCATGTGAAAATTTGAAAAATTCTAGGGGTCATTTGACCTTTTAAAGACATTTAAGTGATTTTCTATCCATTTAATGACCGTAATTCAAATTTGAACTACATCTACATGCAACGGCTAACCATAACGGTTTGAAAAATCATATTTTTGTGTACTTCTGTGTGAGTTAAAAAATCATCAGATGATGTAAATATCTGGTGTTCAAAAAAGAAAATGTAAAGATCTGGCAAGACAATCGGCCCCCACACGATTGGCACTCTATTTTGCGCCTCGAGGTTTGGAAGGTGAGTGGCGCGGGTTATTAATTAGACACGGTTCTGTATTGGAAACCGTCAGCTATTAAGTTCACACACGGATTTCGCTGCGGGAATCATGTGTAATTCAAACTACAGTACTCGTAAATTCTGGCGACCAGCGTGTGTACTATTCCCGTCGATCTAGATTCCGGCCGCCAATAAATACTTCCTTGCTCACGTCGTCCCGCCTACATTCTCATCTACATCCTCCCCTCTCTCTCTCTCTCTCTCTCAAATCTCTGCCATGGCGCCGCCGATCTGCCCACGCGCCGACGAGGAGTCGCCGCCCCTCGAGGACGCTCAGTCGAAGAGCAGCGACGAGGAGGACCCCTACGCGCCGCCGGACGAGGTTGCGCCGGACCCCCCCCAACTTTGAATTGGTTTTGGGGCCAGTACAATCTTTGTTTGTGGAAGTCGCTGCCGTCGGCTGAGAAAGCCAGGCAAGTGGCGTTCAAGAAGGAGATGGCGGAGGAGTAAGCCAGGTACCAGGCAGCCTGTGAAGCCCATGATGCCGCCTGGAAAAAGGAGGCTGTGGAGCTTTGGGGGCGGGCGCGTCGTCGTGCGGAGGAGGTGTACGAAGACGGGTACTTCGTGAGGAAGGTTAAACGCACTAGGCGCCTCATCGCTGTGTGGAGGTAAGCCGATAAGCTCCAGTGTGTCACCGACGAGGAGCTTCGGTGGGCGCCCAACAAAAGGGCAAGATCGTTCGCGCTCGTCCGCCAGCAAGAGGCAGATCGATACGTCAAGCGCTGCAAGGCGGAGGAGGCGGAGTACTGCCTCCGCGCTGGGAAGACGCCGCGCACCAGGGAGCTGCTGGCGAGGGGCTGCCGGAATATTGCCCCCAGGAGGGATTATTAGTTTTAGTATTGTTCGTTTTCAATTTTATGCATTGTACCTAGTAGTTAAGTATCATCACGTATATGTGATGATATTATATATATTCTGTGATGAACTAATGAACAATTAATATATATATATATATATATTGTGAATTCCATTTTCTATCTGTTTTTGTATACTAATTTGTATCTAGCTGTTATCATCCACATATACAGAATGGAAAGCATATATACATACATTGAAACAGAACATATAAGAACGGAAAACAGAGTACACACATTGAAATAGAGCAATGAACAGACCAATATTATGATTGCTGTGAAAACATAGCGATCCGCGTCGAAACGACTCAACAAAATAAAACGCGTCCATGAGACCATGACTAGCAGCCCTTGCCTACGGTAGCTCTTGGCTCCGCCTGAACTCGTGCAGGCGTTCGTCCAAGCGGTCGACACGCTTGCAGTACATTTGGAGCGCGATCTTGAGCTCCAAGTTGGCTATTTCATCGGAGATCACCAGCTCGAGGATGCGACGGCCATGTTCCTCTACTGCGCCTAGGTGGACACCTGGGCCAAGGAGGTGGTCGAGCCTAGCGACCAGCGCATTGGCATCGAGCGGGCCGTGGACAAGGCGAACAGCGTGACCCATGCGAACGGCGCGACGGGCGTCCGGTGCAAGTATGGCACGGCCGGCCTCTGGTGCAAGTACGGCGCAGAGGGCCTCTGCCCACTCCTGGCGAGGAATGGGGGTACTGAAGGGACGTGTACCCAGCTGCGGCGCCCTATCGACAGCAGGTAAGCGTCGACGGATCCGCTCTTGCTGTGTGGCGCGCCGCGCCTCTTGCTCTGCGGTGCTCCAACGGTCTCGCCGTGCGGCGAGCCATAGCCTATCGGCATGGACGCGCCTAGCTTGCTCTGCGGCGCGCCATTGATCATGTTGTGCGGCGAGCTGCAGCTTCTCGGCACTGACATGCCTATCTTAATCCGCGGCGCTGAAGCGCCATTCGCCAAGGATCTGCTCAACCCTGTCGATGACGCACATCACGGCGTCGTCCATCGTGTTGCCGGGGAGCGCCTCGGCCTCGACGGGCCGTGGCGCCTTCTCGTTTCCTCGTCGACGAGGTTGATGGCAGAGGCGGCACTTTGGTGGGTTGGCATGCTTTGAAAAGGTGGATGTGCTACAGGCTGCGGTTGTTGCCTCCGTGCATCGCGCGCCGCCTAGGTTTATGCACAATATCATTGGGTGGCGGGAAACCGGTGAGGAAATGGCGGGAAACGGTGGCGTGTTCATAAAATGCCATCAATTAATGGAAACTTAGCATAGAAGGAACATCGAGCTAGCACAAGAAGTAGATGATGATCAGATGATCGTTTATCCTACTTAATTATGCATGTAATCACTGGTACAACGAGGTGCTATACAAATGGTTCTTAACCCCTTTCCGCGATGGCGTTCTGAACCATCGCCTAGTGAGTGACTGCGATATGGGGGTCCTTCCCACATGACCCAGAAACCGTCGGGGATATATGCCCCCCTGGCACACACGCTCGGCAAAATGAGGTCATGTGCGACCGGTGAGCGATCAAATACGGTTATACGTACAGTACTGCTAAAAAAATACAATTATACAGGCAAAATCGTTTCCGGTCGTAAGTACATCCCACACAGTCAGTCCCCGCTAAACGTTTCCGTTTGTATGTACATTCCACAGTCAATCCAAGGAATACGTTTCCATTAGTATGTACATCCCACACAGTTAATCCAAGAAGTACGTTTCCGTTCGTATATACATCCCACATAGTCACTCCAAGGAAAACATTTCCGTTCGCAGGTACATCACACACAATTTTCCCCATTAAATCGTTTGTGATAGCGTTGTCATTGCACACGATATTAACAATTTTATCGTTTGCTTTATTGAATGCATCACACACGGTGCGTAGAAGAAACTGTGTGGCAAAGACTGTCCATCACACACACTTTTTATGTGATAAACATTTGCGCAAGGTGGCCTAACGCAAACAGTTTTCAAGAGGATGTCGTGTGTGATTGTTCATTGATCCAACAAGATTTATTCCTAGAAACTGTGTGCGTTGCTTGAGGTCATCGCCCACGGTGTTTTCTCACTAACCGTTTGCAATAGAAAACCCCAATTAGCAGGCTAATTGCCCTATTATTAATAATCCATTTATTAATCTAATTGACATTTCATATTAAGCACACAATATATTTCATTTCCATATTAAGGAAGCAGGATTTCCACATTAGAGTACAACATCATATAGCTTCAGCACTCAGCTACCCCATTACACAACTGCACCAGCACCAAGTTTCACATGCGACATCTACAATCTTTTGAAATTAGCATCATAGACAGAACATAGACAGATCAATCTCATCTGGAAAACTGCTGAAGCGGAAGGCGAATATTGAGCCTTCATTGATGTTGAAGGTCTTTGCAACTTTAGGCCAGTGCCTGCGGATGATTGACCGTCCATCCTTCGTCCTCTTCAGGAACATTTCAATATTGAACCGTGGGTGTTGTATGAAAACCTTCCTCGCCTCCTGACCATATAGGTGGTTTGAGAGGTAATCATGAGCAAATTGCTTTGGAAAGGCCTGAAAACAAGGATATGCATAAATATCTTCTCCAGATTTGAAATGGCGCAAAGGAATTAAAAAGTCAAGGTATAACAGTTAGTACCATCCCGTAGTGAACTGATGTCTTCTTCATTGTGCAGACAAAGATCTTGTTGTTTTTTGTCGCTAATTTCTTTATCGTAACAATCTTTCTGAGTGTCTTGACTTGACTGATATTAATGGACAACTCATTTCCACATATGCAAAAAGGGTCAAACAGTGGGTCAAAACCTCTGACAGCAGGACCTACATGTGCAAGACCAAATTGTTAAAACCTAATATTTAAAAACAAGAAGTGGAAAGGTGTGTTATTAACTGCAACATGCCTAATATTTAAAAACAAGCAAACGTAGTCATTCAAACTTGTATTGTGTAGGTCTAAGTACACTAGTTATTGGCCCTGTTTGGATCCATGGGTTAGAGTTAGTTTGAGCTAGTTTGGGCTCAAATAGCCCTAAAGTATCCAAACATGAGGGCTAGTTTGAGCTAGTTACGTCAAACCCACCCAAAACAACTATCCCACCCAAGAGGTGATGATTGGGGCTAGTTCTCCTAGTGCATTTATTGTCAATCTAACACTGTCATCCAAACACCTCTTTGTCTAGAGTTAGTTCAGGGTTAGTCATTGTTGAGTATCATTGTTATTTAGGAAACGTAGGATAGCGTAGGATTTATTCTACCTTGACTTGTATTCCAAGATGACCATGTACTCCTATATATATGCCCACGAGGCTCAAGCAATACAATCAACTATTCCACCAATCTCTCTCTCTCCCTTTTAACTGTCATGAGCTAGAAACTAACTCTAACCTCTAGCTAAGTTAGAGTATCCAAATAGTGCCATTGTTAAATCAAATGGAAAGGCGTGTTCAATACTCCCTCCGGTCCTTTTTACTCTGCATATAAGAATTGTCTGAAGTCAAACTTCATAAAGTTTGACCTTATTTATATGAAAAAATATCAACATCTAGCATGCTAAAGTTATACAATATGAAAATTTAAGTCATGACACATGTACTGATATTTATTTCATATTGTGAATGTTGGTATTTTGTTCTATAAAGTTGTTCAAACTTTAAGAGGCTTGACTTTAGACAAATCTTATATGCGAACTAAAAAGATTCGGAGGGAGTACAACATGCTTAACAGCAACCAAATATAGTCATTCATAGAGCTATTATTAAATTTGGTATTGATGAAATTGAACTGCATAGTTCATACTAGCACATATAGAACATCACACTATTAATAGCTGAAATAAACAAGGCATACTACGAACAACCAAAGATGGCAATTGAAACTGGACATATGCTAACTACAAACAACCGAACAACCATAAACCGTAGAAATAAACAAGGCGTAATGCAAACAACCTAATATAGCAATAAATACTAGACAGGTTCTCACTACAAAAGGGGTTCGAGAAAACAAATCATGGGTTTCCTCACTTGTCACAGATTGGCTCCTCCTCGTGGTCGCCGTCGATGGGGTCTGACTTGCCAGCTGAGGATCCCAGGCCAGCGTCGCAGAACATGTCCTTCAGAAATGACAAAAGGGGCTCCATGGCGATGAAGGATGGCAAATTGTTCATAACGAGCCGCAGGAGATCAGTGGCAGGGCCATCGATGAGATCGACAGCTGTCGAACCCGAAGAGTTGGGGGTGGGCAACTTAACATGTGACATAACCCGCGTCAAGCCGTCGGTGTCGATGACCTCGATGTTGTAGCCGGCATCCGCGACATGCCAGAATACTCTAGCCCACTGATTGAAAGGCTTAATATAGGTCCAGTCATCTTCGTCAGCTTCCTCGGCGGCCATCTCGCCGACGTCGGGCGAAGAGGCCGCGGTAAGGCTCTTTTGGGCCATTTACTCCTCAAGCTCCCCGGGAAGCGTAGCCGGGCTTAGGCTGCGATGCTCTAGAGTGGGGGAGGGGGGTGGGGATGGGGATCTCTGGGAAAGGGGGCGTTTCGCAGGCGTCATCTAAGAAACTCGGGGCGGCGACGGTATGAATATCAGTGGGTAAACTGCACGGGCAGACCGGCAGAGGTTGACGATGGAGGCGGCGCGGCGGCGACCTAGCTAGGTTTGGAGCGAGGGAGGGGTGGTGTGTATGTGTGTGAGCGGGGGATTTGGGGTGAGTGAAGGATTTGGGGTGTGTGTGTGGAGGGGGTCCAAGGTGGTGTTTGAGGAAATGCCGCGGGTACTGAAAATTTTACTAGGCGGGAGTAAAATGGCGGGGCTACCAAAAATTTGGATCAAGGGATTGAAGCAGAACGGGGCAGGAGTAAAATGCCGGGGCTGCTGAAAATTTGGATCTACTGATTGAAGCAGAGCGGGAGTAGCAGACATCGCACATGGTCCAGACATACTAATCGTGTGCTATCAAACAGAAAAACAATCTACGCGGACATGGGTAGATATTTTTGAGATTGCGAGGGAGTAGATATTTTCGAGAGGGGGAGTGAAGCCTCGTGGAGCCCAATCTACTGTGATCATGTGGGTGACAGGGGCAGGGGCGCGGCACACGGGTAGCCCTAGGGAACCGTATCTGTTTCGTACCCGATCACAGATGGTTGCTGCGTCCGACTCGTCTGCTGTTTATAAATTTGGCCAAAAAACACGGGAAAGGGTCAGAAGATGAGCACACTTGCATGTGGACCAAATATATGTATGAAAAGGATGGTTTGATGTTCAAATACCCAATGCACAACTTTGATGTGGCACCTATCGCACAAAGCGCACATTATTATTGCTAGCCCCCCCCCCCCCCAAACACACACACACACACCTAGCTATGAACGCATGCCCCCAAATAGCTAGGTCTGACATCTCACCGTACCGTAACACAAAACCGAAAGGAGTACATCAACCCCCCCTCCCCCCTTTGCTTCTGATCAAATGTGGACCGTGCGGGCCCACATATGTGTTCTTCTGGCGTTAGATGGGTGACACCACTTACCAACCACACCTGCGGGTGGCCCGATGTGTGTGTGTGTGTGTGTGTGAAAACGATGTGCTATGATATTTAAATAACCAAATCACAAATTTGATGTGGCACATGTGCATCGCAAATTAACTGGGCATCCCCAACCCCACAGAGGTTCATCTAGTCGAAGTAGTACTGTGCCCCCCCCCACACACACACACTTTGAGTCGGTGGGAGGGGGCATCTCACCAAGGCATATTGTAAGACTGACCAAGAAGAATCACCACCTTGGCCATATAACCTCTCTTGTTTGTTGGGTCAAAGTCATGCAATGGCGTTCCACACGTGGCCCCACGAAATAGGCTAGCTTGTCGCGGATAACCATGTGAGGGAGTGCCTGAAGACAACCACTACGTGCATGTGTCCCAAACATATGTATGAAGTGTCATGTGGTGTTTGAATATACCCAATGCACAACTTTGATTCATGTGTATGCGAGCCCTCAAACTTAGGTCTCGAATCTCGCCATGATCGACGTACGACTATATGGTAACGCGAACCAAGAGAAGAAGAATCCACCCTGTTAACCTCTCTCGCGTTGTTGGTTGAAGTGATGGAGACGTCCACGCGGGCCCACGAATATATAGGCCGTCGATGATAACCAAGCGAGGGAGAATGTCCAAAGACAACCACTGCATGTATGTGCCCCAAACATGTGTATGGACATGCGTGATGCATGCATATATGTTTGAATACCAAAAGCACAACATTTTGATGTGGTGCATGCATGCGTCGAAAAACGCACAGTCCCCACACAGATCTAGTTCATGATGCGTCGCGTGCTCCGTCCCCCCCCCCCACCACTTCGACCCGGTGGGAGGGATTCGTGCGTACACATGCGCGCGAAGTATAGTTGCATGTACCGAACCGTATAAGACGAACCAAAATTTAATCCCCTCCTAATTATAAGTCAAATGAACCTCTATCGCTGTCTGTCAAACTGATTGACCAAGCAGGCACACAGAGATGGACGAAGCATCTCGCCGATAACCCCGTGAGTGAGTGCTAGAGGACAACCGCCATCGCTTGCTTGTGGGCCAAACACATATGTATGGAGATGTGTGGTTGTGATGTTTGAATACCTAATATATATGCAGAACTTTGATGTGGTACCTGCCTCGGAAACCTTTAAGTCCCCCACACACGAACCGAGGTTCATGACACGTAGTATATATATGTTGCCCCCCTCCCCTCTTCGATGCGTAATATACACTCCTACGTACGTACCGTAACACAAGTCAAAAATAATCCTCCTTGTTCGTCAAATTACCTTTCTCGTTGTGTCATATATTAGATGGACAACGACCTCGCAAGCCCATGGAGGGAAGAGTCGCAGGCGAATGAGTGACAACCATCATCTGCACGTGGCCCAATATGTTGGTGATGTTTTTAATACCCAATATGCACAACTTCTTTGCGGACCTGCCTTGGAAACCGAAAAGTCCCCACACGGAGCGAGATCGATTCATGACGTGTGTCTAGTATATATGTGCTGCCTCGGCCCCCTCCTCCCCTCTTCGACGCGTACTATATACTCCTACCGCAATACAACCCAAAAAGAAACTTCCTTGCTGGGTCAAAGTGATGGAGGACAACCTCGCGGGCCCACGGATGGAAGCATCGCACGCGAGTGAGTGTCCTATATGACTCGTAGTATTGCCCCCGGCCACCCTCTGCAACGTGTACTATATATATATATATATATATATATATATATATATATATATATATATATATATATATATATATATATATATATATATATATATATACTCCTACTGTACGTATAACAAAAACCAAAAAATGACCATCCTTGTTGGTCAAATTAACCTCTCTCATCGCATGTCATAGTGCTGGACGGCGACCTCGCGGGCCCACGCGAGTGAGTGTCCTAGGACCACCGCGTGCATGTGGCCCAAAGATGCATGTCAAACTTTTTCTACAGCGAACATGCGACCAAAGGAGTTTAGTGTTGAAAATTGAAAAAAAATAGATAACATCTATTCGTTTTTTATACATTGATTGATTTCCCAGGGATTTAAATGTGCAAAATCAAATTTGATCTACATGAGACCTGTGATAGTGCACGAAAATGGATTGCAAAATCATATGTGTACATGTCCCTGGGTGCATGTTTAGTCCCCATGCAAGAAATTTCTAACATCTAGAATCTTGATTTTAAAATCCAATAAATCCAAAACTAAGTTGAAATTCATGAAACTTATCGTGGTGTCATATGGACACCAATAGACTGTGATATTCTTATTTTTTTTCAAATTTGAGACAAGTTTTGATATAATCTTCTTACATACAGGAAATTATAAATAATTATCAACCAATATCGCAAACAAACTCTTTATTCGAACCGTGTGTGTTAGACCAACAATGTAAGTGTCATGCTTCGGTTAAGCAATAAAGCGGCAGAATTAATCATCAAAAAGGAAAAATCAATATAATACGTGAAGCGCACGTGTCCCGTGTGCCGTACGAGCATGCGTGAGTTGACGAGACGCATGCTAGCAGGCAGACCGGGAGGCCGAGGCATGCGCGTGTTCGCTACGCACTCACCGTGGGGCATGCTAGTAGCTGTATAAAATGACGGTAGACGTGCCAGCAGTCCGCTCCGCAGGCTCACCGGGAGGCAAGCCAGCCCTTTGACCGCCGCCCACCTCGCTCCCACTTCTCCATATTAATGGCGCGCCCGCCTCGCTCCATGAAATGATGGTATAGGAATGCCAGAAGTCCGCCACGCAGGCTCATCGGGAAGCGAGACAACCTTTGACCGCCGCCCGCCTCGCTCCCACTGGTCCGTATTAATGGCGCACCCGAGCGGCCGCACCCCCCCACCCTCGCCACACACACAATCCTCTCTCTCCGCCTGCATCCTCGACGCCGCTCTCAGTCCTCAAAGCCGGCACCCCCCATCCTCGCCACACATACAATCCTCTCTCCGCCCGCATCCTCGACGCCGCTCTCAGTCCTCAAAGCCGTCAGTGTATGAGGATGCCGCTGAAGCGCCCCATCGGAGGGAGTGGCGACACCGGGGCTGCTGAAGCACCGGAGCACGGCGTGAATATGGAGACAGAGGTTTCCGTCGCCGCCGATGAGGTGGAGAATGCGGCTGCCAACAAGCGGAGGCGGGTGGAGAAAGAACCGCAAGCGACTCCAGCAGGCCTAGACTTCATCAGCAGCCTCCCCGATGATATGTTGACAGTCATCATATCCCTCTTCCCAATCAAATATGGGGTGAGGATAACCGCCCTTTCCCAACGGTGGCGCCCCCTATGGCTCTCCACCCCTCTCGACCTCCTCGACGCCCACGAGCTCTACCATGGCTATCGCAAAAGCTTGGATGCGTTCTTCCAGATCCTCGGCAGTCACCATGGCCCAATCAGAGGCCTTATCACGGGCAAGTTCCGTTCCAATGGCAAGGACCGAGCCAAGCTTGACGAGTGGTTCCGATCCCCCGCCCTAGATCAGCTCGAGGAGCTCAGTTTTAATGATGGGCCTATGCGCTCGCTGCCAACGTCCGCGCTCCGCTTCGCGCCCACGCTGCGCCTTTCCAAGTTTATGAACTGTCATTCCCCCCCCCCCCTAATGATGCGCCCGCTCTTTTTCTACCATGACTAAAGCACCTCGAGCTCGTCGCCGTCTGCATCCCAAAGGATGACATGGAGCGCCCGCTCCGTGGCTGTACTGCACTCGAGTTCCTTTGTCTTCAGGCGATGAATTGGTCGAGTAGCTTCCACATCACCTGCAGGACTCTCCGGATTATTTATGTGTGTTGCTGGTGCTACAACGAGAGATCACAAAAGGTGGACAACAATATGGTCATTGAGGACACACCTTCACTTGAGAGACTACTTGTAGTTGATCAACAAGGTCCAACAAGAATCAATGTCATTTCTGCGCCGAAATTGACAGTGGTGGGCTACTCGTCTGTCAAATACTACTACTTTTAGGTACAATAGTCACCTTCTACCTCTCCTTCTTGATATCAACATTATTTCTAGTTTTGAAGATGTATGTTCGTCTGTCATCCAGCAAAGCTTCACCCAGATTCTGCGCATAGTGAAGGTCTTGGCACTAGAATCTGTCGGCCCCAACCTGGACCAAATTGTCAGTTTCCTAAGATGCTTTCCATGCCTAAAGAAGCTGTATATCGAGGTGATGTTCCTTTCCTGTTAAATGTTAACCATAAGGGAGTTCAATTTTTTGCACCTTTTCCCAAGTTTACAATGACAATGTACTACGACTTCTGAAGGAATTTTGGAGGATTTCAGGACATACACCCCCCACCCCATATTGGTTGCTTGATTCATATGGTTACAATCCATAAGCATTTCTCCTTTGGATTCATCTGTACTAGTTTTCTTAGGGAATTTTTCATCCAATCCAACCTCTTATGAAGAAGGCTACATTTTTCTAGATTGTAATCAAATGCCCATGTTAATCATGTTAGATCAAAGATGGCATGTTGGTGCATTTTACAAATCCTGCAAACCAAATAGGCATGTAGTAGTGTTCAAAACTGCATGTAGGCACTAACACGTTCTCTTCTTTTGTAGATAATAATAGGCCCGGAGGTGGATAATGTTTATAACGACAATCACATCGAATGCCTGGATCTGCATCTCTCAAATATTACTTTGAACTCCTACTGAGGGACCTTACCGGAGATTACATTCACCAGGTTCTTTCTTGCCAGAGCAAGGGTGCTGAAGGTACTGAGGTTGAACACGCATTTAATTAGGAAAGATGAATGGTTTGTTGATCAGAGCCGGCAGCTACTGCAGAATGGAAGAGGCTCCAAAAAAGCTAAACTTTGTATTGGAAGAGCATATGACAGAGTAATTGGAAGTCATTGTGTCAAACCCAAACATGACTTGTCAGCGGCTGATCCCTTTGCAGAAATGATGAGGTTTGGAAAGCGGCCTTACTATTTTAATTTTTAGTTTGAACCTCTCTTATATCCATGTTCAGCTGATCAGCACGGGCGTTTGCAGCTGAGTGAGCTGAATTTCATTTCTAATATCGGTTTGAACCTTGTAATCTTTGAATTTGGGCCTTGTAATGCTGGAATTTGAACCTTGCAATATTTATGGTATTTGTTATATAATGTAATTGGATGTTTAATTTGGTCTTGCAATCATGTCCTGTTACAAGTATATATATGTTGTTCTTCTGTACACAGAGCATAGATGTTCTGCAGACAGAGCATATCACATCGCACATGGACCACACTAGGTAACCCGTCGGTGATGAATTCATCGCCAGCAAGCGTTTGCCCACAACACACACGGCTTATTCCATCACAAACAGCTCGGATGGTTCAACTGTATGCCACGTATCGCACACGCAACTCTAATCTGATTCGTGCTTGATGTCTCCGACATCGCTCACACAGTTCTTCTTATTTGCCACGTATCACTGTGCCGGCCTCTGATCACGTCCCTCAGCAAGCTCTGCTCGCCGTTAGGCGCCGCAGCGCGCTGTGCTCGCCGTTAGGCGCCACGACGCGCTTTACTCGCGGCCGTCGGCGCGCTCGGCTTGTGGACATCTTTTCCTTGCGTGTTCAACTGCTATATGCATATATATGGTTGCTCACCGTTGAGGCGACCGCGGAGCGCTCTGCTCGCGTCCCTCCGCGTGCGCTCTGCCAGCGGTTGGGCCTATGCACGATCACGTCGGGGGCCCCATATGCATGCGGTTGCGGCACGCGCGTCGCCACGCAATGCAGTTACGTGCGGCACGATGGAGTTACGCGTTGCAAATTAGAACTGCCATCCGGGCGTGCCGATATTCCAGGTCGTCCGGCTTCCCCTTTAATTCCCACGGCCATTATAACCTTAGTCTCTTCAACCTTTTGATCGCGTCCGACAACTCAACAAGCACACCCACGATGACACATAGAGAGGGGATGTCTAGCGGCGCTCCAATGGAATTCGGCGAGCCTAAAGTGGAGACCCACGCGAAGGAGACGGATCTCTTGGTGGTGTACACCATCGACCCGGCCGTGGTGGAGGACTACATCAACACCGTTGAGCAGTTGCTTGCTCGAGACAAGTACAAGGTGGTCGGCATCGACCTCCAGTACGTCGGCGGTCGTCCCAACATAGGTCAGAAGGTTGCCGTTGCCTAGTTGTGCGTGCGCCATCATGTCCTCATCTACCACTACTGCATGGCCACAGAGCCTTGCGACTGTTTCACCAGGTTGTCAATAGCACCGACTACAAGTTTGCTATGGTGGAAACCACCAACGATGTAAACACGCTTAGGATTACGGGCTTGGCCTGCAAGAACCTTGTCGAAATCCGTGAGCACTACAGGATCTGGGGCATCACGAAGAAGGACTCCCTGGTTGAACTCGCCTCAGCCATCATCGACCCATACTACGAAAAGATGAAGCAGGATGCCAACAGAACACGTCCCGTATCCTGGCACGGGGCCTGGATGCGGCAACTAGATGAACTTCACCTCAGGTTCGCGGCTAAGAGTGTGTACACATGCTATGAGATGCACAGGCGGATCGTTGACATGAGGAAGTGCCTCGTTAGCGAAATTGACGAGGCCGGATCGAGCCACAAGCAGAGCAGTACCGGCAAGCGTCACAAGAAGTAGATGATGAGAAGATGATCATTTATCCTAGTTAATTATGCATGTAATATATAGTTGACTTTGGTGTGTGGAAATGTCATGTGTGTAGTAGCCACCTATGTAATTATGCATGTAATAGTTTACTTTGGTGTGTGCAAATGTCATGTGTGTAGTAGCCACCTATGTAATTGGATGTTTAATTTGGTTATGCAACCATGTCCTTATAAGTGTGTATATATATATATATGTTGTTGTTCTGTATGCAATCCCAACGCACAACTCACACATCTTATTAGCAGCAATCGTCTGTGTTATTATCGGTCTTCGCACACATTTCTGATTACAGACATGTTTGTCGCGTATCACACACATCTTGTTATATTGAACCATTTCTGTTATCTTGGCTCAACGCAAACAGTTCATCCGAGTGAACTGTTTTCCCTCTATCGCACACACCTTGATCTGGCTGACCGTTTCTTTTGTTCCGCCTAATCACAAACAGTTCATCCGAGTGAACCGTATGTCGTATATCGCACACACCTTCATCTAGCTGCCCATTTCTGTTCTTCTGCCTCATCGCAAATAGTTCATTGAACTGAACCATATGCCCTGCATCGCACACGCAACTAAAATCTGAACCATGTTCGATGCATCCGTCATCGCAAATGTTTTGCATCTTTTTTGATGGGTTTTTTACATCACCGTTTGCGATTATTGCATCGCATACAGTTTTGTCGAAGGGTCTCTGATTGTAGTGTCGCGTTAGCAGCATCCTGCAGTAGTGAATAGTTTACTTTGGTGTGTGGAAATGTCATGTGTGTACTAGCCACCTATGTAATTGGATGTTTGCCGTGTATTGCACACATCTTGTTTATGTGAAACATTTCTGTTCTCTTGGCTCAACACAAACAGTTTATCGGAATGAACCGTATGCCGTATATCGCACACACCTTGATCTGGCTGGCCGTTTCTTTTGTGTTGCCTAATCACAAACAGTTCATCTCAGTGAACTGTATGCCGTCTATCACACACACCTTCATCTGGCTGCCCGTTTCTGTTGTTCCGTCTCATCACAAACAGTTCATACGAGTGAACTGTATGCCATATATCACACACACCTTCATCTGGCTGCCCGTTTCTTTTGTTCTGCCTCATCGCAAATAGTTAATTGAACTGAACCGTATGCCCCTCATCGCACACGCAACTAAAATCTGAACCGTGTTTGATGTATCCTTCATCGCAAATGTTTTGCATCTTTTTTGATGTTTTTTTACATTACCGTTTGCGATTAATGCATCGCACACAGTTTCGTCAAAGGGTCTCTGATGGTAGTGTCACGTTAGCAGCATCCTGCAGTAGTGGTAGTTGAATGTACAGACCTTGTATGAGAGACAGATGCAATAGATAGTGTGGAAAATAGAGGGCATGAAATAGTTCATATGTATATTGTTTAACTAAAAAGGATAGCATGACATAATTTCACATATATGATGTCTATCTAAACTGGATAGCATAGCATGACATAATTAAAAGATATGATGACTAACTAAATAGGATGGCATGAGATAATTATATGATGTCTTTAGTAAACAGGTTCGCATGACATAATTCACCTACATGTTATCTAAGTAATCAGGACCGCATGATTTAATTCACATATGTGATTTATATACTAAGAAGAGGGCATTCGCATATATGATGTCTGAACTAAGAACATGGTGTTGAATATTGTGTATATGATGTCTAAACTATGCAATGCAAGACACCATATGCATGATATGAGCAGTATAACCGTGCCAAGTTAGAGCATACACCTCAGTGGGAGAATAGGACTGGTCATCTGTCTCTGAATCCATCTATGAGGATCTATCAGGACCCAGCAAGAGATCTGGTTCGACAGGTAGCACTGTCTGCTCTGAAGACCTTGTTTTCACTCCAGATTTTTCCATCACCCACTCAAATTGCTGATTCACAGGAAGAGTAGTTGAATGTACAAACATTGTCGACAAATGGAAATGTAATGAAGAAAAGGATTGGCAAGATATCATTCAAATATATAATGCCTAGTTAAACAGGATGGCATTGCATATTTCATATATATTATGGCTGGCTAAATGAGATGAGATTGCATAATTCACATATATGATATAGAAACTAAACAGGTGGCATTACAGAACATGTCTAAACTAAGCAGATGACATATATGATGTCGAAAGTATGCACTGGAAGGCAACATATGCATGATATGACCAACATCATCATGCCAAGTTAGAGAAAACACCTCGGGGGGTAAATAGGAGTGGTCACCTGCGTCTGAATCCACCTCAGAACAGATATGTTCCTCTGGATTACAATCTGGAGGGGGGGAGGGTTTGCCATTGAACCCACCATGGAGCGATGTTTGCATGACATTGTATTGCCGCGCGAAACTCTTCTCTTTTTCTCTACATGTTCAGCATGACTGTGTACAATATCTGACATGCATACGAAAAATATATAGTGAGATTATGTAAGGAGAGCATGTAGAAATCTAGAGTGATGGTAACAACCAGTGGATGGATCCAAAAATAATGATAGCAGGCTAAGGATAGCTTTAATTTGATAAAAAGATAGATGATGATTGCTTTACTATTTGTTTCCCACCCAAGATGAACAACATAGGCATACCCTAGGTGAACCAGATAATAGATAGAGATACTATTCATTGCTGCCTCGATATGTGCCCCACCAGTAATTTTAAAACTCAAGTTTGAAAATTAATTTGGACCTGACTTGGAGTCTACGAGGTGAACAGGATGATAAAGTAGCAGGTAATATTAAGAAATGCATAACATTAGCAGAAACAAAAGAGTGCAACCTCTCTTGTGGACCCATGTACTCCTCAGGTTCTTCTGCTGAGTCGATGATGGTGATGCAGTTGCGGTGGGTGCCGGCGGCAGGGAAGGAGATCTGAGGCGGCGAAAGACGGTCAGGAGTCATGATGTCTGGTATGGTGGATGCTTCTGTCGATGGAGCAGCTCAGGTGAGGTGGACGACGTTGCGGCAGGAGCAGGACAAACAACACAAAGTTTTCTTTGACGCCTATCTGTAACTGAAGTAATTTTGTAAGGGCTCCTTTGGCTTGCAGGATTCTAAAAATGCAGGGATAGGAAAAATATGGAATAGGATAGGAATGCACATGGGAAACAGAGCATTTGTAAACACATGATTTCTGTCAACTTGGGTGTTTGGTTCATAGGAATTAGAAGAGTAGAGGAATGCAAAGAAACCTGGCCAAATTAAAGTGAAACCATATGAAAGTGTGTACAGTTAGAATGTTATTCTGCCACTAATGCACTTAGTCTTGTTTTCATGCATCGGATTTTGAAAAGTAGGTCCAGGTGGATGTTTTGCTCCATTCCTTTCAACGAAATGCATGAATAATTGAATAGTAGAGTGCCATAGGAAAATTTCCTATTGCTATGTTTTTCCTTCACTTTTTCCTTTGAACCAAAATAGCCCTAATGGATCGACATGAATGTAGAGTAATAAGTGATGTGACAAGTGTACAACCTCTTTGGTGTAGCCGTGTCAACCTCAACATCATTGGGTTAGTCGCTGAAGAAGTTGCGGCAGAGGTGGCTGTCGGAGGTGTGGAGGAAGATCTGAGGCATTTGTAGACAGCGTCCAGGGTACTACTCTGTTGTGATGGATGGTTCCGTCATTGGAGCAGCTCCGGTGAGCCGTAAGACGTCGAGGCTGAAGCAGTACAAGACAGACATCGTTAATCTCAAGTGGGATTCTAATAGCATCTCCAATAGATGATATAAAATACATTACCAAAAAGTGATAGATGTAAAATTTACATCACCAAAAAACACCTGACTACAACAGATGAGGTAAAAACTATTGACTCTGAACTTAACTGTCGAAACTGAAATTTACTGTGGAATATGAATGTTACTATCAAAACTGAACGCACTGGTAACAGAGAGGCACTTCACATGTAGTTTAGGCCGCTCGAGCACTAGTAGTAGAGAAACGGTGATCTAAATCAGCAGGCGATCGACAGGGAACAAAGTAGCAGATAGCAGCCGGAGTAGCAACGCCTGGAGGAGCAGCGTGAACTAGAGCCAGAGCAACAACTCATGTAGCTGCAGTAGCCCATGTACCAGCATCAGCAGCGCGAGCAAGAGTAAGAGCATAGCAGCAGCACGAGCGAGGGGAAGAGTAGAGCAGCAGCGCGACCGAGCGAGAGACGGAGCAGCAGCAGTAGCGCAAGCGAGCGAGAGCCGGAGCAACAGCAGCAGCAGCAGCGCGAGCGAGTGAGAGCCGAAGCAACAGTAGCAGCAGATCCGGCTGGTATGGACGCCGCCGCCGAGGGAGCCTCGCAATGGGGGAGAGCCACCGTGGAGATGTCACCGGCGGCACCAGCTTCGAGGTAGCCATGCCATGGGGGTGCGGGATCGAGCACCGTCGGCGCCGGGAGGTCGAGTTAAGGAGAAGGTGCGATGCGATGAGTGTACAACCTCTTTGGTGGCGCCGAGTAGGCCTCGGCTTCGTCCGAGGAGTCGGTAAGGATGTTGCGGTTCCGGTGGTGCAGGTTAAGGCGGTGCTGTGGGGATGGATCAGCCGCGATAGACGAGGCGATCGTCGGAGCAGCTCCTTGGAGGTGGAGGACGGGGCGGCTGAACCGGCGGGACAACGAGATCGATGAAGGATCCTCATCTGGGGAGGTGGATGAGGGACGTTGAGCTGTTGTGGTGGACGACATTGTCGGGGAAGAGGGTCCGGCTGGGCAGCGGTGGGGTGGCAGACGGAGGAGGGTGGGGTTTCACGGCTGGAGTAGAGAGGTTATGGCGGCCTGGGATTTAGAATGGCGAAAAGGAAGTGATGGGAGGGGGGGAACCATGACTTAGCGACGCGCTTGTCGAAAATGTAGGGTGTGTTACAAAAGTACCCCCACCAATTTGAACTAGCGGCCCTTTCGGCTCTGGGTTAGAAGGGGGATTTCGCGTGTCAGGATTTGGCAGCTGGAGGGAGTTTTCGCGCACGTTGTAATTTCGGGATAGCATGGCGCAGGTTGTGAAGGCGCGAGTTTTGGGAGCACGATATCTGAATTTTTGGGATAACAAGGCGTGGGTTGAATTTTAGGGACAAGCCTAACGTGTAATAATGTATGTACCAAATCAATTCGCACTTCCCTCAACAAAAAAAAAAAATTGCACCACACGAAGAGAGAGTCTTGTCCCATTTTACTGTACAAATGCTATTCAAAGCTATGAATCCATGTTATGTCCAATTAAATTTTTTCGTTGGCTGTATAATGCATGTAACCTACTCATACGAACATTTTAGTGCATTCCAAATGTCTATACTACCGCTGTAATTCGAACTAAATTTGAATTCGTTTCTCTATTTAAATAAGAATCTAGAACCATGATTGTTGCCAACTTAAACCATCATTCGTATATTATCTTAACAACACACCACATGCATGATTACTATAGAGATAGATATGAACTATGTGTACTATATGAACTCTAATTCAAAATTATGAATACACTTGATGTTGATTCCAAATAATAGTACATTTGATGTACTAACTAGATCTTCATAATCTAAACCATGTTTCATACATACACTGTGTTTATCACACAAAGTATAATGCCCCGCCCCCTACATTATGACAAGTATTTAGCCCTGAGCTACAAAAGCCACACATTATCACAAATTCAAATAAATGTTCTATATATTATATGTAGTATAACATGTTCATAACCACACCATGCGTATCACCATTATATATATTCATGCATGCGTCGGTTTAAAACACTATGATATCTTCAAATATCCGAATCCACTTTTTATAATGAATTATGATCTCTGTTCATCTTTTACACCCACACAATCCTATTCTCTTTGTAGCTAGCGCTAACTTTCTCTCGTGCATGCACACGCCCGCCCCCTCTCACCCTGCCTCAGCGTCCCCTCCATCATGCACATTCGTTATTTCTCTTTAGGTCGTTCACCCACGGTGTGTGTAGGCCCCCCGGCTCCTTCTCTTCGGCACACACCGGTCGATATACCTCTCTAGCCAAGTGTGCCTACCACAAACACACACTTTCCCTCTTCTCTTCTCACCGTCCATGCCCCCTATGTCCAATATGGTTCCACGCATGTGCACACTCCCGCCCCTCTTTTCATCGATCTCATACTCGCACACTCCTCCCCCTTGATATAGTATGCCTCTCGCATCACCTCCTAGCTGCATCCCTCTCTCCCTGTCCGTCTCTCTAGACCTTATTTGCTTCTAACACATCCATGCATGTATAACTACCGATCTCCCTACATATAGCTGGTCGACTATAAGTCTTTTTCCCCATGCACCGATCGATGTACCTCACTAGTTATGTCTCTCCCTTTCTTCAACACACGACGATTGATCTTCCTATGTAGTTATGTCTGCTTACCACAACCATATCGTCCCCCCTCATCATCCTTCCAAACCTCTCGACCCGTCTCTCACACGCACCACTACAAAAAAAAGACACATCCGTGACATTTTGGGCCGAACGATTTTTTTTCTGTCATGCTTATGACACTTCTATGACGATAATTGTGACAAAACCCGGTATCATCATAGATGTGGTGGGCTCCTACTTCTATGACAAAAAATCATGACATAAAATGGGCTTTTCATCCTGGGCGAGCAGGAGACGCAGCTGCATGACATTCTTTGGGCCGTCCATGACGGAAAAAACCGTTGTAGAAGCGAGGGCGAGGAAAATATCGGGGAGTTCCCGGTTATGATGGGTGGTCGGGGCCGAGCGATGCACGGAGGGATTGCGCGTTTCTCTCGTACACGTACGCACATGGGTGCGAGGCGTTGGGCTCTAACTGAACCCGAGCGAGGCGTTCGCCTACTAAACCCGAGCGATTGCACTGGCTACGGGTTACTGAACCCGAGCGATCGATCGATCCTTGACTGTTAACTGAACCCGATCAAGCGATTCCTTCGCTACTGCTGCTAACTGAAGTTGATCGAACCTGCTACCTCTTGATGAACAGTGAGTGTTGTTGGGGGTTGGATGAACAGTTCTCGGTGGGGGTTGGATGAACACGACCCCATGGTAGTAGAGGTCGTTGCCGCTGGATGAAGAGGACCCCGATCGAGCCGGTTGGGGGTGGATGAATAGGACCCCGTGGAGGGCTGGTTGAACAGTAGCCGGTGGGGGCCTGGATGAACAGTAGCCCGTGGAGGGCTGGTTGAACTGTAGCCGGTGGAGGCTGGATGAACAGGAGCCCGTGGATGAACAGTAGCTGGTGGAGGCAGGAGGGAGACGCCGTGGATGAACAGTCACAGGTGGAGGCTGGAGGAGGTCGATGGTGGATGAACAGTAGCCCGTGGAGGCTAGAGCGAGGCAGTATAGACGGTGGATGAACAGTAGCCCGTGGAGTCCCGTTTTGCGGTATGCCACACCCCTCCCGATGAACAGGACCCCCGTTTCGACCGTAGGAGGTCGAAGAGAAGTCCGTTTCCTCCGTTTTGCGGTACGTCACACCCCTCCCGATGAACAGGACCCCGTTTTTACCGTAGGAGGTCGAAGAGAAGTCCATTTCCTCTGCTTTGCGGTATGCCAAACCCCTCCCGGTGAACATGATCCCGTTTCGATCGTAGGCGGTCGAACAGAAGGCCGTTTCCTCCGTTCTGCGGTATGCCAGGCCTCATTTTGGCTTTTCCGTCCAAGCCGGTTGGCTCCCGATGAACAGGACGCATTCCGTTGCCTCCCGATGAACACACGCAGTTTCTCCGTTCTGACCCAGCCGGTTGGCTGCCGATGAATAGGACGCCGTCGCTGTACGCGTTCGAGACCCCGCCCATATGTACGTACGTAGCCATATTTACTTTGTTGCAGCGTGGTTGTACGTATATGTACACGATATAGAAGGGACCGCATGACATGCTATGTTCGCGCCTCTACTACAACACGTGCTGCTCCTTACTTGGTCACGGTTCATCACTGCAGAGAGACCGATCGACCAGTATGTATGTACACGTTCGTGACCAGACAGACAACCCTACGTACGGTTCGACCGGGTGGGTCCCAGCTATCAGGGAGGATAAGGAGGCACTTCCTTGCGTGCGAAGATATAGCTAGTGGGTCCCAGCTGTCAGGGGGAAGAATCATTTTTTCGTAATATGGACACACTTCCTTGCGTGCGAAGATGTAGCTGGTGGGTCCCAGCTGTCAGTGGCAGGAATAAGGAGGCACTTCCTTCCATGCAAAGATATACGTGGTGGGTCCCAGCTTTCAGGGGGAGGAATGATTTTATTTTCGCGTAATAAGGAGGCGGTTGCATGCGTACGTCCATGGACCTGGTGCGTCCCCACTGTCAGCCTCTCCATGTATAGTCCTCTTCCGATGACTCTCGTTTGTTGACCACGCCATACCGAGCGCATCCAAGGTGGTGGATGACGGCGAGGCCTCGGACAGCAACGAGCCAGAGATGGGAAGACGCGGGAGTGGAGTCACAGACGGAGAGGTGTACGAGGGTTAACTGGTTCTGGTGCGGCATGGTTCAGCAGTCGGTGGAGAAGAACAGGAGGTGTGGAGGGGTGGAGGGATGGCCTGGCCGGCGGTGGTAGCACTTCACAGTGAAGCGTGCTAAGCAGAGCTGCTAGCAGCAGGAGGCGGGAGTAGGTGGTCCCGGTGGCGCTGGAGGAAGAAGACGAGAGATTGAAGATGGATGCCGGTCGTTGGATGTAAATCCAACGGCTATCGATGTCAGAATCATTTGTTGACTAAGTTGACAACGACTTGCGTTGGCTTCGACCTATTGGCCCACATTTCAACCTCAAAAAATGTGGCACATATTCAATCCATTTTTTCAGAATTTACTGTCCATTTGATCTTTTTTTTAGAATTACAGTCCATTTGCTGGGCTGGGTGAACAAATAATGTAGCGTCCATGCGGCCCATTTTTTTTAAACTACAGCCCATTTTCACTTTCTCGAAATACATGAATTTGCTGGGCTGGCGGAACAAATAATGTAGCGTCCATGCGGCCCATTTATTTTTTTCTAAAAAATTACAGCCCATTTGCACTTCCTCGAAATACACGATTTTGCTGGGCTGGTTCTAATCATAATGTTGGGTTGGGCACACCAATATTATCAAAAAATAAACAGGGGCTTAGCATTTTGTTATAAATATATTTAAATAATAAGTGCTTTATTATTACGTTGGTCCTTAAATCTTACCAAGCTTTTGTACACAATCACTAGGATTTTCGTTGCCTTAATGTAAAAAAATTCAGGATTTTATTGTTAAAAAATTATTTTTATAAGTTAATAAGATGTGGGATATTGTTTTCTTATATATGTAAGTATCTGTTAAACATATGATGACAATAACAATAATATATAATAACATATAAAATACATATAAATACATATAATATAGTTAGAAGGGAAACATAAGTTGGACCTGGCGTTCCTATTCTTATATAGAAAAATAGAACAGACCTTTGTGTTTTCTTCAAAAAAAAACATAAGTTGGGCTGTGGATGTTTCAGGAAAAATAAAATCTAGGATGGGAGGTCCATAGGTCGGTCGATACATGATGGCCCTCAAGAAAATACAAACCGGCATGTCATGGGCTGCGCATGTTAAAAAAGAAAGCCTAGAAGGGGCAGCCCACAACCCAGCTGATACTTGCTGGCCCACTGATATTAAATGATACCTGCCAGCTCCCCAGCTTTGTTGTAAATTTATCTCCTTTAGTAACTACATTGATGCACCTCAAAAAAAATGTAACTATGTTGACAAACCCGTGGGCCCCAACGTAAGTATAGCATTAGGAGGAAGTATTTTTTCAATGAGGCACTTGCTTGCGTATGGCCATAGACCTGGAGGGTCCCGACTGTCCGCCTCTCCATGTACAGTCCTCTCCAGATTCCTCTCGTTTGTTCAGCATGTTCACAACAGCGGACAGCGGCGCCGCAGCGAGCGCACAAAGGCAGAGGATGAGAATGAACCGGAGCCGGGGAAGGCATGCTACAGTAATGGTAGAAGTTGTGCCTTATTTCTAGCGAAACTACTGAACTAGCCCAGTGGCCAAGTGACACTACCCGACCGCTGTCCCGCCCGGGTTCGATTCCACCTGATGCAGTGAAAATATCTCCAAATTTTTTGCCTCTGCCATTATTGACATGTGGGTCCCCATTGTCATCTACGCACACCACGTCCAACACTTGCCAAAATTCGTCCCTCGTTTTCTTTGTTTTTCGCACACTCGACACTGTGTGGGCATTTTGAAAATAGCATATCTTTTTGACTGTGCATCATATGAAGATGTGCTATGCATGAATGTTGATCAGCATGATGTTAACTGGCTGGTAGTTCCATTTTCGACCATGAATAAAACTTCCAACATGATGTTATCCCTATTTGAAAAAGGCGTGTTAATATCAATGCTTTGCCTCTGAAACTTGCAGTTTCTTATCTGAAACTGAAACTTGTAGTTTCTTCTCTGAGAATCACATTGTCTGCACTTTTATATGAAACTACATTTTTTAAGTGCTAAAAATAGATCTCTAGACTTCATAAAATACTTCATATGCTCAATACTGCAAATCTGAAAGTCAAAAGACATTCATATCTGAAAGTACTCTCAAAATACACAACACAAAACACAATTCACAACCTGCAAATACTGGCAACCCTAAGTTGCTCCTGACAATTCACAACCTGCCCGACTATTGGGTTGGGGGGGGCAGTCCCCTCCTATTCCTCGGTGGCAGACAGCCACCCCGTGAGACGATGTGAACGGCGAGGGAGAGGATGGCGGGGAAGCGTCGTCGGGCCAACTGTTTTTCTCCTCTTGCAGTTGGGTTCGGTCGACGAAGACTCCACTGGCTCGCTCTGGCACATCACCCTCACAAACGGCACCCTGTAGATGCTCGATCCTTCAATCTCTGGTGGATGCTCCATCTTGGATCGATACTCCCACCACCGCTGCCTCACGATCGGATTTGGTGAATCTGTTTGCTCCATGGCCCAGAGGAATAGCTCTATGTACTCCCGCACGACTCCCTTCGGGAGTATCGCCGCCTTTTTGCTCTGTTGCAGATATTTGGCCATGGATGTCTCCGTCGCCGCTAGTTGGTCCTTGTTGTCAAACCAAGACTGTATCTCCAACATCCTAGCTAGCTTCACAGGGTCACCGTCTGCGATCCTCACGTATCGGTTGTACTCCTCCATTGATCTACTTCTCCACAGCACCTTGACTCGCCGGTGGTGGTTTTTGAATGGAAGAGGAGAGGAGAGGCGCTGGTTTTGGATTAGAACGGGAGAGGAGCGACACTGGTTTTGGATTGGAACAGGAGAGGAGGGGCGGTGGTTTTGAAATGGAAGAGGAGAGGAGCGGCGCTGGATTAAGATTGGAACAGGAGAGGAGCGGCAGTGGTTTAAGACGAGAGGAGCGGTGCTGGTCTTGGAAGTATTTTTTTTTGCGTATTTTGGGTCAAAGTTTGACCACGTACTGTATTTGACAAGCAAAATGTGAATGCATGTCACCAAAAATTGTATCGTTTGATTCGTATCTGAATGTACTTTCAAATTATTTTATTTTTGCAATGTATAACATATATTTTATTTGTGAAAATCATGGTCAATTATGACCCAGAATAAAAGGGAGACTAGTTAATGTGGGGTCGCTTTCTGAATTGAAGGGTAAATTGATTTTGATTTTGATCCAGTCACAGCGCGCCGGCCCTTTCGTCCAATCCTAAATCGCTGCCGCACGCTCCTCTCCCTCTTCTCCATTGCAATACCACCTCCTCTCCTCTCCATCATCTCCATTCCAAAACCACCATCTCGCCTCTCCCTCTTCTCCATTGCAAAACCACCCCCTCTCCTCTCCATCTTCTCCATTGCAAAACCACCGTCTCGCCTCTCCCTCTTCTCCATTGCAAGACCACCGTCTCGCCTCTCCCTCTTCTCCATTGCAAAATCACCCCCTCTCCTCTCCATCTTCTCCATTGCAAAACCACCATCTCGCCTCTCCCTCTTCTCCATTGCAAGACCACCGTCTCTCCTCCCATCTTCCAAAGCTAGCACCAGACCTCTCAGAAGGACATCTATGGAGAGGATGCAGTAGCGAAACGGGCAGATCGCCGGTGGCGACCAGGCTAAGTTAGCCAGGTTGAAGGAGATCCTTACTTGGTTTGACAACGAGTGGGAGATTTCGAGGACGATGAGGGCCATGTGGCAATGTATGCGAAAGAGCTAGACGATGGCGATGAGGGCGGCGATGTACTCCTCGGCGGCAGTCACGTCGCAGTCCTTCAAGTTCATTGAGTATCTCCTCTGGGCGATGGAGCAGACAGATTCTCCCGAGGTGAAAGTCAGGCGGAGGTGGTGGGCATACAGGTCGAAGGTCGAGTATCCAGAGGATAACGAATCGATCGAGTACGGTGTGCCGTTCGTGAGGGGGCAGAGCCAGCCGGAGCCACAGGAGTATTCGTTCTCCCACCGCAAGAGGAGGCCGGATGGCGCGACATCGCTTCCCCGCCGTTCTCCATGGTTCCCTCGCCGCTTGCCTCGTTTCAGCGGCGGCGGTAGGGTCTAAGGTAAGCTTCGCACTAACCTAATCTTCCATCTGCTCATGCTTACAATCAGTGTGGCGGCTAATGAAAATCATGCTTACAATCAGTCTCCAAGTACTACGCCAATCACCCTAAAATACCTCTGGACCAAAAACAAAGTTGTGACACTGTGTACAAATAAAGAAAAACAGATTGGTGCTTCTTTCAGAAAAGAGTACTCCCTAGAAAAGTGCCAATATAAGCTACTAGTATTTGGTTAGAGGATTTGCTACCAAGAAAGATCCGTCCACAGAGAGCGCCACACATCCCACTGGTGGTGGTGGATGCCAATGCTTAGATGGAGCATGGTTGGTGTCAGTAATTTTTACTTGGCACACCTCGCACTCTGCATATATGCCGGTTCCATCCGTACATTTGTGCAGTTCCACCAAAATGCAGCTGAATAACCCTGTTTACACAGATAATGAAAAAGCGTGATTACATTATAGTGGCACTAGTTGATGAAACATACACTAATAAATAGAAGAAAATATTGCGATAGTATCATAGTATGCCATGCTGCGAGGGCGAGATGGGCCCTGCGACGCCTCATACGGTAAGCCTCATACTGGAAATCGACCCAATTCTCCCCGATACACCTTCTGCCAGTGATGTACATCAGTGTACAGCGGTAGTACAAGGAGGGGCCTTGAGACATTACAATCTCTATTTTTGTGCAGATCAACTAAAATTAAGCACCCCAGTTTGCAGAAACACTTAAACATTAACAATGGGACTAGTTGATGAAACATATACTAACAAAGAGAAGCACTTTCTTTGTCTACATTGGAAATGAAATGATAGAGAGGACACTCGCTCTATTTTAACTGTATTATTACTTCATTTTATCAGTGGCACTAGGGTCGAGCAGGTGGCAAGCGAGGTGTACCGTGCGTCGCAAGGATGGAGGCCGGGGGTGCTTAGACTGGGATGCTGAAGCTGGCTCTTTCAGTCCCTATCTTCCCCCCTGATGTTTCTGTGGTAGCATTTGGGTTTTAATCCAAACTTGGTCGAGCTAGTGCTGCGTCCCCCTACCTGCCTAGCTTATGTGGCGAACTTTTCTCCTGCTAGTACTCAGTCCGTTCTAGCAGTAGTTGCATAACTGCCCGTTTACACTGAGATGTTGTCGGATAATGGTTCTCTATGGTTGGGTTTCTTTAATGAAATCGGAGGAAACCCCCTCGTTTGATATATAAAAAAATCAGTGGCACTAGCGGTGCCAAAACATTGCCTCAAATTAATAGTGCCACTAGATTAAGGTGCAAAATAATAACATTACTGCTTTATCATGGCAGCGCCAAAACAGTAGCACTAGAGCAGACTCAACATGCAGGATCTTTGGCAAACGGTCGGACCAAAAAGGAATATACCTCATGATGGGAACCATATCTGCAGTCAACGCCATCGTAGAAGGGATGACACCAGTCACCAACATGGATGATTCAATTCATGGGACCTTTTTGTGCAGTTCACCTAAAATGAAGCAATGTCCCATGATCTAGCAGCTTCTTCTTCATTAGTTGCAATAAAATTGAGCAACATCAAGGTTGGTTGTGAAGCTCGTGGAATGTTCAACTATAATTTGGATATCATTTGTGCAGTTCAACTAAGATCAATCGTGAAATGTATATCTCTGTTTGCACAAAAAGGTGGAAAGGAGGGTGACTAACAAGTGATGAAACATACATTAAATGAAAAGTAACATGTTCCTTATCTGAATGGCGATCCTACAAGGACAGTAGCAATTTCTAAAGCAGCAGCATTGCTAGATATTAGTGTGGGCATTAGGATTAACTATGATAACCGTTAAATACGACATTACTTTAATGGTGCCATTGCTTCATTTTACCAGCAACATTACATTAACAGTTGCTAAAGAGTTGGTATTTGGGCACGGGAGAGTAGGCAGACCAGGACAGTTGCATTTTTAACAAAAAGAAGCAACTTATCTTAATGGGAAATTTAGCAGGACATGAAAAACAGTGCCACTGATTCATATTACTGGAGGCATTACATTGAAAACAACATTGGTTTAACGTGTCCTTACTTTTAACAGTGCGATTGCTACATTTTACCAGTGGCGTTACAAAAGAGGGGCTCGGGGCAACAAACATCAGAACAGGATATCTGGGTTGGTCCCATTTTTGTTCGGTATAGCCTCCTTATACTGTGTGAGGCTAGCAAATCTAGTGATGGACATACTCTGTTGACATGTCCCCCAGTCCCCACTTTCTTTCCTTTTTCAACCAATAGATCGGTTTATATTGAGTTTGTACTGCGTTTCCCTTTATTTCCCTATTAGACCAAGAGACCAATTGGATAGCCAGTCTCTGCTACTTTTCGCCCCCATTATTTCCTCTTTCGACCAAGTCCTAGATTCAGGTAACAAATCTTCCCCGACCCCCCACCCCCTTTCTTCCCTGTTTGAACCAAGTAGTACTAGATTCGACTGCATGAACTAGTTTTACCTCTTAACAGTAAAAAATTAGGTGGCTTTCGAACAGCCGATCGATCCTATCTATGAGGGGCCCTGAGAAATAGTAAAAGATACAAATGCAGCGACGTCAGGAGCTGGGGAAGTAGAGCAAGGCCGGTTTCGAAGGAAGTTATACCTGAGGGTCGCTGGGATGTCTCTAGGTGGGCGGTGGGAGGCCGGATCTGCCCACACTACGGCAGTGAGGAAGAAGGGGTCAGAGGCCCTCCCTAGCCGGTGCTGTGTGGGAGAGAACGGCAAGGCACGCTGATCGGGACATGCCGGTAGTGGGTAAGAGCCGTTGCCGAGGATGACCGCGTGAACATTGCACCTTCTCACCTTCCCCGGCGGAGGGGATCTGACTGGATCTGGGACCAGCGGTGAGCAGAGAGAGAGTGTGGCCACCGCTGTCATGTTTAGATCTGGAGAGGACGAGACCGTGTGAAGAGAGCAACACTAGCAAGCAAGCGTGGAGGCTCCTACCTATATAGTGGAGTAGTTTTCTTTTATCTACCGGAGCCGGCTTGACCTCGTCAATGACTGTCGAGAAGTCTTCATGCATGTTCCCCGAAGGCGCAGTTGTTGTCATTTTGATCTGAAGCACCGGATTAACATATAACATGAAAAAATGCCACATGACAAGAAACCATAACCTCACTGCCCCAAGGAGACAACATGAATCCCGACGGACAAACTAGACGAGGATCAAAGCTCAGATTAAAGATAAACTCATAGAAAAGGGGTCCATCGATAGATGTCCTAATTAACATAGCCGGTTTGACCTAGATGGCAGCCGAGTAGTCTTCGTGCATGTGCCCCCAATGACCAGCGCCTTGGAGGAACTCAGTTGTCGCTGTTTAACCCTCGCAGTGATCCGAAGCACATGACACCTAATATTGTGAGATGACAAGAAACTTTTTTTTAGATTTCTCATCAGAACTACATCCCTGTACAACACAGCCTACACGATATGTAGACGATAGCCAATCCAGCCGTCTGCTGGAGTCTGGTCACATGCATGGATGAACTGATCTTCCGTGTCATGCAGGGATCGTCCAGGCACCGACATCTGTACAACACTGCTCCAGTACTATCGCTCGTCTCTCTCTTCTATTAACTCAGCCGACTTGCGGGGCCGGGGAGTGTGCCTATGGTCGGTTCTCAATTGCGGTCCCACATGTGTGTGCAAATGCAATATGACGCGCGTTCCATTCGGAGAGCGGCGTGCCAGACCGACCGACTGTCTGGGGTGCGATGCGAACGCGACGGGCATGCTGTATACATGTGTACCGCCGTTTTCTTGAGGCTTTGCTCCATGGTGCAATCCATGGATACAAAATTGTATTTAAAAGTTGATGCGGGGCTTTTCCTGTGCGGTAGGCGAGGCAGTTCCGCCTAGTCGGTTCGATAGAGAGGTGAAAAGATGAGGGAGTAGGCTGCTGCAAACGTAGGGCTGCGTGATTTGACGGCGAGTTACTGCTGGACAGGTGGGGCCCTGTGATTTGACTTGCCATTATATTTTAACTGTGGCGCTACGACCGGCGTGAGTCTCCCAATTCCTGACCACCTCCATGGTATACAGGTGCCAAGTAGTATTGTACTCCTTATTCCTTGGCAAATGCAATAAATACTACGAAGAAAGAGATAGAGAGAAGTAAAAAAAATACTCTTATAGCCAACCGTATAGCTAACCTTGTTGTATGAGTGACTAAGTGATGACTATGTATGACATGCCAACATCAGATAGCCTAACGCATCTGGACGGAGGAAATAGTTTCATGCATGCGAAGTAGGCAAAAAAATGCTCATTTATAGACGTCTGAAATCTCCAAGGGCGCGACTGCGCGAGCGAGGCGACGGTCGTGGTAGGCACGACCATGATATGGCTGCTGACAGCCCTTGGATCTGAGATCGAATGATCGCATGCTAAGTTGCTGAAAATTTGCAGAATAACCCTCCAGGACAGGATATTCACCCATAGGTTTAGAATCACGCCATGCAACCGTTTGATCTCAGATCCATGGGCTCTCGGAAGCCCGTATCATGGGACCATGGAAAGCTTCATATCACCTGTAATTTTCCTGATGCTTGACATGCGAACACGCAGATGCATGAAGCCATTTAATTGGGCGTCTAGTAGACATGACATCTAATTGGGCCCCATAGTACTGTGCATGAATCCATTTATCCACTGGGCAAGCCACTACCCTGCCGTTCGCACGCCCCACTCAGCACTTTTACAATCGGAAAACCGCTAGCAGTTCGCTCCTACTCGTCCCCGGCCGTCCTTTAACATTATGGCAGTTCGCACCTAGTCGTCCCGTCCTTTCACATTACAGCAGTTCCACTAGTCCTAACCCTCCTCTCAAATCCATGGCGTCCCAAATCTCCATGATCGGCGGTGAGTACAAGGTTAGAACCATCACCGGCGATGAGTTCGATGTCATCTACTCCCGTTCTTCCGTGACGGCGAAAGGATGCCTTGCTCGCTTCAGACGCAAGTTCGAAAAGTCAAAGGGTGATGAGTGGGTCGCTGGGCTAGATGTTGAGTACACCACAGTCTTGGGAAAAGAGAAGAATCTAAAGGAGGAAGAGAAGAAGAAGCCCGCCGTGATCCAGGTTTGCGTGCATAACTAGTGCTTGGTCTACCACATATGCCATGCCGACGTTGAGTGCGAGGATTTTAAGAACTTCCTCGAGGGCGGCAAAGTCAAATTCGTTTCTGTAGACTTTACGAACGACAAAGACGTCCTGGGTCGGATAGGCCTCGTTGTAGGCCAGCCCTTCGACCTCCAGAGGAATGTGCTGGTGTCCTCCCGTCAGCCTTCAATGCTGACCCTGGCAGCAGCCATGGTTGATCCTTCGTACGGTAAACTGACGAAACCTCCGCCCAAGTTTCATCTTTCATGGCAGTGGAATGTACTAGATAGAGACCACATCCATTACGCTACAATGGATGCCTACCTTTGTTTCAATATCTACAAGGGTTGGATGAAGAGAGAGAGCCAAGTGTGCGGTTCAAGCAAAGAAGTATCGGCCAAGAGGAAGAGGGACAAGGACGAAGTCGAGCACGTGGATGAGGAGTCCGAGTAAGGTGGCAGTGTCGTTGCTCATGGTGGTTGTAATGTAGTGTCTACCGGATTAGTTGCTTAGTTTAATTTTAAGGTGCTTAGTTTTATTTGAGGGGTGTGTTGTGCTGAGCCCCCAGCAGAACTATGTTATGTTCCTTCTTGTTACTTGAACTCTTCAGTACGTACATACTAGTATTTCTTATAGTTCATCTTGTAGTTGGTAGTACTACCACTCGTTTCTTCAAATTATATACGTACAATATATATGGCCAACATCATATAGCCAGCAGTTTAGTTGTCAAAGAATTAAGGGTTTTTATCATTTATGCCACCGGTTGTGTCCCACTATTCAGTTTTGCCACTAGGAATTTCAACCGCTCAAAAATGCCATCGCTTCGTTAGACACATGCTCAAAAATGCCACTGGACACCATTATTGTGACTCAAATCTCTTTTGCCATGTTATAATGACATAAATACCTATGGACCAACATGCCAGCTCTCCGTCTATCTCACTACAATAAAGTGTGGGGCCTACTTGATCCCAACAGTGTTCTTATTTTCCTGTAAAATTATTCGCTTGGTTACTCCTGACAAGCAGGGCCACACTTATCATTGTGCGATAGAGAGAATCAACATGTGGGTCTAGGCTTATTTTTGTCATATAACATGGTCAACGGGTTTGACGTGAAAATAACAATGTCTAATGGCATTTTTGAGCAAACATCTAACGGAACGATGGCATTTTTTAGATATCTAATGGCATTTTTGAGCAAGCATCTCACAGATCGATGGCATTTTTGAGTAGTTGTAACTTCTAATGGCAAAACTGAGTAGTGAGACACAACTAGTGGCATAAATAATAAAAACCCGAGAATTAAATAGGTATGCTAATTTCTTTAATAGAATTTAGCACCCCATCTAAGCACGTACTAGCTTTTTTAATAGTGCTATATGCATAATTTGGCGACAAGCGCTCTCTATATGTTCTATCTTTTTTCTTTAATTTCATCTTGTTAGTTTTGCTCCATGGCGCAATCCATCGATACTACTACTGTACAAAAGTATACATTTAAAAGGCTAGAGGGCGGGGCAGTCTCTCTTGGTCGATTTCATGAGAGGCGAGGGCCTTTGGGATTTGACGGCTCATTACTGCTGGAAGGCGGGGCCTTGTCATTTGACTGCTCGTATAAATGTTGCCGACGACCTGAGGAGGAGCAAAGAACCGTGCGGTATACTCAAGTTTTCCACTGGAGTACTAGTACGATGGAGGAGCACGAAACACGGCAGCCCAGTGTGATATGGCGATAAAAAATGATCTAATTTGCTAGTCATCGATCCCACGATGCCGCTCATCATTAGCATTGTTCTATTCATGCCTCGCAGAGAATGTGACATGTGCGGCGAAACACCCGGAGCAAAAGAAGAAACACAGGAGAAAAAGAAGAAGGAAGATTATCCCCCATAAAAAGAAGGAAGACGCACACACAAGTCTGGGGCGCTGCTCTCTACTACATGAAGGGTTGCTGGCCGCGGAGTCGTAGCTGCTTCTTCATCGCCTCCACGACCTCCATCTGCTCGCGCATCTCCACCGCCATCTTCTTCATTCTGTCCATGACGCGGGATTTCTTGACGCGAGCCTTCATCATCTCTTCCACGGCCGCATTACGTACCTTGACAACAGCCGGGTGCTCGATGCGGAGCTTCACCAACTCCTTCTGTTCCATGACGAGGGCGTGCAGCATCTTCATTGAGGAACTACTCTTCTCATGCAGCTTCTTCCAGCCGGCGATCTCCTCCATCAGCAGGTCGAGCTCGTGGCGGAGCTTCGCATTTTCCTCCTGAAGTTGCAGGATTTCGCCGGTCGCCTTCTTATCTGAGGCAATGCTCTTCTTCAGCAGCATCACCAAGCCGGCGGTCAACTCCCCCTGCTCATTGAGCTCAGCGGGCATGTCGTCGAGGTTCTCCTTCAGCAGCTCCACCAAGCCGTCGATGAACTCCTTCTGCTTATTGAGCTGATCGGGCATGTCATCGAGGGATAACGACTCCAGCGCCGCCAGCTCGGCATGTTCGCCTCCGCGGCTAGGGCGCTCCTGGGAGCCCTCGCCTGCCCGTGAGAGATCTTTTGAGGTCTCTGCGAGGCGGCGAGCCCTCTTTTTTTCCGCGGCCTTGGTCACCGCTGCCTTGTTACGAGTAGTACTCGACCTGGAGCTCTGCACACCGGCCATGGCAAGGACGGATGAACAAGAAAGACTTATGAGGAGGAAGGTAGAGTAATTTCCGGCTAGGTAGTTCCCCTTTTTATAACCTAGTACTAGCACTAGTACTAAAACCTGCCTAGTGGGAACACGTTCAGGTTTGATACGTACTAGGTGCGAGCAGGTTTGCACTTAATTATAGTATAGTAGTACTACTTTGGAATGTGATGGGAACAAGCTAAAGATTAATTGATGGTTTTGGTTTCGAGGCCTGAAACGGCTCCCGATGAGTTTAGTGGAACATAAATTTCAAGTACTACTGCTCAAATGCGGTCGCACAAGTCAGTGATGTAACTGGTCGTACATGTCAGACCAAGCTGATGCGTGTCCCTTCAGTGAGACGCGGGTGCGACCGACCGTCTGTTGGTGCGACCGACCGTAAGTATTACGCGATGGAGACTTCTGGTTGTGGCTTCGGGTGATTGTCACGACCAAGCATTCAAAAACTAGTGATAAATCAATTACCATATTTTTCCAAACGACCAAGTATTTTCACAGGAATACAATACATATAGATGGAGTGATTGTCAAGGTTGCAAACCAACATGGCATTGCAAGTTCACTGCAGCAGCAGCAACCGAGTAGGTCACTGCATCGCTCATGGGGAAGGAGGGCAGCTCACCTCACCTACGATGCATGCCCAGCGGCGCCGCCGCAGCTGGTCCCGGGATTTGGCTTCTCCTACTGCCCATTTGAATAGTTGCACCGGCTGCTCATGCCATGCCGCAGGCATGTGCGTTCTTTCCTCCGCAGTCGACTCCATGAATATGATCTCTGCCATTAGCCCCAGCTCGAAATCAATGCGACTCTGCCAGATGCTGACATCCCTTAGCATCTCTCCTTTGAGATCGACTTGCGCCTCCACCTTGTGCTTCGCCAGGTGCAGCTCCTTCGAACTTGTCTCCAATCGATGCGACGCTTCCTCGATCCGATTTGCCCTTGCTGCCCACCACCTGAAACGCAGCCCTGGCATGTCCTCCGGCGCCACCGATCTATGATTCCAGAGCAATGGATCCCCTCTGAAACACATGCGAGTTTCGCTCAAAGGCGGCAGTGCTACGGGCCGCAACTAGAGGGCAGCCCGCGGGATCCTGGGATCTAAGGGTTTATCCATGGCGGGATCCGATGGGTGAGGCGGGGAGGTGAGCGTAGGCGCTGGGAGAGCCCTACGAGGCTAAGATAAAGATAGTACTACTCCACTCCGACCATATTTAAATACAAAGGCCACCAACAGTAACCCAGGCAAAAATTGATCATCCTGCCTGCGTCCTGGTTTATTGGCCCCCTTTTTATTTTGTGCCAATTTTTGACCAAAAATTTAACTAACAAAATAATAATGCATGTCACCAAAAATTATATCATTGGAATCACATTTGAAAGTAGTTTTCGATGACATTAATTTTTATGACATGCATAAATATTGTGTTACTTAAAATTATGGTAAAAAATTGGCACAAAATATGAAGGAGACCAATGGAAGTAGCAATCCATGATTTAACTACTCGCATGCACGCAGTGGAGTAGTAATGTCTTTCTCAACTACTTCCTCCCTCATGTCCACTCCAATTTGCATGCACTGTACTAATTGGCCATCAATGAAGTATGACTTTACACGCGTCAAATTATCACATGGGGTGGATCTTCGTACAAAAATGCATCCCACTGTGTACCCACGTGTGCGTGCGAGGGAATGAGTGCGTGCATGCACATCTCCGCTTCGTGCATGTACTGCCAGTGTGCGTGAGAGAGGACGAGTACATTCTTCTGGAACCAGCAGCACGTCGCTGTGATCAATCCACAAAAGGAGGTCGCGACAACGCCTCCACATGTGCCACGTGGCTTCATGGATGCTCCCACATCATTTTAATCATAATATATTAACTGAAAAAGGAAGTACTTGTAAGGTACACGTGCATTGCACGCATGAGATTTGGCAACCAAATTATGAATAAATACCACACTATAGCATGTAAGCTTTGAGTCATATATGCATGATGTAGACGTTCGTTTAATTCTTATAGTTCATCTCATTCAAAATCAATTAGTTTTTATAAAAAAGTTAATCTATTTTATGATTCATGGAATTGTGCGTTGTAAAGCATGAAGTAAAAACAAATAATGGCAATTCAACTAGAAAAAAAGTTTGGGCAGTTATGATGCGGAAGATTGTAGAACGAAGGAGAAGTACTTGTGTTTTGAGGTTTATGCATTTTGCTTAAGTTCAATCATGGAGTCTTCTAGATTGTACGTGTGGCAGAATCTGGTGGAATGTAGATGACATCCAATGGCCAGTAGTGCTTGGATTTGCCATCTCTACACCGTCTGATTGGCTTCATCCAACGATCATCTTTCAAATTTATTCGCACTCAATATAGGGGTATAGATATAGATATAGAGGTATAGATATAGACTAGTTTGGCACATCATCTAAAGGCTTTCTACACGCTCATTTTTTGTACAAATGTGCTCCACCATGCACCCGCGCGTTTGTATGTGGGAACGAGTGCGTGTGTGCACCTCTTCTCTTTCGCACACATAGTCTGTGTGTGTGAGAGATACTAAGATATGATGAGGGAATACGTGTCAATGCAATTTGTGTGAAGGAGAGGCCTATATACATACATGTATGTGCATGGGGCCGGGGTGATATACGAGAAGGGAGGGGAGGGGTCGACTGCGCGAGATATCGATAGAGACAGATAGAGGGAAGAGCTCTACGAGCGTACAAGCACTGGGATATGGGGGTGGGGTCTGGAAGATGGTGCGAGGGGCCAAGTGGAGGGAGACTATGAAGGAGTGCACAAGTGCGAGATCGATATTTAAAGAGAGGGGACGAGTGCGCGGTTGCACGCAGTGGCGGAGCCATGAAAAATAAATGAGCTAGGGGGCCAAGCATTGCTAATCCTTTACGGGGAGGGCCAATTCATCAACTTAAACCATTTTACCAGCTATTGATCTACTGATCACATTCATATTAGCCTCAATATATAGTGATGTTAGGGGGGGCCAGGCCCCTTGTTGCCCCCTGTCTTCGCCACTATGCGCGCGTCTGAGAGATGAAGCGAAAGGCATGGATGATGAGAGGGGGACGATGGATATATAATGTGGGTGTATTAGCTATGTAATCCTATATAGAGAGGTATAGATTGATCGATGTGTACGTGGGAAAGAGGGTGAGACCTGACTAGATATATAGAATCTTCCGTATCATAATTGCCCAAAAAAAATTTCTACATGAATTGCCATTATTTGTTGTTACTTTATGCTTTACAACGCACAATTCCATGAATCTTAAAATAGATTAGCTTTTTTATAAAAACTAATTGATTTTGAATGAGATGAACTATAAGAATTAAACGAACATCTACATCATGCATATATGACTCAAAGCTTACATGCTATAATGTGGTATTTATTCATAATTTGGTTGCCAAATATCATGCGTGCAATGCACGTGTACCTTACTAGTCTATATCCCTATATAGTGTGCGAAAAACTTTGAAAGATGGTCGTTGGATGAAGCCAATCCGACGGTGCAGAGATGGCAAATCCGAGCACTACTGGTCGTTGGATATCATCTACATTCCACCAGATTTTGCCACATGTACAATCTAGAAGACTCCATGGTTGAACTTAAGCATAATCCACAAACCTCAAAACACAAGCACTTCTCCTTTGTTCTAGAATCTTCCGTATCATAATTGCCCAATTTTTTTCTACATGAATTGCCATTATTTATTTTTACTTTATGCTTTACAACGCACAATTCCATGAATCTTAAAATAGATTAGTTTTTTTATAAAAACTAATTGATTTTGAATGAGATGAACTATAAGAATTAAACGAACATCTACATCATGCATATATGACTCAAAGCTTACATGCTATAATGTGGTATTTATTTATAATTTGGTTGCCAAATCTCATGCGTGCAATGCACGTGTACCTTACTAGTCTAAATGGTGTTTGTGTGTGTGTTGTGCGTGTTAAACACATTGTACGTAGTATCATACATGGTTTAGATTCCGAACATCTAGCTATAGCATACATGTACTATGATTTGAATTCAACATAAAATGGATACATATATTTGAATTTGAGATCGTATGTACATGTAGTTCGTATTTATATAGGAATTTACTACTCCTATATTCATGTCATGTGTTGTGAAGATAATATTTAGATAGTTGTATAACTAACCCGAGTACAATCCCATTCAAACAGGGAAAATGTACTCAAATTCAGTCCATATGCTAGACAACACGAATTGTTTTTTTATTGTTGAGGGAAGGGTAAATTGATTTGGTACTGCACACGTTATGTTTGTTGTCCCGATTTTTTTTGTTTTTTTGTTGTTGTATTTGAATGCATTTCTAGTAATATAGTAAAATGGGACATGGCTCTCTCTAGTGATGAGGTGCGAATTGTCTTTTCTTTGTACATGTTAAGCTTGTTCTCCCAAAATTTCAAGCCGCGCCTTGTTATGCCGAAATTTCAAGCTAGCATCTCTGTCTATCGTGCTGCAAAACTCCCGCCTCTTCAACCCGCGCCTTGTTACCCCAAAATTTTAAGATATATCTTTGTCTCGTTGTGCTTCGAAAACTCCCTCCATCTCAACCCGCGCCTTGCTATCCCAAAATTACAACGCGCGCGAAAACTCCCACCTCCTGCGAAATCCCGACACACGAAATGCCCATGATACCCCTGAACCGAAAGAATTGCCTAGCTCAAATCGGTGGGGGTACTTTCATAACTTACCCCACATTTCGGACAAGTGTGTCCCTAAGGCATGGTTCCCCCCTCCCATCCCATCCACCCACCCATTCGTACACCAAGGCCACGAAAACCCACGAAGCCCCACACCCTCCTCCGTCCGCCACCCAGCCGGAGCCTCTTCCCCGACGATGTCGTCCACAGCAACACCTCGACGTCCCTCATCCACCGCACCGGATGAGGATCCGTTGTCGATCTCGTCGTCCCGCCAGTTCAGCCACCCCGTCCTCCACCTCCAAGGAGCTGCCCCGACGTTCCCCTCGTCTTTCGTGCCACCTCTATTCCCACAGCGCCGTCTTCACCTGCACCACCGGAAGAGCAGCATCATCACCGATTCCTCGGATGAAGCTGAGGCCTAATCGGCGCCACCAAAGGGGTTCTACACTAATCGCTGCATTTTCTTCTTGATTCGATCTCACGGTGCTGCCGACGCTCGATCCCGAGCCAATATGGCGCGGCTCCATCCACAGCGACGTCGCCGGCCACTTCCTCCACGGCGTCACTCCCTCGGCGGCGGTATCCACATCAGTAGGAGCTGCTGCTGCTTTGGCTCTCGCTCGCGCTGCTGCTCTGCTCTTGCTCTCGGTCCCCTGCTTGGTTTGCTCTTGCTCTTGCTCGCGCTGCTGCTCCCACTCTTGCTCTTGCTTGCGCTGCTGCTCTACTCTTGCTTGCGCTGCTGCTGCACGAGCAGCAGATCCTGCTCTCGCTCGAGCCCCTGCAGCTGCTACCCGAGATGCTGCTACACGACCAGCTGCCCCGGCTCTCACACGCGCTGCTACTCTGGGCGCTGCTGCTGCTGCTACTGCTTTTCTGCTACTAGTGCATTCAGTTTTGACAGCAAAATTCAGTTTCGACAGCAAAATTCAGTTTCGACAGTTAAATTCAGTTTCGACAGTTAAGTTCAGAGATGAGCGGCTGATGTATTTTACATCTAGCACTTTGTGGTTATGTATTTTACGTCATCTATTGGAAATGCTATTAGAATTCCACTCAGGTTAATGGTGTCTCTCTTGTCCTGCTTCAGCCTCGCCGTCGTACAACTCACCGGAGCTGCTCCAACGACGAAACCCTCCATCACAGCGGAGCAGTACCCCTGGCTCCATCTCCAGATGCCTAAGATCTTCTTCCCCTCCTCCGACAGCCAAATCAGCCGGAGCATCCTCACCGACCAACCCAGCACGCTGAGATCGACATGGCTTCGCCAAAGAGGTTGTACACTTGTTGCATCGCTTTTTTACTCTACATGTTATATATATTGTCCACTGAGCACACGTAGTAACGTGAAATACGATTAGTTTCTTCTACTATATGACAAGCAGTGAGGTACCAGGCAACTTAGCTATCCATGATGGACTCTCTTGAATGCCATCATTATTTATCTCTACGCGTTTGAGCTGTGCATTTGTAGATGGCCCTGGGAGTTGAGCTAGTAGGGCAGTGGCCTGGGTCCAAAGTAGTAGAAGTAGCACAAAAACATTTTTTGAGTGTAGGCTTTTCCCTGCTCAAGCCTGCCTACTAGAATCGCCAGTGCTTGAAAGGAAAAGTGAAGGAAAAACATAGGAATTGGAAAGTTTCCTATGGTACTACTATTCATGCATTTGGTTCAAAGGAATGGAGCAAAGGAAAACTATAGGATTTGTTCCTTTAGTTTCTCCTTGAAAGAAAAACCGTAGGAATTTTAATATCCACTTGTCCTCCTTTTCAAATTCCTATTCATGAAGCACAAGACTAAGAGATAGTAGCATAATAGCATTATAACTGTACATTTTCTTATGGTTTGACTTAATCTCACCATGCTTCTTTGCATCTTGTGATCTTCCAATTCTTGTGAACCAAACACCCAAATTGGCAGAAATCCCGTGTTTTTAAATTCTCTGTTTTGCACATGTATTCCTATCCTATTCCTGTGTATTTCCTACCCCTGCATTGTTAGAATCCTCAAATTCAAACAAGCCCTTACACAATTACTTCTGTTACAGATATGTGTCAAAGAAAACCTTGTGTGGTTTGTCCCGCTGCTGCTGCGCTATGTTCCACCCCAGCTCAGCTGCTCCAACGACGGAAGGGTTCAGCACAGCAGGGATCCGCCGTCCAGACTGTCTTTCGCTGCCTCAGATCTTCTTCCCCGCTACCGGCAGCCACGACAACTGCATTACCATCATCAACTGAGCAGATGACCTTGAGGACTACATGGGTCCGCAAGAGAGGTCGCACTCTTTCGTGTCTGCTTACATTATGCATCGCTTAATATGATGACATGCCACTTTATCGTCCTGTTCACTGATTAGACTCCGAGTCAGGTCCAAACTAATGCTCAAACTTGAGTTTTTAAATGGTTGTGGGGTACATATTGGGGCAGCAATCAATACTATCTGTCTACTATCTGGTTAATCTCGGGTGTCTACTATGAGTTTCATGTTGGGTGGAAACAAACATTAAAGAAGCCATTATCTGTATTTTCTAACTAAAGTTATTATCTGCCTGCTATGATTGGTTTTGGGTCTATCCACAGTTTGCTACCATCACTCTGGATTTGTGCATGCACTCCTTACATAATCTCACTATGTTTTATTCCTATGCATGTCAGTTATTGTACACAATGGTACTGAACATGTAGAGCAAAAGAGGCGAGCCTTGTGTGGCAATAAAATTTCATGCAGATGTCGCTCCATGGTCGGCGCAAAAGCAACCCCCCTCCCCCCATTCCAGACTGTAATCAAGAGGAAGATAACAGTTCAGAGGGGGATTCAGAGGGAGCAGACCACTCCTATTTACCCCCTGAGGTCTTTTGCTCTAACTTGGCATGCTGATGTTGGTCATATCATGCATATGGTGCCTTGCATTGCTCACTTTATACATAAAATATGTCATCTGCGTAGTTTAGACATGCATTGTGTGAATGCCATCTGTTTAGTTTCTATATCATATTGAATCATGCAATGCCATCTTGTTTAGAGGCATCATATATGTGAATTTTGCAAAGCCACCCTAGGTAGCCAGTCATCTTATATGTGAATTATATCATGCCATCATTTTTTTATTACGTATTAAATTTGTCAATTTTAGTACATTCAATTACTCTTCCTGTGCATCAGCCATTCGACACAGTCATGGAAAAATCTGGAGTGGAAACAAGGTCTTCAGAGCAGACAATGCTATCTGACGAAGCGCATGTCTTGCTGGTTACGGATAGCTCCTCAGGGGAGGATTCAGAGACAGATGACCAGTCCTATTTCCCCCCGAGGTGCGTGCTCTAACTTGGCAGGGTTATATTGCTTATATCGTGCATATGGTGTCTTGCATTGGCATGTCATTTGCTTAGTTTAGACATGCTTTGTGTGAATGCCACCCGTTTAGTGTCTAATTACCATGTATGTGAATTTTGCAATGCCATCTTGTTGCAAGACATTATATATGTGAATTATGCAATGCTATCTTGTTGCAAGGCATTATGTATGTGAATTATGCAATGCCATGTTGTTTAGCCAAGCGTCATATATGTGAATTATATCATGCCGTCCTTTTTTTGTATTACTCATTGCATTTATCGACAATGTTTGTATATTCAACTGCTCTTCCTGTGCATCAGCCATTTGAATTGGTGATGGTGAAATCTGGAGTGAAAACAAGGTCTTCAGAGCAGACAATGCTACCTGCTGAAGCAGATATCTTGCTGGTTACAGATAGCTCCTCAGAGGAGGATTCAGAGGCAGATGACCAGTCCTATTATCCCCCTAAGGTGTATGCTCAAACTTGGCAGGGTTATATTACTCATATCATGCATATGTTGTCTTGCAATGCTTAGTTTTTACATCATATACACAATATTGAATGCCATCTCCTTAGTTGACACATCATATATGCGATTGCCCTCTGCTCACTTGCTTAGTATATAAATCATATATTTGAATTATATCATGCCATGATGTTTACATAGACTGCATGTATCTGAATTATGGCATGCCAACCCATTTTCTAAAGACATAATATAGTTATATGATCTCATCCTGTTTATATAGTCATCATATTTTGAATTATGTCATTCTATCCGTGAATTATATCATGCCATCATGTTTCCATCGACTGCATGTTTGTGAATTATGGCATGCCAACCACTTTAATAGACACATCGTATAGTTATATCATGTCATCCTGTTTACATAGTCATCATATTTTGAAGTATGTCATTCTATCCTGTTTAGTTAGCCATCATACATATGAAATTGTGTCATGCTATCCTGTTTAATTAGCCCTCATATATGTGAAATTATGTCATGCTATTCTGTTTGGTTAGACAACATAAATGTGAATTATTTCATGCCCTGTTTTCTTTCCTACTATCCATTGCACCTGTCTATCTTACAATGTCTGTACATTCAATTACTTTTCTTGTTTATCAACCATTTGAATTGGAGGGGGTGATGGCAGTATCTATGGGAGTAAAAACACGATCTTCAGAAAAGATCGTGCTACCTGTCGATGCAGATAGAACAACGGTTGTACTTGCCCAAGAACCAGCCCCACCACACATAACCCAGACTCACGCAGATTGTACCCCTACCCAGTTGGACAGAGAACCAGCTACACCCCTTCTAACCCCAACCCCAACCCCAGCAGATAGTAACCCAGTTCCAGTTGACATAGCACCGTCTCCACCACAGAGCACCCAAACACGAGCAGTTAGTAAGGCAACTGCAGTGCCCAAAGCACGAGGACCACCACTCCGAACCCCAAGTCAACGCTTAAAGTAGAAGAAGAATTGTTCTCAGGTCAGGTTCCATAGCTATGGTTCATACTCCTTTGCTCTTGCATCACTGTATTTACTCATACCAACTAATTTCAAATTTGAAGGATGCAATTGAAATTCCAATGGCGCAATAGGAATGTTTTAAACCTGTTTCTTTAACGTGTTTGCTGTTGTAACTTGCTCTATGTTGATTTCAGTTTCAATTGAATAAACAGTTATGTTCTCATGCCATGCACATTACAAGTGTTGTTATTGCTGTGTAGTTTCCCACACTTCTATTCTGTCTATGCTGCTTTGTCTTAAATAGATATGATTTGAACTGTCTCTATCTTGATTTGGCAACATAAACTAGAATGATATAGACCATACAGTGACCATACTACATAGATATATGTTTGTTTCATGCTGTTATCCTGTCCACCTTACTACTGAACTGGTTTACCAAAATGAGTTTCATATACAACATGGTAAACCTGTGATCTGTTTGTTTCTCTTTTAGAATGCGGATAAAATATTTGAGAAGAGTACCCCATTTTGCAATGGTAAAGGAAGTAATGCAGATAAGGTTCAAGATAGTGAGACATCCCTGTTGGTCTCCAAGAAAGCTGATAAAAACTATATTGAAGACACTGAGACAACCCCAAAGTCCTGTCTTGATGTAGTGTTCGAGTTACTGGCCACTACTGCTGGCACCAGCTCTTCGAACTCGCTGCCTGAATCAGTTCGGCTTCTTGAGTCTCAACTTCAAGTTGAAAGACATCGATCAGATGTTCTGCGACAGGAAGCCGAAGGACTGAGGAAGTCCCTGCAGAATTCAGATGCATACTTTCTGGTGCAACAGCAAGCGCTGGAGGATTTAAGTGCCAAAGAAGAGAAAGTTAATAAGCTTGCTAAGCATCTTGCCAGCATTATGGGTACCCAGGATATTGTTTCTTGAGCTCTTTTGATGTAGTTTCAGTTCTGGATTTGTTTTGCTGCTGAGTTTATTTGCACTGGTTGTCAACTTTGACAACCAGTGTATGTGATATGCGGCTTTGTTCCCTATATTTGCACTGGTGGCGAACTTTGATGCCCAGTGGATGTAATATGTGTAATAGCCGTGATAGCCTAGCGTAAGTTGCTTGCTTATTTATTTCCTTGTTGTCTTGTTTATTTGTTTGCTTGTAGTCAGTGTAGTTCTTTTTCCGCGGTTTGCTAGTGGCCGCAATAACCTATTTTTTAAAACTAGGCCACAATAACCATGGGCTACATATTTACTGTAGTGACCATGGGCCTCCTACGGGCCGTAGAAACAATGGGCCTTCTACGGGCCGTAGAAACAATGGGCCTTCTATGGGCCATAGCATCAATGGGCCTTCTACAGGCCGTATGATTGATTGGCCAAACATGGGCCAATAACGGACCGCATTATGGGCCATAAATGGACTAGAGTTGGAATCGTCTGTTCATGGGCCGACCATAACGGGCCATCGTTAATCGGCCGTATTTGATGACGCTATGAAAACGACCCAACGGATTAACGGGCCACAAACGGGCCGACTGTAACCACGGGCTGAATTTGGCCCACAAGCAGGAAAGGCCAGTAACGGGCCGTAAGTAACCGAATGCTGGAAATGTGCCCAAGAATAAATGGGCCCTGAGAAGGCCGAAAGATAACACGGGCTGGAAATGGCCCAATGGAATAATGGGCCGTTAATGGGTATAAAGTGATACACTGTTCATTATGGGCCCGTTTCACCACGGGTCGTTAATGGGCTAAGAGTTACAAAGGGCCTCATATGGGTCAAAAGACGTCATGGGCCATACATGGGCCGGAAGTTTCAACGGGCTAGAATCATATTGGACGGCCCAGATGACGCTACTGGGCCTAATTCGGATAGGCCGTAACGGGCCGTGAGTTAGCGGGCTGTAAATGGGCTATATGCGAACAGGCCATTAACAGGCTTTCTGTGGGCCAGCCCGCTACCTTTTGACCAAGTCAAACGGGCCGGCCTTTTCACCGAAATGGGCCTCTGTTGGGCTGTGCCACGTGTCGATGTATCATAGGCGCCTCCGGTCCAATGAGTGGATGACATCTGCCCCAACGGTGAACCGACACGTGGTTCCTCTGGCCATTGAGAATTTTACACGTGGAAAATCCCCATTGGTCCGGGCTGTTAATGGGTTATCGGATCCAAAATCGGACCCAATAGCTTAACGGCGACCCGTTACGATGGATGCCACGTGTAGGTTACCCTTGACGAAAGCACTTCTATGACGCGCGATTTATCGTCATGGAAGTGGACACTTCCGTGATGATAATTTTGGTAATGTCATGGAACACTTCTACGACAGCACAGGTATGACTATCTTGATTCTATCATAAAATCATCATGGATGTACATGCATGACAGAAAATGTGACCTACTGTGACAAACACGTATCATCACGGAAGTGTATTTTTTTTGTAGTGCACGTGCACAGACAGGCAGACATCCCCTCTCTTATTGATATTGCAGTCGTACCCTCCGTTTGTCTAGCAGGCCTCTCCCACCATTTGTGAGAAGCAACTCCGCCACCAACCCTCCGACACTCTACCTTTGTCTCTCTCCCAACCTTATTCCTCTGCTACACATATGCATGGATGCCGATCGGTCTCCCTCAATACATAGCTAGGTCTCTCTCCTTCTCCACACATATACCAGTCGATCTACCTCTCTATAGTTAGGTCTTTGCCCCCCCCCCCCACACACACACCGATAGTCGAACATTGTAGGTAGGTATCCATGCCACAGAGACAAACTGCACCTCTGCCCTCTCACATTCCAGTAGGACAGCCGCCCTGTATCTTTGACATGGGCAAACACAAATACGATGGCACTCTTTATCAATCACGCACCCACACACTTCATTCGATGATCCCTCCACTCTCTTCTCGTGGATCGCTCCCTCTATATATGATATATTCATGACTCTGTTTCACACACATTGCCTATGTTACATTTTTTTTGTTTGAGATGTCATTGACACATTGCCTCTGTTTCGCACAAACCATCTCTCTCACACCCACCCACTTACGTACCTGCACGTAAAGAAGAGGTGCACGCACGACGCATGTACTCACATCTCGTTCCTGGCCACACCCGCGTGGGTACACGGTGGAGTTCATTTATGTACGAAAAGGCAGCCCACATGATAATTTGACGCGTGTAGCGGTTGTTTACTCGATGGAGGGTCGTGTACCACGCGTACACGGAACAAAGTTCGATTTGACGCATTAGTATTAAATAAAGTTATATTCCTCAATGGCACGTACAGAATATAAAATGATTGTCATCGAGAAAAAAGAAATCCGCTCCACTATATACAATGGAGCCTGCCTGCCGGGGTTTGTCTCTCGTCACAGTATCTCACACAAGGCGGCGGTGGCCTCTCTCTCTCTCATCGTTGGTCACTGATCCAGCCGCATCCCGTCCGCCGGCGAAAAGGGAGGATGTGCATCGTTTCTTGGTTCGACAGCATCGAGGAAGCACGTCCTGATCTGCGGTACCCGCCGTTCTCTCTGACCAAGCTCCGACGCGGTAGGGCCTTCGCCACTTGCTCGCTGCCGTAGTATGGGCAGATCCCACCCGCCGCCGCCCTCCTAGTTACATCCCGATGACCCCCAGGTACAGCTTCCTCCCCTCCGGCCTTGCTCCACTGCCCATGTTCCCACGTCGTTGCATGTGGAAAATCTTGCATGTGGATCTTCCCTAGTTCTTTGCCCAAAGCGTAGCTCGTCCGGCGTACTTTCCATATTGTAATCTCGTCCTCACACCGTTTTAGATAAACAACCGTGCTGTTATCATCCCTTAGGACAAGGAATATGCTTCCTTTTTATCGTTGTATGTGTCATCAACTGTTATTAGCCAGTAATAGTTCCCTTTCTACCTCTTTTTTGCAAACAGGGCTATCCATTTCACCTCGTTGCTGTTGCGACCTTTTGGTGAACTACACAAATCACTTTTTTCTTAAGAGTGTTTTGTGCAGTTTTGCTAAAATGTCACATGGGCAACGTTTCTACGTTTCAGTGGGACTGCACAATGGGAGATTGGTTTTGCTCTATCCTCCTCATCCAACTCCGAGGCTAATCTTCTCCAACTATTTGCTTAATCTTCTCCAACTAGTTAGTCTTAAGAGAGCCTGCAAAGGTGACCGACTTCTATTTGCGTGTTTATTGTTTCATCAACAGTCCTCTAATATTGTAATCACACTTACTCAATATCTTTGGAATAGGGACGCTCAGCTCTATTTTAGTGGAACTGCACAAAATGATCGGAATGCTGCATGCTCCTGGCAGCTACTTTTTTCCCAACATGCCTTGTTGATTTAGACAGAGCTGGGGGGAAGTTGCTGCCAATGAAAGCATGGATCAATTTTAATTTAACACCTTCATTCTCACAACTTTGTATTCAATTGTGATGTAAATATTAGCTCTGATCTGCTAATCATTGAGATGCATTAGCAAGGAAGTTAGTTTGTTTTTTTTAAAGAGCATGGATGTTAGTTTCCTTTTTAGTATTTTGATGTTGTAAGGAGACAACCTTCCAGCTGGCAAGACACACGAAACAAAAGCTGAAAGCTTCAGAGCATTGTACAACTTCATGTCGCTGGAAAATTATTTGTATACGTCAATTATGTAAAAAAATATTGGAAGCTTGATAGCATTGCCAGAAGCCATTCAGCATCTGGGTCCATGTGCCATGCACCAAATTATAGTGCACAACCGCATGGGAGACTCAGCCCGGTTGTTGCACCGCACTAATAGTGAGTAATGAGCAGTCAAATCATAAGCCCCACCTTTCCCACTCTAAGTTCCTTTGAAGAAGCAACCATCATTACGCTCTTCTTTGAATCCGCTCATACTACTCCCTCCGTCAAGTTTATAGAGAGCGCTTCAACAATCTCTGGGACCAAGGCGACTAGCGATCGGCCTGAAAAATAGCATTGGTAGTTATAGCACGGTGTCTATTACTAGAGGAAATAATGCGTACACACATGCATGCAGTGCTTCCACCCCGGGTACACATATGCATGCACTTACTCTAGTCCGCGTACACACCTACATTGAGAGAAAATTGTGGGCTTGATTGCGGTTACCACACCCTAAGGCCTCATTTGGTTCATAGGATAGGAAAGTCATAGGAATAGGAAAGTCACAGGAAATGAGATGACATGTATCTGAAATCCTATGAATAGGAATAGAAAAGAAGATGCCCTTTGGTTCTCATCATAGGATTTTTTTTCCATTGAGTCTAGGCTAATGTTTATTTTCCTATGAAATGTGGAGGATAGGAATAATTCCGCCATAGGAATAGGATTCTGTTCCTACAAACCAAAGGGCTCTAAAGGAATTTTTCCTATACAAATCCTACAAACCAAAGGAGGCCTAATTAATTGAGCATTAAACCGAACGCGTCTAAAATCTCTCTGGTGGTGGAAATGCATGAGAATTGAAGTGCGCCTTGTAAACTGTGACGGAGGGAGTAGTATGAAGGTGTAAAACCAAGTCCGCGTATGGCCTGTCGGTCAACACGCTTCCTCTTGGCATATCACTGACATGTGGGACCAGAGTGTGAGCAAACCGATCTCAATTGACGGCAAAATGGCCAACCCGCCGCTCCTTGAGAGAGACGAGGAGCAAGAACACACAGACAGGCTCGCATGGAGGCCAAGATATATTCGAGCATGGTTGATCGATATCATCATTACATGTTCAATGTTTTTTAATAGTACTATTGGGTTGCCGTTTTCCGCACTTCTCCCGAATAAATGTGTACTTTATCAGAGATTAAAATAAAATAATAGTACAGACACTTCACCATGTGGTTCCTAGTACCTGTATACTAGTAGTACTACTACTAAACCTTGCGCTTGGCTCTTCGCCTCTTCGGGAAGTCGAACAATGATGGTACTACAGTGTATGCCTCTGGCAATCTGACACCAAATGAACTGCTGCATGTCCACCGCCTGGGCGAGGGTAGGTTTCATTAGTCAAAAGCTTCTCCTCATCCTGCGAGCCACCGCGCTTGAGGTAGATGGAGAGGGCGTAAGCAAGCTTCACCTTGTCCTGCAAGCTTTTCCTCATTCTGCGAGTTGACGGGACACACCAAAGTAGTGCTAGTCCATACTCCCTCCTTTCCGGTTAATATGGCTTAATCTTTGTTGCGGGTAAATGAGAGAGCTTTATTCATATATAAGCATTATTAGGACAATAAGCCAAGAGAATGGTCACTAGGAAGCGAGGTACCCCGCAAAAAAAGGAAGCGAGGTGTTTCATCAAGCCAGCTCTCGGTCACATTCAAAGTGCAGCAAGCACGATTCGCACAAAGATGCGCCGCAAGGTTTGCTGACTTGTTTACATGCTGAATAACAAAAAAAGAGAAAATATTACTGAGCGCTCCTATTTCTAATAGGATAGGAGCCAAAATTAAGCGAGAATTGTGGTGAGTGTTCCATGCAATGATGGTACTAGTACAGTCTATGCTTCTGGCAATCTGACATCAAATTAACTGTTGCACGTCCATCGCCTGAGCGAGGGAGAGCTTGCATAGTCAAAAGTTTCTCCTTGTCCTGTGAGCCATCGCGCACAAGCTTCTCCCGTCCTGCAAGCTTCTCCTTGTTCTGCAAGTTGACAGGACACAACAAAGTAATGCTAGTTCATACTGCCTCCTTTCCAGTTAATATGGCTTATAATTTGAAACAAGATAAATACACTAGCTGTTACTGTATATTTGTAAAAATACAGTCAGTAGACTTGATAATACGCTCATTGCGATCAATATATACATTTTTTGGTGTTTATATGATCACTAGCTCACCCTGGCTGAGTATGTGGGTGCATGCACGTGTAGGTTGAGCACTTGAGCGTGACCGTGTGTGTTCCATCATGTGCTCGGACATGCATGCATTAGGGCGTCGCGCGCGTTTTTGCGTGCATATGTACGTGTGACTGTTGCATGCATGCACGAGGTTGTAGTCCCTCACATTCACATGTTCATATGTCAATGCTTTATCAAAACATTGCATGCAAGGTTTAATCATTCGTTGTTCATGCATGCATTCCCGATATTAATACGTTGGTAAAGACAATTTCTTGAGGAAAACGAGCCCATGAATTGAGTACAAAGGGGACCAATAAACCAGGACGGAGGGAGTATTAGCAGTGAACCGGAAGGAGGGAGTAGGTACTACGTAACAACGTGCAGTAACAAAATTCCTCTATGCGCATCATGTCTACGTGTCATGCAAGAAAATAGAGATAAGTACAAGTGAGACTCAGGAACGGTCATACTCATAGGGGGAGTACGTGTAGGGGCCACTCAGGAGCAGTCAAATCACACAGTAACTTAGTCGAACGAAGCAACCATCATTTCACTCTTCAATGACAAGTACGCAATATAAAAAGGTTGATATGGAGAGAAAAAGAAAACTGTTCCACTATATATACACTAGCAGGAGCCTAAGCTACAAGCCTGCTTGCTTGGGTTGCTCTCTTCACAAGCATAGAACGACGGTGGCCACACCGCTGGTCATAGATCCGGCCTGATCCCGCCGCCGGGTGAAGGAGACAATGTTCTGCGTAGACGAGGTCGACAGCAGCGAGGGAGAAAATGCACTGTCTGTGCGTCCTGATCGGGGGTCCCCACGGTATGGGCTGATGCCGCCTCCACCGCCCTTATAGCTACACCCCGACGTCCCAGGTACAACTTCCTTTTGGAGCCGGCTTGCTCCACTGCCGCAGCTCCCCACGTAGCTCCATCTCCATGTGGATCTTTCTCTACTTCAACCGGCTTCTATTTGTGATGAGTTTATGTCTCATGAACTAGTGCCACTACTATTATTCTAATCACACTTCTTCAATATCTTTGCCAACAGTGATGCTCAGCTCAATTTTAGTGGAAATGCACAAAAGCATCGTATGATTCGAGGGTGCCAAGCTTCTTTCCTTCGACAGATTCTACCTAGCCAGAAAATTAAATCATGTTTAGGATTTAGGGTTTAAGTCGTAGAGACCCCATCAGTAGTTTTTTTTGTACACACTCTCACAACTTTTGTCTTTAGTTGTGAAGTAAATATTGGCTATGATCTGTGAATCATTGAGATGCATCAGCATGCATGTTAGTTTTCCTTTGTATTTGATGGAATGTTGTAACGGGGCAACCTTGGAGTCAGGATACATACATGAAACAAAATCATAAAGCTTCGTACTCCCTCCGGTCCTTTTTTGTATGCGTATAAGGCTACTCATAGTGGGGAGTATCATATACTAGTATCATGCATAAATTACATAGGGGACTAATAAACCAGGACGGGGGTAGTATGTGAGAGTGTATGGTGGGTCATGTGGTAAAATAAACCAGGACGGAGGTAGTATGTGAGAGTGTATGATGGGTCATGTGGTAAAATGTACTTACTACGGAAAGAAAAAAGGACCGGAGGTGTCGCACGATGTCCAAGGAATATGGTGATAGTGGGAGGTGGGCCATGTAGTCACTGGGTTGCCGTGTTTCATACTCCTCCGATGTACTAAGAGTGGAGAAACTTAGTTTTATCACAGAATAAATAAATAAGAGTGCAGACGCTCTACGACGCTCTACCGCCGCAGTAATAGTGACCAATGAGCCACCAAATCACATAGACCCGGTATAGTTAGTTGGACGGAAGAAGCAAACCACCAGTCTATCTCTCTCATGCAGTACATTATTCTTTTGGAAACCAACGTTTCGTTTCGTTGGATCGCGCCATCAAGCAAAACCAATGTTTAAATCATGTCTGTCGCGTTCATGTCTCACCCTCCTCCACCCCACACGGTCGCTCGGCATGCCACTCACCGCAAACCGAGTATATGCAAACTTTCCCGCCTGCTTGTCGATGGATCGAGCCATGGAGTACTAGCACTACTGGAAGAGATAGACGAGGAGGGGGAGGACAGCTAGCTGTAGCACGGACTCCTAAGAACTTTTTTACATGCATGTTGTGGTCGGCCGTGGTGACATTTGAACGCGGAGCAGTCGCGTGCACCGGGAAGCAGCGCAGCGACGCTCTCTCGACCGGCTCGCCGCTTCAATGCCGGCACCAGTGAGAGGTCGCGTCCGCTCTGGCTGGGCATGAATGCGGCACTGACCGTTTCAGGCGGGAAGCGCGTGCGGGTGATGAAGAGGGTTCGGGTTGGCCAGGGCGGTCAGGCTGGACGTACGTAAATATTGCTGCATAATTAATAACGTAAATAATGTGCCATTTGGACAAATATGATTGGAGATGGAGATGGAGATGGAAATGAAACTAAGAATTTTACGTAAACACATCATCGATGTCTCATTCTCCCTACACACACATAAACTTAGTACCACCTCATTTTGTTCCTAGGATAGGAATATCATAGGAATGGGAAACAATATGAAGTGAGATAAATGGAGTACTATGTACAAGAAGAAATGTACACGCACTCACTCTGCCTCCGACATACCCGCGAGTACACTATGGAGCGCATTTGTACACAAAGAGGCAGCTTACGTACGTAATATTTTGACCCTTTAATTTGTTCACTTAATAATGAAGGGTCGGGGACCACACGTGAGCGATACAAACTACGACCGGGAAGTGGGGGCGTGTTATTGATCGATTTTTCTTTCTTGATACATTAAAAAAAGATTTGTCAGCCAGTTTTCGTTTCTTTTTTCCGGGACCACGCGTATTCTATTTAAAACCACTGCTATGGAGAGATTTTTTTACTCCATTGTATATATAGCCTCTTGTTTGATAGGGTTTCTCGCGTCTCGCTCTCTCACCCTCTCCATATCTCTATCTCTATCTACTCTTATAAAAAATTGAGTTGGTGATGATGGTGTGCCTGCCATCCTGCAATATAGACCGTCCGATCTATATCTGACGGATAGAAAGCAAACTATGGCAATTTTGCAAAAAGATACCCGCACCCCTCTACACATTTGCAGATAAGGCCTTCCCTCATTCATCTTTGTCTCCCACAAGATAAACTACTCGTATAAATGCATCTTGATGTACCATGCAACGCATGGGCCTCTTGCTAGTCTAAACAAGATGACCGTGTCCACTCTATCTCTCTCCTCACCGGTGGTCACAGGTCCGGCCGGATCCCGTCCGTTGCGGGAGGTGAGGAGGTCTAGCGTTGACGTTGTCGCCATCAGTGATGGAGGAAGCCGATGCGCACCATCCTCTCTGAGCCGGCACCGGTGCGGACGAAGGTCCTCCGCGCCCTTGTTCGCTGCCGTCGTGTGGGCAGATCCCGCCCGCCCGCCTAAGCCACATCTTGCCCACCTGAGGTATAACTTCTTTTGGATTTCATGCTTCATTGTACTCTGCATGCGGGTTTTCTTCTATACCACTACTCCCCAGCTCCCCATGTACAGTAGCTAGGGTTAGTCGGCTGGTCCAACATCACCTATTTTTTACTATTATAGAGGAAAGGCCACTCCACAAGTTGTCATGGTTTATCATTTATGCATCGGTGGAGGTATACATTTTTTTTCCGACAAAAAGTACATGGTGGTTGTGCGGTCATTGTCCATATGCTCCTATTGCTGCTGCTAATCTAAAACTATCACTGGTAAAATGAAGCAATGCCCATGTAGAGGCATCGATAAATGCTTCTGTCCTGCTTTAGTTTTTTTGGGGGTATCCTGCTTTATTTCCCATCAAGATAATCATGATGCTTCTATTTTTTGGTGTACGTTTCATTAATTCTTATTGACAATTAAGATGTCGTTGTTAATCTTGTTCCACTGCTAAAACAAAGTGACGACACTACTTAAATATCATTTTTTTATATATTTTTGCAAACAGGGATGCGTATCTCCATACTCGGGCATGTCTTCCTCAATTTTTAGTGGAACTGCACAAAATTGGATGGCCACTATTGCTCAGCCTCACTGTCCTCTGCCAAGTGGTTCTTCCTTTCTCAAGATTGATTGCCGAGAAGAACAAACCACAGTGAGGATTATCAAACTTCATTGGTGCCTGACCCAAACTTGATGCCAAAATCGATGATGCATCACCACGATGACCTATCGATGCTCATGGTTGCGTATCATGGTTTGCATCGGCTGGTGAAGCTGGTCGATGTTCAATGAAGAACGGGTTGTCTTCCATTAGTGCTCTTTGCTTGTTACCACAAAGACGATATCCTTCATCAGTTCATCTTGGAGCAGTCATTTATGTTGGTGCAATTTTATCCCACAATTGGATATGAACCAAATGTTTCCTCGAAGAAGCATTGACATTGATACTAAGAGCAAAAGTTTTGTATTGATTTCTAAGCCTTCTCACAACTTTGTCTTCAGCTACCCTGTAATTTTATTTGTCCAGCTTTTAACTAAATATGTGGTCAGACTTTGATTAAAAATATGGTGTGGACTAAAAACCCGGATGGAGGTAGTACCCCTCTATTTTTATTTACTTTGCATATTAGATTTGACTGAAGACAAACTTTGTAAAGTTTGACCAAGTTTAGGCCGAACACAACGAACCATAATTATTAACAGAGGGCAAACTGTACATACAAAATAATTGAAATTAAATTTCTTTATTTGTACACACTCTCACACCTTTCCGATAATTTGGCGCGTGTGTGGTTGTTCACTTGGCAGAGGGTAGTGTACCGCACGTGAATGACAGGAAGTGCGACCAGGACACGTGGATCGTTAGTTGATCGTAGTTTTCTTCACTGGTACGTTAAATAAAGAGTTTTGTTTCGTACACAATTTAAAACGATTGTTATGGAGAGAAAAGAAAACCACTCCACTATATCTACTCTTATAAAAAACGGAGTTGGTGATGATGGTGTGCCTGCCATCCTACAATATAGGTCGTCTAATCTATATCTAACGGATAGGAAGGAAACTATGACAATTTTGCAAAAAGATAGCCGCACCTCTCTCCACATTTGCAGATAAGGCCTTCCCTCGTTCATCCTTATGTCCCACAAGATAAACTACTCATATAAATGCATCTTGATGTTCCGTGCAACGCACGGGCCTCTTTCTAGTATTACTACTCCCTCCATTCCTAAATATTTGTCTTTCTAGAGATTTCAACAAGTGACTACATACGGAGCAAAATGAGTGAATCTACACTCTAAAATAAGTCTATATACATCCGTATGTGGTAGTCCATTTGAAATCTCTAAAAATACAAATATTTAGGAATGGAGGGAGTACTATATACGAGTACCATATATGAGTACTATATAAGCTGGAGCCTCGGCGCTTGTTCGCTAGGGTTTGCACTCTTCACACTCTCGCTGCACTCCATATATATACACGCTGGAGGCTCAGCGTTCCTTTGCTAGGGTTTGCTCTATTCACAATCTCTCACCCTCTTCATCAGATCTAAACAAGACTACGTTGGTCTCTCTCTCTCTCTCCCCCCTCACAGCTGGTGAAGGAGCCATCCGGATCCCGTCGCACCGGGAAGGGGAGGAGGTGCAGCGTTCACTCTGTCGCCTTCGGCGAGGGAGGCAATCCACTGTCAGCTGCGCTGTTCTCTTTCACCCAGCGCCTATGCGGGAGGGCCTCTGACCCCTTCTTCCTCACTGCCGTATGTAGTGTGGGCAGATCCGGCCTCCCACCGCACGCCTAGCCACATCTCGACGACCCTAAGGTATAACTTTCTTTGAAACCATCATTGCTCTAGTTGCATGCGGATCTTTTTTGATTCTGTAGTCGAATCTAGGTCTTGGTTCAAAGAGGAAAGAAGGGGGGGTGGGGTGGAGCATGAATCTAGGACGTGGTTCAATGAGGAAAGGAGGGAGGGAAAGTAGTATAGACTGGCTATCCAGCCGCTTTGTTGGTCGAAAAGGGAAAAATGGGGTAACCCAGTACACACATCTGTAAGGAACCGATCTCTTTGTTGAAAAAGTAAAGAAACTAGGGGGTCGGGTAGTTTGTGCAGGACTAGATTTGCTGCCCTCACATAGGAAAAAGGTTCAAAGAGAACAAATATGGGACCAACGCAGATATGCTGCTTGGCAACATACTCTGCATCACCCATTTATATGTGTGGACGCACATGGTGCTGGCATGTCCCATGTCCCATACAACTATTTTGTTGTTGTTAATCTAAGAATGCCGCTGGAAAATTGAAGCAATGCCACTGTTAAAATTAAATTACATTTTTAACTAATGTTATTTTAAGAGAATGTCTCTGTTAATATGAATCAATGCAACCGTTTTAGAAATGCTACTGTCCTACTTTGTTTTCCATCAAGATAAGGTAGATGCTTATTTTTGTGGCCATACTATTCATCCTCCTTTATTGGCCAGTAATTGTTTTTTTTTACCTCTGGAAACAGGGATATCTATTCAACTCATTGCTATTGCGACCTTTTGCTTCACTACGCAAAACACTTCTGTTTTAAGAGTGTTTTGTGCAGTTCAACTTAAATGTCACACCGGCAACTTTGCTTGATTTAGTTGAACTACACAAAACAAGATTGGATTTCCTATTCGTGTTGGCAGATTCATATTTGATCTTGTCTGCTTCATGACAGGTCAGTACTGGCCTTCATCCACATGATTGTGCAGTGTGCTTTGAGATGATGTGCTACTTGTAGTGGTACTGTTTTAAATAAATGTTAAATTGAAGCTATTGTATTGCTGTCTTTTCCCATTAAGTGAACAAAAATGGGACCAACCCAGACATGATGCTTGTTGCTTTGTTACAACAAACTCTGCATCACCCCCTTTATAAGTAGATGGAAGCACATGGTGCTATTGCGCCCACTCTCCCCTTGAACCGTTTATGTTTTTTGTTAATCTAATGCCACTAGTAAAATTAAGCAATGCCACTCTCAGAATTAACTACTGAATCTTAGTTCAAAACTACAACACTTGTTAGGGATCGGCGGGAGTACCATTTCTGTTAGGGATCGGCGGGAGTACATGTTTAAGAAATGTATTGTTGAGATAATGTCTCTGTTATTATATATCAGTTACAGTGTTTTACAAATGGTACTATCCTACTTTGTAGTTCTTTCTACATGTTTAACCAAGGTATTGTTAAGATAATGTCTCTGTTAATATGAATCAATTGCATTGTTTTAGGAATGGCACTTTTCTGCTTTGTCGTTCTTTATACATGTTGAAACAAGGTATTGTTATGATAATGTCTCAGTTAATATGAATGAATCACATTGTTAGAGAATTGCTACTGTCCTGCTTTGTTTCCCATTAAGATAAGGTAGATGTTTTTTCTTCTGGGAGTATAAGTCATCAACCGTTATTTCTCAGTAATTGTTTCTTTTATACCTATTGTTGCATACATGGATATCAACTTCTGCTCGGTTCTATTTTGACTTTGATTTTAGTTTAACTGCACAAAAGGAGCCAATGTATTTAAGGCAAACTATTGCATCATTGGGCCCAGTTGGTCTTTCCACTTTGCAGAAATAAGCAATCACTATTTGTGCTACATTACACAAGGAATGATCGAGAAGCTTTAGAGTATTAGTAGACGCTGGTGACATGACTAGTCTGCAGACCAAGGGAAACTCAACTCAACAGCATGTGGGGTGCAAAATTCACTCCACAAGGAAATGTATGACCAAGTCAGTGGCCGACACAGCTGTAATAGACGAGGCCAGTATCGGCCTTCATCCACATGATCGTGCTTTGTTATGTTGTGCTAATTATATTGTTGTATTGTTTTGAATAAATGTTTAATTGAAGCTATTGTATTGCTATCTTTTCCTGTTAAGATAATGAAGATGATTATAGTTGTGAGTGTATGTTTAATCAACTAGTACCACTATTATATTCATCACACTTTTTCCGTATTTATGCAGACATGGATGCTCAGCTTGATTTCAGTGGAACTGCACAAAATGTTCAGATGGTTCGTGTACTCCATAATACTTCATCATGCACAATACATCGGATGGTTCTCTAATCATTCGTCGTCACCTTGAGCCACCGGACTATCTACTTGAATGGAGTTGCCAACGTCTTCAAGGCCTTGCAACATATACATACGAAATCCACCATGCTACGCAAGACATTGTTTGATTTCAGTGGAACTGCACAAAAAGATACGCTGGTTAATCCGGCTCCATGTGCCATTTCAATGTGCAAACTGATGACAAACCCTGCCCGTTCCACAATCATAGGCATTACATATTTTGAATGAGAAAAGCTTGTCAAAGTTTAATCATTGATGTTAGCAAGAAGACATTCGTTTAATATTTTGGAATTGGAAAACCTTGTCAAATTTTGCTCATTGATGTTAGCCAGAAGACATGCATTTGATATTTTGGAATGGGACGCCCTTTGCTGTGAGCAGTGTCGATCGTTTTTTCCTATTCGTGTGTTCAGTTCAGAAGTAAATATTTACTCTGATGAGATGCATAGTCATGAATGTTGACTTATGTAAGGTATTTTAAAAGTTTGTTCTGAATGTTGTCTATGAAATGCCAGGCCTTGTGAGTTTGATTGCAAAGTTGAGCTTGGAATGCTGTGGCATGAGGCATCACGAGCTGTTCACCGTGCCTCCTGAGAATAATGCTTCGTATTATTTTGCACGTTGATCTAATGCCGGTGATTTGCATGTTAAGAAGATCATCCTCTTCTGTTGTTTCTGTGCTTAAGAAGTTCATCGTCTTATGTTTCATACTTTCATTCATAGCCTATACGACAACTCGGGTAGGTTAGAGGTGAAACCATATGATCTTCCGACCAACTCATCATATTAGGCCGTGATTGGATCGTCGTTTTCCAACCAAAACCGCTTCTAAAACTGACACTTGTAAATAAAAGCAGATGGTCTTGGGCGAAGCGCTTCGTTGGTCATTTTTGACTGGTAAAATATACACTAGTTTCTTAGATTACACGCGTAACTCACCAGTTTTCATTACAGACCTCGGGCCGTCGGTTTCATTATGCCTGTATTTTACGTGTTGTTTCTGGTGACGAGTAAATTACACTTGTATCTTTAATACAGGTGTGAAACAATCCAGAGCTCCCAAGTGCGGCCTTACCGTTTCATGCTGGCTCAGTCTCTCGAAGGTGCTCATAGGGGTCCGATGATCCTGGCTTCCTGAACGACCAGCGGGCGCTGTATCAGACCATCCGTAGGGCCCGTGAGGCCCTCTCCATCGTCCTTCAAGTTGTTGCGCTCGCCGTGGCACCACCGTCTCACATTGTCAACATGGTCAACGAACATGAGGAATCAGGAGATGACTTTACTTGGAGAGGATGACAATAGGGACCCACCAGGGCCATAGCCGTACGTACGCAAGTGCCACCTTATTATATACAACTATAAACTTTTTTTGCTTCCTCCTGGTTTCCTGACATCACGGTCCCACACCATTGTCAACCTATATAGTCAATAAACGAGAGAATTACACAAGGAGCGGCCGACAGCTGGGACCCAGCAGCTCGAGCAGTATTTGTTTTTTGAGGTGTGAGCAGAGTTTTTCTTGAGCGATGTCTTTCTTGTTGTTCAGAGGAGCAGGGTATCAACTGGGCGGGCTATGGCCCGTCTAGCCCAGGCTATTATTTTATGTCGACCAACCAAATATCCAGCCCACATATTAATTTTTCAATGTGAAAATGGCTAGCCCAGCTATACCTTTTTTGCGGAATACCCAACCCAGGTCAACTTGTTATTCCCCGCCCCTCATTAGACTTGCCAAGAAAATGGGCTTTAAGAAATAATAAATGGGTTGTAATTATAAAAAATTGGCTGTAAATATAAAAAATGCACCGAATAGGTAATTAGTTTCAAAATTACTATTTTTTAGATTTTAAATTTTTTTAATTTCATTACTTCTTGCGTGCACAAAATTTCGTTGGATTTTTACCTAATACAAATTTATTTTGAAATTATATTTAATCTGACTCGAAATTTCGGGATAAAAAATATTTCGGATCCCATCAAAATGTGGGAAATTTTGTTGAATTTTTTTGAGCGGTTGGTTGAAATTATTAACCGTTGTCCTGGCTAGAAAATGGGCTGTAATTTTAACAAACAGTAAATGGGCTGAGTAAATTCCATTATAACTCAAAAATGGGTTGTACATTATAACAAATCGCAAATGGGATATATGTTATGTGCCACAGATGTGATGGTCACTTGTGGGCCTACTAAGATGACACGTACGCAAGGCTTTGTCAACTTATAGTCAACACATGATTCTAGTAGCAGTGGCCGTTGGATGTCCATCCAACGGCTGTGGTGCTTCTTCAATCTCGGATATTCATGCTTCAGCCGCCCAAACCACCGCCGGCGGTACCGCCTGCTACCGCCTCCCATGGCCGGCTGTGCTGCCGCGCAGGCCTCACCGGCCCACCCTACTCCCATCATTGTGACGCCCCCGGCTCAATCGTGCACTAATCATACACGCAAATGCACACGATCAAGCCTAAGGACTCACTTGAAGATATCACAACACAACTCTAAAACATAAATAAAGGCATACAAGCATTATATTACAAGCCAGGGCCTCGAGGGCTCGAATACATAAGCTTGATGTCAAACAAGCATCAGCGGAAGTGTTAGATATCTGAGTACAGACGTAAGACAGAGAGATAAGCCTTTAACAAGGTGGGACAAAACAAAAGCTACGATCGAAAGGCGTAGGCCTCCTGCCTGGGACCCTCCTATCCTACTCCTAGTCGTCGGCCATCTCGTAGAAGCAACCACTCTCGAGGTGGTAGTAGTAGTCGTCGGCGGGGCAGCTGTCTCAGGGGCTCCGTCATCTGGTCACGACAAACTGATATGGGGAGAAAAAGAAAGCAAAGCAACCGTGAGTACTCCGAGGTACTCAGCAAGCAAGGATCTACACTACATATGCAACATTATCAAAGGAAGGCTGTATATGTGGACTGGGCTGCAGAAATGCCAGAATAGAGAGGAAAACCTAGTCCTATCGAAGACTAGCATCAAACCTAGTCCTATCGAAGACTAGCATCTTCATCATCTTCAGCGGTCCTGCAGCATTAGAAGAGTGCAGAGTAGCACAGTATAAAGTAGTAGTAATGTTATCAACCTCACCCAGAGATCCTTTCTCGACTCCCTGCGAGAAAGCAATCCCATAGCCATACAGTCATCATCAACCTCGCCCAGAGATCCTTTCTCGACTCCCTGCGAGAAAGCAATCCCAGAGCCACATATCCAGGTATCATCTCAAGTTCTAGTTGTATCGATCGGGATACAACTCCGAGTGTTCGTTACCGTAGGATAGGCTATCGATAGATGTTTTCTTCCCTGCAGGGGTGCACCAACTTACCCACCACGCTCGCTTAACTCCGGCCGGACACACTTTTCTGGGTCATGCCCGGCCTCGGCCAAACGACACACCGCAACCCTACCTACGGCTCAGCAGAGAGGTCCCCGTCAGTCTACTCCTAAGCGCAAGGGGGTCTTGGGCCATCGCCCCTCGCCCTCCGAGTCGTTGCGTGCAGGGCGAACCAGGATCCACCACTACAGGATGGTGCCGGCTCTTCCCGGCAGCCAGGCTGAACTGGACGTCTGACAGAGCTTTCGGCTGATGCTATGATGCAGAGTGCCCACAACTCTTCCCACATGATGGTTAGTGCTATCCGGCCAAAGGCCGGCTCGGATCAAATATCCAAATCGTTAGTGGATTAGGGGCTTGCGGTAACGAGCAGAGACTCACGATCGATGTGACCCCGTCGCCCCGTCTCGAGGACTTGTGGCAAGGGCTAAGAATGCCTGGCCACGCCTCGTATTCGTCTCACAGGTAACCTCCAGGTCAACCCGACATCCCATCATTCGCGGGTAGCCCTCAGGGTCGACCCGCCTTTCCAAGTATCAGTTGTAAAGTCATAGTAACCGTGTGTCTAACACCAAGGGGAACCCTGAGGAATCATCCTCGATGGAATTCCACCTGATGTTATCGTCAAGGTGAACGAAGGAGGAATCACCCTCGAGGTCCACTCTTGAGGAGTTGCACGACAGTGTCGTGATCGGGAGTGGAGAAGGAGGAATCACCCTCGATGACCACAACCGATGAACTAATCGACAAGGTTAACATCAGAAGTGCTGACGAGGTATCACCCTCGGCACTCGATAGAAACCCAGTAGTGTCGTACAACTAAGGGGGTGAAGTGCGGTGCCGGGGCCTGGTCTTCAATCCCGTTGATCGGGTCTTCTGATAATCCAGCGGGGCAGTAGGGACAAGTGGGGGTCACTGGTGGGTCTCTAACCAGCCTATACTAAGCAGTTTGAAATAGGCAGGTAAGGTAACAATAAGCAGGTTACAAAAGCAGGCTATGCATTAGAATAGGAGCAATCAATTACATTAGCAAAATCGAATGCAAGCATGAGAAAATAGAATGGGCGATATCGGGATGATCAAAGGGGCGGGGGATTGCCTGATTGCTCGGCGGCAAAGGCAAGGTCGTCAGGGGTCGTCGATCTCCGGAGCTGCGTCGGTACCGGGCTCTATCGAGAGAGAAGAGGGGGAGGAAACAGATAAATACAAGGCAGACAAGGTAACACAGAGCTTGCTATGCTAACGTGCAGCGCAGGGTTGCCTAAAAGCATGTCTAAGCCATATTAGTTATCTTAGGATTTAAGTTGGATTTATTAACCGGTGTATACGCACTATTCATCTACCGGAAACGGAAGGAAAGTTATGGGTTCTCCTACGTAGAGGGTTCCGGCATAGAAACAGACGACACGATCAAATTCGTCTCGTCGTTCTGAGCAACTTTGATGTATAAAGTTTTTCCATCCGAGCTACAGATGAATTTTTACGAATTTCCGAAGATTTAAACAGTTATTTGGAATTCCTGAAAATTGGCTAAGTCTGAGAATTGCTTAGTTTTAAACATCACTTAGCTGTTTTCCAAAGGCTATAACTATTGTTCTGCCCATCCTATGGATTAGTGCCTTATATCAATTGTGAGCATTTTTCTGTGATCTACATGTTAGTAACACTTTCATCCATATTAGAGTTCGTTTGTTTGATCATCAACAGCCCTAAAGTAGCTATGAAAATAAAGTTGTTTTTTAGTTTTTCAGCTAACAGAACTTAGCATTTTGTGATTTTCGTAGGAATTAATCCACGCATTTTTTTGAAACTGGCCCAATGGAATAAAATGAAGTTTGTTACATCTACTCTCTGTTCATATAATTTTCATCTATATTAGGACGTATTTTGCTACTGTTTTGTTGCTGTAGAAATAGATGGTCCAAGTAGCAGTAGCATTATAAGCTAGCTACCGCTACAGTACCATACGATGGTACTGTAGCAGTAGCTTCAGCAGAGCAGCAGCGGCAGCGACGCAGCAGTGGCAGCAGGCAGCAGCGCGTAGTGCAGCAGGAAGCAGCGGGCAAGCGGCGCAGGCAGGGTCGAGGCCACGGCGCAAGCGCGGAGCGGGCTCGGCCGGTGGCGACGGCAGAAAGCAGCAGAGCACCGGCAGCACGTGCGGGGCGTGGCCAGGGGACGGCCGGCACGGTCGGTCGCGACCGGGCGCGACCAGGGGACGCAGCGGGGGGGGGGGCACGGGGCGTGCGTGCAGGTGGCTTTGGGCGTGCATGGGCTGCGGCAGCAGCAGGCCACATCAGTAGCAGCAGCGGCGGCTCACAGGCACGGCCAAGCTCGGGCGAGCTCCGGCGTGCTCCTGGGAGGAAGCGGGCGGCGACTACAGCGGCAGTCCGAGGCGGGGAGAAGGGGAACGGGCGGTGGCTCACCCCGGGGAGGCCGTGGACGAGCTCGGAAAGGCCGGGAGGCGCCGGTAGTGCAGATTGACGGCGATGGCCGCGGCGGCCATGGACGAAGAAGACGACGTGGGCATCATCTATGATGTCTATGATGTCTCTTACCGATTTACCACTATCGTTTTGGGGTTATGCATTAGAGACAGCTGCATTCACGTTAAATAGGGCACCATCTAAATCCGTTGAGACGACACCGTATGAACTATGGTTTGGCAAGAAACCTAAGCTGTCATTTCTTAAAGTTTGGGGTTGCGATGCTTATGTGAAAAAGCTTCAGGCTGATAAGCTCGAACCCAAATCGGAGAAGTGTGTCTTCATAGGATACCCAAAAGAAACTGTTGGGTACACCTTCTATCATAGATCCGAAGGCAAGATATTTGTTGCTAAGAATGGATCCTTTCTAGAGAAGGAGTTTCTCTCGAAAGAAGTGAGTGGGAGGAAAGTAGAACTTGATGAGGTAGTTGTACCTTCTCTCGAATTGGAAAGTAGTTCATCACAGAAATCAGTTCCAGTGATGCCCACGCCAATTAGTGAGGAAGCTAATGATGATGATCATGAAACTTCAGATCAAGTTACTAACGAACCTCGTAGGTCAACCAGAGTACGTTCCACACCAGAGTGGTACGGTAATCCTGTTCTGGAAGTCATGTTACTAGACCATGACGAATCTACAAACTATGAGGAAGCGATGATGAGCCCAAATTCCGCGAAATGGCTTGAGGCCATGAAATCTAAGATGGGATCCATGTATGAGAACAAAGTATGGACTTTGGTTGACTTGCCCGATGATCGGCAAGCCATTAAGAATAAATGGATCTTCAAGAGGAAGACGGACGCTGATGGTAGTGTTACTATCTACAAAGCTCGACTTGTCACAAAAGGTTTTCGACAAGTTCAAGGTGTTGACTACAATGAGATTTTCTCACTCGTAGCGATGCTTAAGTCTATCCGAATCATGTCAGCAATTGCCACATTTTATGAAATCTGGCAAATGGATGTCAAAACTGCATTCCTTAATGGATTTCTTAAAGAAGAGTTGTATATGATGCAACCAGAAGGTTTTGTCGATCCTAAAGGTGCTGACAAAGTGTGCAAACTCCAGCGATCCATCTATGGACTGGTGCAAGCATCTCAGAGTTGGAATATACGCTTTGATGAGTTGATCAAAGCATATAGTTTTATACAGACTTGCGGTGAAGCCTGTATTTACAAGAAAGTGAGTGGGAGCACTACAGCCTTTCTGATAAGTATATGTGAATGACATATTGTTGATCGGAAATGATGTAGAATTTTCTGGAAAGCATAAAGGAGTGTTTGAAAGGAGTTTTTCAAAGAAAGACCTCGATGAAGCTGCTTAAGTATTGAGCATCAAGATCTATAGGGATAGATCGAGACGCTTAATAGGACTTTCACAAAGCACATACCTTGACAAGATTTTGAAGAAGTTCAAAATAGATCAGTCAAAGAAAGGGTTCTTGCCTGTGTTGCAAGGTGTGAAGTTGAGTAAGACTCACGACAGAAGATAGAGAGAGAATGAAAGTCATTCCCTATGCCTTAGTCATAGGTTCTATAAATTGTGCCATGCTGTGTACCAGACATATCGTGTACCTTGCCATGTGTTTAGCAAAGGGGTACAATAGTGATCCAGGAGTAGATCACTGGACAGCGGTCAAAATTATCCTTAGTTACCTAAAGATGACTAAGGAAATGTTTCTCGGTAATGGAGGTGATAAAGAGTTCGTCGTAAAGGGTTACGTCGATGCAAGCTTTGACACTAATCCAGATGACTCTAAGTCTCAATCTGGATACATATTGAATATGGGAGCAAATTGGCTAGAGTAGCTCCATGCAGAGCATTGTAGACATAGAAATTTGCAAATATAGATACGGATCTGAATGTGACAGACCCATTGACTAAACTTCTCTCACAAGCAAAACATGATCACACCTTAGTACTCTTTGGGTGTTAATCACATGGCAATGTGAACTAGATTACTGACTCTAGTAAACCCTTTGGGTGTTGGTCACTTGGCGATGTGAACTATGGGTGTTAATCACATGGTGATGTGAACTATTCGTGTTAATCACATGGCGATGTGAACTAGATTATTGACTCTAGTGCAAGTGGGAGACTGAAGGAAATATACCCTAGAGGCAATAATAAAGTTGTTATTTATTTTTCCTTATATCATGATAAATGTTTATTATTCATGCTAGAATTGTATTAACCGGAAACTTGATACATGTGTGAATACATAGACAAAACACCGAGTCCCTAGTAAGCCTCTACTAGACTAGCTCGTTAATCAAAGATGGTTAAGTTTCCTAATCATAGACATGTGTTGTCATTTGATGAATGGGATCACATCATTAGGAGAATGATATGATGGACAAGACCCATCCGTTAGCTTAGCATAATGATCGTTAAGTTTTATTGCTATTGCTTTCTTCATGACTTATACATATTCCTCTGACTATGAGATTATGCAACTCCCGAATACCGGAGGAACACCTTGTGTGCTATCAAACGTCACAACGTAACTGGGTGATTATAAAGATGCTCTACAGGTGTCTCCGAAGGTGTTTGTTGGGTTGGCATAGATCGAGATTAGGATTTGTCACTCCGAGTATCGGAGAGGTATCTCTGGGCCCTCTCGGTAATGCACATCATATGAAGCCTTGCAAGCAATGTGACTAATGAGTTAGTTACGGGATGATGCATTACGGAACGAGTAAAGAGACTTGCCGGTAACGAGATTGAACTAGGTATGATGATACCGACGATCGAATCTCGGGCAAGTAACATACCGATGACAAAGGGAATGATGTATGTTGTTATGCGGTTTGACCGATAAAGATCTTCGTAGAATATGTAGGAGCCAATATGAGCATCCAGGTTCCGCTATTGGTTATTGACCGGAGATGTGTCTTGGTCATGTCTACATAGTTCTCGAACCCGTAGGGTCCGCACGCTTAACGTTCGATGATGATTTGTATTATGAGTTATGTGTTTTGGTGACCGAAGTTTGTTCGGAGTCCCGAATTAGATCACGGACATGACGAGGAGTCTCGAAATGGTCGAGAGGTAAAGATTGATATATTGGAAAGGTAGTATTCGGACACCGGAAGGGTTCCGGAGTGTATCGGGTACATACCGGAGTACCGGAGGGGTTACCGGAACCCCCCGGTGGAAGATATGGGCCATAGGAGGGAGGCTAACCAGCCCACAAGGGGCTGGTGCGCCCCCCACAAGGGAGGAGGCCGAATTGGACTAGGGAAGAGGGTGGCGCCCCCCTTTCCTTCTCCCTCTCCCTCTCCTTCCCCCTTTCCACCTCCAAGAGAAGGAAAAGAAGGGGGGCCGAATCCTACTTGGACTAGGAGTCCAAGTAGGACTCCCCCCTTGGTGCGCCCCCTCTAGGCCAGCCACCTCCTCCTCCCCTCCTTTATATACGTGGGCAGGGGGCACCCCAAAGGCACATCAGATATTCTCTTAGTCGTGTGCGGTGCCCCCCTCCACAGTTTACTCCTCCGGTCATAGTGTCGTAGTGCTTAGGCGAAGCCCTGCGCGGATCACATCACCAACACCGTCGCCATGCCGTCATGCTGACAGAACTCTCCCTCGACCTTGTGCTGGATCAAGAGTTCGAGGGATGCCATCGAGCTGAACGTGTGCTGAACTCGGAGGTGCCGTACATTCGGTGCTTGATCGGTTGGATCGCGAAGACGTTCGACTACATCAACCGCGTTAAGCTAATGCTTCCGCTTTCGGTCTAATAGGGTACATGGACACACTCTCCCCCCTCGTTGCTATGCATCTCCTAGATAGATCTTGCGTGAGCGTAGGAATTTTTTTGAAATTGCATGTTCCCCAACAGGTAGCCTCCTCGATACGGGTCCTGTTCATCCAGCGGCAATGGCCTACTACTACCACGGGGTCCTGTTCATCCAACCCCCACCGGGAACTGTTCATCCAACCCCCAACAACGGTCACTGTTCATCAAGAGGCAGCAGGTTCGATCGGCTTTAGTTAGCAGCAGCAGCGAAGGAATCGCTCGGGTTCAGTTAACAGCCAAGGGATCGATCGCTCGGGTTCAGTAACGTAGCTAGTGCAATCACTCGGGTTCAGTTAGAGCCCAACGCCTCACACACACGCGTGTACATGTACGAGAGAAACGCGCAAACCTCCGTCCATCGCTCGGCCCCGACCACCCACCATAACCGGGAACTCCCCGATATTTTCCTTGCCCTCGCTTCTACCACGATTTTTTCTGTCATGGACGACCCAAAGAATGTCATGCAGGTGCGTCCCTGGCCCGCCTAGGATGAAAAGCCCATTTCATATCATGATTTTTTGTCATAGAAGTAGGAGCCCACCACATCTATGATGATACGTGCTTTTGTCACAATTATCGTCATAGAAGTGTCATAAGCATGACATAATTTTTTTCCGTTCGGGCCAAAATGTCACGGATGTGTCTTTTTTTGTAGTGTAGTGTTGATACGTCTCCAACGTATCTATAATTTTTGATTGTTCCATGCTATTATATTATCTATCTTGGATGTTTTATATGCATTTATATGCTATTTTATATGATTTTTGGGACTAACCTATTAACCTAGAGCCCAGTGCCAGTTTCTGTTTTTTTCCTTGTTTTTGAGTTTCGCAGAAAAGGAATATCAAACGGAGTCCAATTGAGCTGAAAATTTACGGTGATTTTTTATGGACCAGAAGAAGCCCCTGAAGCAAAAGAGTTGGGCCAGAAGAGCCACGAGGCCTCCACGAGGGTGGAGGGCGCGCCCTACCCCCTGGGGGCGCCCTCCGGTCTTGTGGGCTCCTCGTGGACCCCCCCTGACTTGTTCTCGAGGCCAAAAATTCTTATAAATATAGAAACCCCCAGAAATAAACCTAGATCGAGAGTTCCGCCGCCGCAGGCCTCTGTAGCCACGAAAAACCAATCGGGAGCCCGTTCCGGCACCCTGCCGGAGGGGGAAACCATCACCGGTGGCCATCTTCATCATCCCGGCGGTCTCCATGATGAGGAGGGAGTAGTTCACCCTCGGCGATGAGGGTATGTACCAGTAGTTATGTGTTTGATCTCTCTCTCTCTCTCTCTCGTGTTCTTGATTTGGCCTGATCTTGATGTACCGCGAGCTTTGTTACTATAGTTGAATCATATGGTGTTTCTCCCCCTCTACCTTCTTGTGAGGAATTGAGTTTTACCTTTGAGGTTTCTCTCTTATCGGATTGAATACTATTATGGATTTGAGAACACTTGATGTATGTCTTGCGTGGGATACCCGTGGTGACAATGGGGTATTCTATTGATTCACTTGATGTATGTTTTGGCACTCAACTCGCGGATTCCCAAGGTGACATTGGGGTAATCTATGCATAGGGGTTGATGCATGTTTTCGTCCTTGTTTCTCCGGTAGGAATCTTGGGGCACTCTTTGAGGTTCTTTGTGTTGGATTGAATATTATGAATCTGAAGTTGTTTGATGCATATCGTATAATTGACCCATGGATACTTGTGGTGACATTGGAGTATCTAGGTGACATTAGGGTTGATTGATGTGAGTCATATGGTGTTATTTTACTACGAACTCTAGGGCTGTTTGTGACACTTATAGGAATAGCTCAATGGATTGATCGGAAAGAATAACTTTGAGGTGGTTTCACGTTACAAGCAATTTCATCTTATGTTCTCCGCGATAGGAACTTTGGAGTGACTTTTGTCGCACGTTGAGGGATTGCCATATAATCTAATTATATTATCATTGTTGAGAGAACTTGCGCTAGTGAAAGTATGAACCCTAGGCCTTGTTTCTAAGCATTGCAATACCATTTTTGCTCACTTTTACTACTAGTTACCTTGCTGTTTTTATATTTTCAGATTACAAAAACCTATATCTACCATCCATATTACACTTGTATCACCATCTCTTTGCCGAACTAGTGCACCTATACAATTTACTATTGTATTGGGTGTGTTGGGGACACGAGAGACTCTTTGTTATTTGGTTGCAGGGTTGTTTGAGAGAGACCATCTTCATCCTACGCCTCCCACGGATTGATAAACCTTAGGTCATCCACTTGAGGGAAATTTGCTACTGTCCTACAAAACTCTGTGCTTGGAGGCCCAACACTAGTCTACAAGAAGAAGGTTGCGTAGTAGACATCAAGCTCTTTTCTGGCGCCGTTGCAGGGAGTTTAGTGCTTGAAGGTATATCTTTAGATCTTGCAATTGAATCTTTTAGTTTCTTGTTTTATCACTAGTTTAGTTTATAAAAGAAAATACAAAAAAAATGGAATTGAGGTTGCCTCATATGCTTCATCTTTTTAATATCTTTCGTGAAAATGATGGAAAGGAAAATTGTGCTCAAGTGTTAGAAGAAGAAGTCTATAAAATGTTTGGCATAAAATCTTTGTATGATGAGCATGATTGCAATGTTGTTAGTATGAATTCCTTGAATATCCATGATGCTAATGATATGCAAAGCTACAAGCTTGGGGATGCTATGTTTGATGAAGATGATATTTTTTAGTCCCCCAAGTTTTGATGTGCAACTTTATTATGATGATAGCATGCCTCCTATATATGATGATTATTGTGATGACATGTATGCTATAAAGAACAATGATAACCATGAAACTTGTCATCATGATTTTAGTTTTCAATTGGATTATGCCTCCCATGATAGTTATTTTGTTGAGTTTTCTCCCACTACTATTCATGAGAATAAACTTGCTTATGTGGAGAGTAATAAAATTTCTATGCTTATGGATCATGAAAAGAATGCTTTGTGTGATAGCTATATTGTTGAATTCATTCATGATGCTACTGAAAATTATTATGAGGGAGGAATATATGCTTGTAGGAATTGCAATAATATAAAGTTTCCTCTCTATGTGTTGAAAAATCTTGAAGTTATGCTTGTTTTGCCTTCCTATGCTAGTTGGTTCTTGTTCCCTTAAGTTGTTTGCTCACAAAATCCCTATGCATAGGAAGTGGGTTAGACTTAAATGTGCTAGTCATATGCTTCATGATGCTCTCTTTGTGTTTCAATTCTTATCTTTTATGTGAGCATCATTGAAATCATCATGCCTAGCTAAAAAGGCATTAAAGAAAAGCGCTTGTTGGGAGACAACCCAATATTTATACCTACTGTTTTTGTGTATTCACATGATTAAGCTACTGTAGTAATCATGTTTTATAGCTTTTGTTTCAATAAAGTGCCAAGTAAAGCCTTTGGGATAGTGTTGTTGATGGTTGACTTGATTCTGTGCAAAAACAGAAAATTTTGTGTCCAGTGCAGAAATTCATATATTTTACTGGAACATGGAAAAATTCTGAAATTTTTAAAGTTGATTGTTATACAAATTTTCTACGTTTTCCTATTTTTTCAGAATATTTTAAGTTACAGGAGTATGACCTTAATTCAGATCTTTACAGACTGTTCTGTTTTTGACAGATTCTGTTTTCGATGCATATGTTTGCTTGTTTTCTAGTTTCTATTGCTTATATTTCTCAATATAAATTGTAGAAATGATAGGTTACAGTAGGCATCATGTGGAAACAAATTTGAATCTTGTCTTGACAGTACCAAAGTGAATGATTTGTTTTATCATACTAACCCATCTCACGAAGTTCCGTTAAGTTTTGTGTGATTGAAGTTTTCAAGTTTTGGGTGAGATATCGATATGAGGAGAATAAGGAGTGACAAGACCCTAAGCTTGGGGATGCCCAATGCATCCCAAGTTAATATTCAAGGAATATCCAAGCAACTAAGCTTGGGGATGTCCCGGATGGCATCCCCTCATTCGTCTTCAACATTATCGGTAACCTTACTTGGAGCTATATTTCTATTCGTCACATGATATGAGTTTTGCTTGGAGCATCATTTTATTTTGTTAGGATTTGATTGATTTTATTTAGAATAATGTTCTTCATCTTTTAGTTCAATAAAAAGGTCAAGTATAGCCTTTACCATGCTTATTTTGCATGTCTATATGTTGCTGTTTTGAAAACAGAAAGTTTTCTATCATTGTCTGAATTCTTCTAGAAAGTCAGAACGTGGTAAAATCTTGAAATTTTTACACAATGAGTAACAACAAATTTTCTACAGTGTGGTAAGTTTTAAGAATTTTTGGAGTTAGGTAAGTATCAGTACAATTGCACTCTTTACAGACTGTCCTGTTTAGACAGATTGCTGTTATGTTTGCATATGTTTGCTTGTTTAATGATTCTATTTGAGGACAGGAGTATTAAATATGTAGAGTATTTAGTATGCAATGTTAAATAATAATTTTAGTGATTTTCCACAGTAGAGAATGATAAGGTTTTGCATTTGATTTATACTAACTTATCTCACGAGTTCTTGTTGAGTTTTGTGTGGACGAAGTTTTTAAGATTCCGGGAAACTATGATATGAGAGGAATTAAGGAGACACATAAGCTCAAGCTTGGGGATGCCCAAGGCATCCCTAATTAATATTTCAAGAAGTCTCAAGCATCTAAGCTTGGGGATGCCCTGGTTGGCATCCCACCTTTCTCCATCAACAATTATCGGTTAGCCTCGGTTGAGCCTAAGTTTTTGCTTCTTCACATTGGTTGTGCTATACTTGCAATGTCATTTTATTTTGTTTTTCCTGCTGTTTGAATAAAATATTAAGATCTAAAATTCTTAAATGTTAGAGAGTCTTCACATAGTCACATAATTATTCGACTACTCATTGATCTTCACTTATATCTTCTGGAGTAGTTTGTCATTTGCTCTAGTGCTTCACTTATATCTTTTTAGAGCACGACGGTAGTTTTATTTTGTAGAAATTGATGAACTCTCATGCTTCACTTATATTATTTTGAGAGTCTCTAAACAGCATGGTAATTTGCTTAGGTTATGAATTTAGTCCTAATATGATAGGCATCCAAGAGGGATATAATAAAAACTTTCATATAAAGTGCATTGAATACTATGAGAAGTTTGATTCCTTATGATTGTTTTGAGATATAAAGATGGTGATATTAGAGTCATGCTAGTGAGTAATTGTGGATTGTAGAAATACTTGTGTTGAAGTTTGTGATTCCCGTAGCATGCACGCATGGTGAACCGTTATGTGACGAAGTCGGAGCATGATTTATTTATTGATTGTCTTCCTTATGAGTGGCGGTCGGGGACGAGCGATGGTCTTTTCCTACCAATCTATCCGCCTAGGAGCATGCGTGTAGTACTTCGTTTCGATAACTAATAGATTTTTGCAATAAGTATGTGAGTTCTTTATGACTAATATTGAGTCCATGGATTATACGCACTCTCTCCCTTCCACCATTGCTAGCCTCTCTAGTACCGCCCAACTTTCGCCGGTACCATACACCCACCATATACCTTCCTCAAAACAGCCACCATACCTACCTATTATGACATTTCCATAGCCATTCCGAGATATATTGCCATGCAACTTTCCACCATTCCGTTTATTATGACACGCTTCATCATTGTCATATTGCTTTGCATGATCATGTAGTTGACATCGTATTTGTGGCAAAGCCACCGTTCATAATTTTCGTACATGTCACTCTTGAGTCATTGCACATCCCGGTACACCGCCGGAGACATTCATATAGAGTCATATTTTGTTCTAAGTATCGAGTTGTAATTCTTGAGTTGTAAGTAAATAAAAGTGGGATGATCATCATTATTAGAGCATTGTCCCAGTGAGGAAAGGATGATGGAGACTATGATTCCCCCACAAGTTGGGATGAGACTCCGGACGAAAAATAAGAAATAAATAAATAAAGAGGCCAAAAAATGAGAAGGCCCAACCAAAAAAAAATAAGAGAAAAGAGAGAAGGGGCAATGTTACTATCCTTTTTCCACACTTGTGCTTCAAAGTAGCACCATGATCTTCATGATAGAGAGTCTCCTATGTTGTCTCTTTCATATAGTAGTGGGAATTTTTCATTATAGAATTTGGCTTGTATATTCCAAAGATGGGCTTCCTCAAATTGCCCTAGGTCTTCGTGGGCAAGCGAGTTGGATGCACACCCACTTAGTTTCTTTTTGAGCTTTCATAAACTTATAGCTCTAGTGCATCCGTTGCATGGCAATCCCTACTCACTCACATTGATATCTATTGATGGGCATCTCCATAGCCCGTTGATATGCCTAGTTGATGTGAGACTATCTCCTTCTTTTTGTCTTCTCCACAACAACCATACTCTATTCCACCTATAGTGCTATGTCCATGGCTCACGCTCATGTATTGCGTGAAAGTTGAAAAAGTTTGAGAACATCAAAAGTATGAAACAATTGCTTGGCTTGTCATCGGGGTTGTGCATGATTTGAATTTTTTGTGTGATGAAGATGGAGCATAGCCAGACTATATGATTTTGTAGGGATAAGCTTTCTTTGGCCATGTTATTTTGAGAAGACATAATTGCCTTGTTAGTATGCTTGAAGTATTATTGTTTTTATGTCAATATTAAACTTTTGTTTTGAATCTTATGGTTCTGAACATTCATGCCACAATAAAGAAAATTACATGGATAAATATGTTAGGTAGCATTCCACATCAAAAATTCTGTTTTTTATCATTTACCTACTCGAGGACGAGCATGAATTAAGCTTGGGGATGCTTGATACGTCTCCAACGTATCTATAATTTTTTATTGTTCCATGCTATTATATTATCTATCTTGGATATTTTATATGCATTTATATGCTATTTTATATGATTTTTGGGACTAACCTATTAACCTAGAGCCCAGTGCCAGTTTCTGTTTTTTTTCTTGTTTTTGAGTTTCGCAGAAAAGGAATATCAAATGGAGTCCAATTGAGCTGAAAATTTACGGTGATTTTTTATGGACCAGAAGAAGCCCCCGAAGCAAAAGAGTTGGGCAAGAAGAACCACGAGGCCTCCACAAGGGTGGAGGGCGCGCCCTACCCCCTGGGGGCGCCCTCCGGTCTTGTGGGCTCCTCGTGGACCCCCTGACTTGTTCTCGACGCCAAAAATTCTTATAAATATAGAAACCCCCAGAAATAAACCTAGATCGGTAGTTCCGCTGCCGCAGGCCTCTGTAGTGACGAAAAACCAATCGGGAGCCAGTTCCGGCACCCTGCCGGAGGGGGAAACCATCACCGGTGGCCATCTTCATCATCCCGGCGGTCTCCATGACGAGGAGGGAGTAGTTCACCCTCGGGGCTGAGGGTATGTACCAGTAGCTATGTGTTTGATCTCTCTCTCTCTCTCTCTCGTGTTCTTGATTTGGCATGATCTTGATGTACCGCGAGCTTTGTTACTATAGTTGAATCATATGGTGTTTCTCCCCCTCTACCTTCTTGTGAGGAATTGAGTTTTACCTCTGAGGTTTCACTATTATCGGATTGAATACTATTATGAATTTGAGAACACTTGATGTATGTCTTGCGTGGGATACCCGTGGTGACAATGGGGTATTCTATTGATTCACTTGATGTATGTTTTGGCACTCAACTCACGGATTCCCGAGGTGACATTGGGGTAATCTATGCATAGGGGTTGATGCATGTTTTCATCCTTGTTTCTCCGGTAGGAATCTTGGGGCACTCTTTGATGTTCTTTGTGTTGGATTGAATATTATGAATCTGAAGTTGTTTGATGCATATCGTATAATTGACCCATGGATACTTGTGGTGACATTGGAGTATCTAGGTGACATTAGGGTTGATTGATGTGAGTCATATGGTGTTATTTTACTACGAACTCTAGGGTTTTTGTGACACTTATAGGAATAGCTCAATGGATTGATCGAAAAGAATAACTTTGAGGTGGTTTCACCCTACAAGCAATTTCATCTTATGTTCTCCGCGATAGGAACTTTGGAGTGACTTTTGTCAGATGTTGAGGGATTGTCATATGATCTAATTATGTTATCATTGTTGAGAGAACTTGCGCTAGTGAAAGTATGAACCCTAGGCCTTGTTTCTAAGCATTGCAATACCGTTTTTGCTCACTTTTACTACTTGTTACCTTGCTGTTTTTATATTTTCAGATTACAAAAACCTATATCTACCATCCATATTACACTTGTATCACCATCTCTTCGCCGAACTAGTGCACCTATACAATTTACTATTGTATTGGGTGTGTTGGGGACACGAGAGACTCTTTGTTATTTGGTTGCAGGGTTGTTTGAGAGAGACCATCTTCATCCTACGCCTACCACGGATTGGTAAACCTTAGGTCATCCACTTGAGGGAAATTTGCTACTGTCCTACAAAACTCTGTGCTTGGAGGCCCAACACTAGTCTACAAGAAGAAGGTTGCGTAGTAGACATCAAGTGTCATCCAACTCCCATGACATATTTGATTCTCCAAATAAAGGAATTGGAAGATGCTTCATGGCTAAAGTCCCCAAGGTATCACACCCCGAGTATCTTGATTTCAATAGTGATGAAGATGATTTGCTGGGTGATGATGATTTGCTTGTTGATAAAACTAGTAATGTGAATGAACTTGCTAGTAATCATGATAGTCATGATGAAACTAATGACAATACTAATAAGGAGATTGAGCGTCTAACTAAAGAACTAAACACTCTTAAGTTAGCTCATGAAACAACTCAAGAGGATCATGGAGAGCTCCTAAGAACTCATGAGAAGCTATGCTTCGAGAAGCTAAATTTAGAGCAAGAGCATGAGTTTCTAAAAGCAATCAATGATGATCTTCAAAAGAAGAGTTCTTCTTACATTACCAAACGTCTCCTCTTGTCTATTTATATGCCACAAGTTAAACCTAGTAACAAGAGCAAGAAAGATTCTTCTAGTAGTATCAATAACCATGCTAAATCCAATGTTGTTACTTCTAGTAATTCTGTTGATTCCTCTAATGATTCTCTTAGCCAAGTTTCACTTGAGCAAGAAAATAGCTTATTGAAGGGAATTATAGAGAAAGGTGTTTACAAGTCTTGCCGGTAGTAAGAAATTTGAGGAAATTGTACGCAAGCAAGGGAGACACCGGAAGAATCAAGGTGTTGGTTTTGAACGGAAGTTCAATGCCAATGGAGTTGAATGGGAAGAAGATCAATACCCCAAGACAAAGTTTGTTCCTCAACAAGAGAAGTATAACCCCAATTCTTTTGATGGAACACAAGCTCAAGATGATCTTCCACCACAAGACCGCAAGCTAAAAGGCAAGGACAAGCTTCAAGAGGAGATTGACTCATTTGAAGAAGCACCTAAAGCCATGGTCAAGTGGGTTCCCAAGACTACTCCAAGCTCTACTTCATCAAGTCCAACTACAACTCCAAGGATTCCCATCAAGTTGATGTGTATCCCAAAGAAGAAGAACTAGAGTGTTCTTGAGGGTGGCTCCGCCAACAGACTTCACTCATATTCATTTTGGCAAGGACTTGTGCAACCAACTTTCACATCTTACATTAAGTTCATGAAGTCACAAACCCTCTTGTTGGTAAGACAAGGGACAAGGTAACTCAGTGCTTTCATGGACATCATCATATGTGCAATTCACTCTATGTCTATGGATATCCTTGTATGTTCCTTGTGGGACTAACCCATGTAGGTATTGAAAGTGCAAAACTCTAAAGGATTGCTCCAAACTCTTGATGGACTACATCAACATTGAGCATCCACATCTTCGCTATCTACATGAAGTCATCATCGACAAAATCCAAGGTTAGTTCATCCCTCCTTGGGGGGATATCACATCTAGGGGGAGCTTTGCTCTAAAAATTGAGCTAAAGCAACTCTAATGGTGTGAACACATTAATGCTTTATGTAAAAGTGGTAACCCCACTTGTGCTTAAACGATGAGTATGACCTATGATCAAATGTTCTCATTTGACTCCTAAGTCAATATACTCATATATAGATGACCTAGTCATGGCCAATTGCTTGATAGATGCTAGAATTGGTTGTGCATGTTTGACACATATTTCATTTGCTATTTTACTGTGTGAGCAAGTTGGTTTGCATGTTTTCTCCATTAGAGGACATCCATTTGTTGTTTTGATTCTCTTGGTTTTTCTGGCCAAGTGGATGTACAAGAATGCCTAAGAACCTTCTCTAGCTATCTATGCTTTCTTTTCTCAAATTCTCTTCATGTTACATCACAAAAATTGAACAAGTCTTTTTTCGGACCCTCCGGGTGAGGCGCACTCGGAGCCACCGATCTGAAAGGGCTGACCTCAAAAACCTTCAAATTTGCTTTGGTGTGACCAATCTACTCTCATTCGGACTCACCGAAACAGTTTGATTGATCTGGTTTTTCAATATCGGTGCTACCGATTAGACCAACTCGGAGTCACCGATATGTTGTAACTGCTTGCAGTAACACATATCGGTACCACCTTTTTGTTCCATTCGGTGCCACCAACACCAGCTGGGTATATATATCCTGCGGTTTCCGTACGGTTGAAATTTCTCAAACGTTTTTGCTCCCGCACCCCTATGCTACCGCCACCCTTGTCTCCAGACTTCGCCGTTGCGTCCAGCGTGCCCTCGCCATTGGACTCCGCTGCCCTCAACGGAATTCCTTCCTGCCGTTGCCACCGTAGGGGATTTGCGCCGAGTTAGGGTAAAAATCCCACCACCTTGTGCTTCAAATTTGTCTGATTCAATGCACTAGGGATTTGCCATGAATCTTCCTACGTATGAACTACTTCAATCCACCAGATCGATTGCATAGATTAGATGCGAGTAAAAAATTTAGGTTTAAGTTTCCGCCGAAAGCATCTCGGACCGACCGAATTGGAATTTTCGGAGTCACTGATTTGGCCCTGGCCATTGCACAAGTACGTCTCGGTGCCACCGAGTAGTACGAATCGGTGAGACTGAAAGTAACATTTATGTGAAACCCTAGCATCTCGGAGACACCGAACCACATCTTGTTCTGACCGAAATGGTGTGTTTAGGTTCTGTTGAGTGCTTCGGTATCATCGAGATTATCAAATCGATGGATCCGAAATGCATTCTTTGAAAACTCAAAAATAAGATTTGAACTCAATTTTCATGGAAAATGTCTGTTTTTGTGATGACTCATCTACTCTGCCCATACCTATCTATTCACAGGGTCCGTTTGCAAGATGTATAGTGCCAGTGACAGCCAGAATGTGTCAGAACAACATGAGGATCTCAATGAGGGATCCAGTCCTGAGGGAAGCTACTATGAAGGAGTGAGGAGCTCACCTGAACTGCCCAAGGCTGCCACAAGGACAAGGAAGAAGAGAACCTTAGATGATGAGGATGAGGATTTTGTGGCTAGTGAGGCCACATCAAAGAAGAAGAAAGTGGTGCTTGCTAAGGAGTATGACACAACAGCCAACACAAAACCTTCTGCTAGCTCCAAGGACAGAATTGCAGTAAGAAAAGTTCTTTGTCCAGGAAGGACAAGATCTCTGAGGAGGAGCCACCAAAGAAAAAGAGAGAAAGGGAGAGAGGTAGATGGAGCAAACTTGTTGACCCCATGGCTGAATTTGAAAAGCACACTACTTCAGAAGAAGAGGAAGAACCTACAGCTGATGCACCTCCTACCAAGTCTCAGAAACTCATGTATGATGCAATGAAGACTGTTGCCCCCTCCAAGCCCAAGTCTAAGCCCAAAGCTCCAGCACTGAAGAGATCAACGAGAAACATTTCAGCTAGTGAGAAGAATAAGGCCCTAGTGCCTGAGACTGAGATTGATGATGAGCCACTAGTGCTCAGAAAGTTGAAGCCAAAGATTCCAGACCATGACAACTCACATACAGTTGCAGAGAACATGATGCTCAGGAAGGATAAAGGTTTGCGAGAGTGGATAATGACTGATCCATATTCTGTCAGGAGGAGGACTACATGTGATTATTGTTTCCACACACGAGAGCAAGATGATTTCTATGAAACTGTGCTGCTTGATAAGAAGCCAATTGTCAGTGACATGAAGTGTGTGGACTGGAAATACATTGATGCTAATGAAGACTACTTTCCCCATGTTCATGAGAGCTTCAGGCTTGCAGGAGTTGATGCCTTCGTTGGGAAGAAGCTCAAAAAGTGGAATGATGAGATGATCATGCAATAATACTCCACAACACATTTTTATCCAGATGGCAAAATTGTGTGGATGCCTGAGGGGTCCAAATACCAGTCAACCACCTCAGAATGGGCTGGACTTCTTGGTGCTCCAAAGGAGGAGGAAGATGATATTGATGTCTATGGAAAGCCTAGGATGGGTCACAATTCTATGGCTAACATGTACAAGCCCATACCCAAGAAAGACCTTGACATGCATAAGCTTGGTTCTGTCAAGCATTTGCTTGTTGGTTTGGCCACCACCAATACTATCTTGAGGCACACACTTTTGCCCAAGTCTGGAGATGACAAGATGATCTGTGGCCACTCCATCAACTTGCTACATGTGTTTGATACTCCGCAGAAATTCAAAGTAATGATCCTTATCATTGAGACAATCAAGAGAACCGCAGCTGAGCAGAAGAGATCATGTGGATTTGCTCCGCACATTCGGTTGCTCATCAACTCTAAGGTTGGAACGAGCACATACCTACTTGATCGTGAGCATCTTCCATTACAGCCTGAGTTTGAGGACAATGTTGTAGTGATGGACCCTTCACATCCTTCGTCTGCTCAGGCTCAAGAAGAAATTTAGGCAATTGTGATACGTCTCCAATGTATCTATAATTTTTGATTGTTCCATGCTATTATATTATCAATCTTGGATGTTTTATATACATTTACTAGCAACTTCATATCATTTTTTGGGGCTAATATATTAACTTAGTGCCTAGTGCCAGTTGCTGTTTTTTGCTTATTTTTTACTTTTCAGAATATTAGTACCAAATGGAGTCCAAATGCCACGAATTTTTTTGGAGATTTTTTCTGGCGATAAGAGACCCTGGAAGCTTCGAGAGGGAACCAGAAGATGAAAGGGGGGCCCACTAGGCACTAGGGCACGCCAGAGGCCCCCGGCGCTCCCTAGTGGGTAGTGGGGCCCACGGGCACCATTTTGACCTACCTCCGCCTCTATAAATACTCTAAAATCCCAAAACCCTCGAAGGAGTCCACGAAATACTTTTTCCGCCGCCTCAAGTTCCAGAACCACGAGATCCAATCTAGAGGCCTTTTCCGGCACTCTACCTGAGGGGGCAACGATCACGGAGGGGTTCTTCATCATCCTTGCTGCCCCTCTGGTGATGCGTGAGTAGTTTACCACAGACCTACGGGTCTATAGTTAGTAGCTAGATGGATTCTTCTCTCTTTTTGATCTTCAATACAATGTTCTCCTCTGTGTTCTTGGAGATCTATTTGATATAATTATTTTGCGGTGTGTTTGTTGGGATCCGATGAATTGTGAGCTTATGATCAGATCTATCCATGAATATTATTTGGGTTTTCTTTGAACTCTTTTATGCATGATTGTTATAGCCTCATATTTCTTATCCGATTTATTGGTTTAGTTTGGCCAACTAGATTAATTTATCTTGCCATGGAAGAGGTGCTTTGTGATGGGTTCGATCTTGCGGTGCTCAATCTCGGTGACAGAAAAAGACATGACACGCATAATGAGCGGGTACTAGCAGACTTATTATAACTATTGCTATTGGAGGTTTTGAATTCCCTATTCCTACTGTGTCGGGGATATACTCCGCGGTGTAACCCGGCCGGATGTATGACCCGGCCGGAGCTTGGCGACTCACTGGTGACCCGCCCGGAGCTTGGCGACTCATGGGTAACCCGCCCGAGCTTTTCGACTCATTAGTAACCCGGCGGGCGGGTCAGACGGACGACAAGACCCAACGGCCCATAAGGCGGCTCATGGGAAAGCCGACTCACCATCGGATTGAGAAGGAAGGAAAAAGGAATAATTCCCTTACAAGGGAAGCAAGACTAGGATTCCACTTGTAATAGAGTAGTCATAATCCTACTAGGACTCTACATGTAACCCGTCCCTCCAACTTATATAAGGAGGGGCAGGGCACCCCAAGAGGGACAAGTTGCACAGTTTTAAGACAGACAAGTCGATAGCTCTCGAGGGAGAGGTAGAAAAAGAGCACCCTTGTAATCGTGAGCATCATGATCATCAATATCAATGAAGCTGGATGTAGGCTTTTACCTCCACCGTGAGACGCCGAATCTGGATAAAACCTCGCGTCTCTCATCCCACTCAACCCCTTTCAAGCTACCACATAGATGCGTTGGCTTCACAACTAAGTCCTGACACTAAGACATTTGCCGTGACAAAACCACGACAGTTAGCGCCCACCGTGGGGTAAGCGCACGGTGGTGTTAAGTTCTTAAAGGGATCTCTCCCAGAGATCGAGAAGCTCGTAGTTGACTGGATAAAAAAAGAGCCAGCGTGCAAGAATTCACATCAACTATGAGTTCATCAATCGAGATTGAAAAAGCATTCAGCGGCGACGTATATTGAGTTCAAGGGAATTTAGGGTTTGCGTTCTTCTGTATATCGCCGATGCAACGCGATCCGTCGAATCCGAATAGAAGATCAATTTTTTGCGGCTACAGTCGCTTGTCGCCGAGACCGACAGGAATTTTGCTGTAGCCACCGTACACCGTGTCAGATCAATCTGTATCAACGCGCATGTGTGAGCAAGGGTCAAGCCCCGAGGCAATACTACTACAGCACTACTCCGCTGCTACTGTTCGTATAAAGTGGTCTACCAAGTACTTGAGTACCGTCCACGTAAAAGCTCAGATTTTGGGGAGGAGTAATCTGTCCAGCAAGTTTTTTTAATTACAAAAAAAAAATGAGATCCATGGGCACTAGCACCCAGGACTTGCTTGTCGCCGAGACCGACAGGAATTTTGCTGCAGCCACCGTACGTCGTGTCAGATCAATCTGTATCAACGCGCGTGTGTGAGCAAGGGTCAAGCCCCGAGGCAATACTACTACAGCACTACTCCGCTGCCACTGTTCGTATAAAGTGGTCTACCAAGTACTTGAGTACCGTCCACGTAAAAGCTCAGATTTTGGGGAGGAGTAATCTGTCCAGCAAGTTTAAAAATGAGATTCATGGGCACTAGCACCCAGGACTTAGTTTTATAGAAGAAGCCCATCCGGGGAGGAACCAGAAATTCGACCCTGACAGGATTCGAACCCTGGCTGCAGGGTGCGCCACTGCCCACCCTTGCCACTAGGCACAGCCTAGTTCTCAAGTTTTTTTAATTACCAAAGGGAAGAAGGCCACGACATGGTATGTTCAACTGGTTAAGACTCAGGAACGGACGTGGGTTCATCCAACCGACCATGACTCGGGAGCAGCTTCCGCCGGTGTGACCTCGCTTTACGGGCGCCCGACGTCGCCTCCGAGCTGGCCGCCTCCGCCGTCCACTTCTGAGCCGCCTAGCCTGCCTACGCTTCTGAGCCGTCGTCCCCACGGCCGCGCGTCGAGCTGCCGGCGTCCGTCGTCGCCCCCGCTCAAGCCCGCATCGCCCTCGAGCCACCCGCTTACGCCACCGCTGCGGCCATGGCCGCGGCCTCGCTCCAAGTCACCGCGTGTTTGCTCCGAGCCGCCCGGGTTCGCCTTTGCCTCCACGATCTCCGCCTCTGGTGCGACCCCGCTGCCCTCCGAACCGCTCGCGCCAAGCCGCCCTGACCTCGCGCTTGAGCCACCGGATTCCGCCTCTCCAGGGGCCTCTTCGAGCACTGTTTCTGCCACGGACGACCCGCGTTGCTCCGCCTCGCTGTGGGACTCCTTGTTCGCGGCCGCGACCCGAGCCGCCGGGGCTGAAGCCGCTTCAAAGCGCCGCTGACTTCCTTGAGTCACCGGGGCCCTGTGACCAGCCTCGTCTCTGCTGCTGCGGCTACGGCCGCGCGCTGAGCCGCCCGTATATGGCTGTCCGCAGCTCTGCATCCGAGTGGCTGCTAAGGCTCGCCTCTGTCCTCTGCTACAAGTCGCCCCGGTGGCCTCACTTCTACCTCGGCATCCTGAGCCGCCTGCTTGCTGGCGTCTCTCCAACCCGCCGCTGCCTCGGCCTTGCTCGACCTCCGACCCGTCGTCGCGGCCGCTGAGCGAATGCCTTTATTTCAATTCGCCACTCAGAGGCGCCGGCCCGCAAGCTGCTGCCTCTGCCGCTGCTATGCTCACCACCGTGAGTCGCGGCCACCGCAGGCCCCTGCTGCCGCAGCTTCGGTGAGCCGCCTCCGCCTCTGTACCCCGCGTGAGCTTCCTGCGCGCCACCCGTTGGTGCAATTCCATCTTCATCGTGTTGCAATCCCTGCAAACCAGTGAGCCGAACAACCATCGTATTTTGTGTGCAGCTCACAGCATCTGTTCCAGGACATGCACCCGTTGAGTGTGCATTGCGCAATATAGATGGCCACCGCCACCAATATCGATGGTTAGAACTTGAGCTTAGAAAAGGGAGAAGATCCAACTGGTTAACCAGGTGGCAAGCTTGGTCAGCAATGTGTCAGACAAGCAAAGCAATGGACTAATAGTACACAAACAGAGCAATGCTAGTGGTAGTACGCAGCATCCAAGCATGGAAACAATCACATCCGGTGAGAAAAGAATTGGAATTCAAATTAGTGTGCTGGAAGAGAAAGTGACATAAAGGAAAAAGTAAAGATGATACCGACCACTGCTCTAAGCCGGTTCGCCGCCTTCATCACATCGCCGAGTCACTGGATTCGTCTCCGTGTTCCGAGCCGGCCCGTCGCACGGCCCCGTCTCCGGGCAGCCGTCGCCCGCCGAAGCTCTTCTCGATGTGGAGTTGCAGTAGCAAAAGCAAGGCTCTTCATGCTGGAGGCTAGAAAAGTCAAAAGGGTTTGTCATCGTATAAAAGAAAGGGGCACCGGTGCTAGGGCCATATCACATATTTGCTGTGTTTTTATCATCAGCATCTGCATTCATCGGACGAAAATACCAGGTGCTATCCTTTCTATGTACCTTATCAGCACATATTAAATTGTTTGAGAACAATTACTCTGGTCTATGGTATTTTTTCGCAGGACCATTATTCATTAAAAAGGTGTCGCAAAGGGGCATGCACTGACATTATTTTTGCACTATCGCTTGCCCGTGCTGTGCTGCTCGACGGATACGTGCGCAAGTCACCGCCCTTACTACATCAACACACGCGACTGACTCATCGTCCGCGCCCGCGGCTGACTCGCTCGCGTTCGTGCCGTGTCCAATGCTGTGGCCGACTCTCTCATCCGCGCCGGCTTACAATGCCGCTGCCGACTTTCCCGTCCGCACCGGCTTACAACGCACGGACGACTCATCTGTCTGCTCCCGCGGCCGACTCGCCTGTGACTAACTTCAGCTTCACCATAGTGATCATCAAATCCACGGCGGCTAATTTCCGGCCTAACATATAAGGTGAAATCCATCCAGTATATTTTTATATTACATATTAATTTCTTTAAAAGAGTGATTACTCTGGCTCGCAAATTCTTTATTGCAGGACAAGTTGTCTACTGTAAAAGGGACCTTTATGTCACTGAGTTGTTGAATGACTCATACCAGGAGTATATAACAAATATTGTGAGATTTAAGAACCCCGGGTCATTGGAGGGAAAATAACCCGGTCTCGGGGGCTACTGCCACATTGGTACAAATTTAAAGACTGTCAGAAAAATTTCCGGCTTAGAAAATGCCGAGCAATCAGAAAGTTCCGGCTCAGAAAGAAAGTTTCCGGGTTATCAGAAAAAGTTCCAGTTCAACATCTGGCTTGAGAGAGATCCGTCTCACAAAGCTTTGAAGCTCTCAATGTCCGGTTTAAAATTCCGATTCAAGAAGAATACACCTCCCGCAAGTTCGAATTCTCAGAAAAATTAAAGGTTGCCAAAGAAAACTTGCTGCCATGATGCGCGGTTCAAACATGGTATCCTGTCTTATTGGCTTATCATATTATAGGTCACTTGGGGGCTTCCTGCTCAATGAGCATAGCTATGCTTACCCTCTTGATCAGGCTTGCATGCCTTCTCGCAGGTCACTTGGGGGCTTCCTGCTCAATGAGCATAGCTATGCTTACCCTCTTGGTCAGGCTTACATGCCTTATTGCAGGTCACTTGGGGGCTTCCTGCTCAATGAGCATAGCTATGCTTACCCTCTTGATCAGGCTTACATGCCTTATTGCAGGTCACTTTGGGGCTTCCTGCTCAATGAGCATAGCTATGCTTACCCTCTTGATCAGGCTTACATGCCTTATTATTGGTCACTTGGGGGCTTACTGCTCAATGAGCATAGCTATGCTTACCCTCTTGATCGGCTTACATGCCAGGTGTAAAACACCAAATTCCGGGTTATCTGCCTGTATGTCGTTGTTACTCCGCCCAGGTAATCCTGGAATGACCCGCCGTACTCTTCACAGTCAATCTTTTAAATAAGACCCTGAACTCATTAAGGTTAAAACGGCGGTTTGTCATGTGAGGGCCGGCTTACAGGTGTGCAAGGATTAACTCAGTGGTTGTGCGGCCCATGAAAGCACTTGAGTTTTAGGCTTGGCGGCCTATGAAAGCCTTGTTTTTCTGGATTTCTGTTTTTCTAAAAAATTTGGATTTATATCCTTCTTTCAAGTTAACATATGGTTTTCACAATTCGGGCCATGCAGCCCTGATCATATGACTCATATTTGAGCATTTTTTGGTTTGATAACCCGCCCTGATAGCGGACTATAAGTCGCCAGGATATTTGCCTTGAGCAATCAACATCATGATATTCCATGCCTACGGATTATAATTATCAAGGCATCACCATGTTATCAATCTACAGGTGTATTTTTTCAATAATTATATGAATATTGGGGGTTTCATAACCCGCCCTGGCTATGGACTTTAAGTCGCCAGCATACTTTGGATTGCGCAATTGGAATCATGCGCTTACAAAATCTTTGGGTTGTCACTCTCACTGGATATGGAGATGTAAGCCGGCAGTATAAGTTAATTCTACAGGTATGTTTTCCTGGTTATATAAGTATGCGAGGTTTGATAACCCGCCCTGGCTTTGGACTTTAAGTCGCCAGTATATTTTGGCTGGAATGACCCTAATTCTAGTCTTTTTCATAATTGCATAAGACTATATTATGTTTGGGTTGTTACCCGCCCTGGCTTTTGACGTTAAGTCGCCAGGGCATATGTTGTTTAAACTTTGTGCAGGACATGCAGAGCTATGGCTTACATAAATGATTAAGTTCAAGCCTATCATCAAAGATTAAAATTGGTGTTTCAAAAGGGTTATCCGTTCTTGATTTTTACAAAGGCTATAAGCCGCCGGGTTACAAAAATCCCGGAGTACAATGGATGCGCATTAAGTCGCCATCGGCCAAGAGCCGCCGGGTATTTAACTCTGGATTTACTTGTCAACAGATAAAGTATTCAAATCTTTAATAGCCAACATGGCTGGATTTTTATTATGATTATCAATAACCAATATTATGATTGAGGTTTTCAAAGCCGCTTTAGAGCAATGGCTATTATTTATTTACCCAAGAATACCGGCTCACAGCAGAGAGCATCGTTCAATATTGAATATGCAAAGGCTTTCAGCAACATCATCCGGACAATGGATATGGTTTTATTTTACAATGGAAGGAATAGTCCCGAGTCGCTGCAGGCACACGACCCAGCGCTTGGGGGCTACATTATTCAAATCATGATTGTATCAAATATGGAAGTCCCATGTCGCTGCAAGCATGCACCATGGCACTTGGGGGCTAATGCACAGTCATTTTAACTCGCCTCATTGAAGACCCGACCCATCACATAGTGATGAGCCGGCCTTTGGGGGCTACTAATTGCTCCTGTCAAAGGTAACCCGAAACTTGGGGGCTACATTATATGATGTTATTTTTAATGAAGTACAGGTAAAGTCCTAGCTCAGCATTATCTTACTGAGCCGGCCCTTGGGAACTACACATTGCTGCTCAAAATCTACATGATCATATCTACAAAGTCCCTGCTCATTATTGCATAATGACCCGGCACTTGGGGGCTACACATGGGAAGTACAAAGTGTTCAGTTTATGATTGGCGGTTTACATGAACAACCCAGATTTCTCCAAAGTTGCAGCATTTATATTCAAGCAAGTCTTAAGCTATCACTACGTTCTCCTCTTAAGACTTGGGGGCTACAGGTGATATGCATATAAGGGAGGAACATCTTCAAATTCTTAGTTTTGAGCAAACCAGGTATTATATTATTATTGGAGAAATTTGCAAAGTTTATTTCCTCTAAGCTATTCATAGAAAGGTTCAGAGAGCCGACTCAATGATTGGAAAGCTACATTTACAAAAGCAAGCACCAAGTCACCATAAGATTGACCCGACATCAGCAACAATCATGACCCGGCATCATTTGTTTTATAACCCGGCAATTTTGGCAATCATAAATTGGCAAGATCTACATCTTCAAGCCGGCTGAAAAACAGATGAGTATTTCAAGACCAATATTTTTGCCAAGTCAGAGTATTGGAGGCCGATTCAAATGGATTATTTTTCATAATGTCTTTCCACAAGAAACCAGTGTCAGCAAATTGACTATGAAGCTGGTCTATCTGACCCGGACTTTCCAGAAGAAGGAAATGACAAGGACTTAAGGATAATCAGGTGCCGGTTCAGAAGAACTTTTAACCCTGAGCACAACCTGTCAATTTTTTTCTTGTGTTTATTTTGTAGGATCAGTTTAACATGGATAAATCCAAATTAAACTGGGGGCTAATGTCGGGGATATACCCCGCGGTGTAACCCGGCCGGATGTATGACCCGGCCGGAGCTTGGCGACTCACTGGTAACCCGCCTGGAGCTTGGCGACTCACGGGTAACCCGCCCGAGCTTTGCGACTCATTAGTAACCCGGGGGGTGGGTCAGACGGACGACAAGACCCAACGGCCTATAAGGCGACTCATGGGAAGGCCGACTCACATTATGGTGGGTCGGATTGAGAAGGAAGGCAAAAGGAATAATTCCCTTACAAGGGAAGCAAGACTAGGATTCCACTTGTAATAGAGTAGTCCTAATCCTACTAGGACTCTACATGTAACCCGCCCCTCCAACTTATATAAGGAGGGGCAGGGCACCCCAAGAGGGACAAGTTGCACAGTTTTAAGACAGACAAGTCGATAGCTCTTGAGGGAGAGGTAGCAAAAGAGCACCTTGTAATCATGAGCATCATGATCATCAATATCAATGAAGCAGGATGTAGGCTTTTACCTCCACTGTGAGGGGCCGAACCTGGGTAAAACCTCCCGTCTTTCGTCCCACTCAACCCCTTTCAAGCTACCACATAGATGCGTTGGCTTCACGACTAAGTCCTCACACTAGGACATCTGCCGTGACAAAACCACGACATACTATCAAAAAGAAATATGATATTCTTATAGTTGGGGACATGCATATCCCCGTTGAGGTAACCTAGTGTTATATGAAGATTCTTCGGTTTCATGTCATTCGGAAGAAGTTTGTTAATAAGACTTGATCAACCTTGTTAATGGATTCCTTTTGATGGGCATGAGATTGATGAATTTAGTAAACACAACTCTCTGTACCCACTTTTTACTTTCTGTTATTTAGAATAAATAAAGCAAAAATACTATTATTTTTCTATTTTCTGAATTATCCGTGCAATAAAAAAAATTCTCAAAAATAAAAGTTCTCCAAATGCCTTGAAAATTTAGTATGATTTTTTATGGAATATTTTAGAATTTCTGGCACTGAAAACAAACCAGGGGGCATCACCAGTGGGCCACATGCTCACAGGGCGCGCCCACCCCTGGACACGCCTAGGTGGCTTGTGGGCCCCATGTGGGTCCCCCTCACTTATTCCAGCACCCATCCACTTCGTCTTCCTCCAGAAAAAATCCCACCATTGCTCAAACCCGTGTTCTTGCTCATTTTGCTGCCATTTTCGATCTCCTTGCTCAAAGCTCCATTCTCAAAATTGTTTTGGGGGATTGTTCACCGGTATGTGACTCCTCCAATGGTCCAATTAGTTTTTGTTCTAGTGCTTTATATATTGCAAATTTTTGCTGCTGTGGTGACCTTGTTCTTGAGCTTGCATGTCAAATTTATATGGTCTAAATTAGTTTTGATGCATGCTATAGCACACTTGTGGGAGTAGTTGCTATCAATCTTGTTGAGTTTTGTTCACTTTTATTTTGAGTCACTAAAAATTTCAGAAATTTTTCAGAGGAAGAAAAATGTTTAGGATGATATACCAAGGGGGTTCCTCGATGAAGAAGGCCCCAAGACTTGCAATATGTGAGCCAGACCTTGAACCACCGAGGGAAGCTCTAGTGCAGCCTTGTGAGTGGCCGTCGGATCATTTCATGGTTCATGCTAGTTTTAAGGAGGAATTTGACGCATACGTGCAAAATGCTGGCCTTGAAGACTTTCATGTCAGATAAGTGTCGGCAATACTATCACCTCACTAATTCATTTGTGCGAAGATTTAAGTTTACATCCCAGCGCAATACTCATTCTATTTTTTTTATCTTTATGATAAATCATATACCATGGACCTTGAAGATTTTAATGATGCATGCAAAATTCCACAATGGGGCATTCACAGTGAGCCTCGTAAAATTGATTGTTCTGAGTTCCTTGCTAGCATCATCAGGGGAGAAACTAGAAATGTAACACAAGCTACTATAGGGAGCATTCACTTTCCTGCTATACATTATTTTGCTCTCTTTATAGGTAGTTGCATTAATGGTAAACATGATCATAGCCACCTTTGTGCATCAGATCTTAGTGTCCTCCAGTGTGCGGTAATGGGTGATAAACGATTTAATTTGGGGGCCATTGTTGCAAGACGGTTACAAAAAAATGCTAAAGATGGAGATTTCTTTGGTGGGATTTATGCCACCCGGTTAGCTAATTATCTCGGGGTACCCATAAGAGAAAATGATGTTGAGTTACCACCCGCTTACCTTGATAATGATGCTATGGTTCATTACCAGTTTCTTGAGAGGAGTGAACAGGCCCTCTTGTACCGACTAATCTTTGACAGGGAGCGCGTCTTCTATATTATGCTTCCCGCTCCTGCCTTCTTTAACTTTTAGGTAAAACGGAGATACTTTAAAACCAGAGAGGAGGCTGACGAGTATGAGAGAGGGGGGAGGCCGCTCACGTCCACGCTGCAGCCCTTCAGGCAGTGGCGGCCGCAGCTCAGTACAACCCCAACTACGATTTTGGATACTATCCAGGCCAGCCGTGGCCCTAAACCAACTTAGGTCAAAAGCCTATGCTTGGGGGAGTACGTATTTCTCACCGACATTACATTCATGTTCACACACTCATTTCAGTTGTCGGTGGCCATACTTTTTCATTGTATTATCCATGCTAGTTTATTTTTCTCGCTTTCTTCTTGTGTGTTTGAAAAACTTTGAGAAAATCCAAAAAAAATAGTTCTCGCTTCTTTTTAGCTTTTCTTTCTAGTTTATTTAATCGTAGTATTAAAAGAAAACCCAAAAGGATTTCTCGTTCTTCTTTTACTTGTTGAGAGCTTTCCCGTGTAAATAGTTTTTCTCGTTCTTGTTTTACTTTCTTCAGAAAAACAAAAACCCCAAAAATATTTCAGTGTGTTTCTTTGAAATTATTTTCTTTCTCTTTGGGTCGTAAGGAGAAGACCACAACGAAAATGTTGAGTGGCTCTCATATGCATTATTGTTGATCTAACAAAGAGCCCATATTACCTTGTCTTCTCCTTTGAATAAATGTTTGCAGATTCCAGCTTAGTCCAATGCACGTGCACTCTTATTATTATTCACACCGTTCGGTCGTGCAAGTGAAAGGCAATAATGACGATATATGATGAAATGATTGAGACAGAGAAAAGCTGGTACGAACTCGACCTATTTTGTTTTTGTAAATATGATTAGCTCATCATTCTTGATTCAGCCCGTTATGAATGAAACATGTTTGCAATGACAATTAGAGATTATAGTTACTCATGCCATGCTTAATTAGTTAGGAGTGTATAATGGTTTGTCTTGTGTTCCAACATGAAAATTAAAATGGTTATGATGTAGTATGATAGGATGGTATCCTCCTCTGAATGATTCGAGTGGCTTGACTTGGCACATATTCACGCATGTAGTTGAAACAAAAACAACATAGCCTCCACGATATTTATGTTCATGGTGATTTATATCCTACTCATGCTTGCACTCAATGTTGGTTAATCTCAATGCATGTTTATGACCGTTGTCGCTCTCTAGTTGTTCGCTCCTCAATCTTTTGCTAGCCTTCACTTGTACTAAGCGGGAATACTGCTTGTGCATCCACTTCCTTAAACCCAAAGTTGTTCCATATGAGTCCACCATACCTACCTATATGCAGTATTTACTTGCCGTTCCAAGTAAATTTGCATGTGCCAAACTCTAAACCTTCAAAAATAATCTGTTTTGTATGCCCGAATCGCTCATGTAGTGACTAGGGGCAGTCAGTATCTTCCATGCTAGGTGGGTTATTCTCACGATGAGTGTTTATTCACTTGTAATTCACGAGAAAGTGGCCGGTAATCGGGATGCCCAGTTCCATGCTCGAAATCAAATCAAAATATAATCATAAAACAAAACTCCCCCAGGACTGTTGTTGGTATGGATGGTACCCGAGGATTCGGCTAGCCGTGGAGGGGGAGTAAAAAGTTTACCATTCTGTTTGGGAACCGCCTATAATGTATCTAGCATGCAAGATACCGAGATCTCTTGGTTATTATGTTGACAATGAAAGCATACCGCTCAAAATTATATTCATCTCTATTTTAAAAGCTCGAGCTCTGGCACCTCTGCAAATCCCTGCTTCCCTCTGCGAAGGGTGTATCTATTTACTTTTATTGCTGAGTCATCATCCTCTTATAAAAAGCACCAGTTAGAGAGCACCACTGTCATTTGTATGCTTTGTTATTAATTGATATTGAGCATGAGTGTGACTGGATCTCTTTTGCCATGAATTATAATGTCTAGTCAGTCCTTGATCTTCAGGGGTGCTCTGCATTTATGTTTTGCGGTCTAAGAAAGGGCTAGCGAGATACCATTTTGTCATACCATATCATGATTGTTTTGAAAAAGTGTTGTCATCCGAGATTTATTATTATTGCTCGCTAGTTGATTATGCCATTGATATGAGTAAATGTGAGACCTAAATGTTATTGTGAATATGGTTAGTTTATAATCTTTGCTGAAACCCTGAATGCTGGCTAGACATATTTGCAACAACAAGATTAAACAGAGTTTGTATAAGTTTTTGTTTGTCACTTTCAGTTTGTCAGCTGAATTGCTTGAGGACAAGCAATGGGTTAAGCTTGGGGGAGTTGATACATCTCCATCGTATCTACTTTTCCAAACTCTTTTGCCCTTGTTTTGGACTCTAATTTGCATGATTTGAATGGAACTAACCCGGACTGACGTTGTTTTCAGCAGAATTGCCATGGTGTTATTTTTGTGCAGAAATAAAAGTTCTCGGATTGACCTAAAAATTTACGGAGAGTATTTTTGGAATATATAAAAAATATTGGCGCAAGAATCAACCAGAGGGGGGCCACCCAGAGGCCACAAGCCCTGGGGGCGAACCCTGCAGGCTTGTGGGCCCCCTGGAGCTCCTCGACCCTAATTCCAACTCTATAAGTACCTACTCGCGGAGAAAAAAATCAGAGAGAAGAATTCATCGTGTTTTACGATACGGAGCTGCCGTCACCTCCTGTTCTTCATCGGGAGGGCTGATCTGGAGTCCGTTTTGGGGCTCCGGAGAGGGGGATTCGTCGCCATCATCATCACCAACCTTATTCCATCACCAATTTCATGATGCTCACCGCCGGGAGTGAGTAATTCCATTGTAGGCTTGCTGGACGGTGATGGGTAGGATGAGATTTATCATGTAATCGAGTTAGTTTTGTTAGGGTTTGATCCCTAGTATCCACTATGTTCTGAGATTGATGTTGCTATGACTTTGCTATGCTTAATGCTTGTCACTAGGGCCAGAGTGCCATGATTTCAGATCTGAACCTATTATGTTTTCATGAATATATTTGTGTTCTCGATCCTATCTTGCAAGTTGTAGACACCTATTATGTGTTATGATCCGCATACCGCAAGGTGACAATAATTGGGATTCTTTCCGGTGATTACCGTAGTTTGAGGAGTTCATGTATTCACTAAGTGCTAATGCTTTGGTCCGGTTCTCTATTAAAAGGAGGCCTTAATATCCCTTAGTTTCCATTAGGACCCCGCTGCCACGGGAGGGTAGGATAAAAGATGTCATGCAAGTTCTTTTCCATAAGCACGTATGACTATATTCGGAATACATGCCTACATTATATTGATGAATTGGAGCTAGTTCTGTATCACCCTAAGTTATAACTATTGCATGATGAATGCCATCCGACATAATTATCCATCACTGATCTGTTGCCTACGAGTTTTTCACATATTGCTCTTTGCTAAGTTACTTTGCCGTTGCTACTGTTACAATCGCTATAAAACTGCTACTGTTACTTTTGTCATCGTTACCGTTACTTCCATACTACTTTGCTACTAAAAACTTTGTTGCAGATATTAAGTCTTTTTAGGTGTGGTTGAATTGACAACTCAACTGCTAATACTCGTGAATATTCTTTGGCTCCCCTTGTGTCAAATCAATAAATTTGGGTTGAATACTCTACCCTCGAAAACTGTTGCGATCCCCTATACTTGTGGGTTATCATGTTTGTTGGGATCCGATGAATTGTGAGTTTATGATCAGATCTATCCATGAATATTATTTGAGTTTTCTCTGAACTCTTTTATGCATGATTGTTATAGCCTCGTATTGGTTTGGTTTGGCCAACTAGATTGATTTATCTTGCCATTAGAAGAGGTGCTTTGTCTTGCAGTGCTCAATCTCAGTGACAGAAAGAGACATGACACACATGTATTGTTGCTATTAAGGGTAACAAGATGGGATTTATTTCATACGTGAGTTTATCCTATCTACATCATGTCATCTTGCTTAAAGCATTACTCCATTTTTCATGAACTTAATACACTAGATGTATGCTGGATAGCGGTCGATGTGTGGTGTAATAGTAGTAGATGCAGGGAGGAGTCGGTCTACTAATCTTGGACGTGATGACTATATACATAATCATTAGCTTGGATATCATCATAATTATTTGCTTTTCTATCAATTGCCCAACAGTAATTTGTTCACCCACCGTATGTTATTTCTCGAAAGAAGCCTCTAGTGAAAACTATGGCCCCCGGGTCTATTTTCTATCATATATTAAAACCAAAAATACCTTGCTGCAATTTTCTTTAATTTATTTTATTTTGTATTTTTGTTAGATCTATTTACCAAAACCTATACAATTTAATCTTTCTCTTGACCGTTGAGGGATTGACAACCCCTCTACGCGTTGGGTTGCAAGTATTTGTTGTTTGTGTGCAGGTGTTGTTTATATAGTGTTGCTTTGTTCTCCTACTGGATTGATAACCTTGGTTTCATAACTGAGGGAAATACTTATCTCTACTATATTGCATCATTCCCTCCTCTTCGGGGAAATCCCAGCGCAGTTCACAAGTAGCAAGCTGCAGCAGCAAAAGGAGCACAGAAGGCCTCTGCTCTCAATGCACCCACTGCCAACCTGAAGTCCAAGAATGATCAGATGACTTACCTGCTGGAAGATACCCTGAGGATTGAGCAAAGTTTGGCCAACCTCGCCAAGAACCAGGAGAGCCTAGAGGGGATAGTCGAGACTAAGGTTCATGATCTTGATGTGAGGATCACTGAGGTACAGACCATTGTGGAGAAGCTCAGAGATGATGTTGACACATCCATAGCTTATGACAGTGGAGATGACAGAGCTACGACCGAGAGATACCAGGCAGTACCCAGAGCACCCAGATGTGCTATAGTGCCAGTTGCAGACACGAGGACGACTCACTATGCACCTGCTGCAACTTCTACAGTGCCACCTCCAGTCTCTACTCCACCAGTTCAGCGGGCGTCAGATGAAGCCTTCGCGGATGCATTTCTCTCAACGCCATCTACGCACACCGGAGCCGCCAGCCAGAGATCACCTTCAGGAGCTGCCTAGAGAGACGTATAGCTCTATACCTTTTCAAACTTTTTGGTACTTGTTGCCAAAGGGGGAGAATTTGTATAGATCATCAGGCTTCGAGAGAGAGAGAGAGAGAGTGTCTTGCTTTTGCTGGCTGGTTTTTCTTGAGGTTCTTGCTACTATTTTTGTTTGATTTGTGCTACTTTGTTCCTTATGTGTGTGAGATACTCTGGTTATGTGTGATTGATCATACTATGCTTCATGTGATGCTTAACGCTTATCCTTAATCATTATTTGTGTATGATCATTCACTAATGTTTTTGGTGATGCGTGCTTACTATTCCATTCATATCATTTAGTGCACTCCACCAAGTTGTATGTGACATGAAAGAGTGACCCATGATCCTAATCGATTGTGCATTTGCATTCAAACGCAAATTTTTAATAATGCACAAATTTAGGGGGGGGGGGGGCTCTTGCTTATGACATACTTCTCAAATCGACGATCTATTTCATTCATTTTATCTTTTGTCGAAGCTTTGATCTATATGTCGTCATCAATTATCAAAGGGGGGGATTGAAAGTGTAACTAATCCCCGGGTGGTTTTGGTAATTCATAACAACATATATCTCATTGAACTAATGTCCATTCAAGATGAAAATTCCAGGATGTTCAATGATTGGTATGGTAAGGACTAGAGATGTGGACCCCTCAAAATGCTAAGGAAATGTATTGGCAAAAGCTCAAGACTCTACATTTTTGTTTAAGTGATCCAAGATCACATTGAGTCCATAGGAAAGCCAATACTATTAAAGGGGATGAGGTGTTGCTTGATGGCCTGGTTGCTCAAGTGCTTAGTGATATTGCTCCAAAATCCTCAACCACTTTCTCTATCCAAATATGTCCAAACCTCACATTCCAACTTGGCCCCACCGATATTTCCTACCCGGTGCCACCGAGTTCATCTGGACTTAGCCACTACCAAAACCCTAAGAATTCGGATCCACCGATATGGATCTCAGTTCCATCGAGATGGCCTTGCCAGCTCTTAGTTGCTAGTTGCAATTGTTTCGGTCCCACCGAGATGGCTTGACCGACTCTCTGTTGCCTTATTGCTTCACTTCGGTCCCACCGAGGTGATGCAATCGATTCCACCGAGACGAGGTTTGCCCTAATCCCTTGCACATCGGTCCCTCCGAGTTGTTCCCGTCGGTCCCACCGCGATTCCTAATGTTCATATTTTTACACAGATCGGTGCCACCGAGTTTTCCGATCGGTGCCACCGAGATGGGTCAAAAGTGTGTAAGGTTGGATTTTGTGTGGAGACTATATATACCCCTCCACCCCTTCTTCCTCAAGAGGAGAGCCATCAAAACATGCCTACACTTCCACCATTCATTTTCTGAGAGAGAACCACCTACTTATGTGTTGAGATTAAGAGATTCCATTCCTACCATTTGAACCTTGATTTCTAGCCTTCCCCAAGTAGCTTTCCACTCAAATCCTTCTTTCACCATAACCAAATCTGTGAGAAAGAGTTGAGTGTTGGGGAGAATATCATTTGAAGCACAAGAGCAAGGAGTTCATCATCAACACACCGTCTATTACCTTTTGAAGAGTGGTGTCTCCTAGATTAGTTAGGTGTCGCTTGGCAGCCTCCGACATGATGTGGAGTTGAACCAAGAAGTTTGTAAGGGCAAGGAGATCGCCTACTTCGTGAAGATCTACCCGTGTGAGGCAAGTCCTTCGTGGGCGATGGCCATGGTGGGATAGACAAGGTTGCTTCTTCGTGGACCCTTCATGGGTGGAGCCCTCTGTGGGCTCACGCAGCCGTTACCCTTCGTGGGTTGAAGTCTCCATCAACGTGGACGTACGATAGCACCACCTATCGGAACCACGCCAAAAATCTTCGTGCCCCCATTGTGTTTTGCCTTCTCCAAACCCTTCCCTTTACTTACATGTGTAATGTTCTACATTCCGCTGCTATACTCTTAGAATTGCATGTGTAGGGTGTTGCTTGACTTATCATAATTGCTAAAATCTGCCTACAACTAAAATTGGAAAAAATGATAGATTTTTATTTGGTCAAGTAGTCTAATCACACCCCCCTCTAGACATACTTTTGATCCTACACACCCTGCGCGCACGAGGGCCAAAGGACCCCGTGCGCACGGGGTATCCAGAACTTTTCTATTACAACTTTCTGGATACCACGGCAAGCACACTTAAAGGAAATATGGTGGTAGGAGTGGGAAGGATGGTGTATATGGCTTTGGATGGCATTCCCACATGACATAAATCCGCGAAGACCCCTCTTAATAGTGCGGTTTTTCCTACGACTCAAATCGAACCAAAACGAAAACCTTTGAGTTGCCGGTAAACCACGCCTATGATCTTTTTGAATTGGGGGGTCACACAACTCCATAATAAACTCCATGGAACCAATATCCCGAGATAAACTTTAGCAATCGATATTAGTTCCTCTAACCATATTGCCATCAGACCAAAATGTAATTAAGTGCCACGTGCACTTTCAGGGGACAGCACCGGGTATGCACCGTCGCCGCTCCCGCGCCGACGCAGTGTGAATGCTGGAGCCGGCCACTCCCGGCCCGCGCGCAGCTCCGCCAGGGCAGCGCAGTCCGCTCGGCCTCCGCCAGCCGCTGTTCCGCGCGGGCAGCGGTCGGTGCTAGTGCTCGCTCCACCGTCCCGCACAAGCACTCTAGAAGGACATGAAGGCGCTCCGGCTTGCCATTGAGCAGCCGGAGCGTGAGGCGACATAGGCGGCGGTGGAAGCGGCTCGGGTGGCCAAGTTGAAGCGGTAGCAGGACATGGCCATCCGCCGGATGAATGGGCTAAGCGTCGTCTCCGACTCCTCGACCGATGACGGCAACACCCATAGCTCCACCTCCTCCGACGAAGATCAAGATCCTCCATCAGCCGCGGGCGCCTACAGCTGCGCCGGCGACCGGAAAGGCAAAGGCCCAACGAGGAAGTGATGAAAATGCTCCTCCTCCGTTTATTTTTGTTTATTAGTTGTTTAAGTTAAGAACTTGTCTGGCGATGAACTCTGATGTTCTTTTGGATGATGTATAGTCGGTTTATGTGCATTTAGTTGTCCGTTTGATGCTGATTTCGTCGTACGTTGTTTGATCACGTAGAGTAGTTCATCGCGATGCATGCGTAGTATGGATATAGGGTGCCGGATATGAGGTACACGGATGTGAAATGCATTATCTGAGGCGTGATCGGTCAGTGTCCGCCGACGCGTTCGAGCGTGTCCGCTGTCCGCAGCGTTTGATGGTCCGGATTTGCTCGTCTGTAAATGCTCCTAGGTCAAAAAATGGTTCTAGTCATCTGTTACGTGACTCATCACCATCCTGCGTGGCGGATTTAGTCGCAAATGATTGTAATAATATTATTGCCTAATCAATAAAGCTCACGGTGCCTTAAAAAAAAAAAACTTCTGAATTGTTCTGTTCATATCGAGAAGAACATCTGAATATGCACAACATTTTTTCTCTTTCTACCTGCAGACATTAGGTTTTTTTTTTTTTAGAAACAGCCGGCATTAGTTTTTTTTTTTCTAGCTTGCAGGCATTAGGTGAGTGAGGCCGTGCCATCCTTCGGCTACCGTCTCTGTTTACTCTTTTTTCTTCTTCCGCAATGGGCTTGCTTCACTCTCGTTGCGGGCCTTACATGGGCTAGGCGGAGCAGTGCACTGAGATGCTTAGCGACTCGCATCCGTGCGATCGATAATTGACGGCATCGGGTCGCTCTGGTAATCCGTGCCAGACTCCTCCACAACCCGAAATTTTAAACATCGCGCTGCGCTGATCCTCCCCCACCTCAATCCCGCAACCCGAATTCTCTCCAGAATCCCCTCGGATCTGTCCGAGCCCTAACCCTAGCCATGGTGGCCGGAGATGGCGGGTTCCTCCGCGAGCTCCGATTCAAGCTGGTGGGGTTCGACAAGGAGAAGGAGGACGAGGTTAGTCCCGAATCCCGATCCACTCCCTCTCCTCTGGTCGCGATCATTCGGAGTTAGTAGATTGGAAAGGGTGCATGATGCGAGACGCGTGCCGAGTTCGATCCCGTGGAGGAGGAGGAGTAGGCGGCAGCGGTTCCGTCCCTCGCGGTGCTCACTCCAGCAGACGCGCTCATACCTGCAGATAATTACGGGACAAGGGATGTGATTAGCGGCGAGTACGTTTTGTGCGGACGCGACTTGTTTTGCCGATTAGTTGGGGAAGTTAAATTTTAGTACTAATCCATGATTGGTATTTGTGGGAATTACTGCTGGGGATTTGAGGGGAAGACATTTTCTGTTTGCGTTTAATTGCTGCGATGTCCTTAGTGGCCTCCACCCGAAGCTGATTTGCACACCGCTGGTGATGAGAATGTCCACCAGCAGCAGCAGGATCGCGGCCGTGCGCGTCAATACTGCTTTTGCAGGGCCCAAACTTAATGGAACAGACGCGCACGGCAAGCAGCTGCAGCGCCGAAATCCATTCCTGAATGAGAATCAAGCGGAACCTGCATGCTAATGCACTGTGGGAACGAGTCTTGCATTGACCACATCCTTCTCGATGAAGGAACTTGTTTCAAAATTATCTTGATCAATCAAGTTATCAGTGATAGCCTATACTGTTTGGCATTCTTGGTTTGCTTCAGTATACACAGAAAGTTCTTTGTCCATCAATGCTTACTAAAGGGCGTTTCTGAAATATAAAATTCCTTAGGCATTGACTCTGCTATTTTTTTATGGGCAGTATCGAGATGCTATAAAGAGAAAAGGTGGATCAATCGAGAAGCTGTTTGTTTGGCAAGGCCTCTATCTGATCGTATCGAGTGAAAAGCTTTGCTATGTGAGTACGCTATTTTATTTCGATATAAATGCATTATCGCCTGTTCATTTCCTGAATTTTATTTTGTTTGGATATAGTCTGATCCCATATGTGTGAAAGCTCGCGATAATGGTTCTGTACTTATAAATGAGCTATGGCTGGATGATACACTGCAGAACGGAGCTCTTGCCGATATCAATAACGTACGTGTTTTTTTTTTCGATTCTCAATGCATTGGATTGATAATGTATATCGGCTATTTACCCTTTTGTGCATGATGATAGATACTATACAGGCCCCCAGTGGCTCTCGGAGGAATCAAAGGTGCTCAGTATCTCAACATTTCTCACACTGGTTTCTCATGCCATGAAGGTCATTACTTAGAGGTACTTGCATGCAACTTTGCTTTTTGTATCAACCCATGAAAGCACTGATGCAAGCATCTTAACTTCAACATTCTACAGAAACTTGTTGATATGGTGGGCGCACAAAATGTTGGTATAAGCAATGGCTCCTACTTGATATGCAACAGCTTGGCAGGTCGGTAGTACCATCTTTTAGTTCATTTTATCATTAAGTAGGATGTTAGTGAACATGTAATTACTGTGTAGATTATGAGGCATCAAAAGCAAGGGATGTGTTTACTGTCAATAAGAAGTGGTTAGAAGATAGTGTCAAAGAATGGGAAATACTATCTGTTGACGCCTACATTTCATGGTAATTTCTTTTGTTCATATTTTTCGTATTTCTGGTATGTGGATTACAATTTTGTTTAATGTTCTCTAATTTCATATAATGCCCCCAGGCCTAGGAGAGCAACCTCAAGGAAATATAGAACTCCAATAAAGGACAATACTGCTATGAACAGCGAAAGGTAAACCATAGTGCCGATTTTTTTTATCGAATAATTTGTGATCTGAATTTAAGGCATGTTTGTCACTTTGAAATTTTGGACTGAGCCGAACATATGCAGTGCTCACACTATCTAGAGCAAGCTTATCCTGACTATGATATGAAAACAGGGAAGCACCATCGACAGCAAAGAAGGTTAAAACTCGATCTCCAGAACAGAGAGATTCAGTCAAAAAGTATTGTCTCATCTCTCAATTTTGGACTGAGCCGAACATATGCAATGCCCACTAGCAAGCTTATCCTGACAATGATATGAAACAGGGAAGCATCATCGACAGGAAAGAAGGCTAAAACTCGATCTCCAGAGCAGAGAGATATAGTCAAAAGGTATTGTCTCATCTCTCATGTCTCGCATTTGTGCAAAGCCAGTGGACTCTTTCGGATTTGTATCTAACTGTGCTATGAACAGACAAGCTCTGTCCACAGGCTGCATGAAGACGTACCCTCCAGCAGAAGAGCATGCTGCATCACTTTGCAAACGGCGCTTGAATTTCGACTGGAGGCGGCTCTCAGACTACAAGCCAAGTGAAATGGTGGTGAAGGTGCAAATACCCAGAAGCAACATGGAGAAGAAAATTGGGACAGATGAATTCAAGGGTGCCCTGTCAGGTTCATATACAGAAATGGCAAATATCCATAGTGGAAGACAATGCATAAAGAACACAATCAGCGCAAGTAGCTTCAGGGTGTCAAGGAATTCAGGGGAAGTGATAATGGATAAGCCTCAGTTAGTGGAATATGAAGAAAAGCTTGCCCTTGCCAACAGAAAGCAGTTTGTGCTGATGGTGCAGGAGCACTTCAAGGAAAAGTGCTGCTCACTGCCAGATGATATCGCTGAGTGGCTGGCTTGCATTATTGACGTCGGCAAGGTGTCAGACAGAGTCCTGAAGAACCACATAAACATGCAGCACCCCGTTGATATCTATGGTAGCTTTGTTGCCATGTACTACATCCTGATGAGGCTGAAGGAGGAAGATTTCACTCAGTTTACCCAGATAATGAACTCAAACATCATGAGAAAGTACATACCTTGGGTGCAAAAATTCAGATGGAAGTTACTGAACGATACGGTGCAATATATACACCCCAAAATGGCCGAGCTAAACAACTTGAGGAGCCAAGTCAGTAACTCTGGAGCAATAGGACAGGCTGTGATCTACAAACCCAAAAAAAGAGATCCTGACCTTTTCGGGATACTGGAGGTGGTACGAGACTGTTTTACTCACCCTGCAATGATCTATCAGGTTTTTCTGCTGCCGGTGCTGTTAGCCGAGGGTTACCCCAGGATACTTTCCGATCTCCAAAGGAAGCTGTTTGAGTTGGGGCATCTTATGAATCTCAGGTGATCCCGCAAGCAAAAGTGAGCATGTGTAGAAGGAACTGAAAAGAGTGAGAACACTGAAGACACGGCGTAGAGAAACTGCAACTGGTGTGAAGGTGTGAAGGCGAAAGTGCAAGTTTGACGAAGGAGTCAGACCGCTATAGAGATGAGTGATACTTGTAGAGAAGATGACTGATACTTGTAGAGAATACTTGTAGAGAATGTGTTTCTCGCCTCTCCTCCCTGAATGCTATGTTTCCTTCTTCCTTTGCTTATTTTTCTATGTCAGCTAGACACTCTCTAGCATGTACCTAGACCATATTCTTTCCACTACATCTAAAGGGAAAAAGCCAAGAGGAATGTTCCATTTGTGCCTGTTATACCTCCACCTCCAGTAGTGCAGCCTACCTATGGTGCAAAAAGGAGCCTTTTTCATTAGCTTGGTTGGCTAGCACCTGATTCAACTAAGCTTGCTTTTGATACTTGTTATGTGAAGTATTTGCCATGGACCTCTGTTGTATTGTGCTTGTGAACGTATGTATGAACAGTTTCAAATATTCCTTGTTAATCTGTGTTAAATTGTGCTTGCATGAATATGGAACATATCAATGTGCTGCCGAAATTTTGTGTAAATGGTCTGACAAGTTTCTTGACAGAAGTTAAAATATCAGGTGGAGGGTCCATATGTGGCTAGAATTGGCTCAAATTCGAACAGTAGACTCATATTACTTTTTTTATTTTCTGTAAATTTTTCATATTTTTCTGAGAAGTTCGTTTTGTTGGCCAAAATCTAACAAATTTCTAGACAGAAGTTAAAATATCAGTTTGAGTGTCCATATCTGCCCAGAATTCGCTCAAATTCTGACAGTATGCTCATATTAGCGTTCTTCATTTTCTGTAAAAAGAATTAAATTTTTCTGTGATGTTTGATTTTTTTGTCAAAAATTGAAATTATGGGCGCCCGGAAGATCCAAATATGCCGCTGGAAGTTGGTCACAGGGGTGATATACTGTAGCAAATACTGCAATACACACCGAAATACATTTATGTGTTTATTTATGGCCTGTTACTGCTAGCATTTTGGAGCTAATTAGTTGCGGACTTGGTGCTTGCAAATGGACAGAGATGGTTCTACAGAGAGTTGTAGGCCAGAAGGACGTGAAACGCGCCCAAATCGGAGTCGCCGGGTTGAAGCACTAACCGATGGAGTACATTGCTGCTGCTTTGGTGGTGCGCATGCAAACTATGGCCTCTCCCATCGAAAAAACACAGGGCGAAACTTAACAACACGCCAAATAAATATAAATCCAAGTCGGACAGACGCAGTACAACTTAACAACACGCCAAATAAATATATACTGACATGACACAGTACAAACTAACAGAGACGACAGCAGCAAATTACCAAGTGGAGTAGCAGCAACACGGTGTGGGTATTCTGAACGATAACCATTTTATAGTCAAGTACAACTGGGCCATTCTGAAAATCCTACAATATCCTAGGGTTCTTTCACAAAAATGCCATCTACTTTTAGTTTCTACACAAGTGCTGGTGCAAGCTTTGCTTGGCCAAGCACATGCAGTCTCCATGAAAATCACATCCTTGCCCTGCAGCGCAAACATCTTCAGGCTACACCTTTTCAAGTTGTGAATCTCCTCCCAAACACTGATATCAACAGCTCTTGTTACAGACTCATGCTGCAACCATAAAAGTCAAATCAAAGAATCACTAATAGTTCAAGTAAAACATTCTTGCAATTCAGAGCAGCTGTACCTCACTTATTATGAAAGCACAACACAAAATACCTGCAATGGAAGAATAACGCAGTGACCAGGAACAATAGGCTCAAACTGTGGAAGCATCAGGCAAGTGAAGTTCCCTAGAGCCACAACCAGATGCTTTGGCCTGGATGGGTTCTCAAAACAATACAAACACCGCTCTTTCTGAGTCAAGATATGTCCATCACTACTTTCCTTCTCCTCATGCGCGCTTTCACTCTTCCTTCTGGGAGCATCACCCAACTCATACTCCGAATAGTTTTATTTGCAGGATGTTGTAATGCTTGCTATGAATAATTTTATTTGCAGCATGCAGGTCAGCATCTTCTTCTCCTTCCTTGCGTTCAGCTGAAATCAGCTTTATCGTATGCCTGCAGTTACAAAAAAGGCAATAGTATAGTATGTTAAGCAGGCAGACAAATTATAGGAACTTCAGTCTAGTGTTTAATAATCAATATTACAAAATTTGCACACAGCAGTACATGAGCTGTTTTTCAAAGAAGAGGGATATAGTATCTGTTATGTACTATTCAGAATGACTAAACTAAGGGTATGTCACATGGCTCATAAACATGGGTTTGCTTCACTTCTGCACCAATTATCGCCGGCACTGGTTTATATATGCAAAACCAACATATACAAATACACAAAGCAACAGGACTTTAAATGTACTAGCATTTTAATCAGCAAAGAGACTGAATTTGTTTCAACTGCAGGGCTTACAAACAAAAGAAAGCCCAACTTAACATACATACTGGACAGTCATAGAAAAACTACTAATAGGTAATGCAAATGTATTCCGGCATAAGATAGACTAACTGGATTGAGATCCTTCCCTTTTCATGCCTAGGTTCATCAACAGAAATGTCTCAATCCTCCAGCACAGCCTCCCTTTTTCTCTAAGAAAGAACAACTATCAGTTAAAAAGTCACATGAGCTTGCAAATTTGTGCCGTTGAATCCTAAACTGAGTTGGTCATACACGCAATCCATTTTTTATTGCCAGTAGGGACTGATGCAGTTCCTATAGTTTACATATTAACTATACAAGTACACTAGGTAGGCTACCCAGTTCCTAGAGTTCTAATGAATATGTGTGAATCACTGAATCATTATTATGTTGTAAATTTTATCATTTTGAAATTACATGGGGGAAATGATACTGTGAATATAGTCAGAGCAACAATAGTTTTGCAACACTTAACGAAAGTTGGTCAGCTTCTTCATGCTTGCCTTTCATTCGAAGGCGAAGAATCTTTGCAGCTAAATGGTTTGCATCTAGCTTCTGAGCATTAACTGAAGGTGCCATCTTTGAAGTATCCTCATGGGACTTTTCCTCGTCATACTCAGCACTTGAGACATTTGCTTTCATACTACCATGATCAATGATCTTTTCCATAAGTGCCTGACCGTCAGAAGACATATTATGTCTACTCCTTTTCCACGGCATGGAGTCAAGCTGAGGTTTTCTAATTAGATGATGCCAAGAGGAAACATCCTGGCCACCACTGCCTCCACTTCGGTTGCCCTCCTTAGAATGCATGTCAGCACCTGAAGTGCCAGCTGTAGATGCTGCTGTATCTAAGCCGCCTAAAGAGCCCAATCTCGCTTCAACAACTATAGTAATGGAATATCATTATCATATAAATTAGGAAAAAGATAAACTAGTTAAAATCAGTTCATCCCGGTAATCATAGGTGCATGCAGCAACACACTATGTTGGGATTTGCAATATTTCCAAGGTAAAGGTAAAAAAAGCTCAAATTAAACAATGTACACAACTATTTATTACGGATGTATCAAGCCAATGCAATATTCCATATGAAAATTCCTTGGATGAAATTGAGAACTTGTTTTACCTTACAATGTCTAGGAATTTAGGTAATTACCTTGAGCATAGTAATACAACACCTTTCTGCTAACATAAACTAAACTCTCCACTATATTTATCTGATATGGACCATACACTAAACAACGGCCCAATTTTTTAGGTAAAACATCTTATAAGCATTGATTTGAAGTGGATTTGCTCGCCTCCAGCAAATCTTGTAAATCTAGTATCTGACATTAGTAGGTAATGACTCCCCTGTTTGACCAATCCTAGACACAATTTCATGGGAACAACTCCATATGCAACCACAGGGAACAGGCAGCGATAAAATGAAAGAACAGAAAAAACTATAGTAAATTTTCTTAACAGTAAAAGGAAGAATAACCATCCTGCAGTGCAAATCCATTTAGACATTGACTAATGAGGCCCTACTAATACATAGATAGAAAAAATGTACCTTGCTCCTGACAAACATCAACTCTTCCCCATGGGGTATTCTTCCATGGAAGTTACGTCACTTACATAAAGACAGTCTTGCGAACATGAGATTATAGCAAACTAGAAGCCAAGAGTGTAGCTACCTTATATAATACCCAACCTTGAGACAAACGGGACAGGAAAAATTGAATGAAGATGAAATAAAAACAGGAATAAAACTGCACACTTCGATTGATAGGGATAATGTGGATATTCAATCTCAACAGAAAAGCAAAGCATTCCCACTTAATTTCCAACTTATGTTTCACTCTGATCAGACAGGGTAGTAAAGCATTTCGAAATAATTTCCAATCGTTTTTAGATTTTCACTCATAGGGTGCAAACTTTCCTATTATCAGAAACTGGAGGAGCAGTGCTGAATTAGGATGCCTTCAACATGATACAAAAACAAATCAAACATATGAAATAAACCAAAAATCAGGAACAATCTGAGCCAAAGTGCAATAAAGACAATGAGATAGTTAGAATCTCGGAAAAGATAGCACATGGACTGACAGCACGGAGGGAAGCAAAGGCAGTAACTCAAGCTGAAAATAGCAGTATTTAATCCATAAATTATAATATTTTTCTTCAAGCAACTACATGTGAGAAATGCAAATTTTAGATCATATATTGCAGAATAGCCCAACAATTAGTAGTGTAATTGCAGACTAAGGCATAGCCTAGTGGTGGAAAGGGGCTGATGTCTTCCCACCCACCCAGGTTCAAGGCATGGTACTTGCAATTTGGGTTTGCTGCACCAATTATACTGTAGGGGCCTCCCTTACAGTCTTTCTGTCAAAAATAAAATAAAATTTAGTAGTGTAATTATTATGCCTAACCTAAAAAATGCTATATGTCGAGAAAACTATTGCCTTTCCTCAAAACTCATCTACATGGTATAACTTTTACAGTTTTACTATGTGTGAAAGATGAGATTGCCTAGCATACTTGTGTTCCATACATCTTGTGGAAGTTGCCAAGAGGAAGGCATCACATAATGCATCTTCTGAGAGGCACCAAAACAGCACATATATCTTTTCCTGGCATTATGTTCCTGAATAAATGAAGTGTTTCGCTATCAAAATCCCCAAAACAACACCAGACCAGAAAGGGATTGAAACAAATCCTAAATAATCAAGTCTCTCACACATTCCTTTCAAGAGGAAATCATTATATCTTCAATTGAAGCCAACAAAACTCACACATGTACAGACATATCTTAGCAAGGGATTAACTAACTAATTAAGCAATTAACAAATCAGAGTCGAACGGCGTGGGCAGTTCAACTTGAAAGCCTACTCGCAAGCTTAGTTTGTGTGCTTAAAATAAAAGCAAGCCTAGTGGCACAGGCACATGGAGGGAGCCTGAGCCAGGGAAGAACCCTATCCCAGCTCTGCCGAAGGGAGCAGGGCGGCGGATCGAGGACGTCGAGCTCCCTGAGGACAAACGGTGCTCGCTCGTGCAGGTGCGGTCGGTGGAGCTAGGCTGCGGAGGGTAGTGGGGCGGCGCGCTGAGATTTTTCGAGGTGGACGGTGTGTGTGACTTGTCAAGGTGGCCGACGACCTTGGGGGCGGCCGGTGCGCCATGGGAATGGCCAAGCTCGCCGTCCGGTCCGCGAGTCACTGTGCGGCGCCGGCTTCCTCCAACGAGCGCAGCAGCTCCGCCTGGATCTGGGGAGGGGGTCGTGGGTTGTGTGGTGGTTGATCCACGGTGGTTGTGTGGTGGTTATTTTCGCGGTTCTGAAGGGGTGAAAGTGCCAATAAGCGGCAGCGAGGCCCACAGCCACAACACAGTGGTCAGTGGCACGCGATCAGCAGATTGCCTCGCCTCAGGCTCAGTGTGTGTAGAGCTATCTATCTACAGTAACCCCCCCCCCCCCCCCCCCTACCCCCCCCCCCCCCCCCCCCACCCCCCCGCGCCGCCGCCGCAGCCCTAGCCACAGCGCCCCCCCCCGCCGCCGCCGCTACCGTCTCGACCCGCCGCCGCCGCCTCTCCCGTCTCGACCCGCTAGTTCCTCGCCCCCACCCCCTCTGGTCCGTTCTCCGCCGCCGCCTGTCTCCTTCCCGGAACCAACTCCGACTCCGAAACAGACTCGTGCTCCCGTCTTCCCGGAACCAACTCCGACTCCGAACCAACTCCGCCGCCTGTCTCCTTCCCGTCCGCGATTTGGTTTCGAGGTATGAGCTCTATATATCTAGATCCGCCCCGACGCCCACAAGATCAGATCGATCGATTGCGCTGATTATTATAACAACAGCAAAAAATCCCATCTTTTGTGTCCGGTTTGTAGGATGTCTAAGCGACGACGCCAGGGCGAGGAGGGTCAGGCCAACTGCCATGACCGCAGCGGCAACAAGCACGAGAAGAGCCTCTATCTGGTTCTAGATGACTGGCACAGGGGCTTCACCATCCGCAAGCTTGACGCTGACAGCCCTGACGTAAGCAACCCCCCTGTCGTCCGGCTAGTGTCACCTGCGCGTGACCTTCCCATGGACTTTGCAGCACTGGGCGGCAACATCATAGCTACTAGCAACCAATATACTGCAACCGTGGTCTTCGACACAGAAACTGACGCTCTGGCCATGGGCAATCCCCTCCCTGATTCACTCCTTGATGCGGCCAACTACTTTTTCACCGCCGGTGACGTGCTGTTTGCGTTTGCCTACTACTTCATGAGGCGGCCTCACTCCTTTCAAGTCCTGACCGCCACCAAGGATGACATGAACACTTTGTGCCCAAGCACTGACTGGTCCTGGAAAAGCATGCCGGCACCCTTCGCTAAGGATGAAAAGATTGAATCCTACGCCCTTCACCCGGACGGACACACCATATTTGTGTCTTCGTACATCAACGACATCAACCGTGGCACCTTCTCCTTTGACACCAAGACCAGTGAGTGGAGGCGCCATGGGGAATGGATGTTCCCTTTCGTGCTTGAAGGCTACTTCGACGCAGACCTAGATGCATGGGTTGGGCTACACCCAGATGGCTACATCTGCTCCTGCCAAGTTCCCTCCCTCAGCAATAGCAGCAGCACATTGCAGCAGCCCAACTGGAAGATGGCCAAGGAGCACAGGATGTGGAACCCATACCATCAGTTGGCTAGAGGGCGAGGGCCTACTCTCACCTACATGGGCAACTCCAGATTTTTCCTTGTTGATTGCGTGGCGGCCGATGGTTTAGAGTTCCAGGATGCTTTTGGTGACTCTCGTGGCTGCGTGCTCAACATGACCACGTTTCGTCTCAGGTACGATAGTGAGGGAAATCTGCGAATCAAAGACAGGAACACTACCTCTTGTCGTGTGTCTAAGCAACTCTCGACGTTCTCCCCCGTGGCGTTCTGGATGTAGCTACAGCAAAGGAAACTGCTCATGCTGTTTTTATTTATTTAGCTGTATGTCAGCTATGTTCATCATCCTATCTGTAAATTACTCCCTCCATTTTTCTATATACAAGGCCACTTTGTAAATTGGGTCCAACTTTGACCATCGATTTGAGCAACAAAATATATGTTATATTCCACGCAAAGTACGGGCATATAACATATAATTTTGTTGCTCAAATTGATGATCAAAGTTAAGCCCAAATTATGAAATGACCTTTAGAAAAGAGAGGGAGTATGATTTGAATTAATAAAAAGCAAACCGGTTATTGTGTGGAACCTTTCGGAGCTCTTAATTGTTAATTCTGCAAATGCAGAAACCGAGTTTCAGCAACTTATGTTAATTTTTGTAATAATAAATATAGATGTGAGTTGGAATCTATTCTCTTGATGAATGTAGCTGACATATTCTCATCTTATCTGTCACCACAGAAAAGAAATAATATCTCTGCAGTTCTCTCTTGCTTTTTTTTTGGGAAAAGCCCCCTCAGGGGGCTCTCGTCCCATTGTAACTTCAAGTAAAGTTAACTAAGCGCAGTGTGAATTGTTCATAATTTGCAAACATTTACTAATTTATTATATGGACTGGAGAATGTTAATTCATGGTCGCTTCCTTTCCTTGACATGGTAATACGTACATTCTCCTGTCCATAAGTCCAAGAATAGGTTAAATTTCGAACATTTTTAGGATTCAGATTTGTGTTTCATAAAAGAACACAATCAGGTTTCGGAATCACTTTATGGAGAAGCTAGCCATTGATCGATATGTAAACTCATTAGGATGCTTGCGTGAAGAATGCCGATAAAATAATATTTTACATGACATGGCTAATGCCGCGTCTACTTATTTACAATTTACATTCTGTTAAAATGCAAAGAATTTGTTTCTTGGCAACTAAATCATCCCATGTTTAGTTGCTTTTATGCATTACTGATTTAGCCAAAGAAAGCCTTCACTAATTGTTATGCTAGTGCAAAACATGATTTAGCAGCTACTTTTTACACTACACATTTTGTGATAAGTTACTTGTTCTGCTGTTGTTCCATGTTCGTTAATTGTGCATCACATGTTCACCAAAGTGGCTAGGCTATTAGATAGATGGGTCATTTTATTGTCAGGATGTTTTCCAGCGTGTTCACAAATGTTGATCAACAGTACAGTGGTTCGGAAGTTGATCTCAACCTTTAACAATTTTCTTATATCTGTTTTTCTTTTTTTGATATATATGCAGTATGCTTTGGTTTATTTATAGGATGCGTTGTAAGCTAGATATATTCAGTGAAAGGTTCTGCAGTAATTAAGATAGATACCAACACCGCTGCCTTTATTGCATTGCTACATTCTATTCTAGGATGTGAATTTGTTGGCCAATCATCTAAAAAAAAGCAATTGGCAAATGCTGATGCATCAAATACTTGGCATTTTTTCATGTTTGGGCCCTTTTAATTACAAATACCTGGTTTATTTATGGGGATTTTTTGGTAAATTACAGAGTAACATAAATTTATAAGTAGATACCTAAAGGTAGAAAATAAAATCACAGCCTATGCAAACACTATATTGTATTTTGTCTATACAAAATCCATCTGGTGACGTTATTCAGTAAAATGCCATGAGAAAATTTTAAAAGATGATAAAAAAATGCACTTCAGAGGTACTCATGTTGGTATATTTTGATCTGGCCATTGTAACCCTGTGGAAGTACAGTAATATGTTGTATCTCTGTAAAAGATTTGTGTGCCTTTGTTGTTGATAAGCAGGAGGTTATGAGACTGAAAAGCATGGGTCACTCATCACTTAGTTTAGAAACATGTATTTGGGAGCAATTTTTATTTCTAGGTAAATACGCATTGTCTGCACACAAGTCGTGTCATTATATAAACCAAACCTCAAAGCTGATTTTTTTTTTCCGATGCTACTACATTGTAAGAAAATCATGAATTGTACTTGGCAATGTAGATTATCAATGGCTTGTGGCCACAAGTAGAGGCAGATGCACAATGTGAACAGAAACCAAACATGGTTACAGAAATTATTTTAGGTTCAATTTGCTTTGAACTTGAGAATCTAGCAAATTGAAATATGGGAAGTTGGTTCTGAAAATAGCACTAGCCCTGTACCGATTCCAGATCATGGTTACTAATCACAAGAGTTGGCATGTACGTATATTTTGTTGCAGTATGTGCTACTCCCTCCGATCCAAAATAAGTGTCGCAGTTTTGAACTAAGATTAGTTCAACCTTAATTCAAAACTGCGATACTTTTATGGATTGGAGGGAGTATTAAAGTTCATGCTCTATATCATGGTGTGTTCTCTTTTTGGTTTCATTGGTCATTATGTGTTTTTAAAGATCCTTTGAAGATCAATACCAATCTTTGTTTAGTTACTACAAAAGCATTCTGGCCAAGTAAAAATTGACCAAGAGATGATAACAAGGAGATAGAAGTTGTCAATTTTGTGATAATTTGAGTCTTTTGATGATTTATTCTTCCATGTCCAGTAGCAAAACATTTTCTGTTAGATGCCGGGACTTCAGACTTCTCTTCTGAACTGATCCTCTTCTGCTTGCAATCTTCGATGCTTTTGGTGATAAATTAAAAGTTGGATTGAGTAAGATGTTTTGGCTGAATCGTTGACCAATAGGAGTTCAACCATGTTGTGATGGTTGCCACCCCGATCTTTCTTTTTGCACTATTAACTCTGCATCGAACAAGGCAAGTGTCCTGGCACTGTCAAGCTATTATTCAGATCAAAGTTTCAGGTATACTCGCACACTTGGTTGCGGCCTCAGTTATATATATGCATTTTACATTCAGCTACTTCACGGAATAATTTTGTATTGAAACTGTGACACTCTTCTTTTTTGCAGTCTTTATTCTGCATCATACAGAGCTAGTGTTATGCATGTTTCTCTCCTCATAGAGAACCCTGTGCATGCACACATCCCAGTGAGGGCCTCAATGAGGGACAGGCTAGGCTGGAGATGTCGGTGATGAGGTTATCCGACATTGGCGGCTTGGGAACACTGGTGTGCTGCAGTACCGGATCAGCATTTCCACCGGATGCCATGGACGACTTGTTGAAGCTAGGCAAAGCCACCTGTATCACACATCTTCAATAGATCAAGAAAACACTGGTACAGTAAGCGCAGCTTGGCAAGTTGATAAGGCAGCTATATATTATAAGAATAAAAAACACGAATATCACATATGATGGTAACATAAGCTTAGTAAGCAAAAAAAGATGACATGTCAACACTGTGTCCTTGCCCGTGCATGTCACAATGATCAGTTTGCACTTGCCACAGCTTTCACGCAATTAGAAAACTTACAAATTCATTTAGATATATTGCACAACCAGGGCAATGGCCATACTAAAGGAAAATGAGCAAACCAGAAGATCTTTCACATGATGATGACACTGAGCTAGACAAATACGCCCTCCGTTCCATAATGCAGTGCGTATAGATTTTTTAAGAAGTCAAACTTTGCACACTTTGACCAAGTTTATAGAGAAAACTATTTATATCTACAGTACCATAATATGAAATATGAAACTACATCTTATGATGAATCTAATGATATATGTTTGGCATTCTAGATGTAAATGTTTTTCTCCACAAACTTGGTCAAAGTTTGTGAGGTTTGACTTTTCAAAAAATCTATATGCACTACATTATGGAACGGAGGGAGTAATGTATAGCAAACTTCTAGCCATTGAAGAGTGACGTTTCAACTTCCTAGAACTTTTAGTCTGCCTGGTCATTTTGTTTCTCAAGTCGCACAGGTAAGCCTGTGAGTTTACCTGATGTATTATGCTGGTTTTCATTGAAGTGCTATGGTAATTTCTGTTATTCTCTTTGCAAGTGAGAAGTAAAAAGAATGCACTGATGTGTGTACATGGAGGGAGAACAATATGCTATGCTTGGTTCTAGTTGTCCCGGGAGTAGTATAAATTTGGCCTTTATATATGCGATTTGTTCCTTTTCTCTTATATATGGTTTGCCTGTTTACTCTCTGAACATGACACTACAGTGCCACTTTGTCTACAAGGACTTGCCAGGTAAGGTGCCAAGTGGGAATGTGGGATCCCACCAAAATCCCACTTCTAATTCATTCTATGTTTTCTAGCTCAAATTTTGTACTCCCTGAATCCGTGACAAGTAATATGGGTCGGAGGGAAATACTAGAAATCGCAAAATGAAGTAGAAGTGTGACTTTGGCGGGATCCCACTTGCATCTCTATTGCCAGGGGATGCTTGTGAGTTTGCTTGCTTCTGTACAATTATTAATTCATTATTGGCACTTGCAAGCTTCAGTCGGTTATGACTTCCGATCGTAGTTTCTAGACCAAGCAAGTTCCAAAAATGTGTGACCTTGGGCTTCAAGAAATGAATATGCAAACAGTGAATTTTTCATTTTTCTGTTGCCTGAACCATAATAAACACTCATCAAGTCTCTGAGATTTTCTATATCCTCTATGAATGCTCCGCTTGTTTAGTTTGTGGACTAAAATGCTTGGATGATTGTTTTTGGTGAAACAACCATTAGTTATAAGGGATAGAAAATAGTAAGCTGCAACAAACAAATCGTTGTCACTTAAGCACCAGAATACTGATTTAGGTGACTAGCATGCAAATTAAGTAAGATTTATCAGTAGAACAGAAAAATCGATCTAGTACTGCTTAAGTGAAATGCCAGTGTTGGTTATCTGAACACTGAAGAATTGCTTGCAGAAGTAGTTTAGTGCTTAGTAAGTTGTTAAGAGTACAAATTTCTAGGCTTGAATAGTGGTTCATCTCCTAGTAAGATGTTCTTTTTGCTAATTGTAGCTGATGAAAAAGTAACAACTTACCATAAATGATAGGAGCGCTGTTAGTATGCTGCATCACAAAGATATATGTCAGAGAGTCAGACCAGTGATGAAAAATAGTAAGAATTCTCTATGGCAAAATACATGCACAACTTGATAATGAAAGATCATTTGTATCGCTCGAAAAGTGAAGGTACGCTTTGATGTTCTTGCAAGTTCCACCCTCTTATAGTTACATATAAAGTTTTGTTCACTCCCAAGCAACAGAAAATCACGGTTCATGAATCTTCCTATAGGATGACAAGACTTGCTACTGAAGAATGATTTGACGGTAAGTAACTGAAGACCATTAACTCAAGTACTTTAAATTGAAACAGGAAACATCTGATGGTCGCAAATCCACATCCAAATTTAGGAGCTGAAACGGCATGTATTGGTTTAGATACCCCAAAAAATGTATTAAGGAACTCAATGAAGAAATATATTCTGCGGGGAAGAGAAAACACATTATACTCACTGACCAGGTTAGTGCGTGCATACCTTGCTACAGACCACTCTGGATTCCACGATTCTGGATGAACTGCAACAACAAAGTCATATGGTAATTCAAACCCTGATTGAATACAAAGGAAATTATAAGATGTGATTATGGCATGATGCTCACAGTTACTCACCCATAAGCATATCCTTTTGTGAGGGTAAAACCTGCCACTGGGGGTTGTCATGCTGTACAATAAAGACAAAAAAAATATCGAAGTTGCAATGAATTCATTACTTTCAGATCTGCGTATTTCGTAATCAAACACAATAAGGCGCACTAGAAGGGTGCTCTCTCGCGATAGACACGTCATCAGGGGCACTGTGTCGATCGGAGAGAAAAAAAAAAGAGAAGGGTGCTCGCTGAGTGAGGTGTTACCTGGACAAGGTTTGCTCGTCACCCCTTCCTCACGAAGCAAACCCCGTCGTGCATAGCTAGGGTTGGGGCCGCCGCTGCCTCCCTATCAGCCCATCCAAGCTCCTCCGGGCTGGCCACTGGACAAGGCATTCTCAGATCCGCTTCTCCCCCAAACCTTCTGGTCTTCACGTTCCACCATGCCGCCATGATGGTTGCAGAGGAGGGGAGGAAGGGGATGGCATCGAGGTTCTGACGGAGGCCCTAGCTCAAGGCGGCGAGTTGCAGAGGTGCGGTCATTCCTCTCATTCTTTGGTCGTTCTATTTAAGATCTTGCCCCGTCCCTGAACTTGTTGTCAAACTCTTGGATATGTAATTGGTGGCACTAACATGAGAAGTGAGGCCAACCAGCTTGTGAAGGGGGTCAATCTATTAGTTGCTACGCCGGGCAGGCTTCTGGACCATCTGAAAAGTACCGGTGGTTTCAACTACAAAGGGCTAAAGGTAAAGGCACTCTGGCCTCTATCATTTTTTCAAAGCTTCAAGGAAATATTTCTGTCGAAGTAGTGCACATGTTTAAGTTACCACACTAAATAACAAATGCGTCCAGCAATTTCATACTTATATCTACTCTATTTGCATAATCAGTCACCTGGTTATTTCATATACTAATTTTTGTGTGCGTCTACAGTCTATCCTTTTCTTGTCCATGACTGAAAGTGTCTACCTGTTAATACTGAATTAGAGTATGTATGAAATCTCAGCCTATATTATTCCAAGTATATGCAAAATCGTGAAAGCTAATGGTTTCTATTTTTACAAAGTTATTATTAGCTTTGTGTTACATGTTTTCATCTTCGTTGGTTATTACTGCCTCTGTCCCAGATTAACCGCAGGTATAACACTATCCTAAGTTTACTATTTTAACTCTGACCAAGTGTACAGAAAAGAGTATCAACATTTATAGCATCAAATAGGTAGAATATGAAACATATTTCGTGATGATTCTAATGATACTTTTTTCCATGAATCTAAATTTGGCCAAACTTAATGGATGGCTAAGGACAAACCTAGAAATGCACCGATCTTGGGACAGAGGGAGTAGTTGCATTGGCAAGTCCAGTGGATATAAATGTTGTTTGTTATTCTGTAAACCGAATTAAGTGGGAACTAATTACAGTGGTAGAAGTATTGGATCTGTAGATAAAAGTTTTTTTTTCCATAGCCATCACCAATACTAAATTCTGTTTTCTAATGAAAGGAACGTATAATTGCATTGTAAATATATTGTTGGGCAGGGATGGAATCGACCTTGTTGCCCACTCATACCTTGGCAAATGGCATATTTTGCCAACTGTGCTTGTCAGCCCATTGGAACTCCAAACCTTTGCTTGCATGCACATGTGCCATGGGTCACTATTTAGCAGGAAAATGACATTGAATTACATGAAAATTGCTGTTGAAGGCAATGAATGTCATAACTGACCTCTCTATCTACCCTAATTTTTCTGACATAACTTACCGTATGTTGCAGTGCCTTATAATTGATGAAGTTGACCGCATACTTGAGCAAAATTTCGAGGAGGACATGAAACAAATATTTAAACGCCTCCCTCAGGTATGTCATCATCTGGCAATTTCATTTCATATGCAAAGTGCAGCCTTTAACTTTCTGCTGGGATTGCTGTATTTTGTCCTGGAATTGTTATGCAGAATAGGTAAACTGTTCTCTTTTCTGCCACACAGACTCAAAATGTTAGTGGATCTGTTATTCAGCCTATTCAAACTTCCCCCAATTTCTCTATCGGCGGCAATGCTTATGTCCTGTCATCCCACAGGTTGAAGATGTTGCAAATTTTACGTTTGGGAAAAAGAAAGGACACTGAAAACTTGTTTATGTTGGAGTAGATGACTTGACTCTGAATTAAAGGTATGGAACTGCTTCACCCTGCTGTTCAACTCTCTTTTAAAGAATTTTTGGTTTATTTGGTATGAGAAATAACTGTGATGCTCTAGCAGCCTACCATTGTAGCGCTGCAGCAGCGCTCTTCTTAATTTCACTCATTTGTCCGATATTAAACCTGTTAAGAATTATAATTATAATTGTAGAAATGCTGACAATAATGTTGTTTCTTGGCTTTAATTTGTCACAACAAACTAATTGTGCTTCAACATGGTAGTGAACCAAACAGCTTCATTCTTTATTTTCTTTCTTGTTGCAGATTTTGATTCAACCTGGAGGTCCACAAACACTCATTCTTGTATTCAGCAAACTGAGAGATGTGCATCTTTACAATAAATTTGCTGACTGCGATCTGAATTGGACCCTGTTTATCCTTGAAGATGCACCTTTGATGCAGAATTCGGCCAGGACACTGTCGAGAGCTCAGGATACATACAAGTCGAGCTAATCTATGACGACCCAAAACTCTGCCAAGTAGTCTTGGATACTTGGTACTGTGAAAACCGCAATCATCTATAGCACTATGCTCCCTGGTTTTAAAGGCCTCACAGCCAATTGAGGACTCACCACAGGAATAGAGTGTCATGTCCTTTTGTACCCAGGAGGATTTGGAAGAGTGTTTGATAGCACATGAAAAACAAAGGAATTTAACAAAGAGGTTTGAGTGAATGGAAATTTTCCTTCAAAATGTAGTACAAATGAATCCTACAGAAAAATTCCTAAGAATTTCAATCCTACGAATTAAACGTGCATCGTAGGAAAAAATCCTACAAAGTTCCTTTGTATCAAAGAAGCCCTGATTGTGTCGATTTGGATTTGGTCCCGCCGATTTTGACTCGGTCGTGGGCTTAGTCGGTCCCTTTGGTGGTCAGCAGAGGAGGCTAGGTCGAGGCTTTCGCCTAGGCAATGGCGGGTCTCGCCGTCTCGGGTAGACGAACGGTGGCTTCAGTGGCAGTGGAGACGCTGGACGGCGGCAAGCAGTTGGAGGCCTCCTCTCCTTCCCGTGTGGTGGAGACAGTACGCACCCGACGAGCTCCTCTACTTCCCGCATTGCCGATGGGCGGGGTGGCGAGCGCCGGCCAGGCAGGGGCGATGGGAGAAGGGCCGAGCGACGGGAGAAGGGGCAGAGAGACGGGAGGGTGGCGTGCAGGCGCAGATTGAACCATTTGTTCCCGGCCTTACATATGCGCATGTAGGGTGAGCAGGAGAAACTGAGGTTATTGTTGATCCCAGCCCCATGAAGCAACAGTTGGTGGCAAATTTGAAAAAACGGGAAGAATTATATGAGGATCAAGGCCTTGATAAGGCAGTGATGGAGTCCAAGACAAGTCTGGAGATCGCTTTGAAGACAAGAAAGCTGTGCAAGGATTAGGTTCATTTCTTCCTCTTCCTGATAATGGCAGTCATCCATCACATTGTTTTTGGTCACTGATAAACAAAAGTGCATTTGGTCAATATTGACCCTCACCATTCTAAGTATATAATTCTCTGGTTAGGCCGCTACAAGGTTGGTGACTAACTTGTAGAATAGCATAATGTCGGAATATCCCAAGAAATAAGTGTAATGTTTGATTTTGTTTCATCTAGGTTGTATTTCCCCCATGCGTTTAAGTTACTCCTGCAAGCAATTGTATCACTGCTCCCCCTACTTGAATAGATTCTGTAGTGCGCGAAATCAGAATGAGCAATTGTCAAGTAATTAACTCGGAAGTAGAACATCATCCTATTTATTCCAATAGATGGGGATTCTGCACTTCAGCTGTGCACGAGACGATTATTATCTGCATGTATGTTTGCTTTCATAATTTGGGGCATTCACTTTTGCATATACCAGGAATTACTTTTAAGATAGTACTGATTTGAAATATAGAACTGATGTATTCTCCAGCCAAGTAATTTTAACATGCTCGCTCTTACCCCCTCTTTCACATGGGAGGTAAGAAGGTAAGAGTTAATCAGACCACTACTTAATCAAATCAATGACTCAGATCTATTATGTACTCTTACCTCTCATGTGAAGAGGAGGTAAGAGGAACCATGCTAAAATTTGGCCAGCCGGTTTTATATAACATAAATTTGATGCCCTTGGAAAACATTACAATTTGTCTCTCTCCTTTGAGCATTTGTATGTCTTTTCCATGTGTGTTTGTTTGTTCAGATTTCTGCTATGTGCTTCATCTAGAGACAGCTTTGTTGGTAAACAAAATCACTGTGTGATGCCTCATTTCCCTTGATATTTATTATCTTATGAGACGCGTCACTACAAAGGTTGGGACAGAACGGAGAAGCAATGAGCTGGTACTACAAGGTTCTAGCGCTATCAAAGCAAACGGCTGAGGAATCTGGCTGCACTGAGGCCTACAGCGTGATACTCCCTCCGTTCCACAATGTAGTGCCTATAGTTTTTTTCAAAAGTCAAATATTATAAACTTTGACCATATTTATGGAGAAAAGTAGGTACCTTTAGAATACCAAATGCATATCATTGGATACATCATAAGTTATATTTTCAGAATGTACATATTTGGTATTGTAGGTGTAGAGAGTTTTCTCTATATACTTGGTCAAAGTTGATAAAGTTTGACTTTCAGAAAAATTTATAGGCACTACATTGTGGAATGGAGGGAGTAGCTAACTGCTGCGCTGATCTTGTCGATTTCGAGGGAGCAGCAAAGTTGTACGAGCTCATTGCTTCTCTGTACTGTCACAATCTTTGTAGTTGACCCAAATTTAATACGCGGAGTAAAAAGAACCGGAGGGAGATTGCAGCCCTGCGATTAAAGCGCTTGGACGTTGTTGGAAATAAAACACTCAGCTTCTTGCATGGCCGGGTCCGTCTCTTTGACTCATTACGCGCGGTAGTACGGGTTAACGGGTGGATGGGGTTGAGATTCGCTGACTTTACCGAGGCTGATTAGGCCTCAGTGTTCCATCGTTTACAGGTAGCATGACACATAAGCAAAAAATATATGACACAGTATAATAATTAAAAAGGAGAGAGCACTTTCGTACTGACTGATGACAATGCCTCGTGATCAAGCCCATGTACTTCATTAAAAGGACCTTGAGGAATCGCCAACGAAGCCGCGACCTTCGTCCTCGAGCGTTTGCTCTGAGTGATGATCGACTAACAGTTGGTACCTGGTGCATTGTTGTCAAATGGTTGTTTTATTGAGCGCCATCGAGACATCTCTTTTGTTCGGTGTGGTGCCCACTTTGCATGGTCGGGCACCGCGGTATTAGTCCACACAAAGCTCCAAACTCGCGAGCTACTTCACTTGTTGCAAATCTATCTATCTAGTATAGTCACCTAAAACTCTAAGCCCGTGGAAAGAGAGCCTTCTGGTTGATCGGCGCTATGACGTGTGTGGGCCCATGTTGTAAGCCAGAGTGGGCTTGTTTACCGCCTGGGCTTAACGCGTGTCCTTGTTTTACCGCCGCTCATGCGCCGCACATCAGGATTCAGTAGGGAGGGGAAATCGGTGGTGTGCCCGGCGCGCGTGCGGCTGAGACGGCGGTCGGTGTCGGCACTGCGGCAGCATCCTAAGCGCATCTCCAGTCGTTCGGCCCTAGGGGCGTGAAATAGCGCCGTCTGGGGGCCAACCGGCGATAAAATCGGCGTGGGACGGTATGGTTCTCAGTCGCCGACCCGAGATCGTCCCCCAGACGCCAATTTCGGCCCACTTTCGACGTAAATTGACCCAATTACGGCCCTATTTCGGCGTGCTCGGCACAAATTCAACACAAACTATTTTTTACACATAGTTCATCACAGAAATCAATACAAATCAAATAGCTTGACAAGTCAAACTCATAATTTGAACACAAATAAAAACTCATATTTCATCACAAGTCGAGCTAGATGTTGCCCTTGAGCCTCCATAGATGCTCCACCAGATCGTGCTGCAGTTCTTGATGCACCTGTGGGTCTCGGATCTCCTGACGCATATTGAGGAAGGCAGTCCAGGTTGCCGGTAGCTGGTGATCAACTTGGGCAAGAGGACCCTGCCTGTAATATGGTTCAGTGTCAAACACTGGCTCTTCCTGCTCGCTCTCAATGATCATGTTGTGCATTGCTCGCGAACAGGCCGGCCAGAGCGGCGAGGGTCATGAGGTGTTCTTCGTCCTGGGCGTCGGCATCGGCTTCCTGTTGGAAATATGCCCTAGAGGCAATAATAAAGTGGTTATTATTATATTTCCTTGTTCAAAATAATTGTTTATTATCCATGCTATAATTGTATTGATTGGAAACTCAAATACATGTATGGATACATAGACAACAACATGTCCCTAGTAAGCCTCTACCGGACTAGCTCGTTGATGAAAGATGGCTATGGTTTCCTAGTCATAGACATGAGTTGTCATTTAATAACGGGATGGACAAGACCCAAACTATAAGCACAACATATGATCGTATCAAGTTTATTGCTATCGTTTTCTGCATGTCAAGTATCTATTCCTATGACCATGAGATCATGCAACTCACTGACACCATAGGAATACCTTGTGTGTATCAAATGTCGCAACGTAACTGGGTGACTATAAAGGTGCTCTACAGATATCTCCAAGGGTGACTGTTGAGTTGGCATGGATCAAGACTGAGATTTGTTGCTCCGTATGATGGAGAGGTATCTCAGGGCCCACTCGGTAATACAGCATCACAATGAGCTTGCAAGCAATGTGACTAATGAGTTAGCCACGGGATCTTGTATTACGAAACGAGTAAAGGGACTTGCCGGTAACGATATTGAACTAGGTATGGCGATACTGACGATCGAATCTCGGGCAAGTAACATACCGATGGACAAAGGGAACTGCATACGGGATTATCTGAATCCTTGACATCGAAGTTCGACTGATAAAGATCTTCATAGAATATGTAGGAACCAATATGGACATCCAGGTCCCGCTATTGGTTATTGACCGTAGAGGTGTCTCGGTCATGTCTGCATAGTTCTCGAACCCGCAGGGTCTACACACTTAATGTTTGGTGACGATATAAATATAGTTGAGTTGTTATGGTGGTGACCTAAGGTTGTTCGGAGTCCCGTATGAGATCCCGGACATGATGAGGAACTCCGGAATGGTCCGGAGGTGAAGATTAATATATAGAACGAAGGGTATAGGAGTCCGGAAGTGTTCCGGGGGTACCAAGTTATGACCAGGAGGACCGAAAAGAGTTTCGGGGGCCCAGACAAGTGTTGGGGGGCCTAGTGGGCCAAGGGAGGGGGGCAAACCAGCCCACAAGGGGTTGGCCGCACCCCCCTCACCCTATCCCATGCGGCCAAGGGAGGGGAGCCCACCTAGGGCAGGCGCCCCACCTGGCTTGGGAGGCAAGCCACCCTAGGGTTTCCCTAGGGGCGCCCCCATCTGTGGTGGCCGCCCCCCTAGGGGAAACCCTAGGGCGCCCCTCCTCCTCCCTTCCCCCTATATATAGACGGGTAGAGGAAGGGCAGCCACACCCAAGTACGGCACGGCACTGCCCTTCCTCTCCCTAGTAGTTCCTCTCTTTCTCTGCATTGCTTAGCGAAGCTCTGCCGAGATTGCTCCACCACCGCCGCCACCACAACATCGTGCTGCCGGGAACTCGAGCTACTACTTCACCATCGCTCGCTGGATCCAGGATGTGAAGGCATCATCAAGCCGTACATGTGTTGAACGCGGAGGTGCCGTCTGTTCAGCACTGGATCGGGAGTTCATGGATGAATCTTGATTGGATCGCGAAGACGTTCGACTACATCAACCGTGTTTGTTAACGCTTCCGCTTAGCCATCTACAAGGGTATGTAGATCCAATCTATCCTCTCGTAGATGTGCATCTCCTAGATTGATCTTGGTGAGCGTAGGAAATTTTTTGTTTCCCATGCAACGTTTCCCAATAGTGGCATCATGAGCTAGGTCTATGCGTAGATGACATCACGAGTAGAACACAAAGGAGTTTGTGGGCGTTGATATTCAGATTGCTTCCTTTCATAGTCTTTTCTTGATTCAGCGGTATTGTGGGATAAAGCGGCCCGGACCAACTTTACATGTCCACGTACATGAGACCGGTTCCATCGACTGACATGCAACTTGTTGCATAAAGATGGCTGGTGGGTTTCTGTCTCTCCCACCTTAGTTGAATCGGATTCGACAAAGGCGGTCCTTGTAGAAGGTTAAATAGCAACTTGCATATCACCGTTGTGGCTTTGCGTAAGTAAGAACTGTTCTTGCTAGTTACCCTTAGCAGCCACGTAAAACATGCAACAACAAAGTAGAGGACGTCTAACTTGTTTTTGCAGGGTATGTTGTGATATGATATGGCCAAAAACATGATGAGATATATTTGATGTATAATATGATCATGTTTTGTATAGTTTATCACGACTTGCATGTCGATAAATATGGCAACCGGCAGGAGCCATAGGGTTGTCTTTAATTATTGTATGACCTGCGTGTCAATCATTAAGCGCTATGTAATGCTTTATTTTATCGCTAAACAGTAGCAATAGTAGTAGAAGCATGGTTGGCGTGACAACCCCGATGGCGACACGATGATGGAGATCATGACGATGGAGATCATGGTGTCATGCCAGTGACGATGGAGATCATGCCGGTGCTTTGGAGATGGAGATCAAAATCACAAGATGATGGCCATATCATGTCACTTATGATTTGCATGTGATGTTAATCCTTTTATGCCTCTTATTTTGCTTAGGACGACGGTAGCATTATAAGGTGATCCCTCACTAAAATTTCAAGATAAAATTGTGTTCTCCCCAAGTGTGCACCGTTGCGAAAGTTTGTCGTTTCGAAGCACCACGTGATGATCGGGTGTGATAGACTCTACGTTCACATACAACGGGTGCAAGCTAGTTTTGCACACGCGGAACACTTGGGTTAAACTTGACGAGCCTAGCATATACAGACATGGCCTCGGAACACAATAGACCGAAAGGTCGAACATGAGCCATATAGTAGATATGATCAACATGGAGATGTTCACCATTGAAACCACCTCATCTCACGTGATGATCGGACTTGGGTTGGTGAATTTGGATCATGTTACACTCGGATGACCGGAGGGATGTCAATTTGAGTGGGAGTTCTTAAGTAATATGATTAATTGAACTTATTATGTTGAACAATAGTCTAAGTTACCTTTGCAAATTATTTTGTAGATCAATGGCTCGCGCAGTAGCTTCCTTGAATTTCAATGCGTTCCTAGAGAAAGCTAACCTGAAAGATGATGGAAGAAACTTTGTGGACTGGGCCCGTAATCTGAGGATTATCCTCACGGCTGCCCAAAAGTCTTATGTCCTTGATGCACCGCTTGGTGCGCCATCCCCTCCAGCGACTGTGGACGTTGTGAACGCCTGGCAGTCGCGTGTTGATGACTACTCAATAGTTCAGTGCGCCATGTTGTATGGCTTAGAACCGGGACTTCAAATGTGTTTTGAACGTCATGGAGCATATGAGATGTTCCAGGAGTTGAAGTTTATTTTTGAGAAAAAATGCCCGGATCGAGAGGTATAAGACCTCCGATAAGTTCTATGCTTGCAAGATGGAGGAGAATAGCTCTGTCAGTGAGCACATACTCAGAATGTCTGGGTATTACAACCGTCTGGCTGAGTTAGGAGTTGAGCTCCCGCCTGAGGCGGTCACTGACAGGGTTCTTCAATCGCTACCACCTAGCTACAAGAGCTTTGTGTTGAACTATAACATGCAAGGGATGAACAAGTCAGTCTCCGAGCTATACGCGATGCTGAAAGTCGCGGAGTCATACATCCAGAAGGAGCATCAAGTGTTGATGGTCAATAAAACCACTAGTTTCAAGAAGAGCAAGGGAAAGAAGGGTAACTTCAAGAAGAGTGGCAAAACAGTTGCTCCTCCTGTGAAGAAACCTAAGGCTGGACCCAAGCAGGAAACTGAGTGCTTCTATTGCAAGGGAACTGGCCACTGGAAGCGGAATTGCCCCAAGTATCTGGCCGACAAGAAGGGGGCCAACGTCAACAAAGGTATATGTGATATACATGTTATTGATGTGTACCTTACCAGCCCTTGTTGTAGTGCCTGGGTATTTGATACCGGTGCGGTTGCTCACATTTGCAACTCTGAATAGGAACTACGAAATAGATGAAGGCTGGCGAAGGCCGAAGTGACGATGCGCGTGGGAAATGGTTCCAAGGTTGATGTGATCGCCGTCGGCACGCTCGCTCTTTGATTACCATCGGGATTAGTGATAAACCTGAATAATTGTTATTTAATGCCTGTGTTGAGCATGAACATTATATCTGGATCTTGTTTAATGCGAGACGGTTACTCATTTAAATCAGAGAATAATGGTTGTTCTATTTATATGGGTAATATCTTTTATGGTCATGCACCCATTGTGAGGGGTTTATTCTTATTGAATCTCGATAGCGATGATACACATGTTCATAACATTGATGCCAAAAGATGTAGAGTTGATAATGATAGTACCACTTTCTTGTGGCACTGCCGCTTAGGTCATATTGGTGTAAAGCGCATGAAGAAACTCCATGCTGATGGACTTTTGGAGTCACTTGATTTTGAATCACTTGACACATGCGAACCATGCCTCATGGGCAAGATGACTAAAACCCCGTTTTCCGGAACTATGGAACGGGCAAGTGACTTATTGGAAATCATACATACTGATGTGTGCGGTCCGATGAGTGTTGACGCGTGTGGTGGATATCGTTACTTTCTCACCTTCACCGATGATTTGAGTAGATATGGGTATATTTACTTAATGAAACATAAGTCTGAAACGTTTGAAAAGTTCAAGCAGTTTCAGAGTGAAGTTGAGAATCATCGTAACAAGAAGATCAAATTCCTATGATCTGATCGAGGGGGAGAGTATCTGAGTTATGAGTTTGGCAATCACTTAAGACAATGTGGAATTGTTTCACAATTGATGCCACCTGGAACACCACATCGTAATGGTGTGTCCGAACGTCGTAATCGTACCTTATTGGATATGGTGCGCTCTATGATGTCTCTTGCCGATTTGCCACTATCGTTTTGGGGTTATGCGTTAGAGACAGCTGCATTCACTTTAAATAGAGCACCATCTAAGTCCATAGATACGACACCGTATGAACTTTGGTTTGGCAAGAAATCTAAGCTGTCGTTTCTTAAGGTTTGGGGTTGCGATGCTTATGTCAAAAGGCTTCAGCCAGAAAAGCTCGAACCCAAAGCGGACAAATGAGTCTTCATAGGATACCCAAAAGAGACGGTTGGGTATACCTTCTATCTCATATCCAAAGGCAAAGTGTTTGTCGCTAAGAATGGGTCCTTTCTCGATAAAGAGTTTCTCTTGAAAGAATTGAGTGGGAGGAAGATATAACTTGATGAGGTTATTGAACCTTCACTTCAACCTGAGAGTAACACAACGCAGAAAGATGTTTCTGTGGCACCTACGACAGTTGAAGAGGAAGCTAATGATAGTGATCATGAAGCTTCGGATCAAGTTACCATCGAACCTCATAGGTCGACAAGGATACACACTACTCTTGGGTGGTACGGTAACCCTGTCTTAGAGGTCATGTTGTTGGACAACGATAAACCTACGAGCTATGGAGAAGCGATGGTGGGCCTGAATTCCAACAAATGGTTAGAGGCCATGAAATCCGAGATGGGATCCATGTATGAAAACAAAGTATGGACTTTGGAAGTATTACCTGAAGGGCAAAAGTCCATTCAAAATAAATGGATCTTCAATAAGAAGACGGACGCGGGCGGTAATGTCACCGTCTACAAAGCTCGACTTGTGACGAAGGGGTTTTCACAAGTTCAAGGAGTTGACTACGATGAGCCTTTTCTCACCCGTAGTGATGCTTAAGTCCGTTAGAATCATGTTAGCAATAGCTGCATTTTTTGATTATGAAATCTGGCAGATGGATGTCAAAACAACGTTCCTTAACGGTTTCCTTAAGGAAGAGTTGTATATGATGCAACCGAAAGGTTTTGTCGATCCAGAGAATGCTGACAAAGTATGCAAACTCCAGCGATCCATTTATGGACTGGTGCAAGTATCTCAGAGTTGGAATCTTCGCTTTGATGAGGTGATCAAAGTGTTTGGGTTTATACAAGTTTACAGAGAAGTTTGTATTTACAAGAAAGTGAGTGCGAGCTCTATAGTGTTTCTAGTGTTATATGTGGATGACATATTGCTGATTGGAAACAATATAGAACTTTTGGAAAACGTGAAGGAATATTTGAACAAGAGTTTTTCAATGAAGGACCTAGGAGAAGCTGCTTTCATATTAGGCATCAAGATCTATAGAGATAGATCGAGATGCTTGATAGGACTTTCACAAAGCACATACCTTGATGAGATTTTGAAGAAGTTCAAAATGGATCAGTCCAAGAAGGGGTTCTTGCCTGTTTTGCAAGGTGTGAAGTTGAGTCAGACTCAATGCCCAGAGACTACAGAGGATAGAGAAAAGATGAGTGTCATCCCCTATGCTTCTGCCATAGGCTCTATTATGTATGCGATGCTGTGCACAAGACCAGATGTCAGCCTTGCCATAAGTATGGCTGGAAGGTTTCAAAGTAATCTAGGAATGGAACACTGGACAGCAGTCAAGAATATCCTTAAGTACCTGAAAAAGACTAAGGAAATATTTCTCGTTTATGGAGGTGATCAAGAGCTCGTCGTAAAGGGTTACGTCGATGCAAGCTTTGACATTGATCCAGATGACTCTAAGTCTCAAACCGAATACATATATGTTCTGAATAGGGCAGCGGTAAGCTGGTGCAGTTCCAAGCAAAGCGTGGTAGCCGATTCTACATGCGAAGCGGAGTACAAAGCTGCCTCGGAGTCAGTGGAGGAAGGTGTCTCGATGAAGCAGTTCATGACATATCTTGGAGTTGTACCCAGTGTACTGAACCTAATGACTCTCTTCTGTGACAACACTGGTGTCATTGCTCTAGCCAAGGAACCAAGGTTTCACAAGAGGACCAGACACATAAAGCGACGCTTCAATTCCATCTGCGATGCGGTCAAGGAGGAGCACATAAACATTTGCAAAGTACATACGGATCTCAATGTTGCAGATCCGTTGACTAAACCTCTTCCACGGGCAAAACATACCAGAACTCTATGGGTGTTAGATTCATTACCATGTAATACTAGATTATTGACTCTAGTGCAAGTGGGAGACTGTTGGAAATATGCCCTAGAGGCAATAATAAAGTGGTTATTATTATATTTCCTTGTTCAAGATAATCGTTTATTATCCATGCTATAATTGTATTGATTGAAAACTCAAATACATGTGTGGATACATAGACAACAACATGTACCTAGTAAGCCTCTACCGGACTAGCTCGTTGATCAAAGATGGCTATGGTTTCCTAGTCATAGACATGAGTTGTCATTTGATAACGGGATCACATCATTAGGACCATGATGTGATGGACAAGACCCAAACTATAAGCATATCATATGATCGTATCAAGTTTATTGCTATCGTTTTCTGCATGTCAAGTATCTGTTCCTATGACCATGAGATCATGCAACTCACTGACACCATAGGAATACCTTGTGTGTATCAAACGTCGCAACGTAACTGGGTGACTATAAAGGTGCTCTACAGGTATCTCCAAGGGTGACTGTTGAGTTGGCATGGATCAAGATTGGGATTTGTCGTTTCGTATGACGGAGAGGTATCTCAGGGCCCACTCGGTAATACAGCATCACAATGAGCTTGCAAGCAATGTGACTAATGAGTTAGCCACGAGATCTTGTATTACGGAATGAGTAAAGAGACTTGCCTGTAACGAGATTGAACTAGGTATGGCGATACCGACGATCGAATCTCGGGCAAGTAACATACCGATGGACAAAGGGAACTGCATACAGGATTATCTGAATCCTTGACATCGAGGTTTGACCGATAAAGATCTTCGTAGAATATGTAGGAACCAATATGGACATCCAGGTCCCGATATTGGTTATTGACCGTAGAGGTGTCTCGGTCATGTCTGCATAGTTCTCGAACCCGCAGGGTCTACACATTTAACGTTTGGTGACGATATAAGTATAGTTGACTTGTTATGGTGGTGACCGAAGGTTGTTCGGAGCCCCGGATGAGATCTCGGACATGACGAGGAACTCCGGAATGGTCCGGAGGTGAAGATTGATATATACGACGAAGAGTATCGGAGTCCGGAAGTGTTCCGAGGGTACCAAGTTATGACCAGAAGGATCGAAAAGAGTTTCGGAGGCCCCCGACAAGTGTTAGGGGGGCCTAGTGGGCCAAGGGAGGGGGGCAAACAAGCCCACAAGGGGCTGGCCTCACCCCCCTCAACCCATCCCATGCGGCCAAGGGTAGGGAGCCCACTTAGGGCAGGCACCCACCTAGCTTGAGGGGCAAGCCACCCTAGGGTTTCCCTAGGGGCGCCCCCATTTGTGGTGTTCGCCGCCCCCCAAGGGGAAACCCTAGGGCGCCCCTCCTCCTCCCTTCAGTGGCGGTGCCAGGATCGAAACCTTGTGATGTCAAGATTTTTAAATGAAAATTTTTGTTGACAAATTAAACAGTAACAAAAAATACCATACTTTACTGTGAACACATTTATTGTAGCACCCCTTTGTGGTCATGCATATTTTCATATTTGTTTGTGTGATGTCATCGGTACTACACTGAAATACCGGGTTTCGACATAAGTAATGAGACACCGATACAAGAAAACGTCGCTTATTCCGTTGCCCAGATTAGACTTGGTATATTTCATTTTCATCACCAAAAATGCAATACTTATTCAAATAAAAACAATATCTTACTACTTAAAATTGCTAGCGCGTGAGAGAGAAAAAAAATGAAAGATAAGGAAGACTATTGCAGCGCCGGCAAACAAAACTTACAAATAAAAGTGGAAGAGTGGAGGGCCTCGACCTGGTGTTGAATCGGATACAGAGTGCCGACTAGTATATCAGTATTGATCAAGGCGATGGACAATACTGTGTGCATCTGTCTGCCGGTGGGTCGCTCGCGGCTCGCCGGACGAACGGAGGTGGCCGTGCCTCACATCTCACGGCCAGATCAGAGGCCAGATCGGAGATCGCCAGCGCCGGCCAAAAGATGGGAATACGATACGGTGCGGCGGCTGTACCGGTCATAAGAGAGGCATGCAGCAGTAGCAGGAGAAAACGGAGAAAATGAAGGAGATCACGTGATTTAGGCCTTCTTCTTAATATATGGCCCAGTGGCCCAACTAGTTGTTAGAAGAATAGCAGATAATACATGGGCCCGTGTAGTCAAATTCCAATTTTCGTTCGTTCACTATCGTGGTATGCGGACTGGTGGGTCAACGACGTACGAAAAGCCTGTGTAGTCAATCGACAACACAGGTATAACGTGGCTTCGCCACTGCCTCCCTTCCCCCTATATATATATATATATATAGAGGGGTAGAGGGAGGGCAGCCACACTCAAGTACGCCACGACTCGCTGCTCTTCCTCTCCCTCGTAGTTCCTCTCTTTCTCTGCGTTGCTTATCGAAGCTCTGCCGAGATTGCTCCATCACCATCGCCGCCACGCCGTCGTGCTGCCGGGAACTCGAACTACTACTTCACCATCGCTTGCTGGATCAAGGAGGTGAAGGCGTCATCAAGCCGTACGCGTGTTGAACATGGAGGTGCCGTCCGTTCGGCACTGGATCGGGAGTTCATGGACGGATCATGATTGGATCGCGAAGACGTTCGACTACATCAACCGCGTTTCTTAACGCTTCCACTTAGCGATCTATAAGGGTATGTAGATCCAATCTCTCCTCTCGTAGATGTGCATCTCCTAGATTGATCTTGGTGAGCGTAGGATTTTTTTTTCCCATGCAACATTTCCCAACACTTCCTCCTCCAGCAGCGCCGTGAACGCCTCCTCGTCGTTGGAGTCCATCGCATAGCAGACAAATCGCCGAACACCTGGCGGGCGTGGTAGGCGCGCAGCCGCCCGTATCCCCGCTTGTGTGGCCAGAGCGCCCGGAAAAGCTTGCCTAGGAGCAGGGTGGAAGCTGCCGCGGTGAACCCTCTCTTTCTCGGCGGGGAAATGGCCTTTCTAGCGGCGGTGGGCAGGTGGGCGGTGCCGGATCGGCATGGCGGCGACAGGTGTAGTGCGCGCGGTGGGCAAATCTGGAGGTGAAAAAAAAACGTTGTTCACCTGACAATGGTGGCCCATGCGCCGTTTTTCCTTCAGCCGGAGCCCCCATGCGCCCCCAGTGCACTAGGTTCGGCCTGGGATCGCCGGGCCAAAAATTGAGCCGAACCGGCGGAAATCGGCGTCCTGGGGGCGCGACTTTTGGGATTTTTCTGCGCCGGCGGAAAAAAACACGCCCTGGGGGCCTGTTGGGGGCACGGCTGGAGATGCTCTTAGGGCGGGTGGGCGGGGTTGTTCCGACGGGAGCCATTCCAGCTCCCCCCATCAGGCTCTCCTCGCATCATCTTGGGAGCCACCCCGCCTATGCCTGCATCTCCTCGCCTTCGTTCTGCGGTCCATAGTCCAGCAAGTGCCCGACGAGTAATCTCTCATCTCCCCGCTTTGCTTTTCTCCTCGCCACGCTCCTCCGTGAGGAGCTAGAACAACATCATACTACCGGGAAATGATGATGCGTCCAAATGCCTTGGTGTCAAGATCCCAGGACATGGGCTCACGTCCATTTCCCTCCTTGACTCCCCTGCTTCCACAAGCCTGCCTCAATGGTCTGTCCCTGGTACCACAAAGGCCAAAGAGCGCCCGCCATCCTCGGTGACTTAGATGTCGTAGGGCCTAGTTAGGGGCTATAGGTTGTTCCCAATATCTTCCTCGCTTGTGTAGAGGAGGGAGTTGGGGGACGAGAGGGGCTGAAGTGTTGGACGGCTGGAGGTAGAGAGGTAGCAATAGATTAGGGAGGTGTAGAAGAAGTGGTAGGAGGTGATGTTTTTCCTTCCCTTATTTTGCAATTTCTCCTCTCCCGTCCCTCAAATATTTAATGATGTTTTCTATTACTATTAATTTTCTCCATTTATCTCTAGCATGGTGTCAAAACTTGTTTTCAGTTCAATTACCATTTGTCATTGAACAAGAAGATTTACAGGAACATTTGGTCCCAGTGCTAGTGGTGAATGATGATATAAAGTATACACATTCCTCTCACAATGTATCTCTGAAAAAATCAATAGAAATGGGTGTTTTCTCGACTACCGATTGACATATACTCTATCTTCAGACTTCAGTATACATGGTTGTTCTGACAATGGCCATTTGTCGTTATACTGTGTGATTTTCCATGAACTATCCTATTAAGGTACATAATTTAAATACTTGAATTATCTGGTAATGGCCATTCTGAATAAGCCTCGCTAAAAAATTATTTCAGTAACATACCTAGCTATATAATTGCTTTCCTTTTGAGCTCATAACTGTTTGGTGCAGTAAGAGACTTCACTTTGTGCAGTGTAAGTCTTTATTGTATAAAAATGTAATTTGGCTTCCGATATATTCCCAACTGAATAGTTGCATGGATTGTTTGATATACTCAGGTTTATCTTAGATAGTGTTAACAAGCCAGAGAAAACAGTCTTTGCGTCAAATAAAAAGAATCAAGAGCAGAGGTGAACAAATTGGTGTCGACATTAAAATTAAAAATCCAAGCCATGATTCTTTGGGGAGAAGTAGGATATGTTTCTAAGTCACGCTAGAATTAGTAAATTTGTTTACTTTAGAGGACTTGGAGAAAAACAAGGCAACCGATAAGGCAGTGGTTGAAGGTGATCTAGAGTTTAAGGTAGTTGTGAAGTTCAGATTGCTACTTATGCTACCCGTTTATTATGTATACATTTTTCTCAAGGCTGGCCGTTGATCAGTGCACTGAGTTAACTTTTCTATACCAACTAATAAAGTACAGATTGCTTCTGCCCGTTCACCGTCAGCGTTTTTATAAAAAATCCTCTCTGTTTTGAGGTAATTAACCTGCCATCCACATTTAAGTGAGAAAACAAACCTTTTTTACTATTTTACAGAAAACCCCTTCCTTTTCTGATAAATAACCTGCACTCCACCATTAAGTGATAGAAAATGAATAATTTTTTGTGTTTTAGTGAAAAACCCCCTATTGTTTGTATAATTAACCCGCAGTCCACTAGAACAAATAATACTTTTTTATATACCCATATCTTTTAAACCCTAACTCCAATTTTAACATGTTATATATGAAATTTGGTTACAAAAATGTGTAGAATATGAAGGATGTTATATTTTACCTGTTAAATATTTTTGAAATGCTATTTAGGATGCAATCTTAATCAACAACGCACGATCCATCTTTCTTTTGTACTGACACCGACCCGGATTGCAATGAACACCTCATCAAAGCCAAATTGGAGACAAAAAAACTGTCGATAACCGTGCATGTACGCCTCGGCGAAATCTTGCATGAAAAAAAAAATCAGATTTCTTATCTTATTCTGAGAGAGAGAGAGAGAGAGAGAGAGAGATGGCTCGGCAAGACCTATTGGGGTCTTAGTCATGGTTATTGGGTTAGGACCGTGCAGTATTTTCTTCTCCCGTTGCAACGCATGGGCTCTTTTGCTAGTATTATACTATGTACTCATGCAGGTTCTAATGAAACCAGACAATTCATATTCCCTCTAATCTTAGTTTTGTTTATGTTTTCACAAAACAGAGAAGAGAGTCTACATGTTCTTGCAAGATGCAGTGGTGTTGCTGACAAGAACAATCTTATCTCATGATACAAGGAACAAGACATCCTTGTAGATTGGATGTCAGGTTTAACGGATTATCAAGCCGCAATATTATGTTGCGTTGTTAGCACCGTTGTTGTGTACCTCATAAGTTGGCATTCTCATCTTAATTCGCTCGTTCAATCCAGTATGGTCAGGGTCGTTTCAGAAGCTGGTGGTTTAAGAGACACCAGCAAGGAACATAATCGAGAAACTACACTCTTCCAAGATCTGAAATAGAAAAAGAGCGAGTTGTTTATCATTTATGGTGCAAGGCATTCCAATTTCATTACGTACAACAAGAGCTCATCGAATGTTGCACCATTGGTATGAAGTACGAGTTCCAGTTCATCGGGCACATCAAAATGTCATCGATCTTAGTGTTTCCTCAATGTAAATATCAATGGTTTTAGATTTTGGATATGTATAGAATACGTCTATTTTACATCCTGAAGTTTGGTTTGACGACAGTTCAACCCTCAGCAACAAAACCAGGAATCTAGCAATCTTGGCTTTTACATTTAGGATCTGCTATTCAAATTGTACATGCTCATCTATGTGTCAGTTTAACATGGCAAATAAAAGGATAAGCTAACAACATATGAAATTGAAGAAGAACCATGTATTTTTTACACACTGGGAATTCATTTTTTACACTTCCTAACATAGTGCTTCCATGTCGCTTTCAAGTCTCACATTCTTCTATTGAAACAGGTTGAACTTGGGGTAATCGCCGATCAAAATCTACAAGCATTTAATCACTGGAAACTTAATCTTTATGCGAACTTTTGGGCTTATGGGTTTCTAAGGCAATGGTCTACCACTGAGTAAAGGTATGATGGTCTTATTTTCTACTTAATTGATTGTAAGGTAAGATGGAACCTTTTATTTATTATTGCTTCACTACAAAAAGAAGACACATCCGTGACATTATGGCCCGAACGAAAACTTTTTCTGTCATGATTATGACACTTCTATGATAATAATTGTGACAAAAACACGTATCATCGTAGATCTAGTGGGATCCTACTTCTATGACAAAAAATCATGACAGAAATTGGGCTTTTCACCCTGGGCGGGCCGGAGACGCGCCTGCATGACATTCTTTTGGCCGTCCATGACGGGAAAAATCGTGGTATAAGCAAGGGCGAGGAAAATTTTGGGGAGTTCCCGGTTACGCTGGATGGTGGAGGCCGAGCAATGCACTATGGTTTGCGTGTTTCTCTCGTACATACGTGTGTGTGTGTGCGAGGCATTGGCTCTAACTGAACCCGAGCGAGGCGTTCGCTTACTAAACCCGAGCGATTGCACTAGCTACATTACTGAACCCGAGTGATTGTCTCTTGGCTGTTAACTGAACCCGAGCGATTCCTTCGCTGTCGACTGAACCCGAGCGATTTCTTCACTGCTGCTGCTAACTAAACCTGAGCGAGATCGCTGCTGCTGCTTACTGAAGCCGATTGATCCCTCGGGCAAGACGTAGCCAGCTGGTGTTGGGTTGGCTCTCAATGAACAGTGACTGTTACTACCATGCACGCGATACGTAGAATGAGTCGAGCCGGTTGGTTGGCTGTGGATGAATAGTTCCCTGTGGGGGTTGGATGAATAGGACCCCATGGTAGTAGCCGGTTGCCGCTGGATGAACATGACCCCGAGGAGGCCGCCGCACCCCCAACCGGTTGGGGGTGGATGAACAGGACCCCGTGAAGGCTGGATGAACAGTAGCCGGTGGAGGCTGGAGGAAGTCGACGATGGATGAACAGTATCCCGTGGAGGCTGGAGCGAGGTAGTAGACGGTGGATGAACAGTAGCCCGTAGAGTCCTGTTTTGCGGTATGCCACACCCCTTCTGATGAACAAGACCCCATTTTGACAGTAGGCGCTCGAACAGAAGTCCGTTTCCTCCGTTTTGCGGTACGCCAGACCCCTCCCGATGAACAGGATCCCGTTTCTACTATAGGTGGTCAAACAGAAGGTTGTTTCCTTTGTTTTGCGGTACGCCAGACCTCGTTTCGGCTGTTTCATCCAAACAAGTTGGCTCCCAATGAACAAGACGCATTTTGACTCAGTCTGCTTGGCTCCCGATGAACACGACGCATTCCGACCCAGTCGATTGCCTCCCGATGAACACAATGCTGTTTCTCCATTCCGGCCCAGCCGGTTGGCTGCAGATGAACCAGACGTCATTGCTGCCGTCCATATACGTGAGTACACGTTCGAGACCACGCCCGTATGTACGTACGTGGCCGTATTTTTGCCTTGTGGATGTATGTATGTGTACACGATTTAGATGGGACTGCCTGAACTGCTACGTCAGGGGCTCTACTACGACATGTGCTGCTACTTACTCGGCCACAATTCTTCGTTACAGAGAGACCGATGGACCAGTATGTACGTATACGTTTGCGACTAGATAGATAACCATACATACGCTTTGACCTGGTAGGTCCCAACTGCCAGGGGGATAAGTACGCACATCCTTGCATGCAAAGATATATCTGGTGGGTCCCATGTGTCATGGGGAGGAATCATATTTTTTCGCGTAATAAGGAGACACTTCATTGCATGCGAAAATGTAGCTGGTGGGTCCCAGCTGTCAAGGGGAGGAAACATTTTTTTTTGCTTAATTAGGAGGAACTTTCCTTGCGTGCGACCATGGACCTCGTGAGTCCCAACTGTCAGCCTCTCCACGTACGTTCCTCTTACGATGACTCTCGTTTATTGACCACGCCGCGCCGAGCGCATCAAGGCGGTGGACGATGGCGAGGCCCCGGAAAGGAACGACCCGAAGATGGGGAAGATGCGACAGTGGAGTCGCAACCGGAGAGGAGTATGACGTACGAGGGTTGACTGGTTCGGTGTGGCCTGGGGCTGCAATCGGTAGAGAATAACAGTAGGGATGGAGGGATGGCCTGGCCGGCTGTGGAGTAGCGCTTCGCAGCGAGACGTGCGAAGCAGCGCTGCTGGCCACCGGAGGCGGGAGCAGGAGGTCCCGCCGGTGTTGGAGGAAGAAGACGAGAGATTGAAGATACATGCCGGCCGTTGGATGTACAGCCAACGACTACATATGTCAGAATCATTTTGTTGACTAATTTGGCAATGCCTTCCTAATGGCCCACATGTTAGGCTCCTTGCATGCAAAGATATAGCTGGTGGGTCCTAGCTATCAGGGGGAGGAATATTTTTTTGCCCATAATAAGGAGGCACTTCGTTGCGCGCGAAGATGTAGTTGATGGGTCCCAGCTGTCAGGGAGAGGAAACATATTTTTCGCGTAATAAGGAGGCACTTCCTTGCGTGCGAAGATGTAGCTCGTTGGTCCAAGCTGTCAGGGGAGGAATAATATTTTTTCCGCGTAATAAGGAGCCAGTTGGATGCGTGCGTCCATGAACAGGTGCGTCCCAATTGTCAGCCTCTCCACATACTGTCCTCTTTCAATGACTCCAATTTGTTGACCATGTAGCGCCAAGCGCACCAAGGCGGTGGATGACGGCAAGGCCCCAGACGAGAATGAGCATGAGATAGGAAGAAGCGGCAGTGGAGTCGCAGACACTATGAGGGTTAACTTGTTCCAGTGTGGCGTGGGGATGCAATCGGTGGAGAATAATAGGAGGTGTGGAGGGATAGGCTGGCCGGCGGTGGAGTAGCGCTTCACAGCGATGCGTGCTAACAGAGCCGCTAGCCGCCGGAGGCCGGAGCAGGCGGTCCCGACGCCGCTGAAGAAAGAAGATGAGAGATTGAAGATGCATGCCGGCCATTGGATATAAATCCAATGGCTGTGGATGTCAGAATCATTTGTTGATTTAGTCGACAACGCCTTGCATAGGCTTCTACCTATTGGCCCACATGTCAGCCTGCAAAAATGTGGCACATATTTAACATTTTTTAAGAGAGAGAAACATATTTAACCCATATTTTCTAGAATTTATAGTCAATTTGCTGGGCTGGGTGAACAAATAATGTAGCGTTAATGCGATCCATTTAATTTTTTCTAAGAAATCACAACCCATTTGCACTTTCTTAAAATACACGAATTTGCTCGGCTTGTTGTAAATATAATGTTAGGTTACATGAAGCAATTAGTATCAAAAAATAAATCGGAGCTAAACATTTTATTATATATAAAATTATCTAATTAGCGAGTTATTGCTCAAAAGAAAAATGAGCGCGTTTTTGTGCGCAATCACCAGGATTTTCGTTGCCTTAGAGTCAGAAACAGCCAAGATTTTCCTTGCCAACTTTTATTAAACATTTATTTTTATAAGTTAATAAGACGTGGGATGTTTTTATAATGTTTTTATATGTTTCTATTAAATATACGATAATATATATATATATATATAATGTGGTTAGAAGGGAAAACATAAATTGGATCCGACATTTTTATTCTTATATATAGAAAAATAGAACAAAAATCTGCGTTCTGTTAAAAAAATTGGGATGTCGATGTTTAAGAAAAAATAAAACCTAGGCTGGGAGGCCCATAGGCCGGTACATACATGATGTACCTCAAAAAAATATGTTGAAAGTACAGTGTCGGTATGTCGTGGGCTGCGTATGTTATAAAACAAAACCTAAGCCGAGTTGATACTTGTTCGCCCTCTGAAAATATGATACGTGCCAGGTCCCCGGTACCCCTAAAAAAGCTTCCTGATTACAGTCTTCGTTGTAAATTATTTCGTTTATTGACTAGGTGGACAAACCCGTGGGCGTATACAACTAGGAGGAAGCTTTTTTTCAATGAGACACTTGCTTGCGTATGGCCATGGACCTGGTGGGTCCTGACTGCCAGCCTCTTGACATACAGTCCTCTCAGGATTCCTCTCGTTTGTTGAGCATGTTGACAACAACAGACGGCAGCGCCGCGGTGAACGCACAAAGCCGAAGGACGACGTCGTGGACATGGACGGGAACGAACCAGAGCCGGGGAAGACGCCTTAGAGTAGTGAAAAAGCGTGCCTTCATTCTTTCAAAAATACCGTGGTAGCCCGGTGGCTGCAGCCCTCTCACCTAAAATTGTATTGTCCGGGTTTGATTCCAACTTGTGCAGTTGAAAAATATCTAATTTTTTGCCTCAGCTATTACTGACATGTGGGTCCCGCCATGTCATATACACACACCACCTCCACCACTTGCTAAAATGTCATCCCTATTTTACCCATTTTTTCGCACACTCAACATTGGCTTGGCATTTGAAAAATAGTATATCTTTTTGACTATGCATCATATGAAGATGTGCTATACATGAATGTTGATCAACATGATGTTAGTTCCATTTTCGACCATTAATAAAATTTCCAACATTCCATTATCCATATTTGAAAAGTGCGTGTTGATTTAAATGCTCTGCCTCTGAAACATGCAGTTTCTTATCTAAAACTGAAACTTGCAGTTTCTTCTTTCAAAATCACTTGGACAGGCAGCCGTTGCCGGTGGTGGATTGGATGTCGTGCTTCTCCAATCCCCCAGCAGCGCGAGGGGGAGTAAGATGAAACTTCCGTCCCGTGTTGGCGGTTGGGGAATGGAGCGAATTGGATTTAAGATGGGGCAGGGGGCACGACACGAGGCAGCTTCACCGGCCCCTGAGTGGTAGCAGGCAGTCCGGACGCGTTGCTAGTTTGGGTGGCGGGAGAACAACCAGAGGGAAGACTGAAGAAGCACATCAGACATGATTGTTTTAGTGGATGGCTCTCGATGGCATATTATTATTTTTACTTGCGTCTGCACGATACAACTTGTATTTTTAGCCTCCGAGTCCGTGGCGGACCAGCAGCCCATTTGCTGGGCGGGCCAACCTAAAAAAAGCAGCACTTGATTTTTCATCAAGGCCCCAAAACAATGCAATACTATGTTTTTTTGAGGCCGAAAACATTATGGCGGAGGTTGAGCGGGGAGGGGGGAGACTGAGCAAAAAGATAAAAAAAAGAGCTGATGCGCCATTGCTACCCTGACAAGCAGGTGCCATTCTTCTCAGGACGACGGTGTGCCGTGTGACACTCACACGTCACAATCCCACAGTATACATTCTAACGAGTTCACACACAAGTACAACAGAAAAGGTAAACATTCAGATCAAACTCGGGTTCATAGGATACATTCATATTCATAGCCAACATTCACAATCAACAACTCAAAAGATTCATGTATAGACAAGTTCAGCATGTCTACGCATCCAAATGATTCATAGATCACAAGCCAATATTCATAGATAACATTCACAAAAAGATTCAGATATACACAAGTTCAGTATGTTTACGCATCCAAATGATTGAGAGAACACAACCAATATCATTCATCGACACACTTTAATTATGTATGGTACAGACTGGTAAGTGGTGTTCACTCGATGGTACTTCTTGCTAAAGTTGATGCTTATCTGAGCAACTTTCGAGTACATAAGAGGCAGCACGGACCATCTGAACTTTGCTGGTAGGTTTATACTCATGATAGTGGCCTTGATGCTGCGAGAGGTTTGAGCAACTTGGCCACTACTTTCGTCCAACTAGTTTACTAGCTCATCTTTGTCCTGTAGCTCACCAAAGTTCTACATTGCAGACAATAAATGAGGCAGTCGACAAAATGAACCACCTAAATTTTTTGTACAGTTCAACTAAAATGGAGCATCCCAGGCGTGCAGACTGGTTAAGTGCCATATGAATATATGTGTTTACCAACTTGTCTAGAATCTTTAGACTCCATGGCATACAGTTCGCTACCAGCATACGTGCCGATAACCAAAAAGCTTAAGTTGGGAGCAAAGACTGGATTGCGTTTTTCTAGGCTATGCGCCAAGCAATATTGTTGGTGTTCACTTTGGCACTTCTTCTTGTTAACATCGATGCTTGTCTGAGTGAACTTTGGAGTACATACCAACAGAATAATTATATGTCCATCTGATCTTTTTGTGCAGTTCTACTGAAATCGGCCAATGTAACGATTTGCCTACGAGTTCAGGCTCCAAGTTAGTCCTTTATGAAATTGGCCAACAGTAGCACAATACCAAATTACCAATAGATACGACAAGCACAATAATCAGGATGAAGACCGGTACCAACCTGTGTGAGGAAGCATATCAATTAGTACTTCCTTTGACTGGAAGCCGAGATAAGCGACTGACAGGAAAGGAAGGGAGTAGTCGAGGTAACGAACCACCCAAAGTTTTTGTGCAGCTCCACTGAAATCGAGCATCCCTGTTGGCACATATATTGAGAAAGTGAGATTACTGTAACAGTGGCACTAGTTGATGAAACATACACTAACAAACAAAAGCATCCTCATTATCTTAATGGGTAAAGTTAGCAACATAGTAGCCTTGCTTAAAGAGAGGTATTAGTTTATTTTATCAGTGCTAATTAGCTCAACACTCAAAGCATTGCCATGTATCAAAGATTGTAAAGATTTAACGTGCAAAGATAAAGGACTTTCTCATGACAATAGCAAAACAGTAGCACGATACAAATAGAGATGACATCACACTAATCTGGATGAAGGCCTTAGGCCGGTACCAATCCGAGCAAGGAAGCTTATTCAAGTAGTCCCAGGAGAGAAGATAAAGCACTGACTAGAATCATTCAATAATATATATTTCTGTGCACTTCCAATGTACGATTGACATCACTCTTGTTTACCAGTGGTGAGATTATATCGAGAGATTATCAAGAACTTCCACCAGAGTTAAAGCACTGGTTGGGATACAATTCATTGTATCATCTTCTGCAGTTCCACTAAAATGTACGATTGACACAACATGATCCCTGTTTGGACAAGTAGGGACAAGGTGAAACCTTCATTAGCTTAGTGAGGAAGGATAGAAAGACAATAGCATATTACTTTAACAGCAGCATCAAATCATGATGACAATACAGTAGCAAAACATTGGCTCATTGAACCAGTGGAAATAAATTGACATGCAAAACAATAGCATTACTATCTCGTGACACTACCAAGATCCCCTCCCTGCTCCACCACATGGTCCACCCGCACACACACACACGTACATGATTCAGCATGGGGTGCTACTAAAGAATTGTTTAACTCCGACAGGACAATTAGGCAGCAATTAATTAGTGCTGCTTAAGTACTCCTAATTGATTAATGACCTTGCAGGAGAGGCAACATAAGTGGAAGGGTTCCCGGAGGATCGTCTCACATGTGAGGCAGACGTTTTCGGATCCTTTGAATGGCCTCGACTGAGGCCTCGGCTTCAAGAAGATCACCTTGGCACTGTTGGTCGTGTAGGGTTGGGTCACACATGCATCCAGAATCCAGTTAATTAGTATGATGTGTTGTCAAGCCAAGTACTACTCTGCTACGTACTACAAGTGCATTTCTTCAAGTAAATTAATACTAGTAGCAACACAGCAATACAATACCACTAGCAAGATGTCAAGATAACATAGGACGGTACCAATGTGTGATCCTTCTTCATTTCCCTCTTCTTCTTCTTCATCGTCCTCCTTTTCTTTCTATGTTTCTCTTTCTCCCCACCTTGGTGAAACCAAGTACATGATTGTCCTTCAATGTCATATTTGGTTTTGTTAGTGAGGGAGTATAAGTCTACTAGTAAACAATAGCATTATTTTCTCATGGCAGTTGCAAAATATAGGTGAACACATGCATTAAATATCATTCTTACCTAAGGGAAGGTTAGGGTGCCAATATGGAGGATGAAGATTGGAACACAAATCTCCCTTTGTGCAGTTCCACTGAAATCAACCAACGGTTTCGGTGTGACATTGCAGTTAAACTGCACAAAGATCACTTCTTTTAAGAAGTATTTAGTGCAGTGCACTAAAAGGTCACAATACCAATGAGGTGAAATGGATATCCCTGTTTGCACAAATAGCTACAAAGGAAACAGTCAGAGTCTCAAATAATTACTGACAAAAACAATTGGTTAAACTTGTCATGATTTATAACATTGGCATGGCTTCATTTTACCAGGGGCAATAGATTAAGAACAACTAAATAGTTTCTATAAGGGCATGGGATAGTGGGTGCACCAGCGGTCGAGCACCATGTACGTAAATCAGGGCATAAAGGGGTGATTCAGAGTTTGTTGCCCCGAGATACAAACATCCAAGCAACATATCTGGGTTGGTCCCATTTTTGTTCACTTTAGCCACCTATTCGTATGTGTGGATAGCAAATTTAGTCCTGGTCATACCAGTATGTACAATGTTTCCCCTTTATTTCCGTTTTCGACCAAGAGACCGGTTGGATGACCAGTCCGTACTACTTTCACCCCATTTCTTTCCTGTTTGTACCAAGTCCTATGTACATACTACATCTTTCCCCCCTTTCTTTCCTGTTTGAACCAAGTACAAGATTTGACTCCATGAAGTAGCTTAGCTCTAGGAATAGAAAAAATAGGTGGCGTTGGACAATCCGATCGAGCCTAGCTACATGGCGGCCTGAAAGGTAGAAAATGATGCACATGCAGCGACGTAGCAAGCCAGGGAAGTAGAGCTAGGTCTGCTTCGAAGGAAGATATACCTGAAGGTCGTCGGGGTGTGCTATGTGGGGGGCAGGAGGCCGGATCCGCCCACACTACGGCAGCGACAAAGGGATTAGAGGACCTCCTGCACCGGCGCTTGGCCAGAGATAACGGTGCGGCCGGTCGTGGGTCTCCTCCCTTGCCATCGACGACGGCCTAAACGCTGCACCTCCTCCCCTTCCCCGCCGGAGGGGATGCATTTGGATTTGTAACCAGCGATGAGGATAGAAAGACAGTGTGACCATCGCTATCTTGTTTAGATCTGGAGAGGATGAGAGTGTGTGAATAGAGAAACTGATGAGCACATGGGTACATCATACATGACATTTCAGAAAAGTGCATAATTTAGTTGGAAAGAATTACTAAGCCGAATCAAGCAAACACATGGCCAGGTGAACGCTAACTTAAGTTCACACCACAATCTTGACCACATGGCTGCACTTTCATCTCCATTGTTGTTGGTTGAACTTAGGTATCACAGGGAAGAAATCCAACAACTTATGAGCTCTTGAAGCAACCGGTTTGGAGGAACACTTTTAAAGAAAACAAGTTTCAAGTGAAGCTGATGCTGTCATTTTTACCTCTGATATTTCATTGTGCCACACCCATGTGGTGGAGAGACGAGGCCATAGGGGGTACATCAACAGAAACTACATCAAATTATCTTTTCAATGCAAAAAACCTCACATCATTTGGAGTTGTGAGTCAAAAGTACTAGCCAATCTCGTGGAAGGTGTCCAGGCTGTCAAGGCTTCGCGAATTTTTGAGGAGCTCTCCAACAACTCCCAAAGTCCAAGGAAGCAATGCAAACCTGCTTACCATTGAAACCATTTTCACACCTAGCTAAGGGGGGTTGTCCCTGCTATAAAACTCCGGCCCAGTTCTTTTCACACAGGATTCTGCAGAATCAAGATTTTGGAAAATTCTCCCAGAATCTGCTTCTCCCAGAATCTATTGTCGAGTTCTTTTCTGGGATTGTAGGTTGAGATTCTGGAAAGAGTTGTGTGTTGAAATGTCTGTACTACCCTTAGATAGAAATTGTTTGATGAATTTATTAACACCTTGTTGTTTCTAACAGTATCTAGTCGAATATGAGTACGAAAGTGATTTATGAATGTCATAAAAAGTGCTAAATATTACATTTAGAATGGATTTAAAGATTTGTTCATTATAAAAGTGGATGAACTAAAAAAATGGATACTCTCAAGGTACGAGACTAGCAGCAATCGCCTCGCGTGGGCTGCTCGTGGCTGTCGAGGTGCAGCGCCGGTGGCCGTCGGTAGCCGTCGAGGTGCAGCTTCGGTGGTTGTTGGCGGAGACAGGGCGGAGGGGAGGATGAGCAGCGAAGGAAGAGGGCAGCGAAGGGAGATAAGGCGGGCGGCGGCGGGAACCTGGCCAGCGGCGGCAAGGGCCTGGCCGACGAGGTGGGTCCGGCGGCGGCGCGGCAACTGTCGTGGTAATATCTCGACAGATGCCAGGGGGTGGCTTATCATGGTTGGGGCCATGAGATCGTCGTCGGGTCCTGGAAGCGGTAGTGGGCACAAGCTCGGATGGACATGAGATCTACCTAGGTTTGGGGCTCTCCTAAGAGATAAAACCCCTACTCCTGCTCTGCGGGGTCTCCGCATGATCACTATGAAGCAAAGAGTACAATGGTGCTCCTAGAGCTGTTCGGCCAGAGGAGGAAGAAGGGCAAGGCTAGCTCTCTTCTCTCCCTGGCTGTGGTGAGTGTGGGTGGAACATGAGGGACGAACCCTTTGCATGGGTGTGGCCTGGGGGGTTTTATAGGCTAACCCCCCAGGGGTACAATGGTAATGTGGCCGGGTGGTGGGCCCCGGCTGCCAGCGTCTACGGGGGCCGGGTTCTCTGCCGACTGCTGGGGCCTGCTTCTGCTGGGCCCCGCCGGCTGTCGAGGAACCGGCCGACAGGCGGGGCCCGCCGTCTGCGGGCCCCGCTGACGGCTCTTCACTGTGACGCCGCCCGCGCTGATGGAGGCCGTGTCGGGCGCGCCATGGCTACAGCGCCGCGTCGGACAGGTCGGCGGTCGCCTAGCGGCGCCCACTGTAGCCATGCGGCCGTGATTCGGGGAGGCATGGCGCACTGTAGCCATGCCCCAGCTTGTCTTCTGGTCGGGCTCAAACTCCTAGGGAGGGGGCGGGCCGCCTACTAGGAGTCGGCACGTACCCTCGCCGCCTTCTGGAGTGCGCCGTCTTCTGGAGGTGGCCGGTCTTATGACCAGTCGGACTGAGGGGCTCGGCCAGCCCCGATGTCTTGAAATATGGTTAAGTGCTGATGAGGCTACCTGGGGTCCATCCCCCCGACAGTAGTCCCCAAAGCTGGTGAGGCTCTATGGTTCTAGCAGTCGGAGGGCCTCAGCAGTTTCCCCTTCGAGTGGTCTTCCGCCTTCTGCTCCGTCCGGCTAGGAGGAGCCGGACTCTAGTAGCCGGTCGAGGTCACGACCGCCTGGTGGAATTCGAATCGACAGGCGGGAGTTGGTGCGGCGCCGCCCGCCGCACGCACGCCACGCGACGCCCGCAGGCCAGGCCGGCCTGCCAGCCCACGCGCACGAAGGGACGTCGCTGCAGGCTGGGGCCCGCCACTATAGGGCCTCGGCCCGCGCGCGGATCCGTTGCGGCCGAGGCGGACGGTAGCCCTTCCGCGCGGCGTTAATCGCGCCATAACTGCACGGAATGCGCGGGGCGTGGGGCGCAGTTAATCCCACGCCCCCACGTCGCCTCGGCTTCACACCGATGGGTATAAAGAGGGGGAGGAGGAGGGGGGGGGGGCAGAACGCACGAGCGCCCCCTCCCACTCCTTCTTCCTCTCGCTGCCGCAGCTGCTGCTCCTCCACAGCCGCTTCGCCGCAGCCACAGCTCCACCACGGCTGCCGCGACGCACCCACGGTCCCACGCTGCCGCAGCGCCGCCTGCCGTCTTCATCCCCGAGCCTCTTCTCTCCGTCCTCGAGCCATGGCGAAGAGCGGCTGGCTAGGCTCCAACGTGCACGAGGACCACATCGACTTCCTCCGCGCGACGTGGAGCCTTCCCCACACCGACAATGTGGGCGTGCGCCTTCCTCCCGGGCGGGAGATCTCGCCGCGGCCGGAGCCCGGTGAGCACGTCGTCTTCCGCACGCATTTCCTTCGCGGCTTCGGGCTCCCGGTGAGCAACTTCTTTCGGGCCTTCCTCGATTTCTACCGCCTGCAACCGCACCACCTCACCCCCAACACGGTGGTGCTCCTGGCGGCCTTCGTCACGCTCTGTGAAGGGTACCTCGGCATCCTGCCCACGCTTGAGCTCTGGGGTAGATTCTTCTACCTCAAGCTGGGCACGGCGGCGAAGGACCAGCCAGCCCAGTGCGGGGCGTGCGTCGCCGTGAGGCGCTCAGGAGGCGGCACGCGCTTCCCGGCCATCCCTCTGCACGAGTCGAGCAAGCTCTGGCAAAAATCCTACTTCTATGTCCGGAATCTCCATCCGGTCAATGACTACATCAACCTGTCGGCCTTCGTGGCCAGGCCGCCTGCTGGGCCGCGGGACAACTGGCAACAGCAGCCGCCCAAGCGCCTGCCGGCCCTCATCGTCAGCGTCCTCGCCCGTCTTCAAGAGATGACGGACCAGGAGGGGCTCAACCCGGCCGACCTGCTGGCCGGCTTCGTCATGCGCCGGGTGTCGCCCCTCCAACTTCGGCCGAATCTTATCAGCGAGATGGGCGGCCGTCGGGACCCGTGACGGATATCCACCAAGGAGATGCCGGAGGTGGAGGTGGTCCGCCATGTGAACTACTTCTCCAACTGCAAGCTCAGCAAGGAGGAGTGGCACATCGACAAGGAGCCATACAGTCGGGCCAATCCTCCCCCCGCGGTAAGTACCATGTCCGACTGCTTTACTTGTAATGTTCTTCTTTCATCCGTCCTGACCAGCCGGCCTTGAGGCAGCGCTTCCCGGGCCAAGGTGGGCCGGCTGCTGACCGGCAGTGGATGCCGGACCGCGAGGACAGCAACGCGGGTGACCCCGTGTTGGGGGCGGCCGCCATGGAGGAAGGCGGCAATGATGAGGCCACTTGAGGAAGCAGCGCCGGAGCAGGCGGCCCCTCAGGAGGCGGAGGAGTCGGCGACGTCCGGTCTTGGCCGGACGACGACGAGGACGACGAGGAACGGCGCCGACCTGGCGGAGGCGCGGGGGCGGGAGCCGGCCGCTTCAGCCAGCGGGCAGAAGCGCCGCCTCCTAGCGGGGAGGTTTGGCAGCCACCCGGTGAAGAGGGCCAAGCAAGCGGACGCGACCAAGCGGCAAGAGGCCCTGAAGGCGGCCGCCGCCCGGAGGGGGCCCAAGCCTATGCCGTACACGTCCGGGTACACGCGCTCGCTGCCCCGCCTTCACACTTTTCTTCTTTCTGGGGGTTTCCTTATCTTTGCTTTCTTGTTGAGCAGGACGGCCTGCGTCATCACACGAGCTCCGTCCGCCTCATTGACGAACGCGACGGCCAGCTTCGAGGAGGCCAGGCGCGTGGATCCGACCGCCGCCCTTCAAGAGGCGACGGCGAGGCACACGCGGGAGGCGTGTGAGGAGCGGGAGGACGCGGAGAAGGTGCGGGCCGACGCCCGGGCGGAGGAGGCGGCACAGGCGGAGGCCCAGGCCGCGGAGAGGGCGGAGGCGGAGGCGGAGGCCGCGACCAAGGCTCGGGCGGAGGCCGACGCCAGGGCTACGGTGGGTCCGGCTGGTGGTGGGGTCCCGGAGACCATCACCCTCGAGCAGCCGAAAGTGCAGGTGGCGGAGAACCGACCGCCGCCTGGGGCAACCGGAGCCGACCAGCCGGGGCCGGGGCTGGCGGTCACCAACATCGCCATCCCGGAGGCGGAGGAGGTCCGGCGCGTGCTGGATGCTGGCGGTCGAGGAGGCGGCGAGCCCAACCAGCCGGAGGTACCACCGGCCGGTACCGTGCAGGCGGCGGGCCGTGCCTTGGTAGCGCGCGCTCCTGCAAGCCGGCGTGCGACGCGGGCGACATCAGAGCCCAGGCGGCCGGTGGAGGCCGCGGCCTCGAGCTCGCGGGGGGCCAGCACCGGGGCTACGAGGGCTGCTCCTTCAGGCTGGGTGGCGGGGGCCGGCTCGGCCGCCTTGAACCTGGCGGTGCGTTACCTGGAGGACCGGTTCGTCGCCCAGAACGCCACTCTGCAAAGGGCGAGGGAGGAGCTGTTGGCGACGCGGTCGGCCGTCCGGGTACGTACACCTTGTCTTGCTATGTTTTTTGTCTTGTAATCTTTCGTGGGGGCGCGCCAGCGCACCCACTGGGTGTAGCCCCCGAGTTCCGAGCCGGCTGCTGAGCAGGCGGGTTGGAACTCCAAGGTATTCTTCTCTTTGGCTGAAATGCTTGCTGCTGTTGCAGGACTACCACAATATGCGGGCGGCCGCCTACAATACGCAGAACCGGACGCTCACCGCCCGGACCACTGAGCTGACTCAGAGCCGAGGTATGTAAGCTGGCTTCCAGAGGGGGGCACGCCAGCGCACCCACTGGGTGTAGCCCCGGAGATTCAGGCCAACTGCTGAGCAGTCGGGCCGGATCTTCTCAGGCGGCTCGTTCTTGTTTTTGTTGGAGTAGATGGTGACGTTTCTTGCTTGTTTCAGTGGCTGCTGCCCAGCTGAGGGAGCACGTGGCCGAGCTCGAGGGCCAGCTCCAGGTTGTGGTGCAGGAGCGTGACCAGGCGGCCTCAGCGCGCGACCGGCTGGAGAAGGAGCTGGCGGACCGGGCCGAGTGGCACGCGGAGCGGGTCCGGCAGCTGAAAGTAGAGGAGGAAAACCTCACGGTCGAGTTCGAGATCCAGCGCTCGGACTGGGCCGACAAGGAGATGATCCTCCGGGACGGCTACACCGTGGTCGAGGATCTGCTCGATGGTGCGTCCCTCTTTTTTGTTGCCGACTGGTTGCTGCCGGCTGTTGCCGAAAGCCGTCTTCTGACACTTTTGTATTTTTTGAACAGAGTTCCTTCTAGGACATTCTGTCGCTATTTGCATGGCTATCAAGGCCGAGCACGAGGAGTGCAGGCGAAAGGGCAAGGAGATCGCGCAGGACCGACCTCGGACCTTGCGCGAACAGCTCATGGCCGTCCGGATGCGCCTCAAGCCCACGCGCCGCCTGCTCCGCCGGCTTCAGCGGGCGGGGGCACAGGTCTTGGAGGGCTTGTGGCCGGGTGCTCGGATCCCGCAAACTCCCAGTCGGACGGTCGACTGGCTGGAGGTGGCGGCCGACCGGCTCGAGGCCTTGAAGAGCTCCGCGGCGCGGTCTGGGGCTGTGAAGGCGCTGGAGTTCGTCAAGGCCTGGTACCCCGATCTGCGCCTGGCGCAGCTGGCTACCTTCCACCAGGAGGTGCTGCCGGAGCTGGCGGCGGAGCGCGACGCCATTGCCATCTGAGCGTCGGCTCTCGCCGACTACGCTGATGTCAGCGTCTTCGTCCAGGAGCGGGAAGACAACGGCGCCGAAGTACCTCCGTCTTGGTTCGGCCTGGACCCGTCGGACGGGGAGGACTCGGCGGAGGAGATTGCCTCCAGCGACGAAGGCTATGAGGACGACGAGGACGAGGATGGCAGCTACGCCGTACCAGGTGGCGGAGCGACCAGCCGGAATCGGCCCAACCCGGCGCCGGCCGGCGACCAGTCGGAGACCACGTCAGCCGCCGCCGACCGCCAGGCCAGAGACTCCGCAGCCGGCAGCCCCACCAGCCGGAGCTACGCCTGCTGCCGACCAGTCCGTGCAGCCCGAGGGGCCGTCCACCTAGATGGCCTGTTATCTTTTTTCGAGTTTTCTCTATCTCATGCTTGGAAACAATGTTAGTTAAGCGCGATTCCACCCACTGGGGGTGTATTTCTAAACTTGATGAATGCTGGCCTTGGGCCCTTTTTGCAATGTACAAAGTTTAACTCCCCACATTTTGCATGTGCTGCCGGGTTCTAGCTTGAGTTTCGCTTTTGCCCTCTTTTGCTGCGTTCCCTTGGCCGCCTCCCTACCAGCCGGACAGCCGCGCTGTGGTCTGTGGCTGGGTCAAGGGCTTGGTCGTTTTTAGAACGGGCAAGTTACTTCAGCCGCTTAGAGCGTAGCTTAGTCGAGCGAGAAACCGGCCTGCCGGCTGCTGAGCAGCCGGACGAGGGAGGCGAGAGGCCGGCTTGGCCGTAGTCGGCGTTTTCCTTAGTCGCTTTTCGCGTGGACAGCGTTTCCAGCCTTTGACTCTTGCTAGTCGGACAGCTACGCCGCGAGCTGCGACATGGGGCGAAGAGAGGGCTTTGGCGTCGGCACACTACTAGCCAGCTCCGGCTGGTGCGGACTTAGGCCAAGACGGCGAGCCCCCGGGTCGGCTGACCGGAACCCAGACGGGGCAAGAATGTAAAAAGAACTCAACTCATGGCATAAGCTTATCTCGTGGATAAAAAGGTAGCCCCCGAGTACATCTCGGGGGACCTGAGGTCTTTACTTAATACAAGAGTTGGCGTGGTACATACACTCGCTTTAACTGTGAAACGGACGGAGTAGGTTCGCGTTCCATGGCCGCTCCGTCTCTTCGCCGGCTGTGCTTCGCTTGCGTGCCCTAGGCTTTTGGGCGTCGATGAGGTAGTACGAGTCATTACCCAGGGCCTTGCTGATGATGAAGGGGCCTTCCCAAGGTGCTGCGAGCTTGTGCTGGCCGGCTGATCGCTGGATCAGGCGGAGCACAAGGTCGCCTTCGCGAAAAGTACGCGGCTTGACCTTCTTGCTGTGGAAGCGGCACAGGGCCTGCTGGTAGATGGCGGACCGGCTGCACGCCAGCAGCCGGGCCTCTTCCAGCTGGTCGACGCTGTCTTCTCGCGCTTCCTTTGCTTCCGCCTCCGTGTACATGGTGACGCGAGGCGAGTTGAACTCGATATCCGTGGGGATGATAGCCTCGGCGCCGTACACGAGGAAAAAGGGCATAAAGCCGGTTGATCTGTTGGGCGTGGTCCGAAGACTCCAGAGGACGGCCGGCAACTCGTTGATCCAGCAGCCGGCCGATCGCTCCAGCGGCTCGATCAGGCGGGGCTTGATGCCGGCCAGGATGAGGCCGTTTGCTTGCTCCACCTGGCCGTTTGACTGCGGATGGGCAACAGATGCTAGGTCCAGTCGGATACCCTGAGTTGCGCAGAAACGGGCCAAGGCGCCTTTGGCGAAGTTGGCGCCGTTGTCGGTGATGATGCTGTGGGGAACGCCATATCGGACGGTGATGTCGGCGATGAATGTGATGGCAGTCGGACCGTTCAGCTTCTTGATTGGTTTGGCTTCTATCCACTTGGTGAATTTGTCCAAACCGACCATGTCCAAACCCCACACGGCAAACGGCCAAGTGATGGGGATGGTCTTGAGGACAGAGGCTGGCTGGTGTTGCTTGGTGCTGAACTTCTGGCACCCCTTGCACTTCTTGACCAACTCCTTGGCGTCGTCCAGTGCAGTCGGCCAGAAGAAACCATGGCGGAACGCTTTGGCTACGAGGGACCTGGAGGCGGCATGGTGTCCACATTCGCCTTGGTGGATGTCTCTAAGGATCTCCACGCCTTTCTCCGGCTCCACACAGCGCTGATAAACGCCGGTCACGCTCCGCCGGGCGAGCTCTCTGTTGACGATGGTGTAGGTGCCTGCCCGCCGTTGGATTTGCCGGGCTAGCACTTTGTCTGCTGGTAGCGCGCGGCTCACCAGATAGTCACGGATGGGCTGCGCCCAAGATGGGGCCGCCACCACTGTGAAGACAGCAACCGGCACGAGGGTGGCCGGGTTGGGAGGTGGCAGGCTGGAGCCGACCGCTCCTGGTGGTATTGATGAAGTCCCCGGGCCGACTGCTGCAGTCCCAGGGCCGCCTGCTGGAATTCCTGGGCCGGGTGCTGGTCGCGCAGCCCCCGGGCCAGCTGCTGAAGTCCCCGGGCCAACTACCGAAGTCCTCGGGCCGGCTGCTGGAGTCCCTGAGCCGGATCCGGCTGCTCCGGGGTCAGCCGGCACGAAGATGGAGTCGGACTCTGGCGACGGCTTGATAGACAGCTTGCGCAGATACTCGAGGGAAACGCCAGTTGGTATGGCCTGCCGGGTGGAACCAATGCGGGCGAGGGCGTCCGCTGCGTCGTTGTCGGCTCGTGGCACGTGGAGGAACTCGCACCCATCGAAGTGCCCGCTCATCTGCTGGACGAGGAAGCGGTAGCTTGCCATGTTGGCGTCCTTGGCGTCCCAGTCGCCGGACGACTGCTGGACCACCAAGTCCGAGTCGTCATAGCAGAGGATGCGGTGGATGCCGATCTCCTTGGCCAGTCGGAGCCCAAAGATGAGCGCCTCGTACTCGGCCACGTTGTTGGAGGTGGCGAAGTGGATCTGCAGTGTGTACTTTAGCTTGTCGCCCTTGGGAGAGGTGAGGACGATGCCGGCTCCCAAGCCGGTGTGCGTCTTTGAGCCGTCAAAGTGCATCCACCAATGCGTAGAATCCGGCGCGGGTGGCAGGTACTGGGACTTCGTCCCAGTCGACTAAGAAGTCGGCCAGCGCTTGGGACTTGATGGCGGTGCGGGGCTGGTAGAGGATGCTATGGGGAGCCAGCTCGATGGCCCATTTGGCCACTCGGCCTAAGGCATCTCTGTTACCCATGATCTCGGCAAGGGAGGCGGTGCAGACAACCATGATGGAGTGCTCTTGGAAGTATTGCTTTAGCTTCTTGGCGGCAAAGTACACGCCGTAGCACATCTTCTGGTAGTGGGGGTAGTTCTGCTTGGAGGCGGACAAAACCTCTCTCAGATAATACACTGGCCTCTGGACCGGCTGCACCTTGCCGGCCTCTGGGCGCTCGACCACAATCACCGTGCTGATGACTCGGCTGGTGGCGGCAATGTAGAGGAGCATCGGTTCCTTGGCAGTCGGAGCCGCCAAGATAGGCGGCATGGACATCATGCGCTTGAGCTGACGAAAAGCTTCGTCCGCCTGGTCGTTCCACTCGAAGCAAGTGGTTTTCTTCATGAGCTGGTACAGGGGGAGCGCCTTCTCGCCCAGCCGACTGATGAAGCGGCTGAGGGATGCAAGGCATCCGGTGAACTTTTGGACGTCACGCAGCTTGGCGGGTCTCTCCATCCGCTCGATGGCCTTGATCTTCACGGGGTTACACTCGATGCCGCGTTCGGAGACAAGGAAACCGAGGAGCTGGCCGGCTGGTACTCTGAAGACGCACTTCTCCGGGTTGAGCTTGGTTTGAAAACGGCGCAGATTTTCGAAGGTCTCCTTGAGATCTTCTAGGAGGGTGCCGCGCTTCTCCATCTTCACCACAACGTCGTCCACCTAGAGGTGGGCATTGCGGCCGAGTTGCTTCAACAAGCACTTCTGCATGCATCGCTGGAAGGTGGCGCCAGCATTCCTTAAGCCGAACGTCATGGTGATGTAGCAGAAGGCGCCGAATGGCGTGATGAAGGCGGTCTTCAAGCAGTCGGCCGGATCTAGCTTGATCTGGTGGTAGCCGGAGTATGCGTCCAAGAAGGATAGCAGCTCGCAGCCGGCCGTGGAGTCTATCACTTGGTCGATCTGTGGCAGGGCGAATGGATCCTTGGGGCAGGCCTTGTTGAGGCTCGTGTAGTCGAGACACATGTGCCATTTGTTATTCTTCTTCAAGACGAGGACTGGGTTGGCAAGCCAGTCCGGGTAGAACACTTCCATGTTGAAGCCGGCTGCCAGAAGCCAGGCGATTTCTTCACCAACGATCCTTCTCTTCTCTTCTGATAGGCGGCGGAGGGGTTGCTTGACCGGCTTAGCATCCGGCCTCACATGTAGTTTGTGCTCGGCGAAATCCGTCGGGACACCCGGCATGTCCTTGGGGGACCATGCGAAGATGTCTCGGTTCTCACAGAGGAAATCGACGAGCTCGCCTTCCTATTTGCTGTCGAGGTTGGTCCCTACGACAGCAAACCTCTCCGGGTGCACCGGGTCCAAGGGGATCTTCTTGGTTTCCTTGGCCGGCTGGAAGGAGGCTCCCGCTTCCGTCTCCTTGGGATCAGCCGGCATGGCCGGCTTCTCGCTGGCCATGGCTACCATCCGGTCAAGGAGACGCTTCTCTTGGGCGATGACAAGGGACTCGGCCAGCCGGCTGCTGGCGGCGACGCAATCCAGCGACTTCTAGTAGTCGTCGGTGACAGTGATGATGCCCTTGGTACCCGGCATCTTGGCCTTCAGGTAGGCGTAGTGTGGGACCATCATGAATTTGGCCAGCGCCGGGCGGCCCAAGAGTGCGTGGTAGGGGCTGTCCAGGTCGACCACCTTGAACTAGATCGGCTCGCGGCGGAAGTGGTTCTTGTCGCCGAACAGGACATCGATCTTGATCTTGCCGATTGGAGAGCAGGAAAGGCCGGGAACTATGCCATGGAAGACAGTCCAACTAGGCTGGAGCTGCTTCGCCTTGATGCCCAACAGCTCCATGGTTTGGCAATACAGGATGTTGATGCTACTGCCGCCATCTATCAGGACTCGGCTGAAGCGGCAGGTCCGCCTCTCCATGGAGAAGGTGGACTCTAGCACTAGAGCGTACGCACCCGGCGAAGGCATCAGGGCCGGGTGGTTTGCCCGACTCCAGGTGATGGGCCTCTCAGACCAGTGCATGAAGGTGGGAACCTCTGAGCTGACAGCGTTCACCTCACGGTGCTGCTGTTGTCTGATGTGCTTGTCGTCGGCTTCGCTTGTGAAGACGACGTAGGTGGCATTCTCTTCGGGAAACTCATCTTGAAGCATGCCGGCGGCTCGGGCCGGCTGCTGAACAGCCGGAGCCACCTGGCCAGCAGGCGGTGGAGGTGGCAGGGCCTCGCCCTTGGCAATCCGGGCGAGCCAGTTGCACTTTCGGGTGGTGTGGTTGGACGGTTTCGCGCCGCTATGGAACTTGCACGGGGCATCGAGGGCTTGCTCAAAGGTGAAGGCAGGCTGCCAGGCACCCTTGCCGCCCCGCTCACGCTTGGGGCCAGGCTGCCCGGCTGGCTGCTGATCCTTGACAGCAGCCACCTGCCGGCTGTTGGAAGCCGGCTGCGGGGCCTTCCGCTTGTTGTCGTTCGGCTGCTGGCGCCGGTTGGTGTCGCCAGCCGGAGCTTGGGAACCCGGCTGGACCACCCGGCCGGCCGAGTCAACCCGGATCTCCGAGCTCATGGAGGAGTCGGCGGTGGCGTACTTGTCGGCCATGACCAGGAGTTCGTCCAAGGTTGCCGGCTCATCGCACAAGAGCTTGTGCTTGAGCAGAGTGCCTTCTCTGCACCCGGCGGTGAAGTACTCGATGGCCTGCACCTCATGGACCCCCTCGCAGGAGTTGCGCAGCTCGCCCCAACACGTCAGTTAGTCGCGAGTAGACTTGGTTAGCCCCTGAGTGCACATGGAGAGCTGGCGAGGCTTGGGGGGCCGCTTGTACGTGCTGGTGAAGTTGCGGATGAAGGCGTCACTGAAGTCTACCCAGCTGTTGATGCTTTTGGGCTTGAGGCTGTTCAGTCACGTCCGGGCCATGCCCTGAAGCATGAACGGGACGTACTTGACGGCGACGCGCTTGTTGCCGTTGGCGATGCCGACTGCTGTGGAGTAGTCGATCAGCCAGTCTTCCGGCTTCACGACGCCGTTGTACTTGGGCATGTCTCTAGGGAGCGTGAACCCTTTGGGAAAGGGCTCATCGCGGATGCGGGGGCCGAAACAGGCCGGCCCGACTGTGCGCTCCTCTTCCAGCAGCAGGGACTGAGCCAGCCGCTCGATCCGGTGGCGTGCGTCATTTTCGCCGACTTCTTCACGGGGGCTGAGCCGGGTGCTGAGCGTTGGGTGTTCGAACGGCGGCGCGGGGGTAGCCGCCCTCTCCCCCCGAAGAAGCAAGCACTCTCCCGGCCGGCGTCGAGGCTCCGGGTTCTGGAGCTCCGGCTGGCTGTCCGCTACCGTGTGGCGCGTACGCTGGTTGTTGCTGGCAGCCGGCTCGGGCTCTCACGGACGCCCGCGGCCTCCGCCGCTAGGGGACCGAGAGGTCGCGCCGTTCTCGCGGCGGGGCACATGGGTGTCGACGCGTCGGCCCGCTCCCACCACGCGGTTGCCCGTGTCGTGCTGCGCGTTCGCAGCGTCGATGAGCTGCTGGAGGCGCTCCAGTTGCTCTCGTAGCTCGTCGCCCTGCAAGTGCTTGAGCTCATCTGCGGCCGCCTGGGCGGCACACATGTTCTGCGCTGGGGTCGCGTAGACCGGGCGTCCGACCCCCAGCATGCTGGCAATCGCAGCGCCACGTTGCCTGATGGTGCCGGCCCGGCTAGGCTCAGCCGCGGCCGGCATCCCACCGACCACACGGTCGATTTCGCGCTGAGTGGCTTCACCGCGGCATTTCAGCGCCGCCATCTTGGAAGCGCTGTCGAAAATCTTGACGCGGAACTCCTCCAGCTCCGCCTGGCTGGCGCCAGGGGGAGGAGGCGTCGCCAGGGCGTGTATGGTCGCGTCCAGCGGATCCTGGTTCGATCCGCCAGCACCCAGGCCATCGTCGATGACCATCACCTCCGCGAAGGGGCTGGCATCGAGCATGCCGACGAGGGCGTCGCTGGCGGCAGGAGGGAGGGGATCGTCGACGACTTCCACATAGCTGGGGAAATCGTCAGTGGAGGCCATGTCGGCAAGAGCGAGCTTGCCGAAAAGCTCGGTGAGGGAGTCGGCCGCTCGAGCATCAGTGGCGGGCTCGTCGAAGAGGCTGAGCTCGCCGAAGAGGTCGGCGAGATGACCCACGGGGAAGGCGGCTCCCGCGTCACGCGATGTGCCAAGGCCGATGAGGGCGGGCGCATCGGGCCGGCTGATCTCGCCAGCCGTGGCACACTCACCGGAGAGGAACAAGGTTCCCGTCCAGAACGTGTCTCCGGCCGACGTCGCTGCTGGCCCCACGGTGGGCGCCAACTGTCGTGGTAATATCTCGACAGATGCCAAGGGGTGGCTTATCATGGTTGGGGCCATGAGATCGTCATCGGGTCCTGGAAGCGGGAGTGGGCACAAGCTCGGATGGACACGAGATCTACCCAGGTTCGGGGCTCTCCTAAGAGATAAAACCCCTACTCCTGCTCTGCGGGGTCTCCGCATGATCACTATGAAGCAAAGAGTACAATGGTGCTCCTAGAGCTGTTCAGCTAGAGGAGGAAGAAGGGCAAGGCTAGCTCTCTTCTCTCCCTGGCTGTGGTGAGTGTGGGTGGAACATGAGGGACGAACCCTTTGCATGGGTGTGGCCTGGGGGGTTTTATAGGCTAACCCCCCAAGGGTACAATGGTAATGTGGCCGGGTGGTGGGCCCCGACTGCCAGCGTCTACGGGGGCCGGGTTCTCCATCGGCTGCTGGGGCCCGCTTCTGCTGGGCCCCGCCGGCTGTCGAGGAACCGGCCGATAGATGGGGCCCGCCGCCTGCGGGCCTTGCTGACGGCTCTTCACTGTGGCGCTGCCCGTGCTGACGGAGGCCGTGTCAGGCGCGCCATGGCTACAGCGCCGCGCCGGACGGGTCGGCGGTTGCCTGGCGGCGCCTACTGTAGCCATGCGGCCGTGATTCGGGGGAGGCATGGCGCACTGTAGCCATGCCCCAGCTTGTCTTCTGGTCGGGCTCAAACTCCTAGGGAGGGGGCGGGCCGCCTACTAGGAGTCGGCATGTACCCTCGCCGCCTTCTGGAGTGCGCCATCTTCTGGAGGTGGCCGGTCTTATGACCAGTCGGACTGAGGGGCTTGGCCAGCCCCGATGCCTTGAAATATGGTTAAGTGCTGATGAGGCTACCTGGGGTCCATCCCCCCGACAGCAACCCTAGCCCTCGCTGCGGCTGGGAGTTCTTTCCCCTGATGCGAATAGGGGCGGCCGAGCGAAGCGCTAGCTCATTTTCTCTCCAGCGCGTGGATGAGCTAGCGGCATTCCGGGCATAATTTCTCCATGGGATAGGGATACACTTATATTTTGAAACATTTTCTTTGGTGGGACATGCCAAAATCTCAGGATTCTAGGAAAATCAAGCTTTTTGGGTGCTTTCGGATTGCACTACGATTCTAGAGAATCCTCTCCAGATTTTGGAAGTCAAGTCGAGTTATTTTGGCTCCAGATTTTCCAGACCGAAATTCTCCACAATCTGCTCAAAAGAACTGGCCCTCCATCTCACCCCATCCTCTTAGAAAACTTTTTGTCAAACCATTCAGCTACAAGCTTATGCAGCAAGACTGCTAGAGAGATCCGAGAGATCTTACTACCTTTGCTCTTGTGAGTTCATTCGTATTCGCGAGAAGGAGCCTCTGGTTCCCCCTAGTTCGTGCTCTACGGTTCCGGCCGTTTTGTGTGGATTAGTCCCGATTTGTGGTTCTGCGATTGTTCGGACAACGGGTTAGAGTTCTTGTAGCTTCGGTCAGCCATCCCCAACGTACGGGTTGCATCCAACCTTGGAAGGTATAAAGCTAGTTATCCCGGCTGCTCGCAGCTAGTTATCCCTTCTGATTTGATTCTACGATGTGAAGATCGGGCCACCCTCGGCGTGAACTCATTCATCGGGTTCCCACCTATCAGAAACCCTAGCAAGCAAGCGCGGAGGCTCCTGCCTATATATATGTATAGTGGAGTAGTTTTTTTTTCGCTCCATCAAAACAATCATTTAAAATTGTGTACGTGCCTGGTCACCCTTTTTTTCAGTTGTTGATTGTTTTTTAGATAGCTACCCGCTTATTCCAAGTGGTGCTCAGTGTGCAGGTTGCACTTTGTATCGTTCATGTGTGGTACTCGACCCTCCATTAAGTGAACAACCACCACCTCGTAAAATTTTTGAACAAGCCCATGACTCAAATTATCGGAAACGTGGGCTGCACCAACATGCAATATTATTTATATTTTCTATGTGGGAGTACAGTTTTTATGGAGTACTACTATTGCCAGCTCCTCCTCTATCGTCCAAACTATTTCTATGACTAACCGCTCTATTACATTGTTTCATGGGCATGCGGGACATCAAGCATCAGGGCCTGTGTGCCATCCGCCAAATCACAGCGAAGTGCTACAGTCGAGAGTCACCAGTCACCCCGGTGTGGCTGTCATGATCCGTCATATCACAAAACGCATACCTTTACCAGCAGTGGTAAAGTGGCCTGGTAAGTTGGACGGACGAAGCAACCATCATTTCACTAGAATGCTCGTTGAAGCCCTTTCTCCCCTATCTTGAAGAAAACCACACTCCAGACTACTCACTTCTGCCATTTTTCTTCTGTACCAATGAAGGAAAGGTGAGCGAATCAGTGATGCTACTCTATTTTCTTTCCAAGAATCTTCTTTTTGTGAAGCACCAACTGATTCTCATTGCCTATTCTTTTCCCGTTTTCATTGCGATTGTGGTTTCCTTTCGATTCTTTTTGTTTGTCAGTTTATTGATGGATCCTGGAGCACTAGGCAAAGAGTTGTCGGCGGACAACCCACTCGAGACAGAGATCTCTAGGAAGCGAGCACTGGGCAACGATTTGGCGATGTTGGTGGGCCAACCCATGGAGACAAAGAGCTCCAAGAAACAAGCACTAGCCAAAGAGTTGACGACGTTGGCGGACAAACTCCTGAACACAGAAAGCTCGAAGAACAACAAGGGCCTAGCGTGCCTATCCCAGAAACTCTAATGGCCACCTATGCGAGGCTCAAGGCCAGGTTTGAGGAGATATTCTCTGTTGAGAAGCAGTATTTCCTTGGCAAGGCGATGGCCCCCTTCGAGGAGATGGCCCCCGGAGGGATGGGATCCCCCGGTGAGCTGCACCAGGAAAAAAGGGCTTACCATAGTTGTGGTTTTTGATATTTGCAATGTGCTTGCTAATATGTTAGGGTTGTGCAGGTGCCGGTGGACGTCCTTGATGATTCCATGTCACAGTCCGTCCTATGGACATTGCCCAGAGATCGATTCCCATGTCTTTGTCCTTCCTGTGGACATTGCCCCAGAGATCGATGACAAGAAATAGTTGGTCACACTAATCTTTCAACGTAGTTTGCATTTTGCTTAATTACCAGAATGATGTGTGTTATAAAACCATCTTAGGGCTAGTGCACTGTCTTGTGTGGGCGGTACTTGCTACTTTTGTTTGATAGTGAAACATGTGAACCCTCTCCGAGTTATGGAAACAAATGTATCCTCACCAGCTTTTGATGTAATATATGGCATGCTTAGACGTAAGTTTGAACTGTTTATCATATAAGCAGGGCTTGTTTGATGAAATAATTGTTTCATGACTCTTGGTGTCAAACCTCGACTGATTCCGCGCTATGTTAGTAGGCTAGCTAATGTGCGAGCTATAATACTTGCAAACACTCACCGAAGAGAAACATTGGGGCTGATCAGCTCTTTGTACGCTTATAGGTCTGGCCTTCGTCGACCAATAGCCCAAGCTCCTAAAATTGTAGGCTTAGCGATCGATCAGACAATAGTCCACGATAATACATTAATGTACACACGCGATGCGTTCCAAGTTCAACATTCACAGCAAATTCAAAGAGCTGTTTCATGGATACATTCACATTCATAGCCAGCATTAAGAACAAAATTGGCACATACTTGTAACATGCGTGAATCGGTTAATGTGTAATTTTTTTGCTGGAAGCATGAATGTGTAGTTGACGTCGGACTTTTGGAGTGGCTACAGAGATTGTGTGTACGTGTGCTAGAGAGGGGTTGTGGGATGGAGAGAGATCTAGAGAGAGAGAGAAAGGCCCTCCATTTCTTTTTAGTCGTCAACAAAATCATAGTAGTACAGAGACGTACAAATCCTAGAACATTGGCATACAAAAACTTTCAAAAGGTGCATTTTCTAATATATTTCTGTCAAATCAACTCTGCAAGCAGTATAACTACGACTTTATTAAAACATGTCCCATCTCACATTATCACTATATTTCTTAGAGTCCGTGCACGACGGGCGGCCGATCTCTTCTCCCTCCCCGTCTATCTCTTCTCAGCCGACGCTCGGCAGGCGATTAGATTTTTGCTATCGTCAGTTTATTCAATTGTAGTCCCACATGTCAGTGAAAAATGCAAGACAACGCGTTTTCCCTTTGGTGAGTGGCGTGCCAGACCGACTGTGTGGGGTGCGACACGAATGCAACAGGCATGCTTTAAGTGTGCCGCCTTTTCCTTTTGAACTTGCAAAGTGTAACATTTTCTTTCGCTTGTTCGTGCGATTAATCGATAGAAATCCAGAACAGAAACACGAGGGCGGCATTTTCCCGCCCGTTAGGTGGGCTAGTTTGGACTAGTTGGTTTGCTCACATACGTTCCCACATGTCAGTGATATGCCGTGCGGAAGCGTTGAGTGATACGACATGCTACAATGCCGTCTAGTCTTCGCGTGTGGTAGCAGTATTGCTGGTACAGTAGTTTTCTTGAAGAAGAGGATTCAACTAAGTCGTGATGGTTCCTTCGTCTGAGAAACTTACAGTGGGAAAGGTTGGGCCTGTGATTTGATGGCTCATTAGTCATTATTACTATGGCGCTACGACCGGTGTGAGTTTCCCCTGCAGTTCTGCGTGATGCACTCTAATTTTGGTGCATGGCAAGTGGACCAGGATGGTCGACGTCCCACATGTCGATGAACGAAAGTATTCTTTCTGATATCGAGGACGAGCAAGGAAACCGGACAGTATAGTGTCACTTCTCTTTTGTACTATTCATTTTTTATTTTTAATGAAAGCTATTATCTCCACCACTACAAAAAAAACCACTTCCATGATGATACGTGTTTGTCACAGTAGGTCACGTTTTCTGTGATGCATGTACATCCATGACGATTTTATGACAGAATCAAGATAGTCATACCTGTGCTGTCGTAGAAGTGTTCCATGACATTACCAAAATTATCATCACAGAAGTGTCCACTTCCATGACGATAAATCACGCGTCATAGAAGTGCTTTCGTCAAGGGTAACCGACATGTGGCATCCACCGTAACAGGTCGCTGTTTGGATCCGATAACCCATTAACAGCCCGAACCAATGGGGATTTTCCATGTGTAAAATTCTCATTCGCCGGCAGATCCACGTGTCGGCCCAGCGTTCGAACAGTTGCCATCCAGCGAATGGACGGGACGCGCCTATGATACGTCGACATGTGTCTCGGCCCAAGAGTGGCCCATTCAGGTTAAAAGGCCAGGCCTGTCGAAATAAGCAGGCCGGCCCATTAGCGGCCTACTTGAGTCAGGCCCATTCACAAGCACGGCCCATACAAGTTACATAGAATCGGCCCATCAAAGGCCCATTCTAGATTTGACAATTTCCAGCCCATCGTCAGTTCCAGCCCATTAACGGCCCGCTACGTCTTTTGGCCCAATTACGGCCCGAGCTTCTTTCGGCCTGTTAGCAGCCCATCGTCAGTTCCAACCCATTAATGGCCCGGAACATCTTTCGGCCTTTTCTCGGCCCATTCTGCAGTTGGGCCAACTTCTAACCCGTTGTGACTTTAGGCCTGTCCTCGGCCCATTCGGTAAATGGGCCAATTCCTAGCCCATTTTGTCTTTCGGCCTGGTAACGGCCCGCACAACAGTTGAGCCTTTGACTGTGCAACCTAATTTTGGGTCCATTAGCGGCCCATGTTCCGCAGGGCAAAATTTCAGCCCGACGCGACTTTCGGCCTATTAAAAGCCTAGTTTGCAAATTGGGCTTCCTCTGGCCCAAAACACTTTCGGCCTCTTACTGGCCCATAAAGTAAAAGGGCCGAGACAAAATTGGCATTTATTTCGGCCTGCTAGAGGCCCGCGGGCCATTTCCATTTATACGACCCTATTGAGCTTTCGGCCTATTAACGGCCTGCTAAGAGCCGTTGTTACGGTGGGCCACATCATTTGGGATCCACTAAATATTATTTTGACCAGCCCAATTAAGGTCCGCTTTGACTACACATGTTTGTTTGTTCGGATGGCGTCCAGAAAATATTTGGGCGTGTTGGCCCCCGTTTCAACGATATAGCATATTCAAAGAATTATCCTACTCTATACTATCGCCTCTAAAAAACATACACTATACAATAAAGAGGCTAAGGCATAGAAACGTAGAATAATCCTACACTATACAATAAGGAAATTACAGCCGATTATACCCACTGGGCATTATAGTTCGGCACCAGTGATAATAAAGCGTACACAAACAGCAAATTACATACACTGGGCATATAAAGCTCATACATCATAGACACGCATCAACAGAACTTACCATTTGAACTATAATCTCTTCAGAAAATAGGATTGGCTGGATTCAGATAGCACAATTTTCAGTCTGCAAAATCGCCAATTCCTTCATGGTTATCTCAGTGTCTCGTTTCTTTTTTTGACTCCTGCATCTAATACCTGCAAGTCCAGTCTCAACTTGTTGATTGCACGTTGAGAATCATGTACACGTTGTCTTGCCACCTCTAGTTGATGCTCGAGAACATCGGCACATTCCAATTCCAATCCATAATCATTTGGTAATGGCCATGCCACACTGCTCGCAGATCTTTGTGTTGATGTCACTTCATCCTAAAATGTTTCTGTAAGTACACATGACTAGGGCAAAAATATAGTTACAACAGTGAAGCGAGCAAGACAGACTATTTTGTACATGGCAAAACAATACTAACAATAATGTTACACGTCATGAAGCATAAGCAGGTGATATTTTAAAAATTATAAAAATGGTAGTCTGTGCAGCCAGCATACAAAAATCTCTCTTAGCTCACCAGAGGAGCATGATGTTGGGGCCAAATCCAAAACACAGACAGGTTACAAATTTAGACAACACGTTGCGTATAAGTAAGCAAGCAGTTGGCCATTCTGTAGCTCAATTAAAGTCTTAGGGAGCATAATGAGCAGCAGAGGGATTCATACAAACCTACTATAGCAAGCAAAACTATGCAATCATTAGCCTAGTATAAACTAGATTGTGAGCCTCATGCAGTAATAGTTGGTTAATAGACTTCAAAGCTTCAGGCACACTTCGCCAGAGTAATTAAATGGTAAGGCCTTTAATAATGTCAACTAATAGTTATACAAGTGCCCAACATCATGCATCATTGTTTGGGCATCTCATTAACTGAGGACAAATAAAGCAATTGAAAAGAGCAATTTAATTATGCCTGAAACAAACAAGCAATTGAACTGTTGAGTTGGCAGCATGCATACATGCACGCCTCAATAACATCCATGGCCTAGCTACATTTACTATATAAAGGAACAAGTAATGTAATATTGTTTGCCCCTATGAAGTATCTCGACTAGTATGTAATCAATATCCTAGTAATGATAGGGAGGCTAATGATGTGAATATGCGTTTGGTTATGACATTTATGACATCGACAACTCTACCATGGCAGGAAGTAGTTTCACACTGTTCACTACTATAAGATGTTTTAGATATTTAAAAGTAGACTACATCCGTAATGAGTGAACAGACACATTAAAATGTGTTTACATACATCTGATTTACAAACAAGTTAGAACATCATATAGTAGTGAGTGGAGGGGGTTTTAATCAATGGCCCAATGACTGGGTTACAGATGAAGAACCCTACGCAAGCACAATGTCAGACAAATAGGATGTCCTGGTAATTGTAATACAGTGACTTACCTTAACTGGTTGAACAGGCTCAACGCTACTCCTCCTTCTCTTGCAAGGCTCCTTCCTAACATCTTGTACATGGAAATCCTCAATCTTATCTTCATTGCACCCCCTCTGCAAGGTGACACAAACTAGTTACTGGTCTCCTTGGAAGATAAATATGCATACTTTCCAGTTTGTGAACAACACAAAAGGATGAGATTATAACAAAACAACACCACATAATGAAACATGCCACATCTCTTGCACACAATGAAATGAGCATTTACTATGTGTGCACTATGTAAAAACTAGGCATACCTTCGAACTGGATCTCCAGGTACTCTTGGGGAGCCTACTTTAGTGTATAGCCAAACCTTTATGTCACCTATGAGTTAGACAAGCCCCCACTATAGCAGCCCTTAGTGTTTAAATCATTGACAAGCTCTGTTAGAGTGTTAGGTCAAGAACAACAAGTAATCAAAGCAAATAGTCCTAGTATGGCTGGCTGATACAAACAAGCAATTGAACAGATGTGTGAGCAAATCTTACATATCAAGAAAAGAAGCATAAAAGGAGGCTTAAAGACCATCACTTGACTGACCAGATTTAAGGGGCATTTAAACATCATGTGCAACGTATGAACTAACATAAACATTGCATATTTCAGATTCTATAATGAAATGCACATGTATTAGGTTATGCCATGTATGATGATGCCTAAATGTACACTATAGCAGGCAGGAGTGATTCATCATTGCACGCACAATTGAATTGCAGGTTAAGGGCCAGTTCTATTCTGCCTTTTCAGAGCTTATTATCAAAATAAGCCATAAAAGATGTAAAGAAGTCATTTTTGAGTTATGGGCTTGGGCTTAACTTATTTCGCTTTGGAGGGGGGTGTTTCGGGTAGAAGCTCACTAAAAATTGAAGGGAAGGGGAATAGTTAAATGACTCTGTTGTCTGCCTATATTACACTTAAAATGCCACTGCTCACGCCCGCGTCACACCTGACCCTCAAGTAAAAACAAACACGCAAGCGTTCATTGCCCTGCCCGCTTGCATCTCCTCTCCCCTTTCCCTCTACCTCGATCCCCTGCCTGCAGCGCTAGGGTTCCTCCAACGAGCCGTCACCACTGGTCCCATTTGGCCTAGTCCTCGACGATGCTCTGTCCAGCTAGGCTACATGGCCGGCGGGTAGGGCCAAATCTCCCCGGCTGCTCCTCCCTCTGGCGCCGCCCCTCATTCTCATGGTCTCCAGCAGCTGCTTTGCTGTGGTCTATCCAACACACTACTCCGGCGGGCGCCGCACAACTACAGCCGATGCCCCACTGTGGCAAAAGGCACCTCGTTCCCCCTCCCCTCCTCCCAGTCCGTGGCCTTGAGGTGCTGTTGAAGGATGAGCTCATCCAACAAGGTGAGGATCTCCTCTGATTTTTTGCCAAATTTTCATTCTAATCCGCTATACGATGAATTGCTATGAGCTGCTTCTGCTGCCGCTATATGATGCATTGCTATGAGCTGCTCCTGCTGCTGCTATATGATGAATTGCTATGAGCTGCTGCTGCTATATGATGAATTGCTATGAGCTGCTGCTGCTATATGATGAGTTGCTATAAGCTGCTGCTGTTGCTGCTATATGATGAATTGCTATGAGCTGCTCCTGCTGCTGCTATATGATGAATTGCTATGAGCTGCTGCTGGTATATGATGAATTGCACGCTGCTGCTGCTGTATGATGAGTTGCTATGAGCTGCTGCTGCTATATGATGCTTTCAGGTGGTGCCGCTATATGATAATAACCAGCCACTTGGACCATCGAATTTCGATAAATAACTGTTCTTCATTTAAATTTAGGTCATGCGTTCTTCATTTAAATTAGGCAATGGGATCTCTATGGAAGACATTGACCAAAGTAGATTGTGCCAAGTAGATGGTATCTTTGTATTTGCATTTTGAACAAATATTGATGGTCTGTTTTCCTATCATATTAATTACTGCACTGGGTTCAATTTGTGATGTTTGCAAGTCAAATTAATTTTCATATGGGCAGCAAAATGACAAAATATAATGCAATCTAGACTTTTCACTGATCATACCACAGATAAGCTGAAAAGGCAGGCAATGAAAAGAACTGGTTGGCTTATTATCTGGAGCTTATATTCAAAGGTGCTTATTTTCTTAGGATAACTCGAAATAACTGTCCCTAAGAAACTTGGCCAATAGAACTGACATACAAATAACATGTCACGATGATTGCAATGGAGGCCCAGTTCTTTTGCCAGATTCTCCCAGAATCTGACCCCTACCCAGATTCTCCCAGAATCTTTGAGCCCCATTTGTTTTACAATCCTATCTAGTTAGGGTCTAATTAGGTAGGATTGTAAAACAAAAGGGGGTCAAAGATTCTAGGAGAAGCTAGAGAGGGGCAGATTCTGGGAGAATCCTGCAAAAGAACTGGGCCGGCGTGACCTACCATAGCACACTGTATAGGCTCACCGCTGCCTCTCCTTTTTTGTGATGTTCCATGAAATGGCCACATACATCTTGTACTTTTTCATTGCGTAACCCTATCTGGAAGTTGACACGGCTAATTTCAGATATCTCTATATGATAATACATTGCATATCCCTTGCGCATATTTAAACCACCAATTAACAATTCTGTGCGTAGCATAAACTAGCCATGACTCTGTGTGCTGGACTAGCAGGCACTCTAAGGGAGCCTAATGTAGTGCACTGGAATTCCTACATGCCATCTACAATTTTGTGTAATGTACTACCTCTGTTCCTAAATATATGTCTTTGTAGAGATTCCAGTATGGACCACATACAGATGTATATAGATGCATTTTCGAGTGTAGATTCACTCATTTTGCTGTGTATGTAGCCTATAGTGGAATCTCTAGAAAGACTTATATTTAGGAACGGAGGGAGTATCATGTATAACATCTACATATCTAATTTAGCAGCCAGTAGTGGAAATCATTGTCTGCACAAAGGGATTACTGGTCAAAAATCCTAGCAAAGCACGCTGGCAGGCACACAACAATACAAGAGAGAGAGAGAGAGACGCACTTACAAGATCATAGCAATGCCTCAGTCCAGGATCTTGGTTGGCCAAGCTGTTAGATCCAGAAGAAACATCGTTCTTGTAGTTTTTGCCAGCTGCATAACATGTAACAGTGACCTGTTAGTATATTTGAAGTACATCGGGCAGGTGATGCTGGACAGGTTTAAAGGTGAAAAGTACCTAGGCCGTGGCGGGTGCTTGGCATCTTGCCAGACGGTGGGAATCCGGTTAGAAACGTCAAGGGTGATGACGCTGTGCTGGCTGTCGGGGTCCGGTAAGGAGATCTAGAACCATCGAGTAGGGTGTTTGTGGAGAGGCTCCGGTAGGGTGGACTACAGTGTGGGCGAAGCGGATCTGAGGCCGTGGATGAGGGCGTCGGTGAAGCTGCTCCGGTGGTTGGGTTCAGGATGGTGTCGACGATGCATATCTGCGGCCATGGACGGGGCGTTAGAAGCTGCTCCGGTAGGTTGGACGAGGGTGCGACGAAGCGGATCTAAGGCTGTGGACTTGTACGTTGGCAAAGCGGCCCCGGTATGGTTGAGAATGGTATAGGCAAAGCTTCTCCGGTAGGGTTGAGGATGGTGTCGGCGAAGCGGCTCCGGTAGGGTTGAGGAAGGTGTCGGCGAAGAGGATCAGAGGCCGTCGATAGGGGCGTCAGTGGGGTGGCTCCGGGGGTGTGGACAAAGCGTCTCCGGTAGGGAGTACGAAGGAGCCGCTGCAGATGCGCTGCGGTTGACGAGAGTACCGACAAAGCAGATCCGGTGCCGTGGACAAGGCCGGCACTGAATGGGATGTGGTACAGTGGCGGATGAGCAGTCTACTTGTTTCCAGGGGAGGTGGGAGGGGTAGATGCGGCCGCAGAAGCAGATCCGGTGAGGTGGACGCCGCTGGCATTGAATGGGCTCTGGTACGCCGGTGGATGAGCAGTATAGGGTTTAGAGAGGGGAGGGGTAGAAAGGCCGATGAAGTACGGACGGCGTGATGTAAGATGCTCTGGTGCTGTGGAGTTAGTCGTTTTTGCGGGAGGGGGAGAGGAAATGGGGGTGCCGTGTGGTGGGGGGAACCGGAAGTTACCAAAGCAGCCCCGACCTATTATGTAAATGAGGGTCGTATTTTAACTATTGTTCTCTGTGCACCAAGGACAAACGGGGAATTTCGCATGCTAAAGACTAGGTCGCGGAAATTTTAGAAGGGGGCGGGAGATTTTGCCGGCTGCGGGATCGTTCGTATCCAGTTTCAACTAATTTTGGACAGTGCTATCGGGAAGGTCATGCGAGACTGTGTACACAGGGCACACGTCAGCAGTTAATAACTGGTATGAAGTCCACCCTAGAAAAAAAGACAATAACTCGGGATGATGCACCGATAACTTGGACGTTCACACGGGCGCGGCCAATCATACGGGTGTAGAGGCACGTTCACAAAAAAGGGATCAAACGCTCAGCCTATGTATTTCTCGTGTAAATATATAATTGAGTGCCATTGGTTATTTACTTTAAACATAATGCATTGACGTGTTATTGTAGAGGCACACAAAAAGAAATGGATATTGTAGTCCGCTACTTAAAAGTGTTACCTCATATGATTACATAGCCTCCATTTCATAAATTGCGTACCCGTTGAATTCATATATGAATATTACATATATTACTTCATAATAGAACCTTAAATCATCCAAGACTAATGAATTTGAATGCAAGACTAACAATGGTGCATGTACATGATATCTATAGTGGTTGCTTGAAGAAACATCACTGTAACTTTGGCATGCACAATTGAAAAGGATTATTTGGGAAAAAAATGTGATATGTGAGTGTCCAATCTTTATAGCGTTGAATCGATATTGTATCTTTGGCCACGATACGAAGTAGATATTGATTTATGTTCAAGCGATGCACGTCCACGATCGCTAGATAGTGATAAGTGAATGAATTGTGCAATCTCTCTCACACGCATACATATCTCATTTCTCCGTGGGTATCGGAATCACACACGCGCACTCCGTGTATTTCTCTCCCTCCGTCAAGGTTAGAATTCATCTTTCTACCCTGTCCTACAAGTCTCTCACACAGAAACACACACACTCTCTCTGTCGAACATGCCCACCCCTTTTATTCCGCCCACCCACCGCCACTAATGTCTCAAAATATAATTATGTCTCGCACACATATGCCTAAGGTTAACTCAAGTCCCGGAACCATATGAATACATACAATGGGATTCCAACAGAGCACCTTTTGTTTTGAGATTTCTCTCTCTCTCTCTCTCTCTCTCTCACACACACACACACGCGCACGCGCGCGTAGACATTGTCTCTCTCTTCATTTTTTCCGGCACTTGCATGCACACCACTTGTTTATCTCCATGATGCTTTAAGTATGCCTCGCACACATGCTATCTACCTATCCCTTAATATAGATATGTGTCACACAAACTCCTTCTCCCTATATCTAAGTGTCACTACCCCCCCCCCACCACCACACCACACACTTCCCGACATCGAAGGAGTAGGGTGACACCTCGATCTTGATACTAATCTATCTACTGGCTTCTCTCTCAAACACACACACACACTACCCGACACCGAAGGAGTAGGGTGGCACCTCGATCTTGATAGTAATCTATCTACTGGCTTCTCTCTCAAACACACACACACACTTGCTAGTTGTGCCTCTGTGCCTACCGCGCGCACACTCTCGATACGTCTTTCTCTCCCTACCCCCTCCCCACCCCCCCAACAATGACAGAAGAAGGGTGACAACTCAATCTTGATCTTAATCTATCAATTGGCTTCTCTCTCAAACACACACACACACACACACACACACACTAGTTGTGTCTCTGTGCCTCGCTCACACACACTCGATATGTCTTTCTCTCTGTATCCCCCTCGATATGTAGACTTCTCGCGCGCACACAACTGTAGTGACGATGACGCTGAACCCAGTGTGCCTTGTTATTACCGACCTCATGTGATAGTTTTCACCCTGTTTTCTGTTAATTAACAAGGCAACCTTTTCTTTGTTACTATTAGTGAATCTGAGATCATTCGGGGCAGACATAAAATATATCACTTCAACCCAATTATCGCAGTAACTATTTTAGAAGAAACTAGCTAGATGCCAAGATGCATTTGTATGAGTAGTTTATCTTGTGAGAGAAAAGGATGAACGAGGGAAGGCCTTATTTGCAAATGTGGAGAGGGGTGTGGGTATCTTTTTACAAAATTGCCATAGTTTCCTTCCTATCCGTTAGATATAAATCCGACAGCCTATATTGCAGGATGGCAGGCACACCATCATCACCAACTCTGTTCTCTACTCCCCCCGTTCCTAAATATTTATCTTTTTAGAGATTTCAACAAGTGACTACATATGGAGCAAAATGAGTGAATCTACACTTTAAAATATGTCTATATACACATCCTTATGTGTTAGTCCATTTGAAATCTGAAAATGAGAAATATTTAGGAACAGAGGGAGTATAAGAATAGACATAGAGATATATCTCTAGCATCGTCCACAACGAACATGTGCTGGACTGGTTAGCGTCGGATGCTCGCAACGGGATGACCTGAGTTCGAATTCTGTCTTTAACTTTAGATTTTTATATTATATATTATTTAATATATACTTATTTCGCTACTGTACTGACAGTGGAACCCACATAGTACTTAGAATACAAGATTAAGGATGGATTTGTTTCTTTTTAACTTTCTGTACGAAGCTGTAGCCACGCTGCAAGTCATGTACACTGTACATGCAATTAACTTTTTATAGAGGGAGAATCATACATGCAATTAACTCAAATGGATTGGATGTGACTCTATTATTTCCAGCATAAGAGCATCTCCATCGACAGCCAGCAAATTTCCTCCCACTTCCTTCCGCGGAGGACGACATCCAACGCAAGCGGCATACATTTTCACAACTCTAACCAACCAGAGGAAATTCATGCAAACACGGACTGATTTCATATAAGCATGAAGGATTTCATATAAACATGATGGATTTCATTACATTTACATGAACTAAGCGGTGCTAATCCGGTTCTCGTGGTATAATTTATACCTAATTTAAATGGCTGCCCGCGGATCCCTTTGTCTTCCTCATGTCTGACAGACACTTGTGGGGTCGACGAAGGTCCTCGGAAGAGATGAAGTAGCAAAGAAACCACCTGTATACGCAATCATTGCCTCGACGATGGCCTTCATGGAACCAATGTGGCGGCGGCCTCCCGTGTTCTACTTCTCCTTGATGATGGCGGCGGACACGGAGAAGCTGGCCATCGACTCGTTGCTCTCCACGCACCCGGCTTCTGTCTCTGCCTGCATGGCGCTGTCGCATGCACGGGAGGCACGCCCACAGGCACGGGAGGCGCGACCACCGCAGACACTGGTGGCATGGTACGACGCGGCAGCGACGACGCCCGTGCCGCCGTGTCGGCGTGGAGCAACTCGCCACTCCTCATAGAGCTGAACTAGAGTGGCGAGTTACTGAACCACGCGCCGGCTTGGGGTGGCAACTGGCTCCGTCGGGCCAAGCGAGGTGGGTGAAGCATCAAGCGGCCTCGCTCGTATCCGGAGGGCTCGGCGGGCCACCCAGCCGGGTAGTATGCCAAAGAACGGCTCCTCAAAAGCCATCAGAAGAGTGGGGAAAATGGTGAGGGAGGAGATGGGGGAGCGGCGGAGGGGTGCGATTCTTGCCCGCTGTCTGTCTAGCCTCGTTTAAATAGAGGGTGGACGGTAGGAGCTTGGCCGGCATCTGGCCTCATTTAAACTGAGGGCGGACGGGAGGAGCTCGGCCGGCGTTGTGTTTAATTCCGGCCCGCTCATGAACGGACGTGTGGCCGGAGTAGGTTTCTCGGTTTGCATGCGGGTTTAATGGAGGCGTTTGATGGAGGCGAGGAGGCGTGTTCAGCCGGGCATGCAGCGGGCGGCGCTGTACTATTCGATTCGACAGCTACTAGTAAACCAGGACAGTTCCCGATACGGCTTTAATGCAGACAAGGGAGAGGGTAGCGGTTCCTGAAATGTTGAACGACCAATGATGCATCCTCCTTCAATTAGCATCCTGAATGCATGAGGGAAGTAATGGGAGGAGGACGGGGAAAAGAGGCAGCACGATGTGAATGCAACGCAGTTTGCACTCATATAAAGGCGCCCCTCCATTCGAATGCATCTACCACACCGTACGCACCTAAGCACCTACACTAAGCACAAAAGTGCTCACTCCAGACCCATGGCGGCGATGCGCGTGAGCGGCCAGTGGCTGTGCTAGATGGTCCACGACGCCGGCCTGCGGCATGGCACCAAGGATCGTCTCCAGACGGTGTTGGCGACCGGCTGGTTCATGGCCATCGTCGACGCCAGCTACGACTCTCAGTTGTACCATATGATCGTTGCCACCATCAACAAGTTCACCATCGTCAAGAATCTCGCGGACGACATCGCCGTACTCCTCCAGCCCGCGCGCTCGGGCTCCTCATTGTCTGCCACCCTAATCGGCCTCCATGGTGAGAACCTCTTTCAAGCACTGGTGGCCCTGCGACTGCCCGCCGACGCAACGAAGAATGTCCACCTGGAGGTCGCGCTCGCCGCGAGGCACCTCGCCCTGCAAGAATTCATCGACCTACACATCCACGTGTACGAGGAAGTCATGTACACAGGTATCTACAAGGCCGGTGAGGACACTGTGACGTTGGCCTTCGTCAACCGGCTGGAAGCATTGGACGCCTTTGTTGAGAAGCACCTTGACCTCGCCACAAAATCCGCCGCTCCTAAACCGCCGGTCGGTGGCCCGACGCACTGAGTCGAGGAGGAGGAGGTCGTACGTTGATGGATGCATCTTTCTTCTTGCCTCCTGTAACCACCACTGCGATTGCATCATCGTGGCCTTAATTCTTATTGCGCTATTGCATTCTCGTTCCAGTCAATACAGACATGTGCGATCCCTTTGCTCACATTTGGAGGCAATTATATGCATCACTGTAACTAGTACTCCATCCATCAATTTATAAGTTGTGCTTACATTTTCCATCAACTTCGTGCAACGCACGGGCATTTTGCTAGAACACTCCAACATGTCGGACCGCATGCGACCGAACCGATGATGCGCCAACCTATCTATTACCCTGCTTATCTGGTGGAAAAAGCCCCGCCCTAGGGTTTCCAATCGTTATTTCTATCTATCGATCGTGCCAAGGAGCAGAACCAAATGTTATAATTTATACATGTTTCTCTACTCCTATAAAAGACTCAGTTGGTGATGGTGGTGTGTCTGCCATCCGTCATTTCTGACCATTAGATCTGCATCTAACGGCTGTGAGGTAAGTTGTGGCATTTTTGCAACAATAGCCCACTTCTCTGCTCCAATTTGCAGAAAACCCCTTATTATCTTGAAAGCAACCACATCCCTCCCTCACCTCATCAAACAGCCTGAGAAATATATTTTGAGTGAAAAGTAATATATTTTTAGTGGTATATATGTATATCAAAACAAGAGTGTTTTATTTCAAGTTTGTGAACAAGTACTATTCTACTTTGGATCCGTCGCAACGCACGGGCACATTGCTAGTAAAAGAAAAAGGCCTGCCGCGTTCGCGTCACACCCCCACACGCCCGGGAATCGGGAGTACTCCACGGCCCGTCCGGCATGCCACATAGCTAGGGAAGGCGTGTTGCCTAGCATTTTCCCTTTCATGTGGGACCGCAGTTGAGCAAACCGACTATCGGCAAACCGCACCCTGCCCGCCGCGTTGGAAAACAGAAACGAGGAGGGGAAGATCTAGTTGTAGCATGGAAGCCAAGAAATTTGGTGTCAGATGGGGCTCGTTGATAGAGTAGGAGCACTCCGTACTACTACTCCTACTACGAAGTTTGTACTACAACAACTACCACTATACAACTAGGTACGTGCACGGCATAGCATCGTAGGAACAAAAAACAGGAAGATCTTGTTTTGGGTGATTTATCTTTTTTTCAGTCAATGTAGTATGAATAATATGATGTGGGGGGCACCCATGAAGCTTATGTGGCTTGGTTGCATGGCTAGGAAAGGCTAGAGAAAAATAAATAGATAATGCGTTTAGAGTGCACTCCACTAAATAGATACTTTGGATCCATTGCAACGCACGGGCCGACACATTGGTAGTGGTAAGAAACAAATTCTGGGTTTGGCACGAGTTCGTACTACGGGAGCACCACAAGGCCTAGCGCAGGAGTTACATTTCTCTCTCGGGGCCCACGGGACCGAGCTTCAGTGGCTTAGTGCACCGGCCTATGAGTCAATGACATGTGGACCTTAAATGCGGCTGGCCCACATGTCATTCTCATGAAAGCAGAGCGGTGGTGGGACCGAGAGGGGTGAGGCACATGTCGGCGGACGAGGCTTGCCTGCTCCCCTCCCATGCTCCGATCCGTACTCCCGCACCACTAATTTTCATCCAACGGTTATAATAGATTTCCTCGTGTGGGTCATTTATAGCCTCAAAGAAAGGTAAACAAAGGCCGTATTTGCAGGAAATAATTTCCTGCATGAATCTGTACACGCATGCAAGACCCTTTCCTTTCCTGCTCGTCCTCCTCTGGATCATCAGCTGCGTTGACAATGCCGGTGCCAACGCCAGAGCGTTGCAACAGGTGCCTGCCTAAGCCATGTAGCACGCTGCGGCGCCAGCGAGTACCACCTCCTCCACGCCAACATCGGCGTCTGGGCCATGCACATGCAGCTGCTCCCATAGTATTTTACCCGCATGTTCGACTATAGTACCACACCGATATTGGACGAGAGCATGGAGCTTGTGGCCAAGAAAACTCTCTGCCCGACCAACGCATGTCGAGGTGCTTGATTGTTGTGACGTGCTGCACGATGTTTATTAGCTCGCACTCCGGATGAGCGGCAGGGTGCTGCTCCCGATCGTCAGTGGTGCGACGGCAACGACAGCCTGGTGGGAGCTCGGGCAGGAGCCAGTGATCTACCCGGGGCACATAGCTCGACTTGGGCTCGAGATTCCGACCATTTACACCATCCCAAGGATGTACCACTCAACGACGAGGCTGGAATGTTGTATACGTATAGGCGTGTGCTCGTGGGCGGGAGCAACCTGCTCAACGGATACCGGTTTGCGAACATGATGTACTCGACGTAGTTGAGCCAGTGAGCCTGGAGGTGTTCCTGCCGTCGTACGTTGACACGCGGCTCAACGGCGTGTGGCCACGTGCCAGCGTAGGTCGGCTACGGGGAAGCGGCATCGGTGTGGTTCGAGATGCCCAGCTAGCCGTTGTCACGGCGGTGTTCGCGACTCACTCGTTCGAGTTGAACCGGCCGGTGGTGGCCTGGCCGTGGCGAGGGTGCTACAGCTGGACATCGGGGCGTTATGAGGCGTAGGGGGCTGTTTGGTTTCTAGCCACATCTTGCCACACCTCACCTTAGACAAGTTTGATCAAGTTAGGTGGGTGTTTGGTTCTAGCCACACCTAAGGCAATAATTTTTTTATGAGAAGTGAACCCCACATGTCATAGACACAAAAAGTGTGGCAAGATTCCCTTAGGCAAGCCAAAGTGTGGCTAACAATTTGAGCAACTCAAGTTAGGCAAGTGTGGCAAAAATAATGTGGCAATATATGGCAAACATAGTCACAATCCAAACAGCCCCTAGATGTCCATGGAAGGAAACTATGGCAATTTTGCAAAAAGATACCCACACCCCTCTCCACATTTGCAAATAAGGCCTTCCCTCATTCATCCTTTTCTCCCACAAGATAGACTACTCATACAAATGCATCTTGATGTTCCATGCAACGCACGGGCATCTTGCTAGTAAGAAACAAATCTCGAGTTTGGCACGAGTTCGTGCAGCGGTAGCACCACAAGGCCTAGCGCAGGAGTTACATTTCCCTCTCGGGGCCCACGGGACTGAGCTTCAGCGCCTTACTACACCTGCCTTTGAGTCAATAACATGTGGACCCGATAGGTGGCTGGTCCACATGTCATGCTCCCGAAGGCAGAGGGGCGGTGCGGCCGAGAGGGGTGAGGCGCACGTCGGGGGACGTGGTGCTGTGGGTTGGAGCGGCGTCGTGGGAATCGCGAGTGGCAGTGTATGAAGCGTGATGGTCGCCGTAATTCAACTTCCATGGACAAGCTGTCATGTCTACTGACACATGCATTGCATACCGATCACTAGAAGGAGTAGTAGAGAAAGCTAGGCGGATAAATAGTTCCTTATAGTCAAGCGGACCTACGCTGCTACTTGTTCCAAAGACATGCACACCATCAAAATAGTTCATCTATATCAATATACATAGAGAGGAAATATTTTTTTTACAAGAGAGGAAATAGTTCATCCATCCATAATGCCCTGCTGCTGGTGCAGCTTCTTCTTCTTCTTCTTCTTCTTCTTCTTGTTCTCATTTTCTTTGGTAGATGGCTTCGCAAAAAGCTCTTTGGACCTTGCAGCTATCTCAAAACTCACACGGGCATCGAGGGCAGCATATTTTATCCGCTCATACCTCAAGGGATAATTCTGCCATCCGGACTACCTTAATGCCAGCGTCTCATCACCCTTCTGAAGATTTGTTCCGAGCACGAAATTTGCTACGTCGAGTAGGGATGGTGTCTGTTTATCACAATCTTCTACAGGAATTTTGATTCTAGTTTGTAGGTCAGTGATGCTTTTCAAATCAAGGTTGTACGGCGCCAGCTTCTGTTTGTCCCCTTCGATGGTTGCCCCACAGAAGTATATGTCCTCCCGAGACAAGAAATCATGGATCTCACCTGGTATGGAGGGCGCGTGTATGATGTGGTACACCAAAACATCATCTTCGAGGCACAGCTGAAGGACGGCGGCGTGTTGGATCTTCCCAGTGGCATGCTCCGTGTACTCTGCGTCGAGACCGATGACCTTCATCTCTACCTTTTGGAGGGAGTTGGATACATTGTTGATCCACTTCCGAACAACCCTTGGGTGGTCGATGACGGTGGCAACTATGCTCAACGAGCCTTCGACGAGGACATGTTGGACGCTAAAAACCTGCATCTGGATCTCTTTCGCCATTTGGAACCACTGGACCGGAGGGCTATGTTTGGAGAATTAGGATTAGATGGCTAGTCTAACTGAAGAAGATGATTATTTAAAGGGGCTTCGGAATTACTCCAGGAGTATGTGAAGAGGTTAAAACAATGTGAATGCAGTGGGGTTTGGATGCAAATGAAGATGAAGGAGATGTGAAGAAGCCGAGGAAAATCGGTTCCCGATGGAGAAGTAAATGGGAGAAGTGGCCTGCAGGCAGTTGATTAGACGGCTAGGTAGACTAAACGAAAAGTCTATGCGGGTAGACTAAGGAGTGGTACATGTCCGTGTATGTGCCCATCCATCTAGCGCTACATGTGCCACTGGCTAGTTGAGGTCACTCTTTCTAATCACTGTGGCAAGACATTTTATGATTCCTTTTTATTTCTGCACCCCTGCTGACATGTGGGACCTATGCAAACAGATATAAAAAATGTGTCGTAGCTGGTCCAGATAGATATTGGCGCGTGCGTGGGAGACACAACATTCTCTGGTTAAGGAATATGTGGTTATCCTTAAAAAAGAAAAAGCCCTTCTTTGCACTTTCGCATGCATGAGAATTTGGTTCTGCTCGCAATATGGATGATACCTGGAGGATGAAGTGAACCCAGAGGCATGCTAGCACGGGAGACCTATTTCCGCTATACAGTACTACTCCGTATGTTCCTACTACTAGTAGTACAACTGTGGTACACTTGATGGTCAAAATATTATTCATCCGGTCCTCACAGTGAAGTGACAAGACCCTGCGCCCGAGGTGACACTAGTCCAGGCGGCGTGTTCGGGTTACCAAAGTCAGCCTCACCTTGTGCACCGTGCAGTCACTGTCACCGCCACTAAATAGCATGCCTCGCCTCATCTCCCTCTCCCCTAGCACCACTCCATCTCCATCTCCGTCTCACCGGAGATCCTGAGGTCACTCTTCATCATCTCACTGTGCCCCCGCGTACCCTCGCCTCGCTCGCCTCCCCCAGTACCACTATTCCCTCGCTAGCCGCTCCAGCACCGAGAGCCTTCTCCCCCGTAAATCAAGCCCCCAAAAACCCCACCTTCCAAACTCCACCATGGCCGAACATGAACCACGCAGCATCCATATGAGCCGCGATTGGAGCAATCTCCCCACTGACATCCTCGACCTCTGTTGTTCATGTATGGATATGTTGAGCACTGTGCGGCTGGCTGCATGCTCGAGGGACATGCACACGGCCATCGTCGAAGCGAGGCCTAAGCTTTTCAAGACACCCTGCTTGCTGCTATCTGGTCTTGCAAGATTTTCTCACCATGATACAGAGGCGTACATGATGCCCCTCGACTTCAATCCGACCTCCATTAACCGAAACTTCTTTGCAGGTATGTAGTGGGTCACCGTACATCATTTCCCTCGACTTCGATCTGATCACCATCGCCCGAAACTTCTTGGCAGGTATGTACTGGGTCGGCATGAACTCCCACTGGATGGCTGCCATCAGAGAAGACGGGAGAAAGTTGGTGCTCGTGAACTTCCAAACCTCCCATGAGATTATCCTTCCTCCGTTGGATTATATAGGGTTTTACCGTCATGGTCCAAGTCATCTAGATTACCACATCAGTTGGACAGACCTTGTTTTGCAGAATATTGTAATCTGCCAAGTTCCCACACGACATGCGGATTACACAAACTTCAAGCTAATTGCCTTGTTCGACCGCGGACTCGCCTATCTTTATGCGGGTGCCTTCTTTAGCTGGAGACAACTCAGCTCGCAGTGGATCATCAAAGCTGATACACACTTCTGTGATGCTATTGAACACAATGGCATCATCTACGCGATCGACAAAGCAGATGGCACCACGTATTGCTGGGACGGCGCGTGTAAGTTGTTTTCGTCTGATGTTAATGATAACGCCATGACACTGTTTGAACCTTTTGTGATGATTGGCATATCCCTATTTGAGCAGAATTTGAGTAGAACTATGGCAATGTATTAGAGATGCCGTAAATCAGCTATATTTGGAATGAGTTAATTCATGCGATTGTGACCATGTCATTACAGCCAATTTGTACCCTTGAATAATCAAACAGTTAGGAAGATATGGATATTCTCCTTATTTTACAGTAATCTATATACTACTAAATATGAGTGTGTATCAATAGCCATGTTAGTTTCCTCATTTTCATGATGTAGAAACATGCATCACACTGTTGGTTTTATCTAACCATACATTAGGGAAGTAAATGTGCATATGGAGAACTCTATATTTGGAAGTAGTGAAATCCTGTAATGCTTACCATGTGTACATACCTATATTCGCCCTTCAGCAATCAATGGCTAGAATAATATCCTCACAAAAAATTTACCCGCAGAACATGAGTATATAACAATGCATGGTCTGTTAGTTTCCTTGAAGAATTTGTTTGTGAGGACAGAACATGATTACATAACATGCATGACATGGTAGTTTCCTGTGAAGAATCGATTGCGAGATAACATGAGTATAACCATGCATGGCACTTCTATATTTTCGAACCCAATATACATTTCCCTGTATTTTCCTCTTAGTTCCAACAGGGACATATCAATGTTGTTTCTTGCATTATCCTACTCATACTCTTAATAATGCTGATCTTACATTAACAATGCCTGTCCTTTTTGATATGATGCAGTGTCCCTACAGTTACTGCCCTTTGTAATCACACCACCTTTGCCAAAAACAGGGAATCACAACTGGTTCCTTGCTCGATCAGACGACGTCAAAAGACTGATGATCATTCGCACACATGAGCCGAAAAATTTATATTACAAAAACCCCACTGTGTACAAGCATCGTGAAATACGTGAGTATCCGGACAGTGGCTGTTACGTCTATGAGCAGGATACCAGCTTGTTGCGGCCTTCAGGATTTTTGAGTTGGAGGCGGGTAAATAGCCTTGGTTCACACTCTCTGTTTCTCAGACTCAATTATCCGATTAACCAAGAGATCAGCATTGGCAAGGACCTTGATGGCAGAGAGGCTCTGTTTGCTATGGAAAACTGTGTCTACACGGCGAGCCCTAGGACTTCGGGAGCAAACTCCCCTGATTGTCAATGATACAGCCTGCAGCCAAAAGAAGGTGAGAATGACAAAGGCATCTGGATTAACTTTGATCCTTGGATGTCTCAAGTCCGACAGGCGGTGATGTGGTTCAAGCCTTCAGGTTGATAGGTAATTGGACTGTTGCGTCGAAAGGGTAGAGTACTGGTGTCTCCGGATCATTGGTGGCTGAAGCGGGGCTGAAAATTATGATGGTGTTGGATCATCCCTCTTCGAATGACTTGTTGTCTTTGCTGCTTGTTCTGGATGGGTAGTTCTCTCTTTTGTTATGCATATTCCTTGTCATTTGGTCATCCTCGTCTATGTCACTCTTACTATGTAATAGTTGCCTCTATTTAGAATGTCATTCTCGTCTGGATCACGAGAGTCTGAGCGCTGCAGATGGGTGCATTTTGGTGGTGTAGCAAGACTTCTTATGAACTATCATGTCTTGCTGTTTATGTCAGTAGTAGTCACTAGTCAGTGTTTGAATGTTGTATATATCGTTGTTTCGAACTATTTATTGTCTCGAACTGCTGGTGGGCTAAATGAGGGCATCACCAATCTCCAGTGTTCAGAGTATATCTTCTTTTTTCAAGTTATAATTTGAGCTCAGTGTCTTTTCGATGATGTACACTTGTTTGGGCCAGTGAGGTGTCGTTGAATATGGGTTGAGTAGTAACGCAATGCCAAACAGGTCAATTATGACTCTCAGGCCGGGCTCTCAAAAGATCCTCAAAAAAAAAGGTCGGGCTCTAAAAAAAAGAAAGAAAAAGGACTCTTAGGCCGACATGTGGGTGCCACCGGTGTTTTCGTGCGCTTGCGCGCCGAGAGCATATTGGCGCGTGTTCGAAATTCATGCTACCTTTTCATCCCCAATCTCCCGCCCCTCCCCCACCTCTGGACTCTCGATTCCTACTCCAGTTCCCCCCAAATCCCCCTCCTGTACTCCCTGTACTCAAGCGCACTATCATGCTGCCAGTTAACGCGGATCTCCGAGCCAGAGATCCTGAGGTCCGTCCTGCCTTCAGGCGCTGCGTGCTGTCGCTCAACAGTGGCATGGCGGCGCTTGACGACCAGTTTGCCGGCAAAGTGCTGATGGTAACCATCAATGGCGATCGGCCTCCCGTCTCGCCGGACGACCTTGTCAAAGCTCTTGGCATTGCGCACGGCATCCAAATAAGTGACTTGCTCGTCCAAGTCTGTCCGCCACCGGCTGATTTCTTCTTCAGGTTCCGGACAACTTTCGACTGCAGTCGTGTGTTTGAATCTTCCCGGCGTTTGTTCTGCGATGGCGCGCTGGTGATCTTTGATCGGTGGCACCCAGGATGGGGCTCGGTGCCCTCTGAGCTTGATTTTTTTAACAAAGCTTACCTTCCACGGCATGCCTCGACGTGCTTGGAACAGTGAGTCCATGAATGAGCTTATCAACGACCTTGGAGGTGAGCTCGTAAGTATGTTGGTTCCTCCAGAAAGCTGGGCTCTGACGGTTATGGCATGGATGAAGAAGCCGTCCACCATACCGAAGGTGATTGGTGTTGAGATACCGGTGCAGGAACCGGGGTTGTACTATTTGTCGCCACCAAGGCCGCCGCGGACCACGTTAGGGATGTACCTGTATCGAGTGTTCGTGCATGTCGAAGAAGTGGTCAATCCATCAATCGAAGTCCTGCCGCCGCCGCTGGTGCCAGGGTACGTCGACGATGTCCATTACAGGAGTCAACGTCAGACTTTCCCCGTGTTGCTCGGAACGATGGATGGCACAGGGCCTACTCCATCGCGCGGCGGAGGCCACTGCTTCTTTGGGACAAGAGGCACGGCTGGCTGCCTGGATGTGCTCTAATTTGAGGTAACAACTGAATCTTGTCAGATACTAGTTAAATCCGAGCTATCGGTGTGAAGCACTGATGTGCCAGTACATTTGATTGTGACCTGTTCTATTTTTGTACCTGAATTTTTTTTAAAAGGGTTGTACGTCAACTTAATGTGCTAGCAGAGCTTATTGTGTTGTCTGTCTATTTTCTTTCCAGAGCATTCAAGATATTTCCCCATCATTGATAAAGACGATGAACCGTTATGTACGAGTTTGTTGGTTTCAACATAGCCCTACCCGTAGCGATCCACTGCTTCCACCTTGATTGTGCCGCCTGCGTGAAATTTTTGTATGCAAGTTCAGTGTGCTATGATGTTCTATATGATTGTGTCAACTTTATAAGTTTTTACTGAGCATCAACAATGCATATGGCTGAAAGATGTATTTATGAGCATTAACTGATGGGTCTCTCTCTCTCTCTCTCTCTCTCACACACACACACAAGTGGGACCCGTTGAATTATTTCTTCGCTCGTGACAGCTTTTAATTAGGTTCCACTGTACTCTAACTTTCTTCTTAAGTTATTAATTGAGCTCAGTGACTTCAAAAAGTTGTACAGAAGCCTTGTTTGGGCCTTTCCGGCGTCGTTGAATGTGGGCTGAGTAGCCATGTAAAGTTGTAATGTACTACACAGACCTTTTTTTTAACATCAACAATGCAACTGGGTCGACAGTTGTACACAATATCCTAAAATAAGCGCAGCCTAGCCTATCATTCTTTTAATAAAATGCACAGCCCAGTTCATTTTTTATATAATAAGATTACCAAGCCCAACTTAATTTTTTAATAATATTCGTATCTCAATATTATTTTTATACGAAATGCTCAGTCCAGACCATCATTGTTTTTTCACCCATCCCAGAAAATGGGTTCATTTCTACTAAAATCAAATGGTTTGTAAATTATCAGAAATGATAAATGCGCTGCATGTACGCAATATTATTTTTGACCCAGCTCACTAAAAGGTGTATTTGAATAAATAATCAAATGCCCTGTAAATTATCATAAATAATATTTTTTTGATAAATAATTATCATAAATAGTAAATCGGCTATTATTATTATTTTTAACCAGCCCAGGAAATAGATTATTTTTTGAGTCAAAGCCCAGGAAATAGATGTATTGGCAAACAAAATGAAATGTGCTGTAAAACCTAAATAAATGGGCTGTAGCCGAGGACATACCGAGACAGTGGTTTCAACTTATTTTTTGAGGTCCATCATGGACGTACCGGCCTATGGGCCTCCTAGCGTAGGTTTTACTTTTTCTTGAAGATCGGCAGCCCAATGTATTTTTTTAATAAAACGCAGATCTCTGTTCTATTTATCTATATATAAGAATAATAATGCTGTGTCCAATTTATGTTTTCCCTTCTAACCACATTATACATATTTATATTATTAGTATTATCGTATATTTAATAGAGACTTATATATACATTATAAAAACATCCCACGTCTTATTAGCTTATAAAAGTAAATGTTTAACAGAAGTTGGCAAGGAAAATCCTGGTTGTTTTTGACTCACAGGCAAGGAAAATCCTGGTGATTGCGTACAAAAGCTTGCAAAGATTTTAAGGACCAATGTAATAATAACGCGCTCATTTTTTTTTGAGCAATAACTCGCTAATTTGTTAATTTTATATATAAAAAAATGTGTCACTCCGGTTTATTTTTTGATATTAATTGCTCCTTCTAACCTAACATTATATATAGAACAAGCCCAGCTAATTCGTGTATTTCAAGAAAGTGCAAATGGGCTGGGATTTCTTAGAAAATATTAAATGTCCCGCATTGACGCGAAATTATTTGTTCACCCAGCCCAGTAAATGGACTGTAAATTCTAGAAAACATGGGTTAAATATATGCCACATTTTTGCAGGCTGACATGTGGGCCAATAGGTCGAAGCCTACGCAAGGCGTTGTCAACTTAGTCAACAAATGATTATGACATCCACATCCATTGGATTTATATCCAACGACCGGCATGCACCTTCAATCTCTCGTCTTCTTCCTCCAGCGTCCTCGGGACCACCTGCTCCGGCCTCCGGCGGCTAGCGGCTCTGCTTAGCACGCATCACTGCGAAGCGCTACCCCACCGCCGGCCAGGCTATCCCTCCACCCCTCCACACCTCCTGTTATTCTCCACCGACTGTAGCCCCATGCCGCACCAGAACCAGTTATAACCCTTGTACTCCTCTCAATCTGCGACTCCACTGCCACGTCTTCCCATCTCCGGGTCGTTCCTGTCCGGGGGCTCGCCGTCGTCCACCGCCTCGCTGCGCTCGGCGCGGCGTGGTCAACAAATGAGTCATCAGAAGAGGACTGTACGTGGAGAGCCTGACAGCTGGGACCCACGAGGTCCATGGTCGCACGCAAGGAAAGTTCCTCCTTATTAAGCTGAAAAAAATGTTTCCTCCCCTGACAGCTGGGACCCACCGGCTGTATCTTCGCACGAAAGGAAGTGCCTCCTTGTTATGCGAAAAAAACTATTCCTCCCGATGACAGCCGGGACCCGGCAGATTTGGTGGCTGACTTGTGGGCCTACTAAGCTGACACGTACGCAGGGCTTTGTCAACTTAATCAACAAATGATTCTAGCAGCTGGACTGTTGGATGTTAATCCAATAGCCGTGCTGCTTCTTCAACCTCTGTTCTTGCTCCTGTCTCCCGTGGGCGGCAGTGCTGCCGCGCACCCGAACCAGTCAAGTTTCCCACTCCTCTCCATCTGCGACTCCACTGCCGCGTCTTCCCCATCTTCGGGTCGTTCCAGTCTGGGGCCTCACGTCGTCCACCAGCCTTGGTGCGCTTGGCACGGTGTGGTCAACGTGGTCAACAAACGAGAGTCATCGGAAGATGACTGTACGTGAGAGGCTGACAGTGGGGACACACCACGCCCATGGACGCATGCATGCAACTGCATCCTTTTTACCCTAAAAAACAATGTTTTCTCCCCCTGACAGCTGGGACCCACCAGCTACATCTTCGCACGCAAGGAAGTGCATCCTTATTATGGGAAAAAAATGATTCCCCCCTGACAGCTGGGACCCAACAGCTATATATTCGCACGCAAGGAAGTGCGTCCTTATCCTCCCTGACAGCTGGGACCCACCCGGTCGAAGCATACGTAGCATTGTCTGTCTTGTCGAGAATGTGTACGTACATACTGGTCGATCGGTCGCTCTGCAACGATGAACCGTGGCTGAGTAATTAGCGGCACATGTCATAGTAGAGCCCCCCACGTAGCAGTTCAGGCTGTCCCGTCTAAACCGTGTACACGTACATACAGCCACATGCCAAAAAATACGGCCACGTACGTACATACGAGCGGGGTCTCGAAATGCATACTCGCGCATATGGATGGCCAGGGCTCGTGTACATGGAGAGGCAACGGATGGCAGCGATGTTGTCCTGTTCATCTTCAGCTAATCGGCTGTGTCGGAACGGAGGAAACAGCGTCGTGTTCACCGGGAGCCAAGTGACTGGGTCAGAACGCGTCCACTGGGTTGGAATGGGTCATGTTCAATGGTGGCCAACTGGCTTGGATGGAACAACCGGAACGGGGTCTGGCGTACCGCAAAACGGAGGAAAACGGCCTTGTGTTCGACCGTGTACGGTCGAAACGGGGTCCTGTTCATCAGGAAGGGTCTGGCGTACCGCAAAACGGAGGAAACGGACTTGTGTTCGAGCTCCTACGGTCGAAACGGGGTGCTATTGATCGGGAGGGATGTGGCGTACCGCAAAGCAAAGGAAACGGACTTGTGTTGGAGCGCCTACAGTCGAAACGGGGGTCCTGTTCATCGGAAGGGGTGTGGCGTACCGCAAAACGGGACTCCACGGCTACTGTTCATCCACAGTCTACTGCCTCGCTCCAGCCTCCACGAGCTACTGTTCATCCACCGTCGACTTCCTCCAGCCTCCACCTGCTACTGTTCATCCACCGTCGACTTCCTCCAGCCTCCACCAGCTACTGTTCACCACGGGGTCATGTTCATCCAGCCTCCACCAGCTACTGTTCAATCAGCCCTCCACACGGGTTCCTGTTCAACCAGCCCTCCACGAGCTACTGTTCATCCAGCCCTCCATCGGCTACTGTTTAACCAGCCCTCCACGGGGTCCTGTTCATCCACCCCCAACCGGCTCGATCGGGGTCCTATTCATCCAGCGACAAATGGCCTCTACTACCACGGGGTCCTGTTCATCCAACCCCCACCGGGAACTGTTCATCCAACCCCCAACAACGCTCACTGTTCATCAAGAGGCAGCATGTTCGATCGGCTTTAGTTAGCAGCAGTAGCGAAGGAATCGCTCGGGTTTAGTTAACAGCCAGGGATCGATCGCTCGGGTTCAGTAACGTAGCCAGTGTAATCGCTCGGGTTCAGTAAGCGAACGCCTCGCTCGGGTTCAGTTAGAGCCCAATGCCTCGCACACACACGCGCATACGTATACGAGAGAAAACACGCAAACCTCCGTGCATCACTCTGCCCCAACCACCCATCGTAACCAGGAACTCCCCGATATTTTCCTCGCCCTCGCTTCTACCATGATTTTTTCCGTCATGGACGGCCCAAAGAATGTCATGCAGCTGCGTCTCCGACCCGCCCAGGACGAAAAGCCCATTTTCTGTCATGATTTTTGTCATAGAAGTAGGAGCCCACCACATCTATGATGATACCGGGTTTTGTCACAATTATCGTCATAGAAGTGTCATAAGCATGACAGAAAAAAAATCGTTCGGCCCAAAATCTCACGGATGTGTCTTTTTTTGTAGTGCACTCTTGCGACGAAGGAGTGCCAAACACGGCAGCCCAGTGAACTTGGCATGTGCACTAGTTCATAGTACTTGGCTTAGCGATCGATCAGACAATAGTACAAAATTATACATTAATATACAGACGCGATGCGTTCCAAGTTCAACATTCACATCAAACTAAAAGAGTTGGTTCACGAATAAATTCACATTAGGGCATCTCCAACGGCAACCCGCAAAAAACCTCCCACATCCGTTCGCAGACACAGATGCGGGAGGCAGCCATCCAAAACTAGCTGCATACAGTTTCAAAACAACTCAAACCAACCGGACAAAATTCATGCAAACACGGCCGGATTTCATGCAAACCTGACCAAATTTCATACAAACCGGACGCAAACGGTTACATTTTGGAAATATTTTAACTAAAAAGTGAAAACCATGTGCATGTACGGTCACGCGGAGCTGCACTCCCATGACACAGATACACTACACTAGTCTATGGCCGGGCGCGGCTGATTCCTTCGTCACCGGACTACCGGCAGTCCCGGAGGCATATTCTTCCCCTGTATCTTCCCTATATCCAGCTACACCTCTCATCGGAGTGTGGCGAAGAGGGTGCTTCAGCCGAAGGGGAAGGGTGCTTTCGTGGACGCCCAGGCCAGGGTGGTCTAAGATAAAGAAGAAAACTGGCACGTCACCGGCTGCACAAGCCGGCGACGCGCCGGTGGTGGCCTTCCTGGGACCCAAGCGATGGCGGCCTCCCGTGTTCTACTTTCCCTCAAAGTTTCCAGCGGACATGGACACAGATGCGCTGGCCACCGACTCCTCGATCTCCTCTGCGCACCTGCCTTCTTTCTCTGTCTGCATGGTGCGGCTACACGCGCGTTGATGTCGTGGCATGGTCGTAGGCACTAGAGGGGCGGTACAAATCAGCGTCATCCATCCCCGTGCTGTCGTGCTCCCCTCCGTGCCGGCTTAGAGCAACTCGCCACTCCTTCGCGAGCTGGCTTGGAGCGACGAGTTGTTGAACCACACACCAAATCGGGGCGATAACTTGCTCCGTCAGCCTAGGGGAGGGAGGTGGAGCAGTGAGCTGCCTCGCTCATATCCGGCGGGCTCAGTGGGCCACCCAGCTAGCTTGTATGCGTGAGCCGTCTTCAATGCGATGTGGCATGCTATACAACGGCATGAATGTGGGCAGCTGGTGCCGGGCAAGAGCGCGCGCGAGAGGGAGGAGAGGTTTTTTGGTGGGCCAGGGCAGTCAGAAGCGGGCTTGGGAGCAGTCCGGAGTCCCGCAAACCCCCCCCCCACTTTTGTCCCCTGTTTGTGGAAGAAATCACATCTGGACCGATCCGCAGATCGATACATGTCGGCGTTGGATGGCTTACGCGATCCGGACAGCCCGTTCCGGACGGTTGCATGAGGTTTATGGGTCCGCCTTGGAGATGCCCTTAATAACCACCATTCAGAACAAAACTGGTATGTACTTGTAACATGCGTGAATGTGTAATTTTTTTTGCTGGAAGCATGAATGTGTAGTTGACATCGTACTTTTGGAGTGGCTACAGAGAGTATGTGTACGTGTGCTAGAGAGGGGTTGTGGGATGGAGAGAGATCTAGAAAAAGAGAAAGGCCCTCCATTTCTTTTTAGTCGTCAACAAAATTGTACAAAAACGTACAAATCCTAGAACATTTGCGTACAAAAACTTTAGAACAGTGCATTTTGTAATACATTTCTGTCAAATCAACTCTGCAAGCAGTATAACTACTACGACTTTATTAAAACATGGCCCTCCTCACATTATCACCATATTTTTTGGAGTCCGTGCGTGGCGGGCGGTCGATCTCTTCTTCCTCCCCGTCTCTCTCTTCTCAGCCGATGCTCGGCAGGCAATTAGATTTTGGCTATCATTGGTTTATTCAATTGCAGTCCCACATGTCAGTGAAAATGCAAGACAATGCATGTCCCCTTTGGTGAGTGGTGTGCCAGGCCTGCTTTAAGTGTGCTGCCTTTTCCTTTTGAACTTGCAAAGTGTAACATTTTCTTTTGCTTGTTCGTGCAATCGATCGATAGAAATCTAGAACAAAAACACGAGGGCGGGGCTTTCCCGCTCGTTAGGCGGGCTAGTTTGGCCTAGTCGGTTTGACTGATATGACGTGCTACAGTGTCATCCAGTCTTTGCGTGTGGTAGCAGTATTGCTGGTATAATAGTTTTCTTGAAGAAGCGGATTCAACGAAGTCATGATGGTTCCTTCGTCCGAGCAACTTACAGTGGGAAAGGTTGTGCCTGTGATTTAACGGCTCATTAGTCATTATTACTGTGGCGCTATGACCGGGGTGAGTCTCCCCTGCAGTTCTGCGTGATGCACTCTAATTTTGGTGCATGGCAAGTGGATCAAGATGGTCGACGTCCCACATGATTGCGAATGAAAGTATCCTTTTCGATATCAAGGACGAGCAAGGAAACCAGGTGGTATAGTGTCACTGCTCTTTTATACTACTACTACTAGAACAATGCTCGTGCGTTGCAACGAGATACAAATATTCTAGTACGCTAGCTTGTGATTTACCTATCAATAATAATGCGATTGTGTAAATAAATTTTCATCAAATTCTGACCATGAATTACCTTATATTTTGATTATAAGTTTGGTAAGTAAATTAAAGTGGAATTGGTTCAGAAGGTAAGTAAATTAAGGTGATTAATTATCATATACATGGAAGGTTGAATGAAGGGGTGGCGGGAAGAAAGGTGAAATGGGAACCTTACGTTCTTTTTAAGTATTAGAGATAAGTAGTAGAGAAGATAAAGATAGAAATAAGTAGTAGAGTTTCTTTTTTATTTTTGATGAAAGCTTGCGTTTCCACTCTTACGACGGAGGAGTGCGAAACAAGGCAGCCCAGTGAACTTGGCTTGTGCACTGGTTCATACTGTTTTTTTACTTGAAGATCTTTTAAAACAAGGTGATGACTAGAAGATTGCTCACCACGTCTCCTGCTTGGTGTGAAGTGGTTCATACGCCAACCTTGTCTTAAGACCGACACGCAGCCTAGTGATACGTCTCCAACGTATCTATAATTTTTTATTGTTCCATGCTATTATATTATCTGTTTGGGATGTTTTATATGCATTAGTATGCTATTTTATATTATTTTTGGGACTAACCTATTAACCTAGAGCCCAGTGCCAGTTTCTGTTTTTTCCTTGTTTTTGAGCTTCGCAGAAAAGGAATACTAAATGGAGTCCAAACGGAATAAAACTTAACGATGATTTTTCTTGGACCAGAAGACACCCAGGGGACTTGGAGTGCAAGTCAGAAGAGCCACGAGGCGGCGGCAAGGGTGGAGGGCGCGCCCTAGGGGGGCGCCCCCTACCTTGTGGGCCCCTCGGTGACCCCCTGACCTAGCTCTTCCTCCTATATATTCACATATATTCCAAAACCCTCAGAAGCATACACGAAAACACTTTTCCACAACCGCAACCTTCTGTTCCCATGAGATCCCATATTGGGGTCTTTTCTGACATCCTGCCGGAGGGGGATTCGATCACGGAGGGCATCTACATCAACCCTATTGCCCTTCCGATGAAGCATGAATAGTTTACCTCAGACCTATGGGTCCATAGCTAGTAGCTAGATGGCTTCTTCTCTCTCTTTGATTCTCAATACCATGTTCTCCTCGATGTTCTTGGAGATCTATCCAATGTAATCTTCTTTTGCGGTGTGTTTGTCGAGATCTGATGAATTGTGGATTTATGATCAGCTTATCTATGAATATTATTTTAATCTTCTCTGAATTCTTATATGCATGATTTGATATCTTTGTATTTCTCTTCGAATTATCGGTTTGGTTTGGCCAACTAGATTGGTTTTTCTTGCAACGGGAGAGGTGCTTAGCTTTGGGTTCAATCTTGCATGATTTCACCCAGTGACAAAATAGGGGTAGCGAGACACGTATTGAATTGTTGCCATCGAGGATAAAAAGATGGGATTTTCATCATATTGCTTGAGTTTATTCCTCTACATCATCTCATCTTACTTAAGGCGTTACTCCGTTCTTTATGAACTTAATACTCTAGATGCATGCTGTATAGCGGTTGATGTGTGGAGTAATAGTAGTAGATGCAGGCAGGAGTTGGTCTACTTGACACAGACGTGATGCCTATATTGCAATATCATTGCCTTGGATATCGTCATAACTTTGTGCTTTTCTATCAATTGCTCGACAGTAATTTGTTCACCCACCGTATTATTTGCCTTCAAGAGAGAAGCCTCTAGTGAAACCTATGGCCCCGGGTCTATTTTCCATCATATCAGTTTCGGATCTACTATTTTGCAATCTTTTATTTTCAGATCTATAAACCAAAAAACCCAAAAATATTTTATCTTTTGTTTAGTTTTATCTATCTCTATCAGATCTCACCTTTGCAAGTGACCGTGAAGGGATTGACAACCCCTTTATCGTGTTGGGTGCAAGTGTTTGATTGTTTGTGTAGGTGCATCTATTGGGGACTTGCGCGTTTCTCCTACTGGATTGATACCTTGGTTCTTAACTGAGGGAAATACTTATCTCTACTGTGCTGCATCACCCTTTCCTCTTCAAGGGAAAAACCAACACAAGCTCAAGAAGTAGCAGGAAGAATTTCTGGCGCCGTTGCCGGGGAGATCTACGTCAAGCCTACCAAGTACCCATCATAAACTCTCATCTCTTGCATTACATTATTCACCATTCGCCTCTCATTTTCCTCTCCCCCACTTCTAAAATGATTTTTGAAAAGATTTTCCCTTTTGTTCACCCTTCTTCCGTTCATCTTTTTGTTTGCTCGCGTGTTAGATTGCTTGCTTTGTCACGATGGCTCAAGAGAATACCAAATTGTGTGACTTTTCCAATACTAATAATAATGATTTTATTAGTACTCCGATTGCTCCCGCCACTAGTGCGGAATCTTATGAAATTAATGCCGCTTTGCTGAATCTTGTTATGAAAGATCAATTTTCCGGCCTTCCTAGCGAAGATGCCGCATTCCATCTAAATAATTTCGTTGAGTTGTGTGATATGCAAAATAAGAAAGATGTGTATAATGATATTATTAAATTGAAGCGATTTCTGTTCTCACTATGAGATCGTGCTAAAACTTGGTTTTCATCTTTGCCTAAAAATAGTATTGATTCATGGAATAAGTGTAAAGATGCTGTTATTTCCAAGTATTTTCCTCCCGCTAAGATCATATCCCTTAGGAACGATATTATGAATTTTAAGCAACTTGATCATGAACATGTTGCACAATCTTGGGAGAGGATGAAATTGATGATATGAAATTGCCCTACTCATGGTTTAAATTTGTGGATGATCATACAAATTTTTTAAGCCGGATTGAATTTTGCTTCTAGAAATATTTTAGATTCGGATGCGGGAGGTACTTTTATGGAAATTACTTTAGAATAAGCTACTAAACTCCTAGATAATATTATGGTTAATTATTCTCAATGGCATACCAAAAGATCTTCTTCCAGTAAAAAAGTGCATGCGACTGAAGAGATTAATGTTTTGAGTGGAAAGATGGATGAACTTATGAAATTATTTGCTAGCAAGAGTGCTCCTATTGATCCTAATGATATGCCTTTTTCTACTTTGATTGAGAATAATAATGAATCTATGGATGTGAATTTTGTTGGTAGGAACAATTTTGGTAATAATGCATATAGAGGTAATTTTAATCCTAGGCCGTTCCCTAGTAATTCCTCTAATAATTATGGTAATTCCTACAACAATTCTTATGGAAATTATAATAAGATGCCCTCTGATCTTGAGAGTAGTATTAAAGAATTTATGAGTTCGCATAAGAATTTCAATGCTTTGGTTGAAGAAAAATTGCTTAAGATTGATGATTTGGCTAGGAACGTGGATATAATTTCTCTTGAGATTGATTCTTTGAAAATTAGATCTATTCCACCCAAGCATGATATTAATGAGTCTCTTAAAGCCATGAGAATTTCCATTGATGAGTGTAAAGAAAGAACCGCTAAGATGCGTGCTAAGCGAGATTGGTTTGTAAAAGCGTGTTCTTCTAGTTTTTGTGAAAATAATGATGAAGATCTTAAAGTGATTAATGCGACTCCTATTGAATATTTGTTTTCTAAAATAAATCTTCATAAAGATGGGACTGGATATGAGTCAACTTTAGTTAAAAGGCGTCCAAATGATTTGGAGTTTATAGATCTTGATGCAAAAATTGATAAAAGTGGGATTGGAGAGGTCAAAACTTTAAGTAGTGATGAACCCACTCTTTTGGATTTCAAGGAATTTAATTATGATAACTGTTCTTTAATAGATTGTATTTCCTTGTTGCAATCCATGTTGAATTCTCCCCATGCTTATAATCAAAATAAAGCTTTTACTAAACATATCGTTGATGCTATGATGAAATCTTTTGAAGAAAAGCTTGAATTGGAAGTTTCTATTCCTAGAAAACTTTATGATGAGTGGGAACCTACTATTAAGATTAAGATTAAAGATTATGAGTGCCATGCGTTGTGTGATTTGGGTGCTAGCGTTTCCACGATTCTAAAAACTTTATGTGATGTGTTAGGTTTCCGTGAATTTGATGATTGTTCCTTAAATTTGCATCTTGCAGATTCCACTATTAAGAAACCTATGGGAAGAATTAATGATGTTCTTATTGTTGCAAATAGGAATTATGTTCCCATAGATTTCATTTTTCTTGATATAGATTGCAATCCTACATGTCCTATTATTCTTGGTAGACCTTTCCTTAGAATGATTGGTGCAATTATTGATATGAAAGAAGAAAACATTATATTTCAATTTCCGTTAAGGAAGGGCATGTAACACTTCCCTGGAAAGAAAATTAAGTTGCCATATGAATCTATTATGAGAGCTACTTATGGATTGCATACCAAAGATGACAATACCTAGATCTATGTTTTTATGCCTAGCTAAGGGCGTTAAACAATAGCGCTTTTTGGGAGGCAACCTAATTTTGTTTTTGTTCTTGCTTTTTTGGTTCTGTTTTTCAATAAATAATTCATCTAGCCTCTGGTTAGATGTGTTTTTGTGTTTTCATTAGTGTTTGTGCCAAGTAAGACCTTTGGGATGGCTTACGGTGATAGTTGATTTGATCTTGCTGAAAAACAGAAACTTTTACGCCCAGGAAAATAATTCTAATTTTTAACAGATGCGTGATAAAATAATAATTCTTTTTGAAGAAGATTAATATACAAATTTCCCAGGTTGTCCTAATTTTTCAGAATTTTTGGAGTTACATAAGTACTAGAGAGTTACAGATTACTATAGACTGTTCTGTTTTTGACAGATTCTGTTTTCTATGTGTTGTCTGCTTCTTTTGATGAATCTATGGGTAGTGTCGGGGGGTATGAACCATGGAGAAGTTGGAATACAGTAGATATTACACCAATATAAATAAAGAATGAGTTCACAACAGTACCAAAAGTGGTGATTTATTTTCTTATACTAACGGATCTCATGAGATTTTTTGTTGAGTTTTGTGTTGTGAAGTTTTCAAGTTTTGGGTAAAGATTTGATGGACTATGGAATAAGGAGTGGCAAGAGCCTAAGCTTGGGGATGCCCAAGGCACCCCAAGGTAATATTCAAGGACAACCAAGAGCCTAAGCTTGGGGATGCCCCGGAAGGCATCCCCTCTTTCGTCTTCGTCTATCGGTAACTTTACTTGAGGCTATATTTTTATTCACCACATGACATCTGTTTTGCTTGGAGCGTCTTGTATGATATGAGTCTTTACTTTTTAGTTTGCCACAATTATCCTTGCCGTACACACCTATTGAGAGGCACACGCATGAATCGTGATTTATTAGAATACTCTATGAGCTTCACTTATATCTTTTGAGCTAGGCAATTTTGCTCTAGTGCTTCACTTATATCTTTTTAGAGCACGGCGGTGGCTTTATTTTATAGAAATTTTTGAACTCTCATGCTTCACTTATATTATTTCGAGAGGCTCTTTAAACAGCATGGTAATTTGCTTTGGTTATGAATTTAGTCATAATATGATGTGCATCCAAGAGGGATATAATAAAAACTTTCATATAAAGTGCATTGAATACTATGAGAAGTTTGATTCCTTATGATTGTTTTGAGATATGAGGATGATGATATTAGAGTCATGCTAGTGAGTAATTGTGGATTGTAGAAATACTTGTGTCGAAGTTTGTGATTCCCGTAACATGCACGTATTGTGAACCGTTATGTAATGAAGTTGGAGCATGAGGTATTTATTGATTGTCTTCCTTATGAGTGGCGGTCGGGGATGAGCGATGGTATTTTCCTACCATTCTATCCCCCTAGGAGTATGCACGTAGTACTTTGTTTCGATGACTAATAGATTTTTGCAATAAGTATGTGAGTTCTTTATAACTAATGTTGAGTCCATGGATTATACGCACTCTCACCCTTCCACCATTGCTAGCCTCTCTAGTGCTGCGCAACTTTAGCCGGTACCATACACCCACCATATACCTTCCTCAAAACAGCCACCATACCTACCTATTATGGCATTTCCATAGCCATTCCGAGATATATTGCCATGCAATTCCACCGTTATGTTTTTATGAAACACTTCATCATTGTCATATTGCTTTGCATGATCATGTAGTTGACATCGTATTTGTGGCAAAGCCACCATTCATCTTCTTTATACATGTCGCTCTTGAGTCATTGCACATCCCGGTACACCGCCGGAGGCATTCATATAGAGTCATATTTTGTTCTAAGTATCGAGTTGTAATTTTTGAGTTGTAAGTAAATAAAAGTGTGATGATCTTCATTATTAGAGCATTGCACCATGTGAGGAAAAATAAAAGAGGCCAAAGAAGCCAAACAAAAAAAGAGAGAAAAGAGAGAGGGGGCAATGTTACTATCCTTTTTCCACACTTGTGCTTCAAAGTAGCACCATGATCTTCATGATAGAAAGTCTCCTATGTTGTCACTTTCATATACTAGTGGGAATTTTTCATTATAGAACTTGGCTTGTATATTCCAACGATGGGCTTCCTCAAATTGCCCTAGGTCTTCGTGAGTAAGCAAGTTGGATGCACACCCACTTAGTTTCTTTTTGAGATTTCATAAACTTATAGCTCTAGTGCATCCGTTGCATGGCAATCCCTACTCACTCACATTGATATCTATTGATGGGCATCTCCATAGCCCGTTGATACGCCTAGTTGATGTGAGACTATCTCCTTTTTGTCTTCTCCACAACCACCATATTCTATTCCACCTATAGTGCTATGTCCATGGCTCACGCTCATGTATTGCGTGAAAGTTGAAAAGGTTTGAGAACATCAAAAGTATGAAACAATTGCTTGGCTTGTCATCGGGGTTGTGCATGATTTGAATATTTTGTGTGATGAAGATGGAGCATAGCCAGACTATATGATTTTGTAGGGATAGCTTTCTTTGGCCATGTTATTTTGAGAAGACATGATTGCTTTATTAGTATGCTTGAAGTATTATCATTTTTGTGTCAATATTAAACTTTTGTTTTGAATCTTATGGATCTGAACATTCATGCCACAATAAAGAAAATTACATGGATAAATATGTTAGGTAGCATTCCACATCAAAAATTCTGTTTTTATCATTTACCTGCTCGAGGACGAGCAAGAATTAAGCTTGGGGATGCTTGATACGTCTCGAACGTATCTATAATTTTTTATTATTCCATGCTATTATATTATCTGTTTTGGATGTTTTATATGCATTAATATGCTATTTTATATTATTTTTGGGACTAACCTATTAACCTAGAGCCTAGTGCCAGTTTCTGTTTTTTCCTTGTTTTTGAGCTTCGCAGAAAAGGAATACTAAACGGACTCCAAACGGAATAAAACTTCACTGTCGTGGGAAACCACGGCCACCTATGGGGCCATGAGCCCCTTGTGGTTCGGCATGGGGGATGAGCACATTGCACAAAGAGCGGAGAAAGTCGCGCAGCACGACAGAGATCACACGGGCAGTTTTACCCAGGTTCGGGCCGCCTCGAGGTGTAAAACCCTACTCCTGCTTTGGTGGATTGATGGTGGATTGTGGTGGAAAAGCAACGCTCTAACCCGGCAGGTTTGCCTCGGGGCAAGAGCAGCTACGCGCATATGAGTGTACAAGGGTCTAAATCCTCTCTACGGTTGCCACGGGCCTCCTTTTATAGATCAAGGGGTCACCACAATGGCAAATCAGTCATTGAGCACTGATTAGATAGCAAATAGTGCTATCATACCTAACTGTGCAGGCAGGGCAGAGCACATTAAATGCGTCGCTTAGTGTCACATCATGGCCTGCCCGGCAAGCCTCGCCGGGCTGTTCGGCCACCTTCTCTCCTGCCTGCATGACACGTCTCTGGACGAGTGTCATTTGGAGATGATTTCCATAGGAAGTGGCTGCCATGTTGCAAGAAACAGCCACTTAGTCACTTGGGGGCTTCACACCGCACCGATCGATGACTTGTGTCGCTGTGAGGTGGAGCGGTGAAGCCTTGGTGGGGTAGTTTGCCTTCGGAGGGCCCGGCAGGCCTGCCGGGACGGTCTTGAGGTTTGCCTTCGGGGTAACCTTAACCTCACCAGGCTCGCCTGCCCGGCAAGGGAGGTTTTCCCTTAGTGGTGCCTTGCTTCTTTGGCTTGACTTGGTCTTCTTGATCCGCACTCTGATTCCTTAAAGAGCTGATTTCTTGTGCTTGGTCTGGTCTTGGGTGTTGTAAACTTGCTTTTAGGCTTGTGCACAGTCTGGGCAACAGACCCAGGTTTTATTGCACCGACAGGAGCCCCCGGGCCTGGCCCGAACGCGCTGCCGGGCGTCGTCGGGGTAGGCCCTAATTTGTGCACAGGCGAGAGGGTAGTAGTTGCTTGTCCTTTGAGGTATTCTTTGCTTCTTCATTAACCCGAGCCTAGGTCAGTTTCCGGTTCTCCCGTGTGTCGCGTAACGCCAATTGCAGAGGGGCCACTCTTGTAATGGCCCGTGAATGACTTTAACGCACGGGCGAGTAACTGCCAATTCACTCTTCCCACCACGCTCTTATCCTTAGCCACGTATGCTGCATGCATTGAGTGGGGTAGGTAACGGAGGCGTGTGGTGCGGGAGAGCGTCAAGGCAGGGGCCCGGTCTTCTTGGATAGGCGGAGGAGGGCGGCGGTTACCCACCGAGGGATCAGCTCCCAGCCCAGCCCGTCTATAAAAGAAGGGGTGGGGGAGGAGTGAGAGTATTCATCCACACACTCCTCCTCCTCCTCCATTCTCCGCTTTCTTCTGGGTATGCTGAAAGGGAGAGCCCGGGGCCTGAGTATTCATCCACACACTCCTCGTCCTCCATTCTCTGCTTTCTTCTGGGTATGCTGAAAGGGAGAGCCCGGGGCCAGGCCCCGGGCCCTAGCTTGGAGTTGATGACGTTGAGTGCCCGTGCCGATGCTTGGGGAGTAGAAGAAGGGCGCGGTCATGCCTTTGCTGGGGTAGGATTCTCCTCCTGTCTTCGCGCAGGCCTCAGGGGGGTGCGCGGGCGGCGCGGTGGTAGTGCCGGAGGTAGCGACTCTGGTGCGCTCGTCGCTGGGCCGCCTGTGGCTTCAATCTTAGTGAGGGGCGACGCAAACGACACCACGCCGGAGCCCATGATGGACGCAAAGCGTGGTAGTCAATCATGGCCTATCCCCCCTTTTCCTATGGCGTCGGAGGGAGACCGCAGAGTGGTTCGCTTTTGGTAATGGCAGGTTCCTCCTTTCGGGGTACTGCCTGCCCGTCGTACGGGCGAGCTCCTTGTGCCCGCGTATGCTTCTTCAGAGGATGGCATTCTTCTAACTTAGGGTCGTTGGAGACGACCATGCTCTCTATGGAGCCATCCGGAGCGCCTGATATGTCTCCAATGTATCTATAATTTTTGATTGTTCCATGCTGTTATATTATCATTCTTGGATGTTTTACAATCATTTTATAGTCATTTTATATCATTTTTTGGTACTAACCTATTCACATAGTGCCCAGTGCCAGTTGCTGTTTTCTGCTTGTTTTTTACATCACGGGAAATCAATACCAAACGGAGTCCAAATGCAGCGAAACTTTTTGTGGAATTTTTATGGACCAGAAGACACCCAATGGGCCGGAGAAGCACCTGGGGGGGGTGCCCCGAGGGGGGCACAACCCACCAGGGCGCGCCTGGGCCCCCAGGCGCGCCCAGGTGGGTTGTGCCCACCTCGGTGGCCTCCCGCACCACCTCTTTGCTCTATAGATACCCCAATATTCCAGAAACCCTAGGGGAGTCGACGAAAATCAATTCCAGCCGCCGCAAGTTCCAGAACCACCAGATCCAATCTAGACACCATAACGGAGGGGTTCATCATGTTCATTGGTGCCTCTCCGATGATGCGTGAGTAGTTCATTGTAGACCTACGGGTCCGTAGTTAGTAGCTAGCTGGCTTCCTCTCTCTCTTTTGATTCTCAATACAATGGTCTCTTGGAGATCTATTTGATGTAACTCTTTTTGCGGTGTGTTTGTTTGGATCAGATGAACTTTGAGTTTATGATCAGATCTATCTTTTTATCCATGAAAGCTATTTGAGTCTTCTTTGATCTCTTATATGCATGATTACTTATAGCCTCGTATTTCTTCTCCGATATTTGGGTTTTGTTTGGCCAACTTGATCTATTTATCTTGCAATGGGAAGAGATGCTTTGTGATGGGTTCGATCTTACGGTGCTTGATCCCAGTGACACAAGGGGAACCGACAAGAATGTATCGTTGCTATTAAGGATAACAAGATGGGGTCTATTTCTACATAAATAGATCTTGTCTACATCATGTCATCGTTCTTATTGCATTACTCCGTTTCTCCATGAACTTAATACACTAGATGCATGCTGGATAGCGGTCAATGTGTGGAGTAATAGTAGTAGATGCAGGTAGGAGTCGGTCTACTAATCTTGGACATGATGCCTATATAATGATCATTGCCTGGATATCGTCATGATTATTTGAAGTTCTATCAATTGCCCAACAGTAATTCGTTTACCCACCGTTTGCTATTTTTCTCAAGAGAAGCCACTAGTGAAATCTACGGCCCCCAGGTCTCTTCTTTATTATATTTGCCTTTGCGATCTATTTTTATTTGCTTTTATTTTTAGATCTAATTAATCCAAAAATTAAAAAATTCCTTGCTGCAATTTTTATTTATTTATTTTATCTCGCGTTCCTGCGATATCTATTTATCCAATCTACTACAATTTTACCTATCCTTTTACCCGTGAGGGATTGACAACCCCTCTCTTACATCGGGTTGCAAGTATTTGTTCTTTGTGTGCAGGAGCTGTTTACGTGGTGTTGCGTGATTCTCCTACTGGTTCGATGTGGGGAAATACCGACGTAGTTCAAGCAAACATCAAAAGGAATTTCTGGCGCGTCCCATCTTAACACATTCGTGGAATTATGCGATATGCAAAAGAAAAAAAGATGTGGACAATAATGTTGTGAAGTTGAAATTATTTCCGTTTTCTTTGCGAGATCGTGCAAAAATTTGGTTTTCTTCTTTGCCTCGCAATAGTATCAATTCTTGGGATAAGTGCAAGGATGCTTTTATTACTAAGAATTTCTGCCCGTGAAAATTATTTCCCTTAGGACCCAGATCATGAATTTCAAGCAACTTGAACATGAGCATGTTGCACAATCTTGGGAAAGGATGAAATTGATGCTAAGGAATTGCCCAACTCATGGGTTAAATCTTTGGATGATCATACAAATTTTTTATGCGGGGTTGAATTTTGTTTCTCATAATCTTTTAGATTCCGCCGCGGGTGGTACTTTTATGGAAATTACTTTGGGTGAAGCCACCAAATTGCTTGATAATATTATGGCAAGTTATTCACAATGGCATACCGAAAGAGCTCCTACTAGTAAAGAAGTTAATTCGGTTGAAGAAATTTCTTCTTTGAGTGAAAAAGTTGATGCTCTTATGAAATTGGTTGCTAATAAAAGTGCTCCTATTGATTTTAATGATGTGCCTTTGTCCACTTTGATTGAGCAAAATAGTGATGCCATAGATGTGAATTTTATCTCACGAAACAATTTCAATAACAATGCTTATAGACGTAATTTTAATCCTAGGCCCTTTCCTAGTAATTCCTCTAATAATTATGGTAATTCCTATGGTAATCCTTCTTATAATAATAATAGGAACACCTCTGATCTTGAGAATAATATTAATGAATTTATCAATACTCAAAAAGTTTTCAATGCTACAATGGAAGAAAAGTTGAATAAGATTGATGATTTGTCTAGAAGTGTTGATAGAATTTCTCATGAGGTAGAAAATCTCAAGATGAAAATTTTTGTGCCTAAGGTTGAGGAATCAATTAAGGCTCTTTATGTTTCTATGGATGAAAGTAAGAAAAGAACCGCTATGTTTAGGGCTAGAAGAGAATTTTTAGAAAAAGCGTTTTCTAGTGATTGCTTTCATAGAAGTGATGAAGACCTTAAAATGATTGGTGTTTCTTCTATTGATTCTTTGTTTAGTAAATTCAAGATTGATAATAAAGGGACTGAAGAAGAGTCAAGTTTAGCTAGAAGGCGTCCCGATAATTTGGAGGGTGAAAATCTTATTGGGAAAGTTGATAAAAGTGGGTTTGAAGAGGTCAAAACTTTAACTAGTGATGTGCCCACTCTTTTGGATTACAAAGACTTTAATTATGATAGTTGCTCTTTGATAGATTATATTTCTTTGTTGCAATCCATGATAAATTCACCCCATGCTTATGAACAAAATAAAGCTTTTACTAAACATATTGTTGATGCTATGATGAAAGCTTTGGAAGAAAAGTTGGAATTAGAAGTTTCAATTCCTAGAAAGTTACATGATGAATGGGAACCTACTATCAAATTCAAGATTAAAAATTATGAGTGTTTTGCCTTGTGTGACTTGGGTGCTAGTGTTTCTACAATTCCGAAATCTCTATGAGATGTGCTTGGTCTTACCGATATTGAAGGGTGTTCTTTAAATTTGCACTTGGTGGATTCTACTATTAAAAAGCCTATGGAAAGAATTAATGATGTTCTTATTCTTGCAAATAGGAATTATATGCCCATAGATTTTATTGTTCTTGATATTGATTACAATCCGTCTTGTCCAATTATTCTTGGTACACCGTTTTTACGTACTATTGGTGCCTTGATTGATATGAAAGAAGGCAATATTAAATTTCAATTTCCACTAAGGAAGGGTATGGAACACTTCCCTAGAACAAGAATTATGCCACCATATGAATCAATCATGAGGGCATCATATGGATCTAGAAACAAAGATGACAACACTTAGATCCTTGCTTTATGCCAAGCTAGGGGCGTAAAACGATAGCGCTTGTTGGGAGGCAACCCAATGAATAAAATTTATTTTTGTCTTTTTCTTTCTGTTCTTGAGTGTTTACACAATTATGTACTGTTATGATTGTGTTTTTTGTGTTTTAATTAGAGTTTGTGCCAAGTAAAGCCTTTGGGATAGCTTTGGTGATAGTTGATTTGATCTTGTTGGAAAACAGAAACTTTTGCGTCAAGAAAAATAATTGTTTAGAATTACAGAAGCGACTAAAAATTCTGATTTTTTTACACAAGATTAATATACAAATCTCCTATGTTTTTATAATGTTTTAAAAAATTTGGAGTTACAGAAGTATGATAACAATTCGCATCTTTACAGACTGCTCTGTTTTTGACAGATTCTGTTTTCGTTGTGTTATGTGCTTGTTTTGATGATTCTATCGTTTCCTTTGAAGAGTTTTTGCCATGGAAAAGTTAGAATACAGTAGATATAATGCAATAACAAAATTTGAATGGGTTTTCTACAGTACTTAAAGTAAAGATTTGTTTTCTTATAATAACGGATCTCACGAAGGTTTTGTTGAGTTTTGTGTGATTGAAGTTTTCAAGTTTTGGGTGATATTACGACGGATGAAGGAATAAGGAGTAAGAAGAGCCTAAGCTTGGGGATGCCCATGGCATCCCAAGCCATTATACAAAGATAAGCAAGCAACTAAGCTTGGGGATACCCGAGTGGCATCCCCTCTTTCTTCTAACGACCATCGGTATTTTACTCGGAACTATATTTTTATTCGTCACATATTATGAGTATTGCTTGGAGCGTCTTGTATGATATGAGTCTTTTCTTGTTTTTCTTTTTGTTTTAAGTCATGAATCCTTTCTGGACACACCTATTTGAAAGAGCCAAAATTATGCTATGACTTGTTAGAATTGCTCTCTATGCTTCACTTAAATCTTTATGAGCTATGGAATTGCTCTAGTGCTTCACTTATATCTTTTTGAGCACGGTGTGCTTTGTTATTTTTGAAGAAATGCTCTCATGCTTCACTTAGATTTATTTGAGAGTTAGTAATTTTTTTAAGAAATTCTCTCTTGCTTCACTTAAATTATTTTGAGAGAAAGAAATATTATGCTCATGATCTTCACTTATATTTGTTTGAGCTTATCAAAAGCAACATATGAAAACTAGTCCCAAAGTGATAGATATCCAAGGAGGATATAATAAAAACTTTCATGAAGATCATTGGACAAAATAAACTTGATTCTTTGTAATATTTTTGAGATATGATGATGTGATATGTGAGTCATGTTGATGAGTAATTATGCTTTAGTAAGAATATTGGTGTTAAGCTTTGTGATTCCCTATGCAAGCACGAAAGTCAATAGTTATACAATGAAATTACATCCTACTTGTGGTGCATTATTCGGTGTTAGTTATGCTTAATGCTCGCTTATGAGATTTTTCATTTCTTGGTTGGTCGCTTCTCAATCTTTTGCTAGCCTTCATTTGCACTAAGTATGATCACTACTTGTGCATCCAAAATCCTTTAAACCAGTTTTGCCACATGAGTCCACTATACCTACCTATATGCGGTATTTCCGTGTCGTTCTAAGCAAATTGTATGTGCCATCTCTAATTTTCAAAATAAACTTCTCTTTTGTGTGCTCGTACCGCTCATGAAACGGTAGGGGGTGGCTGATATATTTCCATGCTATATATGTTATTCTCAAGATGAGTGTTTATTCACTTGTCATTGCACGAGAGTACGACAAAGGTATTAGGGATGCCCAGTCCTGAAATGAAAAATGAATTTACTTTATGTTGTCAAATAATAAATTCCTTGGAAAGTGTTGGTATGGAAGGCACCCGTGGATACGGCTAGCCATGGAAAGTGAAAGTATGGTTGAAAAAGGAATAAACTTTATTTTCTGTTTGGGAATCGCCTATGATATATCTAGCATGGAAAGTATTGGGAACTACTCGATCATTTTCGTTGACAGGAAAAGCATGCCTCCCAAAATGTTTTTATCTCTATCTTTTTCGCTTTGAGCTCTGGCACCTCTACAAATCCCTACTTCCCTCCGCGAAGGGCCTTTCTTTTACTTTATGCAATTTTAATTTTTATTTGAGTCTCCATCTTCTCTTATAAAGCACCAACTAAGGGGCACTATGATCGTACTTGAGCATTGGGTGTAGCTAATACGCGAGTGTGTTTCATGAATGGATCAATAATTAAGCATAATGGGCTAGGGATAACTTGCTTTAGTGTTGATATTTTGAAAGACATGGTTGCTTGTTGATATGCTTGCGTATTGAAATTCTCATGTCAAAATTAGACTATTGCTTTGAACCGTATAAAAGTCCAAATGTCCATGCTACAAAGAAAAGAATATGTGATGAACATGTTAGGCAGCATTCCACATCAAAAATTCTGTTTTTATCATTTACCTACTCGAGGACGAGCAGGAATTAAGCTTGGGGATGCTGATACGTCTCCAACGTATCTATAATTTTTGATTGTTCCATGCTGTTATATTATCATTCTTAGATGTTTTAAAATTATTTTATAGTCATTTTATGTCATTTTTTGGTACTAACCTATTGACATAGTGCCCAGTGCCAGTTGTTGTTTTCTACTTGTTTTTTACATCGCAGGAAATCAATACCAAACGGAGTCCAAATGCAGCGAAAGTTTTTGTGGAATTTTTATGGACTAGAAGACACCCAATGGGCTGGAGAAGCACCTGGGGGGTGCCCCGAGGGGGGCTCAACCCACCAAGGCGCGCCTGGGCCCCCAGGCGCGCCCAGGTGGGTTGTGCCCACCTCGGTGGCCTCCCACACCGCCTCTTTGCTCTATAAATACCCCAATATTCCAGAAACCCTAGGGGAGTTGACGAAAATCAATTCCATCCGCCGCAAGTTCCAGAACCACCAAATCCAATCTAGACACCATCACGGAGGGGTTCATCATGTTCATTGGTGCCTCTCCGATGATGCGTGAGTAGTTCATTGTAGACCTACGGGTCCGTAGTTAGTAGCTAGATGGCTTCCTCTCTCTCTTTTGATTCTTAATACAATGGCCTCTTGGAGATCTATTTGATGTAACTCTTTTTGCGGTGTGTTTGTTGGGATCAGATGAACTTTGAGTTTATGATCGGATCTATCTTTTTATCCATGAAAGTTATTTGAGTCTTCTTTGATCTCTTATATGCATGATTACTTATAGCCTCGTATTTCTTCTTCGATATTTGGGTTTTGTTTGGCCAACTTGATCTATTTAACTTGCAATGGGAAGAGGTGCTTTGTGATGGGTTTGATCTTATGGTGCTTGATCCCAGTGACAGAAGGGGAACCGGCACGTATGTATCGTTGCTATTAAGGATAACAAGATGGGGTCTATTTCTACATAAATAGATCTTGTCTACATCATGTCATCGTTCTTATTGCATTACTCCGTTTCTCCATGAACTTAATACACTAGATGCATGCTGGATAGCGGTCGATATGTGGAGTAATAGTAGTAGATGCTGGCAGGAGTCGGTCTACTAATCTTGGACGTGATGCCTACATAATGATCATTGCCTGGATATCGTCATGATTATTTGAAGTTCTATCAATTGCCCAACAGTAATTTGTTTACCCACCGTTTGCTATTTTTCTCGAGAGAAGCCACTAGTGAAATCTACGGCCCCCCGGGTCTCTTCTTTATTATATTTGCCTTTGCGATCTATTTTTATTTGCTTTTATTTTTAGATCTAATTAATCCAAAAATACAAAGATACCTTGCTGCAATTTTTATTTATTTATTTATTTTATCTCGCGTTCCCGCGAGATCTATTTATCCAATCTACTACAATTTTACCTATCCTTTTACCCATGAGGGATTGACAACCCCTCTCTTACGTCGGGTTGCAAGTATTTGTTCTTTGTGTACAGGAGCTGTTTACGTGGTGTTGCGTGGTTCTCCTACTGGTTCGATAACCTTGGTCTCATCACTGGGGGAAATACCTACCGTTGCTGTGCTGCATCATCCCTTCCTCTTTGGGGAAATACCGACGTAGTTCAAGCAAACATCAGCGCCTGATGCCCGCCCTGGTCGCCATGGTGGGGGGCTTTAGCGACAACAGTGAGGAAGGTGGCGGCAACCCATGACGCGTCAAGAGGAAGGACGACCGCTCCGACGAGGCGTGCTTGCCGGCAGCACCATCATCATCGGCTGGGCCTCCGGCAGTGTAACCATCCGCGCGTGTCCTCCGGTTTCTTCCTCCCAGCCCGAGAACGGCGCCATCCTGATCCTGGGGAGGCATCGAATCCCAGCCAGTCCTTCCCTTTGTCTTCTTTGTCTCCCCCTATAGTTTCAAGGAGGGGATGGAGAGAGCAAAGGCATCACGGGCATTTATCTTTTTTCAATCTAAAATGTGTAGGCACTTGCCAAACTTTAGTTTAAATTATGTAATCCTCTCTACCCATGTTTGTGTTCTGTAAGATCTGTACTTGTTAATCAGCATATTAATGAAAAAGACAAAACTTGCCGGGTACTTGTGCATGTAATGTGTCCATGCAGAGGTGAAATGCCTCTATACATTTAAGTAAACAAGTTTCCCCCGGCAGGCTATCCTGTCGGTACCCTCAAGTTGTTGCCGTGGAGCTAGGCTTTCCGGGCATAAACCATTAAGAGGGACCAGCCCCCCGCCAAACCTTCTCGCCAAAGGCCACTACAACCACCCTGACTGAAGCAATGTTCGAGTCAAGGGATGGGAGCACCTAAGTTTCGAAGGTGGCGAGGTTTTCATACGGACAAGTCTCTACTTACAGAACATGTATGGATAAGAGAGAAAACTTATCTGTTTGGCTTGCTGGGGGTCGCAATGTAGGCTCTTCTTCTCTTCTCTCCTTCGGGACCAAGTCCACGGTAAGAGCCTGCAATTGGATGTAGATGAAAATGATGCCACATGCGATCTTATCTACATGAACATGCCATGCTCATGATATGCTTATGCATGCATGCAATTTGTCGGGGGCCCCCCAGCGCTTCATTTATTTCTTTGTTGCTCGAGGTCTGCGCCTGGCTTTGTACAAGGGGTTACATGCAGCATCGGCAAGGCCTGTAGAAAAGGGTGGCTGCCGGGCAGGGCCCGACAGCCGCGCCTTACGGGTAGAACTTATGGAGATGCTCAATGTTCCATGAGTTTTGCAACTGAATGCCATCTCCGATCTCCAGACGGACTGCGTAAGGTCTAGTGACTCATACTACCCGGTAAGGGCCTTCCCACTTCAGCGTCAACTTGTTTGTACCCTTGGCGGACTGAACACGCCTAAGGACAAGGTCGGCTTCCTCAAAACTCCGGGCATGAACCCTGCGGCTGTGGTAGCGACGCATGGCTTGCTGGTAGCGTGTGGCATGTGTAGCAGCCCAGAGATAGTTCTCCTCGAGTAGCACAGCGTCATCACGCCGGTGCTGTTCCTGCGCTACTTCATCATAGGCAAGCACTTGAGGTGACCCGTAAATGAGTTCCGTAGGGATAGCTGCTTCTTCCCCATAGACTAGGGAGAAGGGAGTCTGCCCGGTAGCTCGATTTGGTGTCATTCTGAGGGACCAAAGAACCACCGGCAGCTCATCAATCCATCGCCTACCACACTTCTGCAGCTTATCAAAGGTTCTCGTCTTGAGTCCTCGCAACACTTCAGCGTTCGCCCTCTCAGCTTGCCCGTTGCTCCTTGGATGAGCAACAGAGGCGAATGTGATCTTCCTTCCGAGGGCATGAACATATTGCATGAAGGCGTGGCTCGTGAATTGGGTGCCATTGTCAGTGATGATCCGGGCAGGGACCCCGAAGCGGCACACCAATCCTTTCAAGAACTTGATAGCTGACTGAGCAGACACCTTTGTCATGGGCTCTACTTACGGCCACTTTGTAAACTTGTCGATTGCAACGAACAAGAATTCAAAGCCCCCGGTAGCAGGGGGAAGGGGCCTAAGATGTCAAGCCCCCAAACCGAAAATGGCCATGATAAGGGATTGTCTGAAGAGCTTGGGCAGGCAAATGGATATTCTTGGAATGGAACTGGCAGGCTTCACATTTGTTGACCAACTCAACAGCATCTTGGAGGGCTGTGGGCAGTAAAATCCTTGCCGGAAAGCTTTTCCAACCAGAGCCCTCGATCCAATGTGTGAGCCACACATACCCTTGTCTATCTCTGCCAACAGTTCCTTTCCTTCTTCTCAGCAAATGCACTTCAATTTCACACTGTTGGGCCTCCTTCTGTACAGCGTGTTGTCAATGAACTGATACATACTGGCCCTCTGGGCTACTTTTTCAACTTCTTCTTACTCTTCGGGAAGTTCTTCAGTTTGGAGGAAATGGACTATGTGACGCGCCCAAGTTGGAGCCTGAGGCTCGGCAACGAGGACTAGCGGCACCTTCTCATTCGTGGGAGCGCATTCCTTGACCGCGGGGACCGGTGGTCTGGCGGTAGGGTGTAGCTCAGCGACCGAAGGGGAGTTGTTCCGCCAAGCTCTCTACCGGGAGACTCGGAAGGTTCTACCGGGAGAGGCTTGCCGGAGTCCAGTTTCCTCCTCTTTCTGGCCATTGTTGCCGGGGATACGCAGGGCTGAGTCAGGTGGAGAACACAATTCCCTGGTTCCACAAGGAGTTTTTGCGCAGCGCACTTTGACAGATGATCAGCAATGTTGTTTTCCGCATGGGGTACGTTCTCTGTTTGCAATCCGTCAAAGCGCTCCTCCAACTTTCTCACTTCCTCAACGTATGCCTCCATCAATGAAATTTGGTAATCCTTGTTGACTTGTCTCACCACAAGTTACGAGTCTCCGCGGATGATCAGCTTCTTGATCCCCAATTCTGTTGCAATCCTGAGCCCGGCAAGGAGCCCTTCATACTCTGCAGTATTGTTCGTGGCCTTCTCCAAGGGAAAATGCATCTGGACGACGTACTTAAGGTGCTCCCCAGTGGGAGCAACGAGAAGCACGCTAGCCCCTGCACCTTGTAGGGAGAAGGCACCATCGAAATACATAATCCATTCTTGGGGTGCTTCCTTGCCGGGGATAACTGTCTCCAACACTTCTTCATCAGGAGTTGGTGTCCACTCTGTGATAAACTCTGCCAATGCTCTGCTCTAAACAGTTGATGTGCTCTCGAACCTCAAGCCAAAGCTGGATAACTCCAAGGCCCACTCCACTATCCTGCCGGTGGTCTCAGGGTTTCGGAGTATCGGTTGCAAAGGGAAATGGGTGACAACCGTGATCTCGTGGGCTTGGAAGTAGTGGCGCAATTTCCTTGAGGCCATGACGAGGCCAAAGATCAACTTTTGCACGTCAGAGTACCTCGATCTAGCCCCCTGCAATAGGGAGCTGACGAAGTACACTAGGCGCCGCACCACTTTCTTCCTTGCCGGAACCTTAGGGCTGTCTCCGTTGCCTTGCACTCCCTTGTCTTGAACTGCATCTGACCTTGCCGGGACGTGTTCAGTCTCTTCCCCAGAGGGGACATTGGCTGTGGCTGCCATTTCATCCACTTCCCGCTGCGCCACCAGTGCCGCACTAACCACTTGATTAGTTGCCGCTAAGTATAACAACAATGGTTCTTGTGGTTTGGGAGCGACCAAAGTGGGCACAGAGGAAAGGTAGGCCTTCAAATCTTGTAGTGTAGCGTTTGCCTCCGGGGTCTACTCTACGGGTCCTGCCTTCTTCAAGATTTTGAAGAACGGCGAGGCGCACTCGACAGACTTGGAGATGAATTTGCTAAGCGCGGCAACACGTCCAGTCAAAAGCCTCACGTCCTTCACTGTCTTGGGTGCTTGAATCTTCTCGATAGCCCTGATCTTGTCGGGGTTGGCCTCTATTCCCCGATGGGACACAAAGAAGCCAAGTAGCTTGCCAGAAGGAATGCCAAACACACACTTCTCCGGTTCAGCTTTAAGTTGATCTTGCGCAAATTATCAAAGGTTTCTTCCAAATCCTGAATGAGGGTTGATCTGTCCTTGGTCTTGACCACAATATCATCCATGTAAGCTTCAATGTTTCTGTGCAACTGTGACTCAAAACCGATCTGGACTGCCCTTGCAAAAGTGGAACCGGCGCTCTTCAACCCGAAGGACATCCGTACAAAACAATACATGCCGCATGGGGTTATGAACGCGGTCTTCTCTTCGTCTTCCTTGGACATCAAGATCTGATGGTATCCAGAGTATGCATCCAGAAAAGATAGCAGGTCACACCCAGAGGTGGAATCCACGATCTGGTCGATGCGCGGCAAGGGAAATGGGTCCTTCGCGCATGCCTTTTTCAGATCCATAAAATCTATGCAAAGCCTCCATTTCCCATTAGCCTTGCGTACCACCACATGATTTGCTAACCACGTTGGATGCAGTACTCCTCTGACCAGACCAGCTGCCTCAAGTTTCTTGATCTCCTCATCAATGAACTGCTGCCGTTCCAAAGCTTGCTTCCGAACCTTCTGCTTGACGGGTCGGGCATGTGGGCAGACAGCAAGGTGGTGCTTGATTACCTCCCTGGGAACACCGGGGATATCAGATGGTTGCCAGGCAAACACATCGATATTCGCTCACAGGAAGGCAATGAGCGCGCTTTCCTATTTGTCATCGAGGGTGGCACTGATAGTGAAGGTACCATCAGCGCCAGCTAGCCCTGCCGGGACCTTTTTCACAACAGGTGCAGTGGCCTTGGATCTCTTGCTATTGGAACTCTCCAAAAGTCATCAACAGGCACAGTGTACTCCGAAGAGGTATGCTTCCTGGATTCCTTGCTGGCATCCTTGTTAGCCTTCTTCTTTCCTTTACTTTCCTTGGCAGGAACAGTGGCTTCAGCGGCCTCTGCCGCGACTACTTCCCGGTACATCTTGTCCACGCAAATGATTGCGTCCTTCTCGTCTAACGGAATGGAAATGACGCCTATCGGCCCTGGCATCTTCAAGGTGTTGTAGGCATAGTGGGATGCCGCCATGAATTTGGCCAGAGCTGGGCGACCAAGGATTCCATTGTACGATAGGAGGAGGTCGACCACATCAAACACGATCTTCTCAGTCCGGTAATTCAACTCTCCCCTGAATGTCACCGGTAGTGTGATCTTCCCCTTAGGACGTCTCCTACCGGGATTGATCCCTTGAAACGTGCCAGTAACCTTAAGCTCTTCCTCTGCTATCTGAAGCTTGCTGATGACCTTTGGAGAAATCAGATTCAACCTAGCCCCGCCATCAACCAATATCTTTGTGACCTTGAGGTTGCGGATCGTTGGTGAGACTAACAATGGCAAGCACCCTACCGCGGTGGTGCGGTCAGGGTGGTCCTCCTCGTCAAAGATGATGGGCGCATGGGACCACTTGAGCGGCTTCCGGGAATCTGCCGCTGGCTCCACGACATTGACTTCACGCACCCACTATTTAAGTTGGCGGTGAGAGGAGTGCAAAGATGCATCCCCGTCAATGCACAGGGCGTCAGTTGCTTTCTGGAACTCCTGCTCACTAGTTTCCTCTTCATCTCCTTCATTACTCTCATCATTGCAATCCTCCTTCTCTCGGCCTCTGGCGGATTTCCCTTGATTCTAAGGAGCCTTGCCGGGGCGGCTTGCTCCGCCGCCTCGGCCCTTCCCACTAGCGCCTCCTTGACCTTTTTCCTTATCAAACTTCTCATACTTAGCCCTCTGCTTCTTGACGAGCTGCTCAACCTGATGACACTCCTGGAGATCGTGGCCCTTGGTCCGATGGATCTTGTAGTACGGGCCATCACCTTTCCCAGCCTTCTCGGCAGCCGCGGCTTCCCAGCAATCAGTGCACGCGGCAACTTCCTTGCCGGGTACCTCAGTCTTGGCCTTCTTGCCGGTACTAGGCGTGCCTGATCCCTCAACGGTCATCACTGCTTTATCCTTGCGCCTTTTATTGCGCTTCTTGTTCCTTTTTTTTTTGACTGGTGGCCTCGTCGTCATCCTCTGAGTCGATGTCGATGCCACCCTCTTCACCGGGGAGCCGCCTCCCCTCCTCTACCCGAGCACACTTATCCACCATAGTGTATAGCTCCTTCACAGTCTTGGGCAACCGAACATTCATCTTAGAACGTATCCGATGGTTACGCACGTTGGACTGGAATGCAGCTATCACAACTACCGGGTGGATGTCTGGAATGTTCCTGTGCACTCGGCTGAACCTCTGCATGTACTTCCATAGAGTCTCTCCTTCCTTCTGCGGGAGGAGCTGCAAGTCGCTGGGCCGCCCTGGTTCTTGATGGCCGCCCGTGAAGGAGCCAACAAACTCATGACACAGGTCAGCCCAGGTCGAAATGGAGTTCTCCGGCAGGTGCATTAGCCAAGACCTCACATTTGGCTTGAGTGCCAAAGGGAAGTAGTTGGTGAACACCTTCTTGTCTCTTCTCCCTGCAGCTTGAACAACGATGGTGTAGATGCTCAAGAACTCTGCCGGGTTTAGTCTCCCATCATACTTCTTTGGTATCTCCGGCTTGCACATGCGAGCGGATGGCCAACGGACTTGCCGTAACTCATGGGTGAAGGCGGGGCACCCAGCCTCAAAAGGCAGGTGAGGGAGTTCTGGATTAAGGGGTCCTCGGGCGTCCAGACTATGTAACATGGGCCTAACTGATGGGCCATGAAGATACAAGACAGAAGACTCTCTCCCGTGTCCGGATGGGACTCTCCCTGGCGTGGACGGCAAGCTTGGTGTTCGGATATGAAGATTCCTTTCTCTGTAACCGACTTTGTACAACCCTAGTCCCCTCCGGTGTCTATATAAATCGGAGGGTTTAGTCCATAGGGACAATCATAATCAGACATGCTAGACTTCTAGGGTTTTAGCCATTACGATCTCGTGGTAGATCAACTCTTGTAATACTCATATTCATCAAGATCAATCAAGCAGGACGTAGGGTATTACCTCCATAGAGAGGGCCTGAACCTGGGTAAACATCGTGTCCCCCGTCTCCTATTACCATCGACCTTAGACAGACAGTTCGGGACCCCCTACCCGAGATCCGCCAGTTTTGACACCGACAGCAGGTACCCGCCTTCAACGAGCATGGGCTCGTCGACGTCGGGGCCATCGCGCCTATCAGACTGGTGGTGGGTGTCGCAGCGTCGCTCGATGGTGACGCGCGCGCCTTCCCTTTGCCTGTCCTCCAGGACTCGCCGTTGGCCTTGACATGCTCGAGGGTTGGACGAAGCCATTGAGATGTCGTCGGGTTCTTGATCGCGTGGCTCCCATGCCGGATGTCGTGGAGAGGACTGCACCATGGGGGTGGCCCCTTCCACACGGCCAGCAGCGTGGGCCGTTGTCATTGCCTGGGGAGGCTGTGGCGGGCCAGCTCGCTGCGATCCTCCCGCCTCGGCGAAACCAATCAGGCTTTGAATGGTGGCTCTCCACTGATACATCTGATCGGTTGCCGGCGGAAATCTCAACAGGAGCTGGGCCCGCGCCATGGCCTCTGAAGCGGTGCTTGGAATGGATGACGACGTAGATCGTAACGTCGTCTGGCTCCTGATGGTGCCGCTAGTGACTGCGCCGTGCTCGCGTTGTCGTGAGCCAGTCGCCAAGATGGCGTGGTGATGAGGTAGAGGCGCTTGTGGACTAGTGGCTCCGTTTGGTGCATTGGCTGGGTCAGCTCGCTCCGGGGGTGGTGCATGCCCTGCGGCCACGTCCGCAGTGGGAGCGGCCGGAGGATTGCGGTTCGCCCCAGAACGAGTGCCGCCACTGCGGCTGTGCCCTTCGGCCGGGCGGAGAGGTGTAGACAGAATGATCTCTCCCCCCGTACCTCGTGGAGCATGGCCGCTGGGATGCTATTGGTCCTGTCCTTCTCCGGTGCCTCCTGCTCCCGTTTCGGCCATAGGGGAGGTGGTGATGACGCCGCCTGCTTCGACCACGTCCCCCGCAGTGTCCACATCCCTGAGCGTCCCCGTAGCCCCCGCGGCATCGACGATCGTGTGCGACGAGGCCCTTGAGGTTGACGGGTGAGCTAGGACACCGGGCTTCTTCTTGGGCGCCATGGATGATGGAGCCGTCGGTGAGGAAATTGACGATGAAGATGACGTGCTGCGTACGCTTCTCGGGTTTGCGCAAGCGCATCCCCCTACCTGGCGTGCCAAAGGTCACAGGAAACCACGGCCACCTATGGGGCCATGAGCCCCTTGTGGTTCGGCATGGGGGATGAGCACTGATACGTCTCCGTCGTATCTATAATTTTTTATTGTTCCATGCCAATATTATACAACTTTCATATACTTTTGGCAACTTTTTATACTATTTTTGGGACTAAATATTGATCCAGTGCCCAGTGCCAGTTCCTATTTGTTGCATGTTTTTGTTTTGCAGAAAATCCATATCAAACAGGTTCCAAACGGGATAAAAACTTACGGAGATTTTTTTGGAATATATGTGAATTTTGGGAAGTGGAATCAACGCGAAACGATGCCCGAGGCAGTGGCAAGGCAGGGGGCGTGCCCTAGGGGGTAGGGCGTGCCCTGGGCCCTTGTGGCCACCCCGTAAGGGGGTTGGTTCCCTTCTTCGGCCGCAAGAAAGCTAATATCCGGATAAAAATCGTGTTAAAATTTCAGCCCAATCGGAGTTACGGATCACCGGGAATTTAAGAAATGGGGCGCGCCCTGGACCCTTGTGGCCACCCCGTAAGGGGGTTGGTTCCCTTCTTCGGCCACAAGAAAGCTAATATCCATATAAAAATCATGTTAAAATTTCAGCACAATCGGAGTTACGGATCACCGGGAATTTAAGAAACGGTGAAAGGCCAGAATCTGGGAGTGCAGAAACAGAAGGAAATAGAGAGTAAGAGAGATATCCAATCTCGGAGGGGCTCCCGCCCCTCCGCTGCCATAGAGGCCATGGACCAGAGGGAAAACCCTTCTCCCATCTAGGGTGAAGGTCAAGGAAGAAGAAGAAGGAGGGGGGCTCTCTCCCCCTCTCTCTCGGTGGCACCGGAACGCCGCCGGGGCCATCATCGTGACGGCGATCAACACCAACAACTTCGCCGCCGTCATCACCAACTCTCTCCCCCTCTATGCAGCGGTCTAACACCCCTTCTCCCTGCTGTAATCTCTACTTGAACAAGGTGTTCAACGCTATATATTATTTCCCAATGATGTATGGCTATCCAATGATGTTTGAGTAGATCCGTTTTGTCCTATGGGTTAATTGATGATCGTGATTGGTTTGAGTTGTATGTTTTATTATTGGTGCTGTCCTATGGTGCTCTCCATGTCGCGCAAGCATGAGGGATCCCTGCTGTAGGGTTTGCAATATGTTCATGATTTGCTTATGGTGGGTGGCATGAGTGATAGAAGCACAGACCCGAGTAAGTAGGTTGTTTGCGTATGGGAGTAAAGAGGACTTGATACCTTATAATGCTATGGTTGGGTTTTACCTTAATGATCTTTAGTAGTTGCGGATGCTTGCTAGAGTTCCAATCATAAGAGTATATGATCCAAGCAGAGAAAGTATGTTAGCTTTTGCCTCTCCCTCATATAAAATTGCAATAATGATTACCGGTCTAGTTATCGATTGCCTAGGGACAAATAACTTTCTTGTGGCAAAAAGCTCTCTACTAAAACTAACGTAATTGTTTCTTTATCTAAACAGCCCCTAGTTTTTATTTACGTGCTCTTTATTATCTTGCAAACCTATCCTACAACACCTACAAAGTACTTCTAGTTTCATACTTGTTCTAGGTAAAGCGAACGTTAAGCGTGCGTAGAGTTGTATCAGTGGTCGATAGAACTTGAGGGAATATTTGTTCTACCTTTAGCTCCTCGTTGCGTTCAAAACTCTTACTTATCGAAAGAGGCTACAACTAATCCCCTATACTTGTGGGTTATCAAGGACATTGCACAAAGAGCGGAGAACATCGCGCAGCAAGGCAGAGATCACACGGGCAGTCTTACCCAGGTTCGGGCCGCCGCGAGGTGTAAATCCCTACTCCTTGGAAAAATTTCAACTATTACTATCGGAGGTTTTGAATTCCCTCTTCCTACTGCCAAAAAGAAATATGATATTCTTATTGTTAGGGACATGCATATCCCCGTTGAGGTAACCTAGTGTTATTCGAAAATTGCTTTGGTGGATTGATGGTGGATTGTGGTGGAAACGCAACGCTCTAGCCCGGCAGGGTTGCCTCGGGGCGAGAGCAGCTACGCGCGTATGAGTGTACAAGGGTCCGAATCCTCTCTACGGTTGCCATGGGCCTCCTTTTATAGATCAAGGGGTCACCACAATGGCAAATCAGTCATTGAGCACTGATTAGATAGCAAACAGTGCTATCATACCTAACTCTGCAGGTAGGGCAGAGCGCATTAAATGCGCCGCTTAGTGTCACATCATGGCCTGCCTGGCAAGCCTTATCGGGCTGTTCAGCCACCTTCTCTCCTGCCTGCATGACACGTCTCTGGACGGGTGTCATTTGGAGATGATTTCCATAGGAAGTGGCTGCCATGTGACAAGAAACAGCCACTTAGTCACTTGGGGGCTTGACACCGCACCGATCGATGACCTGCGTCGCAGTGAGGTGGAGCGGTGAAGCCTTGGCAGGGTAGTTTGCCTTCGGAGGGCCCGGTAGGCCTGCCGGGATGGTCTTGAGGTTTGCCTTCGGGGTAACCTTGACCTCACCAGGCTCGCCTGGCCGGCAAGGGAGGTTTTCCCTTAGTGGTGCCTTGCTCCTTTGGCTTGACTTGGTCTTCTTGATCCGCACTCTGATTCCTTAAAGAGCTGATCACTTGTGCTTGGTCTGGTCTTGGGTGTTGTAAATTTGCTTTTAGGCCTGTGCACAGTCTAGGCAACAGACCCAGGGTTTGTTGCACCGACATTCACGATGATTTTTCTTGGACCAGAAGACACCCAGGGGACTTGGAGTGCAAGTCAGAAGAGCCACGAGGCGGTGGCAAGGGTGGAGGGCGCGCCCTAGGGGGGCGCCCCCTACCTTGTGGGCCCCTCGGTGACCCCCTGACCTAGCTCTTCCTCGTATATATTCAGATATATTCCAAAACCCTCAGAAGCATCCACGAAAACACTTTTCCACTGCCGCAACCTTCTGTTCCCGTGAGATCCATCTTGGGGCCTTTTCCGGCATCCAGCCGGAGGGGGAGTCGATCACGGAGGGCATCTACATCAACCCTATTGCCCTTCCGATGAAGCATGAGTAGTTTACCTTAGACCTACGGGTCCATAGCTAGTAGCTAGATGGCTTCTTCTCTCTCTTTGATTCTCAATACCATGTTCTCCTCGATGTTCTTGGAGATCTATCCGATGTAATCTTCTTTTGCGGTGTGTTTGTCGATATCCGATGAATTGTGGATTTATGATCAGCTTATCTATGAATATTATTTGAATCTTCTCTGAATTCTTATATGCATAATTTGATATCTTTGTATTTCTCTTTGAATTATCGGTTTGGTTTGGCCAACTAGATTGGTTTTTCTTGCAATGGGAGAGGTGCTTAGCTTTGGGTTCAATCTTGTGTGATTTCACCCAGTGACAAAGTAGGGGTAGCGAGACACGTATTGAATTGTTGCCATCGAGGATAAAAAGATGGGGTTTTCATCACATTGCTTGAGTTTATTCCACTACATCATGTCATCTTACTTAAGGCATTACTCCATTCTTTATGAACTTAATACTTTAGATGCATGCTGGATAGCGGTCAACGTGTGGAGTAATAGTAGTAGATGCAGGCAGGAGTCGGTCTACTTGACACGGACGTAATGCCTATATTGCATAATCATTGCCTTGGATATCGTCATAACTTTGCGCTTTTCTATCAATTGCTCGACAGTAATTTGTTCACCCACCGTATTATTTGCCTTCAAGAGAGAAGACTCTAGTGAAACCTATGGCTCCCGGGTCTATTTTCCATCATATCAGTTTTTGATCTACTATTTTGCAATCTTTTATTTTCGGATCTATAAACCAAAAAACCCAAAAATATTTTATCTTTTGTTTAATTTTATCTATCTCTATCAGATCTCACCTTTGCAAGTGACCGTGAAGGGATTGACAACCCCTTTATCGCGTTGGGTGCAAGTGTTTGATTGTTTGTGTAGGTGCATCTATTGGGGACTTGCGCGTTTCTCCTACTGGATTGATACCTTGGTTCTTAACTGAGGGAAATACTTATCTCTACTGTGCTGCATCACCCTTTCCTCTTCAAGGGAAAAAACAATGCAAGCTCAAGAAGTAGAACCTAGATACCAAGATACGGCGGTAAATTGCTGCTTGGCACGTGCTGGATGTCCCACGCGTCAGCGGATTGACGAGGACATTGACAGTGTGGTAGAGCATCTCCACCTCTTCCATTTTTATGTAAGCAAGCGTCTCCACTCTTACGAGGCAGGAGTGTAAAACACGGCAGCAACGTGATATGACCATCCGATTTTTCTTTGAGGGTAATTTCACTGTGTAGTTCGAGAGTCGAAGACCACACATAGTACTCCCTCCGTCAACAGGCCGTCGGCGTCATGCATGGAAGGAGGCATCGATTTCACTATGGCGTAGCTATTTGTTGGATTCAGGGCTCCGCAAACACAAGAAGGTTCGAACTCTGGGGCGTGTGCGAAGATCTCACCTTATGCCAGCCTCAAGCTCACCACCCCACGGCCTAGGCTAGTCGAGTACACACGAGCGGGGAAGAAGATGAACACGGCAGTTTACCCTGGTTCGGGACACCTTGCGGTGCAAAACCCTACACCTGCTTTGTGGTGGATTGGCCTCACGAGGGGCTGAGGATGAACAAGTACAGAGGATGAACAGCCTCGCGAGGGCTATGGTGGTGAGGGTGGAAGGGATTTGATTCGGGAGTCCCTCTCTACGGTGGTGGCTAACCTATATTTATAGTGGCCTCGGTCCTCTTCCCTCAAAACTTAGGCGGGAAGGGATCCCACAATGGCCAATTTGAAAGGGGACAAGAAGTACATCTAATCCTGAAGAAAGGTGGTCTTCGCCTGCAAAGCTTCTGGTTGTGACGCAGTTATGGGCTCGGTGATGACCTCCGTCCTGCCGAGCCCATGGTCTTGGTCCTGTTGCACCGGAATAGAAAGCTTTGGGGGATTCCTCAGGAACACACGTCTGTCCTTGCCTCGTTAGCACCAAAGAGGAAACTGCCTCCTCTGCGCCCGCTGGCGCCCGCCTAGCCTTGGTCGTCATGGCTCATGTCATTGCAGCCTCGTGAGGTTGGGTACCTGCATATTAATCTCCGCTCCTCGGGAGGCCGCCCCTCTGGAGGTCTTGGCGTCGTTCTCCTCGCGAGACCGGGGCCCTCGCGAGGGTTTTGTCTTGGAGGCCTTACCGCTGGGCCATACCAGGTCGTCGAGGGAGCCACGCCGTGGGCCGCAGGCAGGCAGATCTGGGTACCCCCGTTCCCAGAACGCCGACAGTAGCCCCCGGGCACAAGGCACCCTCGGGCTGGCTTCGAGGCGAAGCCAAAGAGGAAAGGCAAAAGCGCCGCGGGCCCCAATTGCCCGCGGGCCAGGCTCGACGTGTGGCGCGCGACGAGACGCGGAGGCCTCCACTTCCCCACGTCGCCTCGGCAACTGCCCAGGCTAACAAGGACTGGCGCACACTGGCATGGCCATCATTGCTCGAACGTGAAGGGATGCCGATTGGCCTCCCACCGCCTATAAGAGGGCGAGAGGGGGGGCGGAGCCCCCAGCCCATCTTCGTCTTCTTGCTCGTCATTCTTCCTTCCTCCAGCCGCATCTATGGCACCGGTGAGGAGGTTCTCCGCCGCTGAGAAGGGGAAGGCTCCCCAGGAGGGCCCGGAGGCGCCGCCACCCAAGAGAGGGCATTGCCGCCCCCGCAAGTCCGCGGTCGCACCGCCTCGTCATCACGGGGGCACGGTCGTCCGCCTCTGGCGGCCCGTACCAGCCCCAGCAGCCGAGGAAAAGGCCTCTCCCACGGAGGCGGCTACGGGGGTCCTAGCAGCCGCGGCCAAGGGGGAAGGCGTGTCGTGGCCGTCTGGCCACCGCGCCCGTGTGCCCACTCGAGCGACCCGGCTCGCGAGTTCATCGTACGGGTGGAGGGCCCACCTGGTACCTGGCTTCTGCTTCCAAGCTCCTTCGCGGAGGAGCTGCCGGCAGTGGGGCCCGTTGGGCTGCAGCTGCAGCCTGACGACTGCTGCAATGGGTCCTCATTGGTGGAGGTCGAGGTCAGCTCCATCGGCCATGTGTTCCTACCCTGCGGGTGGCAGTCGTTTGCCCGCGCCCGTGGCCTGAAGGGGAGGCGCACCCTCCACTTTAAGTATGACGGGGCAGCAATGCTCTTTGTCAGGGTCTTCGGGGAGGGCGGCAGTCGCCTCGGGTGCTGCCCAGAAGGCAATGACGACGATAGTGACCAATCCTCTAGCGACGACGGCCAGCGCGGCGGCGGCGTCCTCGGCGGTGAACTTGCCCTTGGCCGCTTCACCTCCCGCAGCAATGGTGCCTCCTCCCAGGGAAGCTCGAGCGACGACGACTACGACGAGCCGCCACATCGCCGCGCCCAGACCCAGGAGGGCGGCGAACTGCCATGCCGCCATGCCCCCGCTCAGGAGGACATCGATCCGCCTCGCCACCGCGCCCCCGTTAAGCAGGAGGAGGACTCCGACTAAGCACGGGCAACGGCGGAGCCAGGACTTAGGAGCAGCGGTCCCCGGGAGGCCGCCTCTTTGTTTTATTATCTCCTGCATTAAGAACCATGGAAAACCCCGCGGGGGCATGTAACGAACTGCGATGCCTACGCCCCTATAAGTATTTCCTATTTATGTTCCAGCATTTATATCATCACTGATCCAAAAAGTTCCCACCTGGCGCGATTAGGATAACTTAGCGTGGTGCGTTCGTGGCGGCCATGCCTGCAAGGCGGCGCCCGCCATGGAGTTAGCGGAGCGAGGATGAAGCGCGGTTGGTGGAGAAGCGAACTTCGACACACCCCTACCTAGCGCCAAATGTCGGATTTAGGGCCCCGCAGACCCAAGAAGGTTCGAACTCTGGGGCGTATGCGAAGATCTCTCCGTATGCCAACCTCAAGCTCGCCACCCCATTGGCTAGGCTAGTCGAGTACGCGCGAGCGGGGAAGAAGATGAACACGCCAGTTTACCCAGGTTCGGGCCACCTAGCGGTGCAAAACCCTACTCCTGCTTTGTGGTGGATTGGCCTCACGAGGGGCTGAGGATGAACAAGTATAAAGGATGAACAGCCTCGCGAGGGCTATGGTGGTGAGGGTGGAAGGGATCTAATCCGGGGGTCCCTCTCTACGGTGGTGGCTAACCTATATTTATAGTGGCCTTGGTCCTCTTCCATCAAAACTTAGGAGGGAAGGGATCCCACAACGGCCAATTTGAAAGGGGACAAGAAGTACATCTAATCCTGACGAAAGGTGGTCTTCGCCTGCAAAGCTTCTGGTCGTGACGTAACTATGGGCTCAGTGATGACCTCCGTCCTGCCAAGCCCGTGGTATTGGTCCTGTAGCACCGGAATAGAAAGCTTTGGGGGATTCCTCGGGAACCCATGCCTGCCCTTGCCTCCTTAGCACCAAAGAGGAAACTGCCTCCTCTCCGCCCGCTGGCGCCCGCCTAGCCTTGGTCGTCATGGCTCACATCATTGCAGCCTCATGAGGTTGGGTACCTGCATAGAAAACTCCGCTCCTCGAGAGGCCGCCTGGGGAGGCCGCCCTTCTGGAGGTCTTGGCGTCGTTCTCCTCACGAGGCCGGGGCCCTCGCTAGGTCTTGTCTTGGAGGCCTTGCCACTGGGTCATATGCTACTTCTTGAGCTTGCATTGGTTTTCCCTTGAAGAGGAAAGGGTGATGCAGCAAAGTAGAGATAAATATTTCCCTCAGTTAGAGAACCAAGGTATCAATCTAGTAGGAGGTACAAGCAAGTCCCCAATCTATGCACCTGCACAAAAAATCAAACACTTGCACCCAACGCGATAAAGGGATTGTCGATCCCTTCACGGTCACTTGCAAAGGTGAGATCTGATAGAGATAGATAAAACTGAATAAAAGATAAAATATTTTTGGGTTTTTTGGTTTATAGATCTGAAAATAAAAGATTGCAAAATAGTAGATCGGAAACAAATATGATAGAAAATAGACCCGAGGGCCATAGGTTTCACTAGAGGCTTCTCTCATGAAGGCAAATAATACGGTGGGTGAACAAATTACTGTCGAGCAATTGATAGAAAATCACAAAGTTATGATGATATCCAAGGCAATGATTATGCATATAGGCATCACGTTCGTATCAAGTAGACCGACTCATGCCTGCATCTACTACTATTACTCCACACATCGACCGCTATCCAGCAAGTATCTAGAGTATTAAGTTCATAAAGAATGGAGTAACGCCTTAAGTAAGATGACATGATGTAGAGGGATAAACTCAAGCAATATGATGAAAACCCCATCTTTTTATCCTTGATGGCAACAATACAAATACGTGCCTCGCTACCCCTACTTTGTCACTAGGTGTGGACACCGCAAGATTGAACCCAAAACTAATCACCTCTCCCATTGCAAGAAATACCAATCTAGTTGGCCAAACCAAACCGATAATTCGAAGAGAAATACAATGATATCAAATCATGCATATAAGAATTCAGAGAAGATTCAAATAATATTCATAGATAATCTGATCATAAATCCACAATTCACCGGATCTCGACAAACACACCGCAAAAGAAGATTACATCAGATAGATCTCCAAGAACATCGAGGAGAACATGGTATTGAGAATCAAAGAGAGAGAAGAAGCCATCTAGCTACTAGCTATGGACCCGTAGGTCTGAGGTAAACTACTCACGCTTCATCGAAAGGGCAATAGGGTTGATGTAGAAGCCCTCCGTGATCGAATCCCCCTCCGGCAGATTGCCGGAAAAGGTCCCAAGATGGGATCCGACAGGTACAGAAGGTTGCGGCGGCGGAAAAGTGTTTTTGTGGCTCCCCCAGATGGTTTTGGAATATATGTGAATTTATAGGATGAAGAGGTAGGTCAGAGGAGTCCCGAGGGGGCCACAAGGTAGCGGGGCACGCCCCCCTAGGGCACGCCCTCCACCCTTGCCACCGTCGCATGGCTCTTCTGGCTTGGACTCCAAGTCCTTCGGGTGTCTTCTGGTCTAAGAAAGATCATCACAAAGTTTTATTCCATTTGGATTCCGTTTGATATTCCTTTTCTGCGAAACTTAAAAACAAGGAAAAAACAGAATTGGCACTGGGCTCTAGGTTAATAAGTTAATCCCAAAAATAATATAAAATAGCATATTAATGCATATAAAACATCCAAAATAGATAATATAATAGCATGGAACAATCAAAAATCATAGATACGTTGGAGATGTATCAAGCATCCCCAAGCTTAATTCCTGCTCGTCCTCGAGTAGGTAAATGATAAAAACAGAATTTTTGATGTGGAATGCTACCTAACATATTTATCCATGTAATTTTATTTATTGTGACATGAATATTCAGATCCATAAGATTCAAAACAAAAGTTTAATATTGACATAAAAACAATAATACTTCAAGCATACTAACAAAGCAATCATGTCTTCTTAAAATAACATGGCCAAAGAAGGTTATCCCTACAAAATCATATAGTCTGGCTATGCTCCATCTTCATCACACAAAGTATTAAATCATGCACAACCCGATGACAAGCCAAACAATTGTTTCATACTTTTGATGTTCTCAAAAAATTTCAACTTTCACGCAATACATGAGCGAGAGCCATGAATATAGCACTATAGGTGGAATAGAATATGGTGGTTGTGGAGAAGACAAAAAGAAGGAGATAGTCTCACATCAACTAGGCGTATTAACGGGCTATGGAGATGCCCACCAATAGATATCAATGTGAGTGAGTAGAGATTACCATGCAACGGATGCACTAGAGCTATAAGTGTATGAAAGCTCAAAAAGAAACTAAGTGGGTGTGCATCCAACTCGCTTGCTCGCGAAGACCTAGGGCAATTTGAGGAAACCCATCATTGGAATATACAAGCCAAGTTATATAATGAAAAAATCCCACTAGTATATGAAAGTGACAACATAGGAGACTCTCTATCATGAAGATCACGGTGCTACTTTGAAGCACAAGTGTGGAAAAAGGATAGTAACATTGCCCCTTCTCTCTTTTCTCTCATTTTTTTTGGTGGGCTTCTTTGGCATCTTTTATTTTTTATGGGCTTCTTTGGCCTCTTTTATTTTTTGTAAAGTTCGGAGACTCATCCCAACTTGTGAGGGAATCATAGCTTCCTTCATCCTTTCCTCACATGGGACAATGCTCTAATAATGATCATCATCACACTTTTATTTACTTACAGCTCAAGAATTACAACTCAATTCTAGAACAAAAATATGAATCTATATGAATGCCTCCGGCGGTGTACCGGGATGTGCAATGAATCAAGTGTGACATGTATAAAAAATATGAAAAGGTGGCTTTGCCACAAATACTATGCCAACTACATGATCATGCAAAGCAATATGACAATGATGAAGCGTGTCATAATAAACGGAACGGTGGAAGTTGCATGGCAATGTATCTCGGAATGGCTATGGAAATGCCATAATAGGTAGGTATGGTGGCTGTTTTGAGGAAGGTGATGGTGGGTTTAATGCACCGGCGAAAGTTGGGCGGTACTAGAGAGGCTAGCAATGGTGGAAGGGTGAGAGTGCGTATAATCCATGGACTCAACATTAGTCATAAAGAACTCACATACTTATTGCAAAAATTTATTAGTTATAAAAAAAAGTAATAGACGCATGCTGCTAGGGGGATAGATTGGTAGGAAAAGACCATCGCCCGTCCCCGACCGCCACTCATAAGGAAGACAGTCAAGAAATAAATCATGCTCCGACTTCATCACATAACGGTTCACCATACGTGCATGCTACGGGAATCACAAACTTTAACACAAGTATTTCTACCAATCCACAATTACTCACTAGCATGACTCTAATATCACCATCTTTATATCTCAAAACAATCATAAAGAACCAAACTTCTCGCAGTATTCAACGCTCTTTATATGAAAGTTTTATTATATCCCTCTTGGATGCCCATCATATTAGGACTAAATTTATAACCAAAGCAAATTACCATGATGTTTAGAGAAAGTCTAAAAATAATATAAGTGAAGCATGAGAGTTCAACAATTTCTATAAAATAAAGCCACCGCCGTGCTCTAAAAAGATATAAGTGAAGCACTAGAGCAAAATTGCCTAGCTCAAAAGATATAAGTGAAGCACATAGAGTATTCTAATAAATCACGATTCATGCGTGTCCCTCTAAAAAGGTGTGTATAGCAAGGATGATTGTGGCAAACTTAAAAGTAAAGACTCATATAATACAAGACGCTCCAAGCAAAACACATATCATGTGATGAATAAAAATAAAGCCTCAAGTAAATTTACCGATGAAACGAAGACGAAAGAGGGGAATTCCATCTGGGGCATCCCAAGCTTAGATGCTTGGTTGTCCTTGAATATTACCTTGGAGTGCCTTGGGAATCCCCAAGCTTAGGCTCTTGCCACTCCTTATTCCATAGTTTATCAAATTTTTACCCAAAACTTGAAAACTTCACAACACAAAACTCAACAAAAAACTCATGAGATCTGTTAGTATAAGAAAATAAATCACCACTTTTGGTACTGTTGTGAACTCATTTTTTATTTATATTGGTGTAATATCTACTTTATTCCAACTTCTCCATGGTTCATACCCCCCGATACTGCCCATAGATTCATCAAAATAAGCAAACAACACAAAGAAAACAGAATCTGTCAAAAATAGAACAGTCTGTAGAAATATGTAAATCTCGAATACTTCTGTAACTCCAAGAATTTTATAAAATTAGGAAAACAGAGGAAATTTATATATTAATATTATTCAAAAATAATCAGTATTTTATCGCGCATCTGTTAAAAACTAATTTTTTGTTTCTTGGCGCAAAAATTTCTGTTTTTCAGCAAGATCAAATCAACTATCACTGTAAGCCATCCCAAAGGTCTTACTTGGCACAAACACTAATTAAAACATAAAAACACATCTAACCAGAGGCAAGATGAAAAATTGATTGAAAAACAGAACCAAAAAATTATGAACAAAAATAAAATTGGGTTGCCTCCCAACAAGCGCTATTGTTTAACGCCCCTAGCTAGGCATAAAAACATAGATCTAGGTATTGTCATCTTTGGTATGCAATCCATAAGTAGCTCTCATAATAGATTCATATGGCAAATTAATTTTCTTTCTACGAAAGTGTTCCATGCCCTTCCTTAACGGAAATTGAAATATAATGTTTCCTTCTTTCATATCAATAATTGCACCAATCGTTCTAAGGAAAGGTCTACCAAGAATAATAGGACATGTAGGATTGCAATCTATATCAAGAATAATGAAATCTACGGGCACATAATTCCTATTTGCAACAATAAGAACATCATTAATCCTTCCCATAGGTTTCTTAATAGTGGAATCCGCAAGATGCAAATTTAAAGAATAATCATCAAATTCACGGAAACCTAGCACATCACATAAAGTTTTCGGAATCGTGGAAACGCTAGCACCCAAATCACACAAAGCATGGCACTCATAATCTTTAATTTTAATCTTAATAGTAGGTTCCCACTCATCATAAAGTTTTCTAAGAATAGAAACTTCCAATTCAAGCTTTTCTTCAAAAGATTTCATCATAGCATCAACAATATGTTTAGTAAAAGCTTTATTTTGATTATAAGCATGAGGAGAATTCAACATGGATTGCAACAAGGAAATACAATCTATCAAAGAACAATTATCATAATTAAAATCCTTGAAATCCAAAAGAGTGGGTTCATCGCTACTTAAAGTTTTGACCTCTCCAACCCCACTTTTATCAATTTTTGCATCAATATCTATAAACTCCGAATTATTGGGACACCTTTTAACTAAAGTTGACTCATATCCAGTCCCACCTTTATCAAGATTTATATTAGGAAACAAAGATTCAATAGGAGTCACATCAATCACTTTAAGATCTTCATCATAATTTTCACGAGAAATCAAAGAACATGCTTTTACAAACCAATCTCGCTTAGCACGCATCCTAGCGGTTCTTTCTTTACATTCATCAATAGAAATTCTCATAGCTTTTAGACACTCATTAATATCATGATTGGGTGGAATAGATCTAATTTTCAAAGCATCAATCTCAAGAGAAATTCTATCCACGTTCCTAGCCAAATCATCAATCTTAAGCAATTTTTCTTCAAACAAAGCATTAAAATTCTTTTGAGAACTAATAAATTCTTTAATATTGTTCTCAAGATCAGAAGGCATCTTATTATAATTTGCATAAGAATTGTTGTAGCAATTACCATAATTATTAGAGGAATTACTAGGAAACGGCCTAGGATTAAAATTACCTCTATATGCGTTATTACCAAAATTGTTCCTACCAACAAAATTCACATCCATAGATTCATTATTATTCTCAATCAAAGTAGACAATGGCATATCATTAGGATCAATAGGAGTACTTTTACTAGCAAACAATTTTATAAGTTCATCCATCTTTCCACTCAAAACATTAATCTCTTCAATCCCATGTACTTTTTTACTAGTAGAAGATCTTTCGGTGTGCCATTGAGAATAATTAGCCATAATATTATATAGGAGTTTAGTAGCTTCTCCTAATGTGATTTCCATGAAAGTATCTCCTGCGGCCGAATCTAAAAGATTTCTAGAAGCCAAATTCAATCCGGCATAATTTTTTTGCATAATCATCCATAAACTCAAACCATGCGTAGGGCAATTTCTTATCATCAATTTCATCCTATCCCATGATTGTGAAACATGTTCATGATCAACTTGCTTAAAATTCATAATATCATTCCTAAGGGACATGATCTTAGCGGGAGGAAAATACTTGGAAATAAACACTACTAGAAAAACGGCTATAGATAATATGGACACTAATGGCGCACTGTACACGTGGTGCGCCATTACAAAATAGTAATGGCGCACCATGTGTAGGTGCGCCATTAGTAACCTAAACAGTAATGGCGCACCAGGAGAAAAGTGCGCCATTACTATGTTTGACCAAGGTTTGACCCAATCCTGGACATAGTAATGGCGCACTTTGTATAGGTGCGCCATTAGTAAGTTGACATAGTAATGGCGCACTTTGTAAAGGTGCGCCATTACTAACTTTCTGAGGTGGCCACAAAATTCACCAAATGCACCCCCCCCCCCGTGGACCGCCTTTTCAGTTTAAAAATAAATAAAAGAAAATGATAGAAATGTCAAAAAAATAAAAGAAAATAAGATTCCCATGTGATAGGTGGTCTAGTTGTTAGCAAAATTTACAAACATGAATTTTCGACTTTTTTGCAAAATCTCTCGAGAATTTGTAAAATGGGCATAACTTTTGCATACGAACTCCGATGAAAAAGTTTTTTATATGAAAAATCATCTACTCGAAAAGTTATATCCGAATTCAATCGGGGGGAACCCTGTTGAAGATTTTTAGAATCCTCAAAAACCTAACAGAAAAAAAGTTACGAGGCTTTCAAGATCTGGAGAGGCAAAAAATTTTAAAAAAAATCAAACTCAGTAATGGCGCACCTGCCCATGGTGCGCCATTACTATCTTCCCGCCTTCAAAATTCAAACTATATAAAAAAATAAAAAAAAGTTAGTAATGGCGCACCTGCCCAAGGTGCGCCATTACTATCTTCCCGCCTTCAAAATTCAAAATAAATCAAAAAAATAAAGAAAAATATAGTAATGGCACACCTGCCCACGGTGCGCCATTACTATGCCGTATATATGGCTGGGCGGGGTCCTCTCCTCCTTACCTCTTCATTTTTCTCCTCCACTCCACCTCTCCTCCACTCCATCTCCTCCTCTCCTCCACTCCATCTCCCCTCCTCTCCTCCACCATACTCCCCTCCTCCTCTTCGGCGACCTCCTCCTCCTCCTCTCCGGTGACCTCCTCCCACTCCTCTCCTGCGTACCTCACGTCCTCCCTCCTCTCCTCCCCTCCCCTCATGGTTTCTCCTCCCTCCTCTTCGGTGAGCTCCTCCTCCCTCCTCTCCGGTGATCTCCTCCTCCCTCCTCTCTGGTGAGCTCCTCCTCCCTCCTCTCCTCCCCTCCCCTCATGGTTTCTCCTCCCTCCTCTCCGGCGACCTCCTCCTCCTCTCCGGTGATGTACGCGAGCTCCTCTCCGGTGACCTCCTCCTCCTCCTCCTCTCTGACGATGTAGGCGAGCTCCTCTCCGGTGACCTCCTCCTCCTCCCTCCTCTCCTCCTCACGGTCTCTCCTCGGCCCTCCTCTCCGGCGAACTCCTCTCCGGCAAAAGAACGTACAAGATCCAAAAACAAGAACAAAATTTGAAAAAATATCGTGCAAAAAAACGAGCAAAAAAATGAGCAAAAAAAAGGGCAAAAAAATCGCGATCCAGATCCAGATTCAAAATTCAAAATAGTAATGGCGCACCGTGGGGGTTAGAATGTGCGCCATTACTATTTTCCCACTTCCAAATTCAAAAAAATAATCGACAAAAAATAATAAAAAAAGTTACCAGTGGCGCACCTGAAAAGGTAGTAATAGCGCACCAGGTGGTGCGCCGCTGTTATGTAGATTAACAGTGGCGCACCAGGCGTGCGCCATTACTATTTATTAGTAGTGGCGTGATAATAATGGCGCACCTATAGTGCGCCATTAGTAGCCAAAATAGGTGCGCCACTAACAGCCTTTTTTCTAGTAGTGAAAAGCATCTTTACACTTGTTCCATAAATCAATACTATTTTTAAGCAAAGATGAAAACCAAGTTTTAGCTCTATCTCGAAGTGAGAACGGAAATAGCTTCAATTTGACAATATCATTATCCATATATTTCTTCTGTTGCATATCACACAACTCAACGAAAGTATTTAGATGGGATGCGGCATCTTCACTAGGAAGGCCGGAAAATTGTTCTTTCATAACAAGATTCAACAAAGCGACATTAATTTCATAAGATTCCACACTAGTGGCAGGAGCAATCGGAGTACTAATAAAATCATTGTTATTGGTATTGGAAAAGTCACACAACTTGGTATTCTCTTGAGTCATCGTGACAAAGCAAGCAATCTAACACACGAGCAACCAAAAAGCAAACGAAAAGACGAACGGAAGAAGGGCGAAGAAAAAGGCAAATCTTTTTGTGTTTTTCTGAAAATCATTTTAGAAGTGGAGGAGAGAAAAATGAGAGGCAAATGGCAAATAATGTAATGCAAGAGATGAGATTTTATGATGGGTACTTGGTAGGATTGATGTAGACCTCCCCGACAATGGCGCCAGAAATTCTTCCTGCTACTTCTTCAGCTTGCGTTGGTTTTTCCCATGAAGAGGAAAGGGTGATGCAGCAAAGTAGAGATAAATATTTTCCTCAGTTAGAGAACCAAGGTATCGATCCAGTAGGAGGTACAAGCAAGTCCCCAATCTATGCACCTGCACAAACAATCAAACACTTGCACCCAGCGCGATAAAGGGGTTGTCAATCCCTTCATGGTCACTTGCAAAGGTGAGATCTGATAGAGATAGATAAAACTAAATAAAAGATAAAATATTTTTGGGTTTGTTGGTTTATAGATCTGAAAATAAAATATTGCAAAATAGTAGATCAGAAACAAATATGATAGAAAATAGACCCGTGGGCCATAGGTTTCACTAGAGGCTTCTCTCATGAAGGCAAATAATACGGTGGGTTAACAAATTACTGTCGAGCAATTGATAGAAAAGCACAAAGTTATGACGATATCCGAGGCAATGATTATGCATATAGGCATCACGTCCGTATCAAGTAGACCGACTCCTGCCTACATCTACTATTATTACTCCACACATCGACCGCTATCGAGCATGCATCTAGAGTATTAAGTTCATAAAGAACGAAGTAACGCCTTAAGTAAGAAGACATGATGTAGAGGGATAAACTCAAGCACTATGATGAAAACCCCATCTTTTTATCCTTGATGGCAACAATACAAATACGTGCCTCGCTACCCCTACTTTGTCACTGGGTGAGGACACCGCAAGATTGAACCCAAAACTAAGCACCTCTCCCATTGCAAGAAATACCAATCTAGTTGGCCAAACCAAACCGATAATTCGAGGAGAAATACAAAGATATCAAATCATGCATATAAGAATTCAGAGAAGATTCAAATAATATTCATAGATAATCTGATCATAAATCCACAATTCATCGGATCTCGACAAACACACCGCAAAAGAAGATTACATCGGATAGATCTCCAAGAACATCGAGGAGAACATGGTATTGAGAATAAAAGAGAGAGAAGAAGCCATCTAGCTACTAGCTATGGACCCGTAGGTCTGAGGTAAACAACTCACACTTCATCGGAAGGGCAATAGGGTTGATGTAGAAGCCCTCCGTGATTGTATCCCCCTCTGGCAGATTGTTGGAAAAGGTCCCAAGATGGGATCTCATGGGTATAGAAGATTGCAGCAGCGAAAAGTGTATTCGTGGCTCCCCTTGAGGGTTTTGGAATATATGTGAATTAATAGGACGAAGAGGTAGGTCAGAGGAGTCCCGAGGGGGCCACAAGGTAAGGGGCGCCCCTAGGGCGCGCCCTCCACCCTTGCCGTCGCCTCGTGGATCTTCTGGCTTGGACTCCAAGTCCTTCGGGTGTCTTCTGGTCCAAGAAAAATCATCGCAAAGTTTTATTCCATTTGGACTCCGTTTGATATTCCTTTTCTGCGAAACTGGCACTAGGCTCTGGGTTAATAAGTTAGTCCCAAAAATAATATAAAATAGCATATTAATGCATATAAAACATCCAAAACAGATAATATAATAGCACGGAACAATAAAAAATTATAGATACGTTGGAGACGTATCACCGTACCGGGCCGTCGAGGGAGCCACGCTGTGGGCCGCAGGCAGGCAGATTTGGGTACCCCCATTCCCAGAACGCCGACACTATCCCCAATGAAAACCGAGTACTCTCCAAGTGTATTCATGCGCACCCAGGTAGCATCATGGGTGTTGAACACGCCGCCATCCATCTGGTATACCTGGCATCTCAAACCTGGATACATGATCAGGGTCCCATCGTGATAGATCGTGGCACCTTGTTGCCCTACAATTGTACCATGCGTAACGACTACTAAGATAGTACGTCCCAAGTGGGACTCGTCAGTTACAAGGTTCCACGTGAGACCGAATGCCCCATGCACATCCACCATCGGCGATCTGATGTTGATCGAGGGATCAATGTTTCCTGCAGAATAATGGAGCACTGTTTAGGGATTACAACATGATGGTTAGGGCATCTCCAACGCTGACCCACAAATTTACACCAGCATCTGTCCGTAGACACTGACAGTGGAGGATGCCATTCAATGTTTCCTGCATACCTTTCAACAACTACATGAACTTACCGGATGAAATTTGTGCAAACAAAGCGAAATTCTTATAAACCAGACGAAGTTAATTACATTTTTCACACAAACCAATGATCGCCGATGCCCGACCACCATGTCCGGCCATGAGTCCCAAGAACTGATGCTCCAGCTATTGCCTTCGCCTCCTCCTCATACGCCTCGGCCCTGTCCAGCTCCGCCTTCGTAACCTACTCCTCCGGAGCACAAGGTTCTGAAGATTTCCGCCTCCACGTCGCTGCCAAGCGACTAATCGGCTGCCGATGTTGAGAACACCAAGTTTGGCATCGACGGATGGGAGGAGAGGTGGCCTTCCTGGGACCAGAGCGGCGGCGAGCTATGATGCACTACTCTTCCTCGCTGCCAGCGGTGCCCATGAAGATGTGACGGCTTCGTGGTCATGGTGGCGGACGGTGGCTGGGGGGAGCCTGCGATCTCCTTCGTCTGCTCCTGTGATAGTACGTCCAAGAGAGCTTAGGAGCGCGCCCGGAGCGGAGCCAGCGATGTCCTTCGTCTACTCCGACGATAGTACATCCCAGAGAGCTAGGGAGAGCGAGGAGGCCATGGTTGGAGTGGTGCTGACAGGAGAAAGGGACCGGAGGAGAATGACTGTGGGTCTGTGGCTATGGTCGGGGCTGAAGTTAATATAGAGGGTGAATGGCAATGAGCTGCGGTAGACGGACGGACGGGTGGCCCCAGAGTAGGTTCATCGGCAGCCGTGAGTCATTAATGTGGGCGGCGGAAGGACAACCGTGGTGTCATTAGAACATGCAGCAGTCGCTTGCGCTGGGACACGGCGTGGGTGGTGCTCTCTCGGTCGTCGTGCTACTGCAATGACGGCGCAATGAGAGGTCGCATCGGGCGTGAATGCGATATTGACGTTCTGGAGCGGCGCTGGCCATTTTAGGCGGGAAGCACACACGGGCGAGGGAAGGGGTTTCGGTGGGCCAGGGCGGTCAGACACGGGCGTGGTGGTATTGTTTGTAGTTTGCAAAAGTGCTCAATTAATGTGGCCGTTCACTTTTTTTCCTATGATCAACATACACCCTACAAAGCACCAAGTTCAAATTTGGCACTTTTCCGGGTTCATTTACCATATTTAGGCCATTATGTGCATTTTGTAGACATTTACTACCTCCATCCCGATTTATTGGTCCCCTTAGTATTTTGTGCCAAACTTGGGCCATAGATTGTACTAAGAAAATAATAATGCATGTCACCAAAAATTATATCGTTGGATTCATATTTAAACATAGTTTCTAGTGATATTATTTTTTGTTAGATGCATTAACATTTTTTTATTTAAATCTAAAGTCAAAATTTAGCACAAAATGTGAAGGGGGCCAATAAACCAGGATGGAGGTAGTAGCACAGAAACACCAAATCCCAGCTACAGCTACTCGGGTGTGATGAGAGGGACGTGGAATGCCGTTCGATCCCGGTGCACGTGCACGATCCGCATGGCTGGGGTTGCGACCAATCAGAAAGTAACCCACAATAGGGTCAGTGCACACAGTTACCAGAGGCTGCGGAAATTAACCGTGTGCGATAATAAATAACCAAGATTGAAGGGGAATCCAAATTTCCTTCGTCGTTTGTCCTTGAGCTCTGAAAAACCAATGCACTATAGGTTGTCCGGCCACTCCACCCCAGAGCTCTCTCCAAGCGTCGCTCATGCCACTACGCCACACACTAACCAGTAAGGAAGCAATGGCATCCCGCCACGCCGAGTTCCTCACTGCCCACGATGGCACACTAAATGGTATGGAAGCGATGGCATCCCGCCATGACGAGTTTATCGCTACTCGTGACCTCACACCTACGTGGGCGGACTTTGAAGCTACCAAGTCCGAATGGGCGGTAGAGCAAGAGTGGGCCAAAGCCGCGCAGAGGGAGCGAAAAAGGCAAAAAGACTCAAGAAAAGAGAAATGCCGCCGTCGCAAGAAAGAAGAGGACACATGCACTGCTGAGGAGAGCTCGGCGGAGATCCAAGCACGGTGGGGTGTCGCTGACAAGGCCGAGAAGGAGAACGACGATGTCTGGCCAGCATGCCCTGATGCATCCACCTGCCAGGACACGGTGGTAGCTACCGCGATGCTGAGGAGAGATGAGCAGTGATCCAAGTACGATGGGGTGCTGCCGACAAGGACGACAAAGAGAACGATTGCGTCTAGCCAGCATGTGAGAATTAGTACTAGTACTAGTTAGTGTGTGTGTCGCCCGTATGTTTGTTTAATTAATTATGAGTATCTACCAGTACTACTACTAGTTACTAGTACTACCTCCATCCTGGTTTATTGGTCCCCATTGTATTTTGTGCCAAATTTTGACCAAAGATTTAACTAATAAAGTGTTAATGCATATCACCAAAAATTATATCATTGGATTTGTGTTTGAAATTAGTTTCCAGTGATATTATTTTTGTCCACATGAATTCACATTTTGTTAGTTATATCTAAGGTCAAAATTTAGCACAAGATGCGAATGAACCAATAAACCTGGACTAAGAAAATAATAAAGCATGTCGCCCATAGTATCATTAACGTACAATGTTGATAAGCGACATACCTTAGGCCTTTGAGCATTGCTTTGTGTTCACTGAAGTTTTAGAGTCGGACCCCAGCCCTAAATCCTCTCCGCAATGTCCGCCCGATCAAAAAAAATGACCCAACCGGGTCAGCGGAGCACCCGCAGCCACCCGAGTGCCCTCAACGTCTGCATCTCAAGGGACGTCAAATTGCAACTATGGCCATGCCGCACTTGAGAGACCCCCATGGAACATCCTCGTCTTCGAGGACGCATGGTGTCGTGGTTTTGTCATGGTAGATGTCCTAGTGAAAGGACTTAGGTGCGAGGTTATCGCTATGGTGATTAGCTTGTCGGGGTTGAGCGGGACGAGAGACACGGGTCTACCCAGGCTCGGCCCCTCACGATGGAGGTAAAAGCCTACTCCTGCTCTTGTTGCTATTGCTTGAATATTGATTACAAGGGAGCGGATTTGCTTGACCTAGCTATCGATTGATTGTTACTTGCCCTATCCTATGCCGGGGACTTGCCTTTATATACAGGTCGAGGCCGCCGGCTTACAAGAGTCCGGGTCGGGTTACAATCAGTGACCGAGCCCTACTCTAAGTCGCCTTGCCTTACAAGGCAAGTCATCACATGGCGGGTTACACCTCCGGGCTGCCTTCTGACCTTGGGTTCTAAGCCGGCTGATAAGTCTCCAATGTATCTGTAATTTTTGACTGTTCCATGTTGTTATATTATCATTCTTCCATGTTTTACAATCATTTTATAGCAACTATATATCATTTTTTGGGACTAACCTATTGAGATAGTGCCCAGTGCCAGTTGCTGCTTTTTTGCTTGTTTTTTACTTTGCAGAAAATCAAGACCAAACGGAGTCCAAACGCAGCGAAACTTTTGGGAGATTTTTTCTAGACCAGAAGGAACAAAATGGGCCAAAGAAGTACCAGAGGGGTGCCCCGAGGGGGGCACAACCCACCTGGGCGCGCCTGGAGGCCCAGGCGCACCCTGGTGGGTTGTGCCCACCTTGGTGGCCTCCCACACCGCCTCTTCACCCACAATTCCAGCTGCGCAAGTTTTAGAACCATGAGATCCAATCTAAACACCATCACAGAGGGGTTCATCATCCTCATTGGTGCCTCTCCGATGATGCCTGAGTAGTTCATTGTAGACCTACGGGTCCATAGGCAGTAGCTAGATGGCTTCCTCTCTCTCTTTTGATTCTCAATACAATGGTCTCTTGGAGATCTATTTGATGTAACTCTTTTTTGCGGTGTGTTTGTTGGGATCCGATGAACTTTGAGTTTATGATCAGATCTATTTTATCCATGAAAGTTATTTGAGTTTTGATCTCTTATATGCATGATTATTTATAGCCTCGTATTTCTTCTTCGAATCTTTGGTTTAGTTAGGCCAACTAGATCAATTTTTCTTGCTATGGGAAGAGGTGCTTTGTGATGGGTTCGGTCGTGCGGTGTTCTTTCCCAGTGACATAAGGGGCAGCAAGACACGTATTGATCATTGCTATTAAGGATAACAAGATGGGGTCTATTCCTACATGAATAGATCTTGTCTACATCATGTCATCGTTCTTATTGCATTACTCCGTTTCTCCATGAACTTAATACACTAGATGCATGCTGGATAGCGGTCGATGTGTGGAGTAATAGTATTAGATGTAGGCAGGAGTCGGTCTACTAATCTTGGACGTGATGCCTATATATTGATCATTGCCTGGATATTGTCATGATTATTTGAAGTTCTATCAATTGCCTAACAGTAATTTGTTTACCCACCATGTGCTATTTCTTGAGAGAAGCCACTAGTGAAATCTACGGCCCCCAGGTCTATTCTTTATCATATTTGCTTTCTGATCTATTATTTGCCACTTTTATTTTCAGATCTATTATTCCAAAAACCCAAAAATATCTTGTATCAATTTTTTGTTACTTATTTTATTTTGCATTTTATCGAGATCTATTTATCCAATCTACCACAAAACAATCTATCTTTTTACCGTAGAGGGATTGACAACCTCTCTTACGCGTCGGGTTGCAAGTATTTGTTCTTTGTGTGGAGGTACCGTTTACATTGTGTTGCTTGGTTCTCCTACTGGATTGATACCTTGGTTTCATAACTGAGGGAAATACCTACCGTAGTTGTGCTGCATCATCCCTTCCTCTTTGGGGAAATACCGACGTAGTTCAAGCGACATCACTGGCCCATCTTGTGAACGCCCCTCAAGCCCTTCGTCTTGACCACTCAGGCCCGTATGGAGCCTGGCCTTGTGAGTCGCCAGCATCCTAACCCGGCCCTTTCAGGGAGGGTTATATCATGGGGTTATATCCCCAATATTAGGCCCCAGATTGACTTGAACTTGTTCATGTCAATCTTAAACCCTTCTGTCTGGCGAGTCTTCTCTTCATTCCTCTTAGACGTAGTCTTGAAAATTCTTCATAACCCGCCATAATAAAAAGATGATGTCATCTCCGTGATTTTCGTAAACCCTTCATGACATCATAACAAATCTTTGTATAAATCTGTCATTCCGAGAATCGAGGCGTCCCTTTGTTGTAAAATTTATTATGCCTCCTCGATTCTCGTACCAGCCATTTACAGTTGCCTTCCCTTATAAATAGGCACGAGGGCCTTCTTTTTGGCTTTCACCTTGTCTTCTCCACTTCTCCTTCTTCCTCGCGAGTCCTTTCACCAGCAGAGCTCCTCCGTGCCTGTCAAGCCGCGCCAGCCTTCTGCGCTCAAGGTCGCCACACCTCCTCGTCGTCGTCAGGACTGGGCGGCGCGCCTTCGCCTTCCTCCGCTACCATCAGGTACCATCCTCCTTCTTTATTAGATCTACATTAGGTAACCTGAGTTCGTGGAGTTCATCGGCGTTCATCTCCTTTCCAGTTCATCATATCTTTGAATAGAAACTGTTTTTGATCCAAAAGAACACCATAGAAATACTGCAGTAGCAATTTTGGCACCATCTTATACTTTGAACAACTTGTACGCTATATAGAATCAATAGGTAGCCTACTAGCTCTTCCGCCACCACCTTTTAGGTTTAGCAATTGTTTTTTCTTTTTTGAACTGCCCATACATCCATAAATATAGTTGTTAATTGTGAAACTTGTTTGCTCCACACTTAGCAGAATTTCCAACAATTCTAAAGTTTAGATAACCCGCCCTGCATCTTTGGGCGACTTACCAATATATCCATAACCCACCGTAGTTGTAGAAACTACATTTATTTTTTACCTAACCCACCATTACTTAAGGCGACTTATCCTTAAACTGCCCGACTTGGGTTACAATGATGATGAATCATTACTTTTCGAGTAACCCTCCGTATTCTTATTCTGCAGCTTCCATCCTCCTTAGGCGACTCAATATGACAAAAACCACTCTCTCTAACTAGGGCCCTTCCCTAGTTACTGAAGAAATCCTTAAGGATTACGTGGGCCAAGGTCTCTTGGCGACTCAAGAAGAGATTGGCTCGCGAGTTAGCCAAGGAGAAAATGCCCCCAATCCTGGTGAAGGGGAAGTGATAGTTTTCACTCACCATTTTCTTAGAGGCTTTACACCACCTGGGTCAAAGTTCTTTCGGGATGCCTTGCATTATTTCAATCTTCATCCTCAAGATATAGGCCTGAACTCAGTGACAAATCTTTGCCACTTTCAAATTTTATGTGAAGCTTATCTGCAAGTAGAGCCCACTGTTGCTCTTTTCAAAGTGCTCTTCTACATAAACAGCCAGACTGAATGTACCAATGGTCCGAGTCAAGAATTAGGCGGGGTCTCAATCTAGAGACACAGAGACGGCAGCTTTCCTGCAGCTACCTTACCAAGCCCTCCCAAAGGATGGATAAAGACTTGGTTTTATTGTAAGAACACTGCCCCAGCTAATGAAAACCCTCTGCCAGGTTATAGGGTTGATTGCCTTCCTATTAATTTTGACCCGCCAAGCAAGCTCCTGCCAGATGAACATATTGAAGCACTCCAATACTATCCAAAAGTGATAGCTTTATTAGCCAATGGGTTAACTGGAGTTAACTTAGCCTGTTGCTGGGTCTCGTGGAGAATTCTCCCCCTAAGTCGTCGCCTCGGCTTAATGTGTGACTATTCTGGCGAGTCAGATGACCCTCAGCGGTATAGTTCCGATAACTTTACTGCTGAGGACATATTTCAAGCTGTGAACTCTTTGCTTGGAGAGTCTCAAGAAAATTGTAACAAGATTGGATTGTTGCCATTCTTCAACCTCAACCCGGCCCCAACTGTAAGTACTAATTTATGTCCGGCTTACATATCCTTGACTTATTCTGTATCTCATTTGTTTAATTCCTTCTCCATTACACAACCCAACTCTGCTTTTTGGAAAATAAGGAAAAAGACTGCTGTAGCCAAGGTCAGGACTGGCCCAAAATCAAAGAAGAACAAGGCAGCCGCCATAGCCGAGTTGGCTGCTGTGGGCGAGTCAGCTGACGCTGACAATCAATCAGAGGTAGAACTCAACTCTCTTGGCCGACTCTTTATTGAATTAGCTGGCACCTCTTATTCTCAGGATGAGGTTCCCACAAGCCGGGCTGTCGATATTGAGGTAATTCATGTCTCTTCTGGCTCAGACCCCACAGCTTCAGAAAAAATATGACGGGTTGTCCGAAAAGTAAGGTTTTCTGATCCAGATGCTCACTTAGATCCGCACTTTATTTTGAAGAAAACTCAGCATGAGTCAAGATGCCAGACTCAGAGTGGTGGTTTAGGCAACTTAATGGCCGGGTTAACTCATGAACCTTCTGCATGTAAGCGGCCTGCTGAGGTGCCCTACAGTTCAACTTCTTCTTTACCCAAAGATGGTCTTATGAGACATCCTCTTAACCCTTCTGACTCCGATTACAAGGATTCACCACCGTCTTCAGGCGGCTCATCTCAAACCCAGCTACCTATCTTCATTGTAAACCGAGGGTGAGTCCTTACATTTTATTTAACACTTCAAAACGTATTGTCATACTTGTCTTAACACTCCAATATGACCACAGGGTCAAAGCCAAGGAGAAGAAGAGAAAGGTTGGCAACTCTTCCAGGGCACCTCAAGCCCCTGAGTCAGGGGAACAGGTGTTGGTAACCCCTAAGGCCAACAACGAACATCCTGAAGAGCCTCACAATCAGCAAGATGACCCGCCTCCACAGGCTGATGCAACGGCCTCTGAGGCCATGGATACTGAAGCTAACCCGACGGATAATCGTGATCCGCCAAGTCCAATTCCTTCTTCAACTCCTGTCAAAACCACTGAAGAAGCCCCTCTTGAGGAAAATGCAGATGACGTTGCCATTATTGGGGTGAGTCAAAAGACGCCCAAGACCTCCACAGTGTTGGCTAAGCATTCAGCAAAAGAAGAGTCGCCCTTGCTGGAAAAGGGCAAAACAAAGCTTGAACTACCAAACTGTGAGGCACTTAGAGCGGAAGAGGTATATACAGGCTATTTGAGCGGTTTGAATACAAGCCAGTACATGGAAGCCAGCTTGGTACAAATAATGATGCAAAAGTATGAGGTATGTTTAATTTCTCTCATATTATATCCCTGTATGTAGCCCCAATTCTTAACCATAGGAATTTTTTTGAGTGTGGTGAAGACTTGAGAAAAAATTTGTAAACTCCTAAATTGTAGCCCCCAAGGCCCGACTCAACTTTATAAGGTGAGCCGGGTCTTTAATCACAACCACTAAAGAGAAATCACCTGTAGCCCCCAAGGGCCGGCTTAGCTTTATATGGCGAGTCGAGTCTTTAATCACAACCACTTAAGAGAAATCGCCTATAGCCCCCAAGGGCCATCTTAGCTTTATAAGGTAAGCCAGGTCTTCTTCAATGTAATTTGAAAGAAAATGACATACATTAGCCCCCAAGTGCCTAGGATATTGCTTGCAATATGCTTGGGACTTAAATAGCCTTGCCATAATATCTGTGTCAAAGGCTGTCTTAACAAAACCAACACATTCAGTGTATTCTTGAAATGATAACCCTCTGTTTAACTTTGCGGGAAGCATTAAGCCTGGGCGAGTCAGATCTGGCTGGCTTAAGAAAAAACTTAAAATCTGAACAAGCAGAGCGCGCCAAAGCTGAATCAAGCTTAAAGTCTTCTTTGGAGGACTTAGAAAAATGAGGGCCAAATTTGATACTGATAGATCTTCTTCGGAAACTGAAAAAGCCGCATTATTGAAGCATGCTGAAGATGCTGAGAACCTACTTAAACTGGTGGCTGCAGAGTTGGCCGGTTTAAAGTATCATGTTTCTCAAATGACGGCCGCCATCTTCGGTAAGTAAGATTTGTAATAAGTTGAAACCGGCGACTTAGGAAATATGACACTAACACGTCTGGCGACTTAACAAATATGATATTAGGTGACTCTTGTTTTGAATGCATTTCAGGTGCCAGAAGTGCCAACCTCGGGCAAAGCATGCTGACAAAACTGAAAGCTATCTACTCCTTAACGGAGAAGTTATACACTGGCAGCCTTCAGACGCTTGTAGCTGTATCCAATGGCAAGAAGCCGCAACCACTCATGTAAGATGTGCTAGATCAATTGTCCACAGTGCCAAAGCAAGTTGAAGAACTGAAACTGTCAGCCGCCCGTTCAGGAGCCATCACCGCACTAAGCCGGGGCAAAGCTTATCAGTGAGAACTAGACCCAACAGAGATGGCTGGCGGGTGTCCGGAATACAATGATGACGGGTCTGTCTTGAACGAAGCAGATTTTGCTAGATGTGTCAAAGAGATGCGGCCCTTGGCGTGTCAAATTGCACAAGAGTTGGATCTGACGAAGTACCAGCCAGCATACGACAGCAACAATACTCGCATCAATGCGCCCTCCTTCGACGTTGTGGACTTAACTCCTCAAAGGCGTAAGCATATTTTTTCCTGTGACATTGACCCTTCTCTTGTCATGAATGATGAAGCAACCTTCGAGGCCTTAACTGGTATTGACTGGACGTCGGATAATCTTCAGATTGCAAGCGAAGAAGAACTGACATGGGATAACCCGGAAGCTTCCACTGCAAGATGCCAGGACAGTGTTAACCCCACAGGGCATAACCTAGATGGCTCTGAAGCTGGCTCAAAGGAGTGATCTAACTCCTTACGGACTTGTGTGAAGAAACTTTTGGGCTCAACTTATAGCATTGTAATAATCTTAGCTGAAAACATTTAGTTGCCTTGTCATGCCTTTGTGCATGTTTTTGAACTGATGACCAAAATAGCTGGATGATCAAGTTTCTTTGTATGCCTGATCAATTTATATATGCAACTTTGCGTTGCTTTGCACCATCTTTGAAATCAGGCACAATCTTAACGTTTTGACATAAAACCTGCAAGGGGTCTTGTCAACTCTTGTACTGGCGACTTATAGTCGAAAGCCAGGGCAGGTTCAGAACCCCATGATCCATAGTCAAGAAAAAAAATCTTAAATAGATCACCTTATGGCTCATGGCCATAATAAATTCAATTTTGAGCAATGTTAACCCGGATCATCTTTGATTCAGGGTCTTGTTGCCTGCATATACATGCGCATAAAAACATAAAAAATATCATGTAAAAACAGAAATAGAGACATTTATATCTCATTATTGATAAGTTGGCTCTTAAAGCTCGACCCAAAAAAGACTGGCCTTTTAAGGCTCAAATCTTGCTTCAAAGAAGCTGGGCTTAATAGCCTTGGTTTATCCTTGCTATTAGTAAGCTGGGATCTCTCATGAATTAAGCTGCCAGTTTAAACTTAACAAGTTCAGGGTCTTGCAAAGATTGACTTGTCAAGTGTACGGCAGGTCATCTTGTTCGGAGTAGCATCAATCATACTGGCAGGTGTAACCAATAATGTGGCGTTTTGCCGGGTCAAAAGGGTTTTGTAAGCTAAACTCAGTGAGTTGGAAGCCCCCTAGTGCCCTTATAATCAATTAATAAAGACTCATGCATAGAAAAAATGAGATGAAACGACAGAGGTCCCGATTTTCGGGGATGGTGGCTTTATTATGTTGATCATAAAAATATATACATGATACGTATGTACAAAGACTGGAGTCATAGGCTCAAGTGTAGTAAGGCCGAAGATGAGCAATATTCCAAGGCCTATTGGTCTCCTCCTCAGAGGTACGTGACTTATTGGGTTCACATATATCAATGAGATAATATGACCCATTATTTAGGTTTTTGCTAACCACAAAGGGCCCCTCCCAAGGGGGTGATAACTTGTGTATGCCTGTCTGATCTTGAATCAAACAGAGCACTAAGTCGCTCTCCTGGAACGTCTGGCTTCTAACTCTGCGGCTGTGATAGCGACGCAGGTCTTGTTGGTAAATCGCTGATCGAGCTCCTACGAGGTCATGTTCTTCATCCAAGGCATCAAGAGCGTTTTGACGTGCCGTCTCATTGTCCGTTTCAACGTAAGCCGCCACTCTTGGCGAGTCATGACAAATATCACTTGGGAGAACTGCCTCTACACCATAAACCATGAAGAAGGGCGTATAGCTTGTTGATCTGTTGGGGGTGGTCCTGATACTCCAAAGAAATGAAGGAAGCTCCTCAACCAAACAACCCAGCGTCCGTTCTCAAGAAACCATAGGCCGGGGCTTGATCCCTCATAATATCTCCTGGTTAGCACATTCTGCCTGACCATTGGACTAAGGATGAGCCACTAAGGATACATCAAGACGGATGTGCTCTCCTTGACAGAACTTCTTCATAGCACCCTTAGACAGATTTGTGCCATTATCAGTGATGATACTATGAGGATAACCAAAGCGGAAGATCAGTTTTTTAACAAACTGAACTACAGTCGCTGCTTCATAGTTGCTAACTGGCTCTCCCTCAATCCACTTGGTAAACTTTTCCACCGCCACCAAAAGGTGGGTCTTCTTATCTTTAGACCTCTTGAACGGCCCAACCATATCTAGCCCCCAGACCGCAAATGGCCAAGTAATTGGTATCATCCTCAACTCTTGAGCCGACACATGAGCTTGCCTTGCAAAATTTTGACATCCATCACACTTACTGACAATGTCTTTTGCATCAGCGTGAGCCGTCAGCCAGAAAAACCCGTGATGAAAATCTTTAGCCACCAAAGATCATGACCTGACATGATGACCACAATTGCCTGCATGAATTTCGTGTAGAATTTCACGTCCTTCTTCTAGAGAAACACAACATTGCAACACGTTGGTCAAACTACATCGGTGTAACTTGCCATTGACAATGGTCATAGACTTGGATTGCGTTGTGATCTGTCGTGCTAGATTTTCACCATCTGGTAACTCGCCTCGGGTCAGATAAGGCATCATCCAGTCAGGGATGGCACGAAGAGCCGCCACCAACTGCCCCTCCGGGTCAGGAACATCGAGATACTCCTCTGAAGGTATTTTAACAAAAGGGTTATGCAGTACATCAAGGAACACATTAGGGGGAACCGGCTTACGCTGTGATCCAAGCCGAGACAATGCATCAGCTGCCTCGTTCTTACGTCGGTCTATGTGATCCACTTGGTACCCCTTAAAGTGACCAGCAATGTTGTCAACTGCCTAACGATAAGCCGCCATAAGCGGGTCCTTAGAATTCCACTTTCCTGAGACTTGCTGAGCTACCAAATCTGAGTCGCCCAGACATCTAACCTGACTCAGGTTCATCTCCTTGGCCATTCTAAGCCCATGGAGCAAAGCTTCATACTCATCTGCATTATTCGTACAAGGGAAGATGAGTCTTAAGACATAGCAAAACTTATCACCTCGTGGAGATTCCAAGATAACTCCAGCCCCCGAGCCTTCCAACTGCCTGGACCCATCAAAGTGTATAGTCCAATATGTATTGTCAGGCTTCTCCTCAGGTGTTTGCAGCTCTATACAATCATTTATGAAATACACCAAAGCTTGAGACTTAATGGTTGTTCTAGGCACATACTTCAGATGATGTGGTCCAAGCTCAATTTCCCACTTAGCAACCCGGCCAGTAGCCTCTCTGTTTTGAATTATGTCATCAAGCGGAGCAAAACTGACCACTATGATTGGATGTTCAAGAAAATAATGCTTAAGTTTACGGCTGGCCATGAACACCCAAAACACCAGCTTCTACCAATGTGGGTATCTTTGCTTGGACTCCGCAAGGACTTCACTGACACAATAAGCTGGCCGCTGAACCGAGTACTCTTTACCCGGCTCCTTGCACTCCACGACAACTGCAACACGGATGGCTTTATTATTAGCCACCACGTACATGAGCAAAGGCTCTTTGTCTATGGGAGCAGCCAAGATGGATGGCTTAGCCAACTGCTTCTTAAGTGCCTCAAATGCTTCATTAGCCGCATCACTCCAAACAAAGTGATCAGTTTTCTTCATCATCTGATACAGGGGAATCGCTTTCTCTCCAAGGCGGCTTATGAACCGGCTTAGGGCTGCAATGTGACCCGCCAGGCACTGAACATCGTTAATACACGCCGGCTTAGAAAGAGAGGTTGTTGCCTCAATCTTCTCCGGGTTAGCCTCAATGCCCCGTTCTGAGACCAGGAAACCGCAACTTTCCAGTTGGTACGCCAAAACCACAATTGGTCGGGTTAAGCATCATCTTGTACACCCTGAGATTGTCAAAGGTTTCCTTTAGGTCATCAAGCAAAGTTTCTTTCTTTCTGGACTTAACCACGATGTCATCCACATAAGCCTGAACATTCCGGCCAATCTGCTTGTGAAAGAAATTCTGAACACAATGCTGATAAGTTGCCTGGGCACTCTTAAGCCCAAACGGCATAGACACATAACAGAAAGCTCCAATGGGGGTGATCAATGTTGTCTGCTCCCAATCCTCTACTGCCATCTTGATCTGATGATAACATGAATAAGCATCCAGAAAACACAAACTCTCACAACCCACTGTGGCATCCACAATCTGGTCAATTCGGGGGAGAGCAAAAGGATCAGTTGGACAAGCCTTGTTAAGATCTGTACAGTCCACACACATATGCCAAGTGCCATTCTTCTTAAGCACAAGCACTGGGTTAGCCAGCCACTGAGGGTGGAACGCCTCAATGATGAACCCGACAGATAGGAGCCGGGCCACTTCTTCTCCAATGGTCTTGCGCCTCTCCTCATTAAAATGTCGGAGGAACTGTCGAACAGGCTTCATCTTAGGAACTGTCAATAGGTGCTCAACGAATTCTCTCGATACACCCGCATGTCAGAAGGTTTCCATGCAAAGATGTCACGATTCCCATGAATGAGCTCGATGAGCGCGCTTTCCTATATAGAATCCATCCCTGCACCAATGGTGAACTACTAGGAAGAATCACCAGGGACAAAGTCAACTTGCTGTGTGTCCTTTGCCGACTTAAATTTGAGCAAAGGGTCTTTCTCAGTTGTTGGTTTTTTCAGAGGGGTCATATCAGCCGGGTCAACATTATCCTTATAATACTTGAGCTCCTCTGTGGCTCAAGCCGACTCTGCATAAGCTGCATCTCCTTCCTCACACTCCAACGCGAGTTTACGGTTTCCATGAACTATGATGGTCTCCTCTGGCCCTGGCATCTTAAGCTGCAGATACACATAATAGGGGCGAGCCATAAACTTAGCATAAGCCGGCCGTCCAAACAGGGCGTGATATGGACTCTTGATTTTAACCACCTCGACCATAGTGTCTCTGCTCTATAATTGTACTGATCACCAAGGGCCACCTCCAGTGATATCTTCCCCACAGGGTATGCCAACTTACCAGGCACCACCCCATGAAACACTGTCGAAGACGGCTTGAGGTCCTTGTCAGTCAAACTCATCCGACCGAAAGTATCGTAGTACAATATATTGATGCTACTGCCACCATCCATAAGCACCTTTGTAAACTTATAACCACCCACCTGGGGGGCAACTACCAAGGCCAGATGACCCGGATCATCAACTCGGGGCGGGTGATCCGCCCGACTCCATGTGATTACCTGCTCTGACCACCTTAAGTATTGAGGCACTGCCGGCTCAACTGTGTTGACTGTTCCCTTATGGACCTTCCAATCACGCTTGCACGTATTCGTAATGAAAACATGATATTAACCACTATTCAGCTGCTTCGGGTTACTCTGATACCCTGATTGATTGTTGTGCTGCTGGTTACCTTGACCAGACTGTTGATTATGATCACCAAGGTTACCTTGACCCAGATATCCAGCACCGGAGCCGCCACCGCCGAACCGGAGCCTTGAGACCCGGGGCTTGACTCGCCGGGCGGGCCACCGTGATGCTGGTGAAATGTCTTGTTTTTAAACTCCCGCATGATATAACAATCCTTCCAAGCATGATGTCGGTGTACTAAGTATTGGGCCACTAGTACCCCGTACTTGTGCACGGACAGTTGTAGCCATCCTTGCGGCAAGGCTTGCCGGGATCAGCTCGAGGTCGATTCAAGCCATCAAGGAAATCATCAAGTCAGAGATCTAAGGATCAGCAGATAAGCAGGACTGAAATCCGAAGGCCAGCCTCCCCGGCAAGATCCTTGCCGGGATGGCCTTTGGGGCCCGGCAAGGCTCGGCGCCTGGCGAGATTCTGCCACTGTGCCACCGCTTCGGCACAGTAACGCGTCTGACATTCTGGGTCCTTCTCTGGATGCGTGGCGACGCGCTAGTGGGGGAGAGCTTAAGCGGTGCTGATGGGATGGCCCCTTTTTCCATCCCCAAGAAAGTGAGGACACCTAAACGGAAACCTCACGGTGCATTAAATGCGTTTGTCCTAATCTGTCAGGGGTTAGGTATGATACCCTGTAGCTACTTTACACCTCAATGTATGTACATTTTGCCACTGTGGAGACCCCTTTGAGCATATAAAAGGAGGCCCAAGGCAACTGCTACAGGGGAGGAGAATTTCTGGCCCATTCTGCATGCGTAGCTGCTCCTTGAACGTACTGTTCATTGCGAGCGTTCCTGAAGGCTGGGCTCAAGAACATCAATAAGAACACAAAGCAGGAGTAGGGTTTTACGCTGATCAGCGGCCCGAACTTGGGTAAAAACCTCACGCGTCGATCACTGGTTCTGCTCTTTGCGTATACCTCTCCCCCCGCCGAATCGTAAAGGGGTCTCTCGGGATCCCATAGGTGTCGTACCCTGACATCTTTGGCGCGCCAGGTAGGGGGCTTGAAGGTTGCGTGAACCTGATCTGGTGGTCGGCGCCCTAGTTTCTTCATCATCTTCATCATCATGCCGCCCAAGAAGAAGAGCGCTGCAACAGCGCAACCGTCCGGATCCGTTTTGCTTGCGCCTTCGCAAACAGGCGATGGTGTGGGTACAGACGGAAGAGGACTAGAACCCCCGCGGCGTTCTGGTGACCCAAGCCAAGCGAGCAGTATCGTTCGCAGTGGCAGTGGTAACTTGCACGCCGCTGGATCTAGAGATGGTGCTGTGTTACCTACGGGTGGCACAACTAACTCTAGGGATCGAAGGGCGCCTGCTGGAGCTCCTGCGCCGGCGCAGCCCTCGCGACCTACTCAGGTCATGCAAGATGAGCGACATCATGGCGCTGATGGTTCGGGGCGTCCCCACGAAAAGGTTTCTGCGCATAGATCCCAAGATGCGCGGGACCAGCATGCACACCGAGCTGCCGACGGAGGTGGTGCGCGGTCGCGTGACCATGGCGGTGCTCCTTCTAACTTGGTTAGGAGTCAGAGCACCTCACGTACCTCGCACTTGTCGCCGCCACCTACGCCAGCGGAAGCCTTGGCACGTGCACAGCTGGTCCTCGATTTTCCTCCCGCCCCGGAGAAGATGGAGGAGTGGCGAGCTACTATCCAGAGCCTTATCGGCTTCACCAATAAGGATGGACCGCAAGAGGCAGGGCCCTCGCAGCGGAGACCCATCGATCCGGCGCGAGCCGGTGCAGAGAAAACCGGAGGTGGTGCAACTACAGTGCACTCCCCTCCGCGGCATCAGCGGCGGCCGACAACTCAGCAAGTCGACCGCCATGAAGAAGTTTCCACGGCGTCGTCGGATCCACGGATGCGCCGTGATCAGCGTCTGGTTCTCCAGGAACGAGGCAAAGAGGACGCTCGAACAACCATCGAGCGGCGACGGGAAGCGCGCTATCACTCTGATAAGCGCGCGGGGCCGGCTGTCGACGAGCCTGCGCCAGGGAACGTAGGAGACTTGCCTTATGAGGTAGGGACTCCGGCGTTTACCCGTGAGCTGCGGCAAGTCCGGTGGCCCAATTCCCGAACCTTTAAGCCAGAGGTTCCGGAGAAGTATGACGGGAAGACCCATCCCTCGGAGTTCCTGAGCATCTACACCATTGCAGTGCAGGCTGCCGTGGGCCGAGATGACAAGATACTTGCCAACTACTTCCCGTTGGTGCTCAAGCCCAACGTCAGGTCGTGGTTGATGCATCTGCCGGAGAATTCCATTTCTTCCTGGTCAGATCTGTGCCATCAGTTTGTTGGCGCCTTCGTTGGAGGCCACCAAGCTCCTGGCCAAGAGAGCGATTTGCACATCATCCCTCAGAAGGAGGGCGAGTCCCTGCGCAAGTTTATGCAGAGGTTCAGCCGAGTGCAGTACAACATTCCCGACGTTCATCCTGCCGCTGTCATTAGCGCGTTCCACCAGAACATGCGTAACCGCAGAATGCGGGAAGAGCTGGCGATGAACAAGGTCAGGAGTATTGCCGAGCTTTATGCTCTGGCCGACAAGTGCGCTAGACCTGAAGAAGGGAGGAAACTCCCCGGTGAGGCTGTTGGCGCGGCAGGCGACTCCGAGGATGAAGACGCCGCGGCCCCGTCAAGGAAAGGCCGGCGGCGGAACAGGAAGCGCGGGGGCAAGGCCGTGCTTGCTGTCGAGGAATCCGACAACCCCGGCGCCGCCAAGAAGGCCAAGGTTGGTGACCCCGGCAAGGATCTTGCCGGGTGCCCTTCCTGTCAGGCCTTGGCGGCTGCCGACAAGTCGGAGAACTCCGGCAAGCAGTATTGCAAGATCCATCGCACTAAGGGCCATGATCTCCAGAACTGCCGGCAAGTTGAGCAGCTTGCCGAGAAGCAGAGGGCCGAATACGAGAGGTGAGACAAGGAGAAGGCCCAAGATGGTGCTGAGGGGTCCGGCAAGAAACGCGGTGGCCGAGGGGGTCGCCGCGGCAAGGCCAAGCAGCAGAAGGATCGGCCTGCTCGGGGCCGAGATAAAGAAGGAGATGATGATGAGGAAGATGATGAATCCAGTGAGCAGGAATTCCAGAAGGCTACGGAGGCTATGTGCATTGATGGGGGTGCCTCGCTGCATTCTTCCCACCGCCAACTTAAACAGTGGATGCGGGAGGTTAATGCGGCAGAGCCATCCCCCGATGCGTGTAGGCCTCTGAAGTGGTCCAGCACGCCTATCATCTTTGACGCCGAGGATCACCCTGATCGCACAACTGCGGTCGGGTGTTTGCCATTGTTGGTTTCCCCAACAATTCGCAACCTCAAGGTGACGAAGATGTTAGTTGATGGCGGGGCCGGCCTAAACTTAATCTCACCAGATGTGCTCACAAAGCTTCAGATTCCCAACGAAGACCTCGAGGAAATGGGTACGTTTCAAGGGGTCAATCCGGGAAGAACCCAGCCTAAGGGCAAGATCACGCTGCCGGTAACATTCGACAGCGAGTTTAACTTCAGGACCGAAAAGGTGGTGTTTGATGTCGCCAAGATCCCCATGTCATACAATGGGATCCTTGGTCGGCCAGTGCTGGCTAAGTTTATGGCGGCATCACACAACGCGTACAATGTGTTGAAGATGCCCGGGCCGTTGAGCGTCATTACTGTCCATTCCGATAAGAAGGACGCGCTCATCTGTGCCGATCAATTTTACCGGGAAGCAGTTGCAGCACCTGCCGTCAAGGCATCTGCGCTTCCGTCGAGGACGTACTAGAGAGTTCCACCGGCAAGAACAAGAAATCCAAGGCTGCTCCACCGGAAACCAAGAAGGTGCCTGCTAGGGAGGACGGAACGGGGGGAACTTTCACCATAAGTTCCGCCCTAGATGACAAATAGGAAAGCGCGCTCGTTGCTTTCCTGCGGGCGAATGTCGACGTATCTGCATGGCAACCGTCTGACATCCCCGGTGTTCCCAGGAAAGTGATTGAGCACCACCTTGCTATCTGTCCTCATGCGCGGCCCGGCAAGCAAAGGGTCAGGAAGCAGGCCTTGGAGCGGCAAGAATTCATCGCCGAAGAAATTAAGAAGCTGGAGGCGGCAGGACTGGTCAAAGGAGTGGTTCATCCAACCTGGTTGGCCAATCCGGTTGTAGTGCGGAAAGCGAATGGGAAATGGAGGCTTTGTATCGATTATACAGATATCAATAAAGCTTGTCCAAAACATCCTTTTCCCTTGCCGCGCATCGACCAGATTGTGGATGCCACCGCTGGTTGTGATCTCCTGTCCTTCCTTGATGCCTATTCAGGGTATCATCAGATTTTTATGGCAAAAGAAGATGAAGAGAAGACCGCCTTTATCACCCCATGTGGTACGTATTGTTTCATACGAATGCCTTTCGGGTTGAAAAGTGCTGGTTCAACATTCGCCAGAGCAATCCAGATTGGTTTTGAGCCACAACTCCATAGAAATATGGAGGCATATATGGATGGTATAGTGGTCAAAACTAAGGATAAAGCAACGCTTATTCAAGACTTAGAAGAAACATTTGCAAACTTGCGCAAGATCAACTTGAAGCTCAATCCTGAGAAGTGCGTGTTCGGTGTTCCTTCCGGCAAGCTCCTCGGATTCTTTGTATCTTGCTGGGGAATCGAAGCGAACCCCGACAAGATCAAAGCCATTGAGCAAATTGAAGCGCCGAGACGCGTCAAGGATGTGCGTCGTCTTGCCGGCTGTGTTGCTGCTCTAAGCAGGTTTATTTCCAAATCTGCTGAGCGCGCCCTGCCCTTCTTCAAAATTTTGAAGAAGGCAGGTCCAATGAAATGGACTCCGGAAGCGGAGGCTGCGCTGCAAGATTTGAAGAAATACCTTTCCTCTCCGCCGACGCTAGTCGCGCCTAAACCACAAGAGCCGTTGCTGTTGTATCTGGCGGCGACAAATCAAGTGGTTAGTGCTGCGCTAGTGGCGCAGAGAGAAGCTGATGAGGAAGCAACACCAGCGGCAGGACCGCTGGATGACGCGGCAAGATCTTCCCCGGCAAGGGTTCATCCCGGCAAGACAAGATCGGTGCAAACAGAAGAACTTGTGCAGAAGAAGAAGGTGGTGCAGCGCCCAGTTTATTTTGTTAGCTCTCTTTTACGAGGGGCTAGATCAAGATATTCTGGGGTGCAGAAGCTGCTTTTTGGCCTCCTTATGGCCTCAAGAAAGCTGCGCCATTATTTTCAAGCACATGAGATCACCGTCGTCACTTGCTTTCCGTTACAACGGATTTTGCAAAATCCGGAGGCAACCGGCAGGATTGTGGAGTGGGCGTTGGAATTGTCCAGCTTTGGCCTCAAATTTGAAAGCACTTCGACAATTCAGAGCAGGGCCTTGGCGGAGTTCATTGCAGAATGGACCCCAACGCCAGACGAAGAAGTTCAAGAAACAATTCTCCCCGGCAAGGAAATCGATCAGCAATGGGTTATGTACTTTGACGGGGCTTTTTCGCTGCAAGGCGCCAGTGCTGGCGTGCTGCTTGTCGCACCCACCGGAGAGCACCTCAAGTACGTAGTACAAATGCACTTTCCCCGGGAGAGTTCAACCAACAACACTGCAGAATACGAGGGTTTGCTTGCCGGTCTCAGGATCGCGGCAGACCTTGGTATCAAAAAGCTCGTCATCAAAGGCGATTCACAGCTTGTCGTCAGGCAGGTTAACAAGAGCTATCAAAGTCCATTGATGCAAGCCTACATAGATGAAGTGAGGAAATTGGAAGAGTGCTTTGACGGTCTCCAAATGGAGCACGTTCCTCGTGCCGAGAACAATATTGCTGACGACCTGTCAAAGCATGCTGCCCTCAAGTTGCCTGTGGAACCAGGAACTTTTGTGCTCCAATTGACTCAACCATCCGTGGCGCCATCGATGCGACAAGAAAAGAGAAGGAAGTTGAACTCTGGCCAGTACTTCCCGGCAGAGCTCCCCGGAGCCGCCGGCAAGGAAGTTGCCGGGATCGACACGCCTGCCGGGGAACAACAGGCTCCGACAGGGCCTCAGGCCCTCGCTGTCGAGACAACCATTCCCCCGGTAGAGGAGATGCCTTTAGTCCTAGTTGTCGAGCCTCAGGCTCCAGCATGGGCGCAACACATTGTCCATTTCCTTCAGACAGGAGAACTCCCGGAGGAACAGGAAGAAGCGGAGAGAGTAGCCCATCGGTCTGTTATGTACAAGTTCGTCGATGACGTCCTGTACAGAAAGAGACCAAACGGTGTGAAATTGAAGTGCATTTCTCAGGAGGATGGACTACAGCTGTTGGCAGAGATTCATGGGGGCATATGTGGTTCCCACATAGGGTCAAGAGCGCTTGCCGGAAAAGCATTCCGGCAAGGTTTCTTTTGGCCTACCGCCCTCCAGGATGCGACTGCACTAGTAACCAAGTGTGAAGCGTGCCAGTTTCATTCGAAGAAATTACATCAGCCAGCTCAAGCTCTTCAAACAATCCCTCTCTCCTGGCCATTTTCAGTCTGGGGGCTCGACATACTAGGCCCCTTTCCCCGTGCTACCGGGGGCTTTGAGTACTTGTACGTTGCTATCGACAAGTTCACAAAGTGGCCGGAGGTGGAAGCAGTGAGGAAGGTGACAGCGCAGTCGGCTGTCAAGTTCTTCAAAGGAATTGTTTGCCGTTTCGGTGTGCCTAACAGGATCATCACCGACAACGGCACGCAGTTCACAAGTCGCACCTTCATGCAGTACGTCCAAGACCTTGGCGGCAAGATTTGTTTTGCCTCTGTTGCTCACCCGAGAAGCAACGGCCAAGCGGAAAGGGCCAATGCTGAAGTGCTGCGCGGTCTCAGGACCAGAACTTTTGACAGGCTGAAAAAGTGCGGAAGACGCTCGATTGATGAGTTGCCGGCGGTTCTTTGGTCAATCAGAACGACACCAAATCGAGCCACCGGCCAGACGCCCTTCGCTCTGGTCTACGGAGCGGAAGCAGTTCTCCCCACGGAACTCATATACGGATCTCCTCGAGTGCTCGCTTATGATGAGCTCGAGCAAGAGCAACTGCGGCAAGATGACGCTGTGCTCCTTGAGGAGAATCGTCTTCAGGCTGTTGTGCGAGCTGCACGCTACCAGCAAGCTTTGCGCCGCTATCATAGCCGCAAAGTTCATGCCCGAAGCCTTGAGGAAGGCGACCTTGTTCTTCGACGGATTCAGTCCGCCAAGAATTCAAACAAGTTGACACCAAAGTGGGAAGGCCCCTATCGGGTGGTACGAGTCACCAGGCCCGGCGCTGTCCGCCTGGAGACCGAAGATGGCGTTCCAGTGAGCAATTCCTGGAATATCGAACATCTTCGTAAGTTCTATCCATAGGGCGCGGTTGCCGGGGGCTCCCGGCAACCACCCTTTTTGTACAAGTCTTGCCGGCAAGGCATGTGATCCTTTGTACAAAGCCAGGCGCGGACCCTGAGCACAGATGAATAAATTTAAGCGTTGTACATTTCCTTATCGATTCCCATGTTCATATTCATATATGCATGTTTGTCTAAGATGTTGTATGACACCTGATCCCGGTAAGTTCTAACGAACCGCCAAGGTTTCATCCCTTTATTTTCTCTTCTTTCTTTTTCTCAAAGACAGAAGGATTCCTCGCGTGCACATTTGCCGGGGGGGAAGGGGAGATATGAATACCAGTTGGTGACGTTCGGAATCGATGCTTGCCAGAGGAAGAACAAAGCCAGAAAGCTAAGTCCTAAAAACTTAGAGCAAGTTTTTCTTTAATTACCAAGTTATTTCCTTGGACGATTCCGATTCTTGTATGGAAAATCTGCACGCGAAGGAACCCTTGCTGTAATCGGTTGCGCCCTTATTTTGTTTCGAGTCCGCTCAACGATTTAAGTGGCTGCACTGAGAACACCAAGGAGTCTTGCCGGCCGCTGCGCCTCCGGCAGGCTGCTGAAGTCCCGCACCCAGCGCTCGCGGCAGGTTGCGCGCCGGCAAGTTTTTCAGTAAGCGTAGGATGAACTCCATACATAAAGGAATCAGACAAGGAAAGTAGCAAGCATGAGCCTAAACATAGTCAAATTATATTGCATCCATGAGTTGCCGCAGTTCTAACTTGAGACTTAATTGTCTTTTACATGATATGATGGCGGCAAGAATAAAAGGGAAGCACTCAATCCCTGCGCTGGCCTTCGATCCTTTTGATGGAGTCCACCTTCCCAAGGATTGGCGCGATGCACTTTTCAAGCGCCTCAACATTTGCATCCTTTGGCAGATGGCCGAGTGCGCTGTAGAGGTCGATGCCGGGATTGCTGTGCACCACCTTGATGAGCACCTTGCGAAGGACGGCCCGGCAAAGCCGGCGAGTCTCATTTGCCAGTTGGGTCGCCCGGCTGGATTGGAGCGCCCTCAATGCGTTGATGATGCTTTCAAAGAACATCGTCAACCTGGCGCTTGGAGATATTCTTTCCTCGGAAGAATATCTGAAGTTCGACAAGCCCATGGTTGACAGTTCTGCGGTGAGCTTCTCCGCGGTGGCGATGAGACGGCTAGTCCAGATCTCCACTCCCTTCTCGTACTCGTTTTGGGCAGCGGCGGCGCTCTTGAGCAGGTTCCTCTCTCCTTGGAGATCCTTGAGTAGAGCCTTTCTCACGGGCCTTGCCGGCCTCGAGAGACTTCTGTAGCGTGGTCAGCTTCAGCTCCAGAACCGCAATACTATCAGCTGCAGAGGAGAGTTGCTTGGTCTTGTCGGACAGGGCAACTTGCATCTCCGCCAAGGAGTGGAGGGTTTTTTCCCTGTCCCCCTTAAGCGTCGAGAGCTCCTTGCCGTGATCTTCGAGATCTGTTTCCAGCCTCTTCACTTTGTCGCTCAGCTCATTCTTGGCGGCCTCTGCAGCTTCGGCAGCATCGACGGCCTCCTTGAGCTTGCCGGCATGACTTGCAGTCAGAGCTTCGAGCGCCTCCTTGTGTTTCTGCTCCAGCTCCTGGGTCCGCCGCGCGACAAGATTTTCGATGTCTTCATCCTTGCTACGAAGCTTGGCGGCAAGCACCTGCTCATGTGCGGTGAGATCTTCTTCGTAAGCATCAAGAGCAATGCGGCGCCCCGTCAGGAGAGCATCTTCGGCAGCAATCCTTTGAACAGCTTCATCATATGCCTTCTCCATATCTGATTGCTTCAGGAGGATCTCATTCCATTGCTGGCTCACTTGTTCTCGGCCGGCAACCAGCTCTTGGAGGGCCTCGGCGTGCCAGATTTGCATTTGTGCGACGCGCCTTTGAAAATCCGCCTCGGCTGCCTTGACAACTGCCATTCTGGAGTCCGCCTTCTCTTCTCGGGCACGATGGAGAGCCTGGAGTTTACGGAAGTTCTCGCCCATGGCCTGAAGGAGCTGATCCTCTTCAGACTTGCCGCTGCTAGCGCTGGGATCGTCAACAAGTTCAAGCCCGGCAGCAGCAATAATTTCCTCAAAAATTTCTCCTTCGGCTGGTGCCTCAGTGCTTGCCGTCCCTGGCAAGTTGATGAATAGATTCTCGCCAACCTTGAGATACTTGCTGGATGATGGGCCTTCAGATGTTGATGGCTGGTCTTCAGTGGCCGCCTCACCAGTGACAGGGGGCTCTGTGGCCGGTGCAGCGCCTGGCGCTCCTGCGGCAGGAATGCTGTCAGTGTGGTCCTCAACCTCCCTGTCGCCCTCTTCAGCAGGTTCTTTGGCGATTTCCTCTTGTGCTGTCTTGGCGGTCTCCCCGTCAAGAGCATCACCAGCCTCGGCAACGTATCCTTGGTGGCCTTGCTGGCAGCGATCCTGTCTGCTTCGGCGGCGGCATCCCTGGCGGTCTCCTCGATGACGACGTCGACGTCCATATGTTCCATCACAGGGAACTCTGAAGGGCGAAGGAGGAAGACAGAATAAGATCGAGTTTTGAATTTTGAAGTGACTAAAGATAAAGAGATAAGAGGAAAAGAATAACGAGCACTCTGAGGCGATCGAGTACCTACGTCGGGCTGTCGAGAGGTGGCTTCGCCTCTCCCGGCAACTCCAGTTGCCGGGGGTGGGTTGCCGGAGTCTGTGCTTGTCGGCTCCTTCTCAATCAGGATGGGCTCGTCGGCAGGGTCTCTTGCCGGGGATGTGCTTGTTGGCGGAACGGTCGATGAAGGAGGCACAATGGGGATATCTTCTCCTTGTTGCCGTCCTTCTCCTGCGAACCCAAAGATATCAGCGGCAAGAATGAAAGCCTCGGCACCAGCCAGCAGAAAAAGGGACGAAGAACTTACGCTGGGGGCTGTGCTGGGGGCTGTGTTGAGGACTGGACTCCGGGCTGACAACGACAGTTTCCGGCACGATCGTGGAGCCCGCCGGGGGCTCATCGCCTTAGAAGTCCTTGACCTCTTCACCATCCTCTCCAGCAAAGTTTCTGTGTCACTGCGGAAACAATACAAGCAAGTCAGTAAGATTGATGCAAATCGGAAGGTAGAAGCTGTGGCAAATACTCACTCTTCTTCCTCTCGCTCTGGACTAAAGCCGGAGATGTCGAAGTCGACCTCTGTTGCGGTGTCTGAGTGGGGAGGCGGAGGAGGGGTCCTAGGCCGCTTGGCTGTGGCAGGAGCTGGGGCAGCCTCCGGCGCGGTAGTACGAGACCCTCCTGCCGCCCCAGCAGTGGTCGCTGGTGTGGGTCTCGCGCGCCGCGCGGGCTGTTGACGAGCCCCCTGCCGCGGTCCAGTCTTGCCGGCCACTTTCTTGCCGGGGGATTCGCCGCTCGAAGTAGGCTGGCTCGCCAGGATGCCTGATGCAGCTTTCCGAAGGACACGCTTTGTCTTCATCGGGGGCGAGGGCTCTTCTCGCGTCTCCTCTTCGGCCGTGTCTTCGCCGGATGAGCTCTCAGCGGCTGCGCTGCCTTCTTCCCCGGCAACCTTGTTCTCCTCGGTAGGCTTTGCCTCCACTACCACCTCTGCATCGCTGGCTTCCCACTCTTTGAAGCCAACGCTGCCGGCCTTGACGGCAAGATTCGCCTCCTCCACTCTGGTAGCGATGTAGGCTACCTCCTGATCAGTGGTGGCGCGAATAAGATCTGACTCTTGCCGGACAGGCTTCTCCGTCAAGTTGTCAAAGAACTTCTACGCTTCTTCCACGCTTGGCTCGACCCAGGTCGGGTCAAGGCCGTTGGCATTGAACATTGGCAAGAAGGCAATGATTGACCCCAAGGCAGAGTTGTTGCCCAAGGGGACGATCCTTGCCGGCAGCTGATGCTTGTCTTCGTGCTGGAATAACTTTTGGCGGAGAGCGCCAAGCTGCATAGCGGTCAGATTGTTGTTCAGCCTGGGGCGCAGCCTCATGACATTTGCCGCGTTCTTGTACTCCCAGACTGGCCTCCCCCTGTTCTGCAGAGGGGCGATGCGGCGGCGGAGAAAGTCGAAGCCGATCATCTCCATTGTCAGCCCGGCAGCCTTCAAGCGAAGGATCCTGGTAGTGGCGATTGTGAGCTTCTCGTCTTCTACGGCGAGATCGCCCCAATCCTTGCCGCGGACCACCTTCTGTCGCCGGGGATGACAAAAAGGATGAGGATCTGCTTCCTGGATCCAGCACCATTCGGCCCGCCACTCATCCCACTTTTCGCGGTAAACTCCCTCTGGGTATATCTCTTTGTTCCAAGCCCTTGGAATCTAGGCAATAGATCCAGAGAGAGCCTCTCCTTTTTGGATACGAGGGTAGAAATAATGGCGGAAAAGAGCAGAATTGGGGATCACGCCAGCGAAATTCTCACAGAGATGGGCAAAGATAGACATGCAAAATACGGCATTCGGCGTGAAATCAAGAAGGCGGAAGCCGTATGTATACATGACGTCATTGAAGAAATCGGAAAAGGGGGGACAGAGCCCGCAATAGAAATATGCAGTGAAGAAGGGGTATCTGTCCGATCCACCTTTGGAACAAGCACCTGGGATTACGCGTGTGGCGGGGTGAGCTTGCGTTCCCTTCGCCCACATGCATTGGTATCGCCCCTTCAAAGTTTCGGCGTCGAGCGTCAGAGGGAAGACGACGAGCCTCTTCCGCATCTTCACCAGTTCGCTCTCCGGAACTTCGGCTTTCGCCTCCTTGTCCGTGCCCCTGCCTTTGCTGGCCTTGGGCGGCATGGCGACTGTGAGGACGGAAGCAGGGAGCGGAGCGAGTACGGGAGCAGCGGGCGGAAGAGGAAAAAGGTTTCGCTCTGAGCTCGAGAAGAGGAAGGTGATGGCGATGGCCAGATTGGGAAGAAGAGGGGGGTAAATAGGTTTGCGCCTCCGCGACTTCTCCTTTTTATGGGGAAGGAGCGGGGCCGCCTTGTTTATCCCCCAATATGAATGCGCCTCTATAGGCACGAGACAGTTTGCAGCCTTTTTGGCACGCTTCCCACGTCGGGCGCTCCATGCGCGTAGTGGGGGGCACAGTAAAACGAGATATTTACGAGCAGTTAATTCCCTGCCACGCGTGCCCGTGCACTGTTTGGGCCTAGCCCAACAACGCCTCGCACTCGTGTATGGCCTAGGCCCGGGGGCTCCTGTCGGTGTACTAAGTATTGGGCCACTAGTACCCCGTACTTGTGCACGGACAGTTGTAGCCATCCTTGCGGCAAGGCTTGCCGGGATCAGCTCGAGGTCGATTCAAGCCATCAAGGAAATCATCAAGTCAGAGATTTAAGGATCAGCAGATAAGCAGGACTGAAATCCGAAGGCCAGCCTCCCCGGCAAGATCCTTGCCGGGATGGCCTTTGGGGCCCGGCAAGGCTTGGTGCCCGGCAAGGCTTGGCGCCCGGCAAGGCTCGGCGCCTGGCGAGATTCTGCCACTGTGCCACCGCTTCGGCACAGTAAAGCGTCTGACATTCTGGGTCCTTCTCTGGATGCGTGGCGATGCGCCAGTGGGGGCGAGCTTAAGCGGTGCTGATGGGATGGCCCCTTTTTCCATCCCCAAGAAAGTGAGGACACCTAAACGGACACCTCACGGTGCATTAAATGCGTTTGTCCTAATCCGTCAGGGGTTAGGTATGATACCCTGTAGCTACTTTACACCTCAATGTATGTACATTTTGCCACTGTAGAGACCCCTTTGAGCATATAAAAGGAGGCCCAAGGCAACTGCTACAGGGGAGGAGAATTTCTGGCCCATTCTGCATGCGTAGCTGCTCCTTGAACGTACTGTTCATTGCGAGCGTTCCTGAAGGCTGGGCTCAAGAACATCAATAAGAACACAAAGCAGGAGTAGGGTTTTACGCTGATCAGCGGCCCGAACCTGGGTAAAAACCTCACGCGTCGATCACTGGTTCTGCTCTTTGCGTATACCTCTCCCCCCGCCGAATCGTAAAGGGGTCTCTCGGGATCCCATAGGTGTCGTACCCCGACACATGACGAGACGGCTTATTAGGATAATTGTGCTTTGGGCAAGGACCATTAAGCATTTCCTCAAGACTCTGTGATGGCTTTCCATTACCATTGCAACGTTGATTCTTAGACCCGGCATTGGTATTGGCCACGAAATCTGACCCGCCATCAGAGTATTTACGCTTTCCCCGTTGCCTTGGTGATGCTGATTGCCATGCTGAGCTGAGGCGTGTTGCTGCTGACCCTTGCCACTGCTGTTCTTCTAGGCCTTACCAGATTTGTCATCATCAGAGCTTGGATCTTTAGTAGTATTAGAGTCACCATACCTTGTAAGTACATCCATAAGCATGCCCATATCTGTACACTTACACTTAAGCCGCCCGAGCTTCTGCTTGAGGGGCTCAAAGTGACAGTTCTGCTCCAAAAGTAGTACAGCCTGAGCCACCCCAATACTGTCCGAAGAATGGATGATGGTTGCGACCCGGCGAGCCCAATGATGAGCCGACTCATCCTCTCGCTGCACACAATGCTCCAAATCAACAATCGTCATAGGTTGCTTACAAGTTCCTTGAAAATTCTTGATAGATCTATCCCTCAACTCTGCGCAAGTATTGATGGAGTTAGGGGGTAGGCTCTTTAGCCATGTGTGAGCCGGCCCTTCCAACATCATGGTGAAATATTTTACACAAACTGCATCACTGACATCTAACATCTCCATGGCTAGTTCATAACTTTCAATCCAAGCCTCTAGAGGGAGGTCCGGCGTGTAATTAGGCACCTTACGAGGGCCTTTGAAATCTTTGGGAAAACCTCGTTTCATAGAGCCGGCACCAAACACGGGACTCCAATGGTTCAGGTACTTGACCCGGCACCTGCCAAGACTGAAGAAAACACTGGCGGTTGTTGATAAGCCCCCTAGTTTGCCACCTCTTCACCTTGACGGGCTCTTGCATCATCTACAATTGCTTGAACATCTCTCCGTGGGTTTAGGGGCGGGTTGCGGCATCACACACTACTGCAGACCTCGGGCAACTCAATATGCCGGCTGTAACTACGGCTCGGTAAGGGAGTTGAGTGCACATGATCACGACTGTATGAATATTTCTGCTGCTGTGCAATCGCTGTTTGAAGTAGTTCAATGGCGTTCCGTGTTTCCACCGCAATGGGCGACTCACCAGTAATTGGGAGCACATTGAGCCACGTTGCCGCTGCTACCATATTATCCACCGGATTGGAAAAGTGCCCCGGCGGTGTTGCAAAATGCTAAGGCGGGGTCTGGTCTCTGCGGGGTGGCTCTGGCTGATGAGGCTGAGTCACCGCCCTATTCCTAGGTACCTCTGCAGTCGGGGGTATAACTGGTGGAGTACTTGGTCCTGCCCCGGCGTGTTAAACAGATTCATAGGTTCATAGACTAAATGCAAACGGGACTAGTGCATCCTCCGAAGGACTGCGTTGGAGGCATTCTGATCCAGACTTAAACGCCAAGCTTCTGCTTTTAAGCGCTCTGACTCAGCATTGTTCTAAGCCTGTACCGTTGCCATCCGAGCGTTCTCGGCACTGATGTCCTCCTGGGCCTTGGTCATCTGCTCCCTAAGCCTCGGGATCTTGGCATTACCCTCGGCTTGGTTCTCTACCGTGACCTCAATCGCCAGCAGGGTCGTCAAAGTTCCCATCAACTCAGACAAAGCTTGAGCCGGCGCCCTGACTGAGCCAGACGCGCCAGCCATCGCAGCCGCCGGGTCAGCTGTTGCAGTTGCACCTGTGGGGGTTATGATACTGACAATGAGTACTAGGGGTACGAATAAGGGGCAGAGCCTAGCTACGGTGTAGGTGTAACACACGGTGTTTAACAAGTTCAGGCCCCTCAGTCGGTGGAGGTAAAAGCCCTACATCTTGTGCCCTGAGGCTAGCTTTGATTAGATAGATAGGATTACAAGATTGAACGTGCCCGGCTATGGAGAGGGGTGCGGATTATATAGAGTGCACTGCAGGCCCATGTCTCCCACGCCGTCGGGGCAATAAATGGCATTGAATGAGGCAGTTACTAGTGTAATGAGCCTATACTACAGCAGTTACATGTAACGGTAGTTATAACTCTATTTAGTGCATGACTTAGGATCCTGATACGTCTCCAACCTATCTATAATTTTTTATTGTTCCATGCTATTATATTATCTGTTTTGGATGTTTTATATGCATTAATATGCTATTTTATATTATTTTTGGGACTAACCTATTAACCTAGGGCCCAGTGCCAGTTCCTGTTTTTTCCTTCTTTTTGAGTTTCGCAGAAAAGGAAGACCGAACGGAATCCAAACGGAATAAAACCTTCACGATGATTTATCTTGGACCAGAAGACACCCAGGAGACTTGGAGATGAAGTCGGGGGAGCCACGAGGCGGCCACAAGGGTGGAGGGCATGCCCAGGGGGTAGGGCGCGCCCCACTGTCTTGTGGGCCCCTCGTGACCCTCCTGACCTAATTCTTTTGCCTATATACTCACATATATTCCCAAACCACCAGAGGCATCCATGAAAACACTTTTCCACCGCCGCAACCTTCTGTACCCGTGAGATCCCATCTAGGGACCTTTTCCGGCACCATGTCGGAGGGGGATTCGATTACGGAGGGCTTCTACATTAACTCTATTACCCTTCCGATGAAGCGTGAGTAGTTTACCACAGACCTACGGGTCCATAGCTAGTAGCTAGATGGCTTCTTCTCTCTCTTTGATTCTCAATACCATGTTCTCCTCGATGTTCTTGGAGATCTATTCGATGTAAACTTCTTTTGTGGTGTGTTTGCCGAGATCTGATAAATTGTGGATTTATGATCAGCTTATCTATGAATATTATTTGAATCTTCTCTGAATTATTTTATGCATGATTTGATATCTTTGTAATTCTCTTCAAAATATCGGTTTGGTTTGGCCAACTAGATTGGTTTTTCTTGCAATGGGAGAAGTGCTTAGCTTTGGGTTCAATCTTGCGGTGTCCTTTCCTAGTGACAGTAGGGGCAGCAAGGCACGTATTGTATTATTGCCATCGAGGATAAAAAGATGGGGTTTACATCATATTGCTTGAGTTTATTCCTCTACATAATGTCATCTTACTTAATGTGTTACTCTGTTCTTCATGAACTTAATACTCTAGATGCAGGCAGGAGTCGGTCGATGTGTGGAGTAATAGTAGTAGATGCAGAATCATTTCTGTCTACTAGACACGGACGTGATGCCTATATTCATGAGCATTGCCTTAGATATCGTCATAACTTTGCGCTTTTCTATCAATTGCTCGGAAGTAATTTGTTCACCCACCATATTATTTGCTATCTTAAGAGAAGCCTCTAGTGAAACCGATGGCCCCGGGTCTATTTTCCATCATATAAGTTTCTGGTCTACTATTTTGCAATCTTTTACTTTCCGATCTATAAACCAAAAATACCAAAAATATTTACTTTTACCGTTTGTTTACTTTCATCTATCTCTATCAGATCTCACTTTTGCAAGTAACCATGAAGGGATTGACAACCCCTTTATCGCGTTGGGTGCAAGTTGTTTCATTGTTTGTGCAGGTATTCGGTGATTTGTGCGTTGTCTCCTACTGGATTGATACCTTGGTTCTCAAACTAAGGGAAATACTTATCTCTAATTTACTGCATCACCCTTTCCTCTTCAAGGGAAAAACCAACACAAGCTCAAGAAGTAGCAGATCCCTTGACCGTTGCATCTCCCATGAAGCCTTCTTGCCCTGTACGTTCGAGTGGTTGATCGTCCCCCGAGTGATGCGTGGTTGTCCGAGTGCTGTAGAGCTGCCCGAGTGATCCTCCTGATGTGCGCATCCGAATGTTGGCATGGTCCAGGGACCTACCTATATATGATGATGATGGGCCCCATGTGGGCCCCGAATGATGGGTCCATGACCCTACCTATAATAGGTGACCACATCATTAGCCCCTGAATCGTTTGGGATTCTGTGGAACAGACGAATCGATCCTACGGTTAAGTCTGAGTGCTGCAGGGCACTCGGAATATGTTTCCGAGTCGTGACTTATTGTTCCTTGGACAAAAATGCAACGGATTCTAGACCTTAATTTTACCCAGATGACCGGATGTTGTTGATCGTCGAGCAAAACCCGGTGGCATTCGTTTTGTCTCTCGGAAGAGATAGACTAGGGGCCCCAGTGAGGGCATGCCATGACAACTCGAGGGGCGATGCTGGTGCGTGGTCTGACTCTCTAGAGAGAAGCCACTCATTATCCCAGGGGAACGCCAGCGCGGGCCTTCTACAAGTCGAGGTTTACGAGTCATGCGCCTTGTAGCCTACCGAGAGGGCCAAGTGAACCCGCAGAGGGGCGTCAAGCTCATCACATAACGATCCTGAAGAAGACTTCAGTCAGGTGTTTAACGTGGGTGAGTGCACGGGTCCCCGCGGAGGGTGGTCAGTCAGACTGACGCGCGTCCCTTAGGAAAGGAATCGCTGAAAATCAATCGGATTGATTTGTCCCGGAAATAATGGGATTTGAATTCACGTGTTCGCGCGCGGAAGCGGTAACATTGTGTGTTATTGGGAAAGTGGGGGGCGTGGCTCCTCGATTTGGGCGCATGATCCCCGCCACGTGCCGCGGCTGTCCTGCGCAAAGCCCTGCCGCGCGGGCCATCGATCTGGGGATTCACGATGAGAGATTTGTCCCGAGATTTTGTCTGTTGATATAAAAGATCCAGTGGCAGGGTTCTGGGTTTCAGATCCCCTTTCTTCTCTCTCGACTCCCCCGCTTCTCCTCTACACCCAAGTGCACGGCGATGGCGAAGGGTTCCATGATGAAGGCGGAGAGGGCGAAAAAGGCGGGGAAGGCCACCTCCTCTGTCTCGGGCGCGGCGGCCGGAGGTGCATCAGGGGAATGGCTCCCATCGCGCATCTCTCCCCGATGACTGGAGGATTTGGCGGAGGAGGGGCTGATCCCGCACGACGGGTGGTGTCGCTCGGGCGCGGGGGAGATCGAGCCGGCGCCTGAGGCGGATGAGCGTGTCCTGCTCGTCACCCACGTCGAGTGAGGTTTCTCGATGCCTCCGCATCCCTTCTTTCGATCATTCCTTGATTTCTTCAGTGCTGAACTCCACCATCTTCCTCCCAATGCCATTATCTACCCTTCAGCTTTTATCTCTCACTATGAGAACTTCCTGGCTTGCCACCCCCACTAGGGTCTCTTCAAATACATATTCACTTGCCAGTCGATGTCGGTGAAGAAGGATTCATCAACTGGTGAGAAGACCCACGTCACCCAGCTGTGCGGGGGTCTGGGCATCCAGGTCTGCGGGGCGAGGTCTTTCCCAAAGATGAGCTTCCCCAACTCTGTTAAGGGGTGGTAGGGAAGCTGGTTCTACTGCAAAGACGTCCCCGGTGCCAACAGCCAGTCGGGCCTCCCGCCGTACTCGACCAAGAGGGTACAAGCTTCACCAACTCTCACCAAGGAGAAGGAGGAGGAGATGGGCGTCGACATCTTGTCTAGCACGTTAATCGGGGTTGTGAACGCTGGGGTGAATGGCATGGACTTGCTAGAGACTTTCTTCAGTCGGCGCATCCAGCCGTTGCAGGCCAGGGCCCACCCCATGTGGTTGTACAAGGGCCCGGGTGACTCCACTCGGGTGCATCCCGAAGACCTCACCAAGAAGGAGGTGGGCCCAAGATCAAGGCCATCACTTGCGCCCGCGACAATCCGCGGGGGACTCGGTTGGTGCCAGCCTATCACAAGGATCTGCCGCCCATCGAGGTATTTGCCTCTGATTCAGTCGGTTTGATTGTAGGGCGTCTTCTGTATGGTCGATCCTCACGCTTGCAAGTGCTTACTTCTCAAGACTTCCAGGGCTTGATCTCCAGGATCTCCATGGTGGAACACTCGCCCCAAGATGTGATGAGTGACACCGAGCAGTAGTATTCGGAAAGGTCCGATGATGACGAGAGTGATGATGACGACAATGACGACGATGATGATGAGAGTTCGGAGGAGGGGGAAGAGGCAGAGTCCTCCCTGTCTTATGAGGCCCCCAAAGAACCCCGCTCCAAGGCGTTGCATGACCCGAAGGTCAAGGCCGGAGAAACCCAGCAGCCGACTGCTTCTGGTCGGGTGAATTGGAGCTCCTAGCACGCCCGCGCCGAGGCCGAGAGCTCGGCAAAGAAGCAGCCCAAGCTGCCCAAGCAAATCTCTTTCAAGCCTCGGAAGCCTTTCGTGCTGCGGATCCGAGTGGTAGTGCCTGTAGCCTCGAAGTAAGCGTTCTCACCAACTCCTTGTTCATTTTTGAATCCATTCGATTGCTGACCGAGTGCTGTTTTGTTCTTGTAGCAATGACACCTCGACAACCTCAGCAGACCCGCAAGCCCGCACGCCTGGCCCGATTGAAGCCGACGCGGCAGATGTCGCTACTTCCAAAGGTATGTTGTATCGATTGACTCACATGGTTATGCTTTTTCCGAATGAACTTTGATGACATCTCCGATTTATGCAGCCCCGCCTGAGATTATCCAGCTAGATGATGAAGCGAGTGTTGGCCCGCCGAATCCAGACGCCGTCCGGGAGAGAGTGCCAAGTGCTGACATGCCAATGAAGGACGCCTCTCCCCGCCAGATGGCCCGTGTTTCTCTGGCAAAGCTCATTACCAAAACCGCAAGGCTGAGCCCTCTGGCTCAGGGTGGTTCGGCTTCTTCGTTGGCGGTGGTTCCCCCCGCAGGGTCTGCCCAGGCTCCTCCGAGTGGAACGGCGATCATCCTAGCCCCGAGGCCAACTCTTGCACCTCCGTCTACTCTGGCTACTTCTTTCCCTCTGTACCACATCCCGGAGGATCAAGTGGGGGCAAGTAAGGCAGCGCTGATCCAGGTGGGCATGATGTGTAGCTGACTGAAGGACGCCTACGACGCCAGCACCGCGCTAGAGACCAATGTCCGAGTAAGTACCATTGTGAGTATGATTTCCAGTCGAAATTTCTTCTTGGAATAGGATTGTAGTACGATTTCTGCTACTGGGTTTGTACGGTACACACCCACTGGGTGTACATGATCCAGTGGGGGCACGCTGAGTGCACCCACTAGGTGTAGTCCCCGAGGCTCCTGTCGACTGGGATCAGTCGGCAGGAGGTTAGAGTGTTGAATTTTTGTATGTTCACTCGGAGTCTAGCCGGAGCGTAGTAGAGTGGACATGATCCAGTGGGGGCACGCTGAGTGCACCCACTGGGTGTTGTCCCCGAGGCTACCATTGACTGTGGCAGTCGGCGGTAGTCTTAGAGTTGTTTTTTTAGCTCCATCAACGAGTCACTTTCCAGTGGGGGCACGCTGAGTGCACCCACTGGGTGTAGTCCCCGAGGCTGCCATTGATCACTGGCGATCGGTGGTGGCCTTTAGAACTTGTCATTAGGCGTTCGGGGCACCCTAAGACACTCGCTACTGACTCGGGAGTCAACCGAATGGAGTAGGTCGTCTAGTGTTGTTGTCCTCAATTTTCTTCATCGCCGACTCAGGAGTCAACCGAGTGAAGTGGTTGATCTTGTGTTGTTTTCCTCAATCTTCTTCATCACCGACTCGGGAGTCAACCGAGTGAAGTGGATCATCTTGTGTTGTTGTCCTCAATCTTCTTCATTGCCGACTCAGGAGTCAGTCGAGTGAAGATAGATCAGACAATACTTCAAGATCTGGTATTGATCAAGCTTGTTCCACTCGGTACCGAGGGTACTTTAGGATCTGGTACTGGTCTAATTTGTTCCTTCCAGCGGTGCCTGCCTGGATGTTTGCGAGTTGCTGCTTTTGGTTTCCCTTCAAGATTTTCTGATTAACTATTTTTTTGTGTTGCAGAGGACCTGTGAGATAGGATCCCACTATGCCGCGATGGAGAAGGAGGTGGCGTCTCTTCGACTCGACCTAGAGGCCAAAAAGCTCAAGAGTGCCCGGCTGGAGCAGGAGAAGAAGGCCATGGGAGGTAAGCTATTTCCTTCGACTGGTAGCTAAATACCGTTCTTCCCTCTTGATCCGAATCATTTCGCTCCGACAGATGTTCGTAGCAAAAATGCCCAACTCGTAATGAGGCTCAGGACTTCTATTTCTTTAGAAACCATGAAGCAGGCGCTGGAGAACAAGGACAAGGACCTGGCACTGGCCCAGAAGGAAGCGAAGACCAAGGCCAAACTTTCCGACGAGAAGCTGGCTTCAGTCGGCAAGTTGGAGGAGGAGGTCAAGAATCTCAAGGCTGCCGCCGGGTCCTTCAAACAAGAGAAGGCCAAGCTGGACGTGAAGGTCACCCAACTGACTGACAAGAAGGATGCCCTTGAGAAGCATATCGAGGATGTCTATGAAGAGTTTAGTGAGAAGCTTGCATATTGCCAAACTCCCCTTGATCATCCGCTCACAGATTGTTTTTCTTGACGCAGAGCATTGCTATAACAAGGAGCTGGAGCTGCAAAGGATAGAGAGGGATCCGGACCCTTCTAGGTCGCTTGTCGCTGACAATGCCGCCCTCGCCATCCTTCGGCTTGAAGACCGCTTGGAGAATGCCTTGGGCTATATCACTCGGACGAGAGGTGCTGTGGGTCAGATTGATGTGGAGTTGCAACAAGGTGAAGAGACTTGGAAGGACCTGGAGTCAATGATGACGAGGCTAAACGAGGTCCCTGCTCGGGTGAAGGCTTGGAAGAAGTCTGCCGCTCGAAGTGGAGCTGATGTGGCGCTGTCACTCGTCCGTGTTCATTGCAAGAATGTGGATGACGAGAAGCTGAAGAACCTCCGAGTGGTGAACAAGAAGAACCTCAACTTTGAGGATTTCATGGAGACCTTGGCCGAAGCCACCACTTGTATCGCCGATGGGATCAACCTGGAGACCTTCGTCGATCCAGCTAGCCCTCCACCTGAAGCTTAAAAACACTTGATTTAATTTGCCCCGGAATGCCGGGTGGTTGATGTAATGAAATACTTCGCCGAGCCTTGGGCTCGCTTTATCTCGGAGACAATTGGAACTTTTAATTCGAAACCTTTTGCGCTTCTATTGCTTCATCTTTTGTTTGGCTTTGGGCGAAAGCTGGTTCACGGCTAAGCCCCCGAGTGTGGATTAGATCCTCACTCAAATTGTTTTTTAACTTAGGCGAAAGCTGGTTCGCAGCTAAGCCCCCGAGTGTGGAGCGGATCCTCACTCGAATTGTTTTATAACTTAGGCAAAAGCTGGTTCGCGGCTAATCCCTCGAGTGTGGAGCAGATCCTCACTCGGATTGTTTTTTAACTCAAGCGAAAGTTGGTTAGTGGCTAAGCCCCCGAGTGTGGAGTAGATCCTCACTCGGATTGTTTTTTAACTTAGGCGAAAGCTGGTTCGTGGCTAAGCCCCCGAGTGTGGAGCAGATCCTCACTCGGATTATTTTTTAACTTAGGCGAAAGCTGGTTCACGGCTAAGCCCCCGAGTGTGGAGCGTATCCTCACTCGGATTGTATTTTTAACTTAGGCGAAAGCTGGTTCGCGGCTAAGCCCCCGAATGTGGAGTGGATCCTCACTCGGATTATTTTTTAACTTAGGCGAAAACTGGTTCGCGGCTAAGCCCCCGAGTGTGAAGCGGATCCTCACTCGGATTGTATTTTTAACTTAGGCGAAAGCTAGTTCGTGGCTAAGCTTTCTCACCTCTTCAACCACTAGAGGTGTGTTAGTTTCCGAATGCAATTAATCACCTGAGTGAGATGCGACCGTAGGTCGAACTAGATGATATATGGAAAAAGTGAGACTTTTATTCATCTAAGTTCATTCAGACAAACTATTACAAGGGAGAAATTTTATTCCAGGTGTAAAACTTGCAAAGCAGATCTGCATTCCAAGCTCTGGGCTCTTCTATTCCTCTGGTGAAGTTGTATAGTCTGCATGCTCCATTGTGCAAGACCTTGGAGATGGCGAATGGTCCATCCCAGGGGGTGCTAGCTTGTGAGGCTTCTATTGATCCACTCAGAGGACCAGGTCTCCTTCCTGGAAGGCACATCCTCTGACGTGTCTATCGTGGTAGCGCCGTAAGTCTTGTTGGTACAACATTGATCTTATAAGCGCTAGCTCACGTTCTTCCTCCAGAAGGCCTAAGCCATCCTGCCTTGCTTCCTCGACTTCAGCTTCCGAGTAAAGATCTACTCGGGGAGAGTTGTGGAGCAAATCACTCGGCAAAACCGCCTCTGACCCGTACACCATGAAGAATGGGGTGCGGTCCGTGGATCGATTCGGGGTCGTTCGTAGGCCCCAGAGGACTGACGGTAGTTCGGTCACCCAGGTGCCCGCTGTGAGAGTCAGATCACGCATGAGGCAAGGTTTCAATCCCTGATGTATGAGCCCATTTGCTCTCTCGGCTTGTCCATTCGACTGCGGGTGCGCCATAGAGGCGTAATCGACCTGAGTGCCCTGGGTGTAGCAGAACTCGCGGATTTCATCTGAGTCAATGTTGGGCCCGTTGTTGGTGATGATGCTGTGTGGGACTCCGAACTTGAAGATGATCTCCCTGAAGAATTGAATTGCAGTGGTCGAGTCCAGCTTCTTTACGGGCTTGGCCTCAATCCACTTGGTGAACTTGTCTACTACTACCAACAGATGCGTGAAGCCACTCGCCCGGTCCGGAGAGGACCGATCATGTCAAGTCCCCACACAACGAACGACCAAGTGAGGGGGATAGTCTTCAGAGCGGACGCCGGCTTGTGCGACTGGTTTGCATAGAACTGGCACCCAACGCATTGATCCTCTATGTCTCGGGCAGCCTCATTGGCTCAGGGCCAATAGAATCCAACTCTGATAGCTTTGGTGACCAAGGTCCGAGAGGACGCATGATGCGCGCATGTTACTGAGTGAATATCTTACAGTCTTTGTTGCCCTTCCTCTAGGGATATGCATCGTTGAGTGACTCCAGTTGTACTTTTCTTGTATAATTGATCTCCCATGACGGTGAAAGCTTTGGATCGACGGACGATCTGGCGGGCCTCATCCTCGTCCTCTGGGAGTTCTTGACGAGCAAGTATGCCAGATACGGTTTGGTCCACTCGGGACTGATGACCAAAACCTCTTGGACCAGATCGATCACTCCGGGAATATCTACTTCAATCGAATTGGAAGGTCCAACTGGCTGCGGGGGCTCTTCCACAAAAGGATCTTCCTTGTTAGTGGGCGAGTGCAGGTGTTCCAGGAACACATTCTTGGGTGCTGGCTTCCGAGTGGAACCCATCTTGGCTAGGTTGTTAGCCGCTTGGTTCTTGAGATGCGGCACATAGTGAAGCTCCAGCCCTTCAAAGTGTTTCTCTAACTTTCTGACGGCATTGCAATATCTGGTCATCGCCAGACTACGGATGTCACATTCCTTCATGACTTGATTCACCACTAGGTCCGAGTCGCCATACATCATTAGTCGGCGAATCCCCAGAGAGATTGCCATTTGCAGCGCATACAGGAGAGCTTCATATTCAGCTTCGTTGTTGGAGGAGTCGAAATGAATCTGAAGAACGTAACTGAGTCGATCGCCTTTAGGAGACACCAAGACCACTTCGGCCCCGGAGCCATGAAGCATCTTGGAGCCATCGAAGAACATCGTCCAGTGTTCGGGAACACTCGGGATAGGCTGCTATTGCTCAATCTATTCGGCCAAGAAATCTACCAGGGCTTGCGATTTGATGGCCTTCTTGGCTTCAAACCTGATGTCCAACGAGAGGAGCTCAATGGCCCACTTGGCCACTCAGCCAGTGGCATCTCTATTGTTCATGATCTCAGATAGAGGAGCATCACTTATCACCGTGACCGAATGTTCCTGAAAATAATGTGCCACCTTCTTTGCAGTTAGATAAATTCCATAAACTAGCTTCTGTTAATGCGGATACCTCTGCTTGGAAGGCGTGAGGACTTCAGTGATGTAGTAAACCGGTCATTGGAGCTTGAAGGCTTTGCCTTGTTCTTCCCGTTCCATTGTGAGAACCGTACTAACAACTTGGCTCATGGCCGCGATGTATAAGAGCAAGGACTCTTTGCTGCTCGGAGCAGCTAGCACCGGCTGGGTGGAAAGCACGGCTTTAAGTTCCTGGAACGCGACCTGCGCTTCAGGAGTCCACTCGAACATGTCAGACTTCTTCCTCCATCAGTAAAGCAGCATGGCTTTTTGACCGAGTCTGGAGATGAATCTACTTAGGGCCGCTAGGCAGCCTGTGAGGCGTTGTACGTCGTGTAGACGTTCCGGTTGCTTCATTCAGATGATTGCCCCTATCTTCTCGGGATTGGCATCAATACCTTTTTCGGAAACAAGGACACCGAGTAGCTTGCCTGCGGGTACGCCGAATGTACACTTGGTTGGGTTGAGCTTGATGCCGAAAGCTCGCAAATTCGTGAAGGTCTCAGCTAGGTCAGTCAGGAGGTTGGAACCTTTCCCGGACTTAACCACGATGTCATCCATATAAGCTTCTACGTTCTGACTGATTTGCTTCCTTAAGCACTTCTGGATCATAGGCTGGAATGTGGCCCCTGCATTTTTCAACCTGAATGGCATCATGATATAGCAGAAACACCCGAATGGGGTGATGAACGCCATTTTTATTTCATCAGAGCCATACAATCGGATCTGGTGGTACCCGGAGTACGCATCTAGAAATGATAATCGCTCACGCCTAGCAGTAGAATCCACTATCTGATCTATGCGAGGGAGAGAAAAATGATCTTTCGGGCACGCCCGATGGATGTGCCTAAAATCTACACACATTCGAAGAGACTTACCTTTCTTTGGCACCATGACGACGTTGGCGAGCCACTCGGAGTGGTACACCACTCGGATGAATTCAGCGGCTAAGAGCCGCGCTATCTCCTCGCCAATCTCCTTGCACTTCTTCGTTGAAGATCGCTGAAGATACTCTTTGACAGGCTTCGTCGCCGAATCGACACGGAGTCTGTGCTCGGCCAGTTCTCTGGGAACACCCGGCTTGTCAGAAGGCTTCCATGCGAAGATGTCCCAGTTCTCACAGAGAAACTGGACGAGCACGGCTTCCTATTTGCTGTCCAGGGTGGTGGAGATGTTGGTCGGGGCAGCGTTCGGGTCCTCAGGATGGATGTGCACCGGCTTCGTCCCCCCTGCCGACTAGAAAGCGGATTCCATAGCCGGCTTCTTGGACTTCAAAAGTTCGCTTGGGTCTGCCGCCTTCTTGTACTCGTTTAACTTGGCCATCGCCATCTATTCATCAGCAATCTGAGAGCCCTTCTGGAGGCAATCATCGACCAACTTCTGATTGCCTGTGATAGTGATCACGCCTTTAGGCCCTGGCATCTTGAGTTTAAGATACACGTAACATGGACAGGCCATGAAACACGCGTAGGCAGGCCTACCCAGGATGGCATGGTAAGCGCTTATGAAGTCTACCAATTCGAAAGTCAGCTATTCCTTTCAGAAGTTCTTCTCTCCACCGAATACGACGTCGAGAGTGATCTGGCTGAGTGACTTGGCCTTCTTGCTGAGTCGGGTCATCGGGATGCCCATCGCCTCTAAGGTCTCGGCGTAGATGATGTTAAGCTCGCTGCCGCCGTCCATTAGGACTTTGCGCAATCGGACTCCTCCCACAACTGGATCCACCACCAAGGCCTGTCGCCCGAGGGTTGGTATGTGAGCCAGATGGTCCGACTAGTCGAAAGTTACCAGTGTCTTGGCCCAGTCAAGATATTTGGTGATAGTCGAAACTGCCATGTTGACCTCTCGGTTGATCACCTTGTGGTGGCTCTTGCTTTCAACATCAGCAAAAATCATGAGGATGTTCTCGATGTTTGGGTACCCGGAAGTACCTTTGCCTACGTCCTTGTCGTCATCATCTCTTTCTCCAGAAGAAACTTACCGCATTTCTTGCTTCAGGAGCCGACACTGACCTGGTTCTTTCCTTTCCAATCCTTCTTCTACTTTTGGGAGTTCTTTTTGACTTGGCTGGCTAGGGCCGCGTCCTCAGCATTCCCTCCAGCATCTGATTTCTGCTTGTGCTTCTTGCTCTTGTTCTCCGACTGATGAGCCTCGCCAGCTCTACTCTTGCCGCTCTTCGGTCGGCCTTCCTCTTCACCATTGGCGTACCGGCTGGCTATCTCCATAGCCCGACTGAGAGTCGTGGTCTCAGTTCGGCCGAACTTCATGTTTGGCTCCCGGTACCTGACTCCAGCTTTGAAGGCACAGATTGCTTGGTGTTCGGTGACATTCTCCACCGTGTTGCGCAGAGTGGTCCACCGCTGGACGTACTCTCGAAGAGTTCCATTCTGCTTTTGCACACAATGCTGTAACTCGGTCAAACCTCCTGCTCTCTTCTACGTGCCTTCAAAGGTCTTGACGAACACTTTCGCCAGGTCATCCCAACAAAAGATACTACTCGGCGGGAGTTGTGTCAGCCAAGCTCGAGCAGAGCCTTCCAGCATCAGTGGCAAATGCTTCATGGCCACGTTGTCGTTGCTGCCACCGATCTGGACTGCCACTCGGTAATCTTCTAACCAAATTTTAGGCTTGGATTCGCCGGTAAACTTGTTGATCCCCGTGGCCAACCTGAAGTTGTTGGGAATCTCAGCCGCTCGTATATAACGGCTGAAACATTCGGGACCTGATGGTACAGAACCACTCGACACGTCTTGCTCCTGGTCCTCCCACAAGGCTCGGCCTCTGTCGATCGAGTTCTGAGCAAGAACGGATCTCGCGTTGAACAGCGGGCCTCGAGCGTCCCTCGACGGACGAGTAGGACTTGGCATGCGGTCACCGTCATGTGTTTGCCTATCGTCGTAGGGCTGCCACCCGTACGCGACGTCCTGGGGTGGAGGCATCAGTGCATGATCGTAGTTGTTGTTTCGCCAGGGCGACGTGACTTGATCATGTTTTCGATCTTCATGACGGTCTCTAGAGGAGGAAGTAGCTCGATGCCTGCCCAAGCTGAGTGGGCTATGAGCCGACTGGACGGTCTCTGCATGCACGGATGCGCTATGGATCCGGTCTCTGGACTGGGACACCGCCGCATTCTGCGATAGTGCTGTTTTGAGGAGCGCTTGGATCTGACGAATCCCTTCCCCGGCCAAAAAGCCGGAGGGATGAATGGAATCCGCGATCCGAGTGGCGGCTGCTAGATTTTGTAATGGAGTACTAAGAACATGATACTTACGAGGCTGGTCACTCGAATAGAGCCAACGCTTGTGCTGACGGGAGCTGGGTTGACGGCGCTCGCGCTCATCCAGCTCCCTCTGAAGCCGTTCGAGGCGATCGCGCTTGGTCAAAGTAGCCAGGCGAGTCGACTCCATGGCTAGCGCCTCGGGAGTCATTCCAGTGATGGCAGTGTTCAGGAGCTGATTGTTTTGGCGACAGAGCTCGTCCCGCCGCTCCCGAGTGAGAGCTTGAGGCACATATGGCTCGTGCCCCGGGAAGCCACCGTTGGTGTTGACGTGAGACGCACCTGCGTGATCGCCTTTGGGCTCTGGGTAGCCTGAGGGTACGCGGTGCTCGGAGTTATCCGCCATAAGGACTTCGGTGGTTGACTCGATGCTCTCGGACTCGGACTCCTCTGACGAAGCGCCGAGTGATCCGTTCGAGAGGTCGAGGGCGGGCTCATCGAACTCGATAGCCACCACTTGTTCCGCTGCTGCCTGAGTGGCGACAGCATGCTTGATCCAACGCTGCAGCCGTGAACGCCCAGAGCGCTTGCGACATCGCACAACGGTGGGATGGACAACTACTCGGTACAGCGCCGAGGGCTGTCGGATAAGGACTCCGTAGGAAGAAGCTCGGAAGTGCGTTGCGCCACAAGTGGGCAATGCCTCTACATCCAGCGGGGCTTCGTGTAGCCACGCTGAGGCGTCGGCGATGAAGGAGATCATCCTGAAGTGGATTTCGCTGCCGACTGACATGATGATGATGAAGAAATCCACCTACACCGTCAATTTTTGCTAGACGCCTAGCCCCACGGTGGGCGCCAACTGTGAGGGTTATGATACTGACAATGAGTACTGGGGGTACGAATAAGGGGCAGAGCCTAGCTACAGCGTAGGTGTAACACATGGTGTTTAACGAGTTCAGGCCCCTCACTCGGTGGAGGTAAAAGCCCTACGTCTCGTACTCTGAGGCTTGCTTTGATTTGATAGATAGGATTACAAGGTTGAACGTGCCCGGCTATGGAGAGGGGTGCGGCTTATATAGAGTGTGCTGCAGCCCCATGTCTCCCACGCCGCTGGGGCAATAAATGCCATTGAATGAGGCAGTTACTAGTGTAATGAGCCTATAGTACTACAGCAGTTACAGGTAACGGTAGTTATAACACTATTTAGTGGATGACCTAGGATCCCTCGACCGTTGCAGCTCCCACGACGCCTTCTTGCCCTGTACGTCCGAGGGATTGATCGTCCACCGAGTGATGCATGGTTGTCCGAGTGCTATAGAGCCGCCTGATTGATCCTCCTGATGTGCGCATCCAAATGCTGGCATGGTCCAGGGAACTACCTGTAATAGGTGACCACATCAGCACCCGCCATCAAAGAATTAAGAGTCGGTGCCATGCCTGCCATGAAGATGGCGGCTCAGCTTGGCGGCTCATAGGGGTCCGGAATAGTGTTGCCATCGGAACAGATCCCAAGCCCGCCATCCTGAAGCTGGTAGATTGACTCTGTCTCTCCAGTTGAGGACTCATCACCTGAGTAGATGAGAGTCTCACCCCCAGATGCGGAATCTTCCGCAAGCTCCACCCCTTGTGTGAAGCCCACGAAAGCGTGCCTCCGCCCGGCTTGGACCCGGAAGGGTTGCGTGCGCCGAGCCAGCTCAACCAAGTCGGTGCAGATGTCCGGCTCAGGCTCTGACCCACCGATCTTCCCGATGAAGACGTGGATTCCGCCGAAGGGGACCCGGTACCCGTACTCGATCGAGTCGGCCTCGGGGCTCCAGCCAACGTCGTCGATGTAGAGCTTGCCGTGGGGACTCTTGGTCATCCTGCCAACGGAGTATCCCTCGATCCATAGGAAAGAGCCCTTCAATAACTCAAAACCACCGTGCGTAGGCCCCACGGTGGGCGCCAACTGTCGTGGTTTTGTCACGACAGATGTCCTAGTGAAAGGACTTAGGTGTGAGGCCATCGCTATGGTGATTAGCTTGTCAGGGTTGAGCGGGACGAGAGACACTAGTTTACCCAGGTTCGGCCCCTCATGGTAGAGGTAAAAGCCTACTCCTCCTTTTGTTGCTATTGCTTGAATGTCTATTACAAGGGATCAGATTCGCTTGACCTAGCTATCGAGTGATTGTTACTTGCCCTATCCTATGCCGGGAACTCGCCTTTATATACAGGTCGAGGCCGCCAGCTTACAAGAGTCCGGGTCGGGTTACAATCAGTGACCGAGCCCTACTCTGAGTCGCCTTTCCTTACAAGGCAAGAAATCACATGGCGGGTTACACCTCCGGGCCGCCTTCTGACCTTGGGTTCTAAGCCGGCCCATCTTGTGAACAGCCCCTCAAGCCCTTTGTCTTGACCACTCAGGCCCGTCTGGAGACTGGCCTTGTGAGTCGCCAGCATCCTAACCCGGCCATTTCAGGGTGGGTTATATCGTGGGGTTATATCCCCAACACATGGCTTACCAACTAGCATGGCCTTCTCCCATGCATATTTACACACCTTCTTAAAGTATTTGGTGCAAGTACCGCTGAGTCTTGCGGATGTGAGGAAGTCGGAGCGACTTACGATTTCTCCCAAAGGATCGTCGTCCAATGTCTCCCAACCTGGACGAGTGAAAGATCGAGGATGTCACCTAGAGGGGGGTGAATAGGCGCTTTAAAATAATTACGGTTTAGGCTTGAACAAATGCGGAATAAAACTAGCGTTTAATTTGTCAAGCAGAAAACCTAAATCAACTAGGCTCACCGATGTGCACCAACAACTTATGCTAAGCAAGATAAAACAACTATGTGATAGCAAGATATATGACACGAAACAATATGGCTATCACAAAGTAAAGTGCATAAGTAAAGGGCTCAGGTAAGAGATAACCGAGGCACACGGAGACGATGATGTATCCCGAAGTTCACACCCTTGCGGATGCTAATCTCCGTTTGGAGCGGTGTGGAGGCACAATGCTCCCCAAGAAGCCACTAGGGCCACCGTAATCTCCTCACGCCCTCGCACAATGCAAGATGCCATGATTCCACTAAGGGACCCTTGAGGGCGGTCACCGAACCCGTACAAATGGCAACCCTTGGGGGCGGTCACCAAACCCATACACTTTGGCAACCCTTGGGGGAGGTCACCGGTACCCGTCAAATTGCTCGGGGCGATCTCCACAACCTAATTGGAGACCCCGACACTTGCCCGGAGCTTTACTCCAAAATGATTGAGCTCCGAACACCACCAACCGTCTAGGGTGCCCAAGCACCCAAGAGGAACAAGCTCTATGGTACCAAGCACCCAAGAGTAATAAGCTTCTGAACTTGTAACTTCCACGTATCACCGTGGAGAACTCAAACCGATGCAACTAATGCAATGGCAAGGGCACACGGAGTGCCCAAGTCCCTCACTCTCCAATCCCACCAAAGCAACGAAAGCTATGGAGGAAAAAGAGAGGAAGAACTAGAAGGAGAACACCAAGAACTCCAAGATCTAGATCCAAGGGGTTCCCCTCACATAGAGGAGAAAGTGATTGGTGGAAAAGTGGATCTAGATCTCCCTCTTTCCCCCAAAAAACTAGCAAGAATCCATGGAGGGATTGAGAGATAGCAAGCTCGAAGAAGGTCAACAATGGGCGAAGAACACGAGTTAAAGAGATAAGGTTCATTGGGGAAGAAGACCACCTTTTATAGGCACCCCCGAATCCAACCGTTATGCACTCAGGTTGTGCACAAGCGGTACTACCGCTTAGCATGGTCAAAACAGCCCAATGAGAGAGAAAAACACGAGCTGTAGTTCTGCCAAAGTGGTAGTACCGCTCTGGGGAGAGGTAGTACCGCCCGGAGAGGTAGTACCACTCGGGAGGAGAGGTAGTACCGCCCGGAGAGGTAGTACCGCTTATAAGAGGTACTACCACTCTACTACCGCGAAACCCGACACGAAAAATTGCATCCCCAGAAGCAGCGGTACTACGCGCGACACAGGGCCGCGGTACTGCCGCTTACAAGCGGTACTACCTCTCTAGAGAGCAGTACTACCGCTTGAGGCTTTCAGGAACACAACAGAGAAAAGAGAGGATACAATAAAGCCTAAACTGCCAGAACTTCTGCATATGAGCTCCGAATTGAGCAAACTCAAGCTTGTTGGATAGATGACGACAACTAGCATCCAACAGTGACTGGTTAAATTAAGAAGAGGTAGGGGAGGTATGCCTAAGAAATAGAGGAGTGAACCCTCCAAAAGAGAAGAACCGACATAACCTCCAACATCGAAAACATCATAGAAGATGCATGTGAACTCCATTTTCGATGAACTCGAGCTTGTCATCAAGATGACCATAAGCTCTAAGACTCACAAATAGAACCGACAAAAACCCCAACATCGAAATCATCATAGAAGATGCATGTGAACTCCATTTTCGGTGAACTCGAGCTTGTCATGAAGATGACCATAAGCTCTAAAACTCACCAAGAGAAATACCAAACAAGAACCAAGAAAGATGATGCAAGGATGCAATGGTTTGAGCTCTCTATGAATGATATGATCAAGCTACTCATCGAGAGCCCCCCTTGATAGTACGGCAACTGATCCTATAACCCGGTCTCTGAACGACCACCATGAGACCGGTAAAACGTAAACCTATCAAGGGCAAACCTTTGCCTTGCACATAGTCCACTTGAGCTAGATGATGACGATCTTGACTCCCTCAGGTTGGACCACCTTTCTTGATTGCGTTGGCTCGATGAAGACTAGTTGATTGCTCCCTCGTACTCCACTATGGGAGAGCCACTCTTCGGTGCATCTTCACAAGTCCATTGACACCACAATGGACGGCAAGCTTCATGGATGATCTCTTCGTGATGCTCCACTTGAACTTGCGCACCGCAATCTTGATGATGATCACCACTTGATGTCATCCTCCATGGGTTGTATGAGATCTTCCTTTTGATGCAAACCCATGGAAACAAAACTAACCGCACATAGAACACACACGTAGATCATGGGTTAGTACACAAAGCGTAATGGACAATGCTTACCATACCATGGGATCACTTGATCCCTCTCGGTACATCTTGTATGCTTTGTGTGTTGATCAATTTGATTCACTCTTGACTTAGTCTTGATCAACCTTGTATCATGTCTTCTACATGACCACTCTTTGGATAATTCCTTGAATAACACATTGGTTAACATATAAACACCTTGAAACCAACAAATGGACTTCAAGAAATTCCTATGGACAAATCCTTCAAATATAATTCAAGATAACCATTAGTCCATAGAGATTGTCATCAATTACCAAAACCAAACATGGGGGCACCACATGTTCTTTCAATCTCCCCCATTTTGGTAATTGATGACAACCACTTTCAAGAGAGTTTATATAAGGAATTATGCATCACCATGCAATGCAACAATGATGCATGTGTATGAGATACAAATGCTTAGGAACAAAACCAAAGAAAGAATAAATAAATCTATAAACTTCTCCACAAAACTCTCTGAAACTTCTCCCCCATTGGCATCGATTGCCAAAATGGGCGAATAGCTTAGAATGCCAATATAAAAGTCCTCCTCCATAAATTGTGTATTTCTCAAAAATAGAGGAATGCAATACACATATCCAAATATAAATACTCGGAGGAAGACAAACTATATTGAGGATCCAGAGATTGCAAAAGGATGATATGCCACAAAGACATAACAAAGAGAGAAACAAGCAATCAAGCAATCAAAAGATACCAATTGAAACAAGCAATCAAAGGATACCAATTGAACTAACTCAACCAATGATCCTACGAGCCACGTGGAAAAAGGTATTATGATAAGAGCAAAGAAGTGTTCTATAGAAACTAGAGAAGCTCCCCATGATTTGTGCATTATTTAGTTTTGTTTTTGTATACCACGAGCACAAAATAGGATCGTAACTCCCCCAAAATAAATAGAACCTCACGACAAGTGCAAGAGAGCAAATAGAAAATTTCAGCCTAGCACTTGCAAGAGAGCAATAGAGTGTTCTAAAGACACTAGTGAAGCTTCCCATGATTTGTGCACTACTTAGAATATTTGCATTATGATACCAAGTGGACAAAATAGGATCATCACTCCCCCAAAATCAAAAGAACCTCACAACAAGTGCAAGTGGGCTAACATAAGAGACAAGGCATAGCTCTTGCAACAAGCACATGGTTGAGCAACATGTAGAAGAGGCAACTTACGAATGGGCTCAATCAAAAGGATGTGTGTGAGTCATGGAAAAGCACTTGATAAGACTAATATATGGATGAGCATTAAGCATCAACATAGTCTTAAAGAATGAGATACAAGGTGCAAGACATGTCTTTCCGACACACACACTCAACTAGCAAATGGGTTCACAAGCTCTCCAAAAAGCAACTTAAAAACCAAAGCTTGTGACGACCCATGGTGAAGATAGACAATGATGGCTTTGTCAAGAGGAGGAATACCAAACGAAATGGAAAACCTCATCAAGACAAGCAAGAGATAAAGAATCTTAACCACAAAAGAGTGCATCAAGGTGCAACGATATAAGACCCGCACTCAAGATAAATCCTTTCACGAAACCACCAAGGAAAAAGGTGGACGTGAAAGAATAAGGATATCAACTAGAGATGTAACTTCTCTCAAGTGTATAAGATTCTAGGTAGATCAAAATCATGATGATATTGATCCACAAAGAAGGATGAACACATGAAATAGTTACACAAAGGAAAGAACAAGATATCCACAAGGAAGTCATAAATATACAAATAAGATGTTTGCTTGAAGGCATAGCACATGGCTAGATAAGGTTTTATTGTATATAAATGAACTCCTACCACACATCCATCAAAGACATCACAACTAGCAACAAGAGATCATCGTTGGGATGCTTTGAGAAAGGAAACAAGTATCACAAGATGAAATGAATATCATGCCAAGATGCAACCTACACAAGGTTGAATGCAAGAGAGGAATGCATGAATAGATACTTGTTACCGAGATAGCATTGGAAGGATGTAGAAGGTACCAATTGAAGGTAGTAGCTAGTAGTTCATTGAACATCCTAGCTTGACTCCAATAAGCACATGGTGCCACCACCTTCCTTGTGAGTGAGCCGAGCATCCAATGCATCTCCAATTGTTCCTAGAACAACAGCACAAACAAAATGGTACCCAAACTCATTGGGACAAAAGAGTTAGAAACACCAATATACATAGGACAAACTCCACATAAATATGTGCACATAGATATGAAAATAAATATCATGCACATCTCATCCAATTTGAGACTTGGTGGAGTTTCCCCTATATATTGGTCAAAGAAAGAAAGCATGCCAAAGAAAATACATGAAGTAAATATGCGTGCTAAAGACTTTCAAGAACCAACACCAAATGAAAAAGGAAGACCAAGTGAAAAGGATACCAAATGGAGAAATCATCACTTGGAAGATATCAATTAAAAGATACATCAAGGAATGAGATATCCATTGATACACATAAAAAGAAAGATGTCAAACTCCCAAAAGAGAGAATGGTTCCAAACAAACCAAATGCTCTACAAAGTTTCGTGATGGCACAAAGTACCAAAAAGAAACGGTTTGCGTTCCACCAACACACACTTGGTAAGGATCACAAGGTGAGCATTCTTAGAAAAATAGGATAGCTCCCCCAAGCGATGTGCATTATAGAGAATTTGCATTTGGATACAAAATGCACAAGATGGGATCACCTCTTTCACTATATCTATAAAAAACACTAGACAAGCTCAAGAAATTAACAAGATCCACAAGTGGTATGGAATACAATGGGAGTTGACACAATCCTAGGCAATAAATAAGGCAAATAAAAGCAAAGGCCAATGTAAAGATGATCAACAATTTCTACCACATAAATGATTACCAATTGTCAAGAGACAAGAAGTATTTGGAAATAATTTTCCGGTGGTAGATTTGAAATATATCCAACATCATCTTCACACCAAACACAAAAGCAAATTGCAACTTGTAGAGCTAACATGCCACCTAAGAACAAGATAATTTACAATATCAATTCTAGGTGACAATATCTCAAATGTACACATTTTCTAGGCTTGTAATGTGCACATAGCACATTACTCCCCCATAAAGAGATACCAAAGAAAACTTAAGAAGAGGCAATAAGAAAGCAACAAGAGATAATTAATGGACTATTTAGAATTTGAATTTCTCATGAGAAGACATACCACATAGTGACTAGATAATCTTGTAATATCAACACTAGGTGGTATTCCTCATGTACACACATTTATAGGATCGTGACGTGCACAAAGCACATCACTCCCCCAAAATGGGTTGTTCCATTAAGCTCTCACAAGAGCCAACTAAGATACAAACAAGATTCAAAAAGGATCAATGCACGACACACACGTACATGATGTGCAAACCAACACACACATACTTGATTGCTCAAGATAAGCAAATTGGAAGCACAACATATACAAACACATGCAATGTACAAAACCAAAACATGCAAAGGGGCAAGAAACTTTCAATGTAAACAATTTAAGTGCAAGTTACCGCAAGGAGGCACATTGGATATAAGATAGAAACTTGATAACCCAATTGACTTGGCTTGAGACAAGAAGAATGATGAAGTCCCCTTAATTCTTCATAATGTAGCCAAGTCTCCAATGACCTCCAACAACACCTATTGATCAAGTTTGAGCTTGTTGGTCCCCAACCAAGTTGGGTCCCAAGAGGTTAGTCACAATAGGCTTGGCTACCCAAATGGTTCCTTTCTTGACACCACTTTGAGTACCAACAAACTTGGCAAACACATTCCCAACCTTATCCTTCCCAAGACAATAGATACCATCAATTAGAATATGGTTCGATAAGGTACCATTCATGCATGAAGAAGCGATGTGACCTTTCTCACGACATAAGTAGCAACGTCTACTCTTCTCTTTCTTCTCACTTGATTTCTCAACTTGAGAAGCATTAGCTTGAGTCTTCTTGGGAAGAGGCCTTTCTTCAACTTGAGGTTGAGCATGAGAATGAACTTGTGGCCGCTTCCCTTGTTTCTTGTCACTAATGGCCTTCTTCTCCAATGGGCAAGATCTCACATGATGCCCTTCAATTTTGCACTTGAAGCAGATAATCTTGGCTGAATTCTTGACTTGTTTTTTGCCCTTCTTCTTGTTGCTCTTGGACTTCTTCTTATTGGAGTTGAATCCAAGTCCACCTTTGTCATTGGGGGATTTTTGCACACTCAAGATATTGTTGAGTGTGGACTTCCCTTCATGACACTTTTGCAAGTCAATCTTCAAAGAAGTGACTTGGGCCTTGAGCTCTTTTATTTTCTATACATGGTTAGTCTCAAAAAAAGTACTAGAGGAAGTATAAGCTTCAACGTTAGAGCAACAAGGCAAGGAAAGTAATTCATCACAAGATGTAGCAACATTATGAGTGGATGAATTGCGAGGACTAGCACATGGCAATATAGCATTTTGACTTGAAGTAGTGCTAGTATCCACATGAGACTCACTAGATGTTACCTTAGTCATCATAGCCTCATGAGCTATCTTTAGCACATTATGGGATACTAGAAGATCATCTTGAGAGATTTTCATGACTTTCTTCCAATTTCCCATAATTGCTAAATAGCAACTCAAGTTGAGCCCTTAGCTCAACATTCTCCTTCAAAATAGATGCTTCACAAGAAATAGAGTTAGTAGCACAAGCATCATAAATAATAGCAAGAGGAGAAGGCAACTTGGCAAGCTCTTTTGAATATGAAGCTTTAAGTTCTGCATGAGACTCGGTGAGTTTGATGAGCTCACTCTTAATGACCCTTGAGCCATTTTTGAGGTGCCCAAAGTCCTCAAGGAGTTTAGCATGCGCAACTTCAAGCGTCTCATTTTTAGTTTCAAAATCATTGGCCACCTCAAGAGCTCTATCATGAGATTCCTTCACTCTAGATAATTCTAGAGCAAAAGTCTCCTCAAGAGATTCCTTGGTGGTTTGTTCAAGTTCAAGAGCTTGAGAGAGGTCTGCAATCTCATTAGCGTAATCATGCTCATGACCTTCCATTTTCTCAATGGTGACCTCATGCTCCTCGAGATGAGATTCCAACTCCTCAATATATTTCTTGCCCTCAATGGCAATGGACATGATTTCCATGAAGTTGGAACGAATAATTTTATTTTTATGAAGAGCTTTAAAAACCATTTCCCCCTTAATTTTTAAGGAGGCAACATTATCATTCACTTCATCATTATCAACATCATCATCATTCTTATCATCATCAATATCATCACAAGATATATTGGGATTCAAAGTGGGAGATACCTTTGAAGCCTTAGCCATAATGCAAAATGCAATAGATGATGATATAGGATCCCTTGAAGCACCATTCAAGACCACATCTTGTTCCATGGGGTGTTGTGTTTCCTCTACATTTAGCACAACAGTTCGCGGAAATAGATGCATTTTTATCATGGCAACAAGACATAGCAAGGATATCATCATGAGATTTAGTCAAGCAATTTCTACATGATATGCAAGGACTATCAACACAAGCATGTGAGACATTTGGAGTGCTCGAAGTGCTAAAGTCCAAAGATGAAACATTGCAATAAGAAAGTGATGAAGGATTATCAACAATAAGCCCACCATCATCATTGCAGTGAACACCACTACTCACCATGTCGTTACCTTGTGGCAAACCACATCCAGGTGAAGTAGAAGAAGTTGAGAAGACAACACGGCCGGAGGTGGAGGGAGAGCAATCATCCCCACAAAACTTGGACACACCATATTTATCTTGAAGCTTAGTCCACAACTCATGAGCATCCCAAAACGACATGAGTTGAAAAATAACTACATTGCTCAAAGCATCGAAAAGCACATTAGAAGCTTGAGCATTGAGATAAGAGTTTTTCTCATCCTATAAAGATAATCTTTGGGGATCCTTTGGAGGAGAAAAACCCATATCTACAATTCGCTCTAAATTTGGGTCGATGACCCTAAAGAGATTAAGCATGTGAATAACCCAAACATCAAAATTTGTGCCATCGAAACTAATAGTGTCAGAGAATCCTAATCCCCTAGTTGACATCTTTACTCTCTAGGTGGTTAAGCCTAATAAAGAGGCGAGGCTCTAATACCAATTGAAAGATCGAGGATGTCGCCTAGAGGGGGGGGGGTGAATAGGCGCTCTAAAATAATTACGGTTTAGGCTTGAACAAATGCGGAATAAAACTAGCATTTAATTTGTCAAGCAGAAAACCTAAATCGACCAGGCTCACCTATGTGCACCAACAGCTTATGCTAAGCAAGATAAAAAACTATGTGATAGCAAGATATATGACAAGACACAATATGGCTATCACAAAGTAAAGTGCATAAGTAAAGGGCTCGGGTAAGAGATAACCGAGGCACGCAGAGACGATGATGTATCCCAAAGTTCACACCCTTGCGGATGCTAATCTCCGTTTGGAGCGGTGTGGAGGCACAATGCTCCCCAAGAAGCCACTAGGGCCACTGTAATCTCCTCACGCCCTCGCACAATGCAAGATGCCGTGATTCCACTAAGGGACCCTTGAGGGCGGTCACCGAACCCGAACAAATGGCAACCCTTGGGGGCGGTCACCGAACCCGTACACTTTGCAACGCATGGGGGAGGTCACCAGTACCCGTTAAATTGCTCGGGGCGATCTCGACAACCTAATTGGAGACACCGACGCTTGCCCGGAGCTTTACACCACAATGATGGAGCTCCGAACACCACCAACCGTCTAGGGCGCCCAGGCACCCAAGAGGAACAAGCTCTAGGGTACCAAGCACCCAAGAGTAATAAGCTTCTCAACTTGTAACTTCCACGTATCACCATCGAGAACTCAAACCGATGTAACTAATGCAATGGCAAGGGCACACGGAGTGCCCAAGTCCCTCACTCTCCAATCCCACCAAAGCAACAAAAGCTATGGAGGAAAAAGAGAGGAAGAACAAGAAGGAGAACACCAAGAACTCCAAGATCTAGATCCAAGGGGTTCCCTTCACATAGAAGAGAAAGTGATCGGTGGAAATGTGGATCTAGATCTGCCTCTTTCCCCCAAAAAACTAGCAAGAATCCATGGAGGGATTGAGAGATAGCAAGCTCAAAGAAGGTCAACAATGGGGGAAGAACACGAGCTAAAGAGATAAGGTTCATTGGGGAAGAGGACCCATTTTTATAGGTACCCCCGAATCCAACCGTTATGCACTCAGGTCGTGCACAAGCGGTACTACTGCTCGAAGGAGCGGTACTACCGCTTAGCACCTTCAAAACAGCCCAACGAGAGAGAAAAATACGATTTGTAGTTCTACCAGAGAGGTAGTACCGCCCGGAGAGGTAGTACCGCTCGGGAGGAGCGGGAGGAGAGGTAGTACCGCCCGGAGAGGTAGTACCGCTAATGGGGAAACGTAGTACCTCTTACCTCTTATAAGAGGTACTACCGCTCTACTACCGTGAAACCCGACACGATAAAATGCATCCCCAGAAGCAGCGGTACTACGTGCGGCACAGGGCCACGGTACTGCCGCTTACAAGTGGTACTACCGCTCTAGAGAGCAGTACTACTGCTTGAGGCTTTCAGGAACACAACGGAGAAAACAGAAGGATGCAATAAAGCCTAAACTGCCCCAACTTCTGCATATGAGCTCCAAATTGAGCAAACTCAAGCTTGTTGGATAGATGACAATGAGTAGCATCCAATAGTGACAGGGGAGGTATGCCTAAGAAATAGAGGAGTGAAACCTCCAAAATAGAAGAACCGACATAACCTCCAACATCAAAAACATCATAGAAGATGCATGTGAACTCCGTTTTCGATGAACTCGAGCTTGTCATCAAGATGACCATAAGCTCTAAGACTCACAAATAGAACCGACAAAAACCCCAACATCGAAAACATCATAGAAGATGCATGTGAACTCCATTTTTGATGAACTCGAGCTTGTCATGAAGATGACCATAAGCTCTAAAACTCACCAAGAGAAATACCAAACAAGAACCAGGAAAGATGATGCAAGGATGCAATGGTTTGAGCTCTCTATGAACGATATGATCAAGTTACTCATGGAGATCCCCCCTTGATAGTACGGCAACTGATCCTATAACCCGGTCTCTCAACAACCACCATGAGACCTGTAAAATGTAAACCTATCAAGGGCAAACCTTTGCCTTGCACATAGTCCACTTGAGCTAGATGATGACGATCTTGACTCCCTCAAGTTGGACCACCTTTCTTGATTGCGTTGGCTCGATGAAGACTAGTTGATTGCTCCCCCATACTCCACTATGGGAGAGCCACTCTTCGGCACATCTTCACAAGCCCATTGACACCACAATGGATGGCAAGCTTCAAGGATGATCTCTTCGTGATGCTCCACTTGAACTTGCACGCCGCAATCTTGATGATGATCACCACTTGATGTCATCCTCCATGGGTTGTATGTGATCTTCCTTTTGATGCAAACCAATGGAAACAAACCTAACCCCACATAGAACTCACACGTAGATCATGGGTTAGTACACAAAGCGTAATGGACAATGCTTACCATACCATGGGATCACTTGATCCCTCTCGGTTCATCTTGTACGCTTTGTGTGTTGATCAACTTGATTCACTCTTGACTTAGTCTTGATCAACCTTGTATCATGTCTTCTACATGACCACTCTTTGGATAATTCCTTGAATAGCACATTGGTCAACATATAAACTCCTTGAAACCAACAAATGGACTTCAAGAAATTCCTATGGACAAATCCTTCAAATATAACTCAAGACAACTATTAGTCCATAGAGATTGTCATCAATTACCAAAAACAAACATAGGGGCACCGCATGTTCTTTCAACGAGGACGAGAAGCACCACCGCCTTGCGAATCCATGGCAATGGTGACAAATTGCCTTGTCCCTTTAGGAATTGGTTTAGACGAGATGAGATGGTAACTGTAGGGCTTCGTCCCATTATTTTTTTCAATGCACTTCGTCCCTTCGGAGTGGATGTTCTACGGGCATGCACTAGTGCAGTTTATATTTGAGATTAGGGAGCCGGCGGGCGGTTCATTGTATGGCACGTTCGCATCCATCCACTAGCCCAGAATTTAAGCATGCATGACTGGGATTAGTTTGGTTTCCGGATGCAGGGACCAACGGGGACTAGCGGACCTCGTCGCCCTTTTTCGAGCACGACTTCGACAACTACATGCATGACATGCATGCATGCAAATCTTGCATGGCCAAACTGCGTGAGGCGGAGCGGTAGGCTGTTGAACTACAGCATGCATGTTGTTCGACATGCAGCCTACATGTTGTTTCGCAAAATAAAAAAACTACAGCCTGCATGTTGTAGCCATGTCATCCACACGCAACCTAAAGGCCAATTCATACTAGCTAGTTGCTAGTACAACTAAATACTGTACTATGCATTGTTTGGCATGAAAGTTCCTTGGAGCTCGTGCTGTAGCTAGTGTACTCCGCAGCCTGCTTCTCTTCTCCTTCCTCTTCCATCGCCCGGGCACGTCCGCGGGAAGCGACCGGTCTACTATTAGTACTACAAAACGATGCATGCATGACTACCCACTGTGGGGACTAGTAACATGAATATGTTACTAGTCTATGTTACTACCTCTATAGTGGGAGTAACATATGTGGTGTCATGCAACTATTCATTTATTAAGTTGTAGACTCATACTACATGTCTTGGTATGTGTGATGTTACTCATTTACAGTAGTAGTAACTAGCTACTACTGTATGTTGCAACATGTCTCTCTTTCATCATTAATTACTTGCCATGTCATCTATTTTGTGTAGATAAGTGTGATGTTACCACCTATGTTACTCCGACTGTGGGTAGTCTAATTTCCTTTCTCTTATCTCTATGAAATAAATGTGGCGAGAGACTCAAAGCCATTTAACTTGGACCAATGTGAGCCTAATATAATGGAAATATGTTTTTTAGATGAGCCCTTTAAACTAGAAAGGAGGGAGTACCACGTTCCACGTATATTAGATATCCTTTTTATCAAACAAAAGGCGCTCAGAGGCGCCAAGCTTTCATTCATTCATCTTAAAACAGTTTACATTCAGGAGTATTAGATATCTCAAATCCATAAAAACCATGCAATAGGAGTAGTAACTAGTACTACGCACACAACCTAAGCTAGACCACACTACTCGTCGTCGGAGATGGGTAGGCGGCCGGCGGCCGCATGCTGCAACTCCAACTCCTCCTGCTCCTCCTCCAGTTCGGCGAACATCTCATTGCTCCCCCACTCCCACTGGCCGAGGAAGTGGAGGTTGGCCTCCACCTCGGCCTCCCACTGGATGGACTCGAGGATGGCCTGCTGTTCTGCCACCCCCTCCTCTTGGGCCAACTCCGCAGTGGCGTCGGCCATAGCGAAGCATGTAGCCGGTGGCGCTGGCTCTGCCTCGCCCGCGTCATCATTGTCCTCCTCCAGCTCTGCTTCGTTAGCTCGTACTCCTCCTGTTCCGGCTCCGCATCATCCGCGTCATCGTTCTCCTCCTCTGGCTTCGTGTCCTCCGTGACCGCGTGCTGCTCCGCCTCCACCGTCTCCTCCTCCTGCTCCGATTAGTCCAGCCGCCTCCAGATCTCTGGAAGCAGCTCAAAGCACCGCTCCGGCAGGAGCATGGCGTATGTCGTTACCTTCGGCCGGGCCATGGCTATCAGGCGACGGCCGAAGAAGAGGCAGCGGGAGGGGAATGAATGTGGCTACTGTTTGGGTTTGCTGTCCAGCTTAAATAAATGCGCTCCATCATGTGTACCCGCGTGTGCACAAATTGTACACATACGGGTCTGTTAAGGGTGTGTCATGTAACTCGCATGCGCGTGCACAAAGGGTGTGTTTGGTAGGGAGTGTGTGGGTGTGTGTACCTCTACTCTTTGGACATGTACTCCACCTTTTGCATCGGGATATAAGTATAACGGGTATAATGGTACCTTAGCTTGTAATTTACCTGACCGTATGAATGTGATTGTGTAAAAAATGACACTTCCTGCTTGTGATTTGCATTATATAATTATGAGAAGTTTGCTAACTAGTAAAATAAAGTGGAATTTGTCCATGTTATAAGTAAATTAATGTGATTGATTATCATACAGGTAAGGTTGGACGAAGGGTGGTAGGAACAAATACTCCACCTAGAGCATGTGTGTGTGTGTGGTCGTATAGAGAGACCATGCGTGTGAAAGAAAGAAGGGATATATATATATATATATATATATATATATATATATATATAGAGAGAGAGAGAGAGAGAGAGAGAGAGAGTGTGTGTGTTTGTGTGTGAAATGGAATCATCGATAGGGAAAGTAATTAAGTGTGTGTGGCTTCATCGTAGAGAGGTGATGTGTATGGCAGAGGCCTCCAACGAGGGGGGTGTGAGAGAGAAGAGGCCCATAATTAGGGAAGAAAGGCGTGTGCGCGTGAGAGGGGTGGACATCGAGATAACACATTTGTTCGAGAAACACCGAGGAAGACTACTATTGATGGTGCATATAATCGGGAATTAAACAAAGGGATAGTCTTATTGGTTTCAAGGATAGAGGGAGGGAGTGAGATAGAGGTATAGCTAGAAGGAGATAGTTAAGTGTGAGTGTGTATTTTAGAGAAGAGACCCATCCAGACTGAAGCCATGTGCACACAAGAAGAGAAAGATTCGATGTGGGGTGGGGGCTGGGGTAATTAACTAGGTATGGAGAGAGATAAGACCTTGAACGTACATGTATGAGACGTATACATATATACGTGGGGTGTGTGTGTGCACGCGCACATGATCGAGATAAAAGAGAGGAGAGATGATTCATAAGACCAACAGGATGGGGGAGATGGATCGATATGACAATATGCATCCATGTGAAAGCGGAGGGAAGAAGGCCCGATGATGGAGCATGTGTCTTTTCTTTAAGAGAGAGTGGCGTGGGGTGGAGCATGCATATATGGCGAGCAGAGAGAGCAAGACACAATGCGTGTGCAAAAGAGACCGACCTATAGATGCATGTAGAGAGAAACAGAAATAGTGTGCGTGATAGGAAGCAAGAGTGCGTCCGAGAAAGAAGGGTGATGGAGAGAAATAGAGAAATAGAGAGATAGATATGCTAGCTAGAGGGAGATCAGCTAGTGTGGGTGTTAGAGATAAGAGTCAAGTGGATTAGAAGGGTGAGTTATGTGTGCGTGAGAGAGAAGGATAGAGAGAGAGGGTGCATGTAGAGAGAAATATATATATATATATATATATATGTGTGTGTGTGTGTGTGTGTGTGTGTGTGTGTGTGTAGTGTGCGTGATAGGAAGCAAGAATGCGGCCGAGAAAGAAGGTTGATGGAGAAACACAGAAATAGAGAGATAGAGATAACAGCAAGAGGGATTAGTGTGTTTGTTAGAGATAAGAGTCGAGTGGATCAGAAGAGCGAGTTATATGTGTGTGTCAGAGAGACAGATAGCGAGAGGTGCGTGTGAGTGACATACAAGCGAATATTAGGGAGAAATTAGACCCTGAGAGACGGAGTTTGTGTTTGCGAGAGTGAGAGACATTTCACAGGGAGAGCCGTAGCTAGAGAGACATAGGGAACACGAGATATCCCTAGGTAGAGAGGGTGTGTGTGAGCGGCATATAGTGGAATGGTGGAGAGAACTGAGACCCTGGGAGACGGAGTTTGTATTTGAGTGTGAGAGATAGATATTTACGATGGAGAGTCATAGATATTGAGGCATAGGGAGCGTAAGACATCTCTAGAGTGAGAGGGTGTGTGTGAGCGGCATATAGGGGAATAGCAGAGAGAAATGAGACCCCGGGAGACGAAGCTTGTGTTTGTGTGAGGGAAAGAGATTTCACAGGGAGAATCATAGTTAGAGAGACATAGCAGGGAGAGATGGAGTGAAGGTCGAGGGAGAGAGTACGGTTAGCGTGTTACGAAGAAAAAAGACTGCTATCAACATACAAGTAGCACAAGACATACCTGAGAGATGGTGAAGGTGTACAGGTCTAGATAGATATATAAGGGCGTGAGTGGTAGCTATATGAGACGAAATATCTGGATTAAAGGGGATTCAAATATATCAATTAGTGATCAGGATATCAATAATATCATAACGAAAATTGGGCTATCAAACATGCATATTCATTTGAATTTGGGGACATATGTAATGTTATTTAGTTTGTCAATATTAGTGATTCGTAGATTTTTTTAATTAGAGACAATACATGGCTTATGCAATTCATGTCTAAATGGGACAACTCTATATGTTGCGTGTGTCAAACAAATTATACGTGTTTGAGAAGTAAAAAAACGCATGAAACACACATTAATTGGAGCTAGTTAGCGAGGAATCCATACATTGGATTTCAACATAAAGTGGTTTCAAATATTTGAATTCAAATTAAGATGGATTCAGCCTTATGAGATCATGGCATTTGTAAACCATATTTATGTAAAAAGGGTGTCGTGCTTTTGAAAGTATATATAAAATATGATGTACATAGATTCATATTCGAACACAAAATGGATCCTGCCTGAAAAAAAGAATACAAAATGGATTCGAATTGAGTTGGCACGGTAAATGTGCAAGCTTTTTCTCCAAAAATTTGAACGAAGCGGTAAAACACGCTGTCCCTGCTCGGCCGTAACCGCCCGACACCACAATCTAGGAGATGAAAATTACTGCCTATCCCTGACACGCAAAACCTGTTGGCTCGATTTCTATAGATCTTGATAGGGGCAGGTTTGTAATTTCACTCAAACGTGACATAACCGCCTCTCACCCTGATTCATAGATGGTGGGCACAAAAAGACAGTGTCTCCTCGGCCGAAATCGCCTCTCACCCCGATTCATACACGGTGGGCGCGAAAACAAACTCTCCTCGGCCGAAATCTACCTTTGCAAATATTCGGTGTATGCGAGATTACTGTCCTATCCCCAACCGACCAATATTGTCGTGATGTCTGAAATTTTAAACGGGGGCTAAGTTTGTAACTTTCCACGCATTTGAGACAAACGCATCCCAAAGAAATGGTTCCCCTACCTCTCTCCCTCCATTTCCCCATTAGTACTCTGTGGGCGCCAAAACACCTCTTCACCCTAGCCTCCTCTGTACGCCACCCCATCCACCGCCGTCCTCCTCCACCATCCGGAGCTGATACCGTGACGCCATCGTCCATTATGAGAGATCGACCTCTCTCATCCACGGCTTCGGACCATGATCCTTGCATCGCCTCCTCTCGCATCATCCGCGCCGTCGTCCACCTTGTCGGGGCCGCTCCTATGATCGTCATGTCCACCGCACCAAGATATTTCCCCCGCCACCACCGTCTGCCCTCCTTGATCTACTTCCATGCTGCTGACATCCATCGCTACCGCAGCACCCTCAACGTCTTAGCAGATGCTTACACGGCGTCGCACCAGAGGCAGTACTCTTTCGTATCTACTCAAGTTATTTATCTCAGCAAAAAAAATTGCCACTGCTTTACTGTGATTTCTTGCCCATCACTTAGAATTTTACTTGTTAGTTGAAAGCAAACATTGGTCTCGAAATTGCCTTTGACCAGTTTGCACCTTCAGATCCGCCATGGCACGCTCAACACTATACTCGTAATGGTTATGGATTTCTCCTTTTATATTCCACATTAGCTAACTGACAATCGACTAAATTTCAAAATTGGGTCAGTCGATTTATGAGAGTTCGTCGGAGTTCTCCGGAGGGAAGGAAGGGGCTCGCTGGCGGGCTGGCCCATTATCTATCTTAGGGTTTTGGGTGGGGACGGTGGTTGGGGGCGGTCGTCGGGCTGTGGTGCGGCCTTGCCGAAGGAAAAACATGACACAGGTGGGGGAGGTGGCTAGAGGGATGGCCGGGGGCGTTGGAAGACCGGCGGTGGTGGGCGGTTTAGGAGAGGGCGGGGGCCGGTGGTTCGGCCGGCGGCCCGTGCGGTTGTCTGTAGGCACTGGTGCAAAGACATGCTATACAAATGGTTTTAACCCCCTTTCCGCGATGGATTTTTAAACCATTGCCTTGCTAGTTTGTGCGATAGGGGGGTCCTTCCCACATGACCCAGAAACTGTCGGGGATAGGTCCTCTGGTCACACACGCTAGGCAAAATGAGCTCGTGTGTGATCGGGCGAGGCATCAGAGACAATTATGCAGGCCCAATCGTTTCCGTTCATATGTACATCCCACACAGTAAATCCCAGAAAAATGTTTATGTTCGTATGTATGTCACACACGATTTTTTATGTGCAAACATTTGTGCAAGGTGGCCTAACGCAAACAGTTCTCTTGCCGAAGTCATGTGTGATTCTTCATTGATCCAACACGCCTAATTTCTAGAAACCGTGTGGGTTGTCTGAGTTCATCGCCCACGGTGTTGTCTGACAAACCGTTTGCAATAGAAAACGCCAATCAGCAGGCTAATTTTCCTAATACTTATAATCCATTTAGTAATCAAATTGATATTTAATATAAAAAACACCATATATTTCATATCCGTATTACGGCAACCAGGATTTCATAATTGAATTACATCTGATAGCTTCAACACTCAGTTACACCATATAGGCATATAGCTAACTACGCCATTACACAACAACACCAACTTTCACATGCAACATCGAAAACCTTTGGAAAGTAGCATCATACACGGTAAATACACAGAGAATCACATCTGGGAAATTGTAGAAGCGGAAGGCAAATATTGAGCCTTCAGTGATGTTGAATGTCCCTGCAACTTTAGGCCAGTGGCTATGGATAATTTCCCGCCGAACTTCGTCCTCTTGAGGAAGACTTCGATATTGTACCATGGTTGTTGAATGGATACCTTCCTCGCCTCTTGACCATGCAGGTGGTTTGAGAGGTAATCATCGGTGAACTGCTTTGGAAAGAACTGAAAACTAAGATATGCATAAATAATTGTTCTAAATTTTGAAATGGCACAAGGGGGAAAACAAGGTAAAAGAGTACCATTTTATGGTTGACGGATGTCTTCTTCATTGTGCAAACAAAGATCTTGTTGTTATTCGTCGCAAGTTTCTTTATCCTAACAATCTTTCTGAGTTTCTTGACTTGACTGATATTCATGGACATCTCATTTCCCCATATGCAAAATGGGTCGAACAGTGGGTCTAAACCTCTAAAAGCAGGACCTACATGTGCAAGACCAAATTGTTAAAAACCTAAATATTAGAATGATTCCTGCAACTGCACAATAATGTGCTATTAGCCAAAGGACCATGCATGTGCAAACCTCGATGGTAAACCTCATTGCCTCCCATTGTTTCTCTGCAACACATATAAGGCAGATCTTGATCAGGTTATCTGAGAGTTGGCATACTATCAGTAGAATATGTTAATGAAAAATAGACAAGTTGCTGATTCAACAGATTAACTCAACCTAGACCAACCTCATGCCATTAGCGATGAGGCGAATCATAGAGCAACCTAGCTACTACACACCAACACCGAAGACCTCTACAACACTACGAAGATCCAAGGATAACACAGACCTTGCTAAACAACTTAAAAATAGAGTAATTGTATATGTCTCTCGTGTATTTAGTACAACCAAACTCGGTTAATTTCTCACATGCATAACAATACAAACTGTACCCACGACAAATGAACATTAGATTGCAGAATTGAACCAAACAGTTAACTGGACAGCGGAACAAATGAACCAAACAGTTGACTGAGCACAACATTGCATGAAAAAACATATACTAGAAGATAAGACAGTTAACCAAACTAATAATGCTTGATAACTACTATGAAATGAAGCAATTGTTGGACCAAACTGTTAACTGAACATTACATTTCAGAAGATCAGATTGCATATTAACATTACAGAGGACAATTCACTAGAAGGCATCGGCGGTGGCATCGAGAAAACACTACAAACTGTATTTTAATGTAGCCTACCGCCTGGTGGCGGCGATGGTAGCATCGAAGGTGAGGTGCTCATCCAAGATCTGGCGGTCGGCATGCATGGCAGCCATCGCGACCTCATCCGCGTGTGTAGCCGCGATTTGCTTCTCCGCTGCCAGATGTTCCTAAGATCCTCGCTATACTGCGTGCAAAATGGCTGTGAGCGGTGCTTATTTGGAGGACGGGGCAGTGATTTGGGCGGCAGGTGTCGCGTCATCGGTCGGGGGCATGTGGGATGGAGAAGGGGGACGAGGATGGGGATGGGGTGTGGATTACCTGACTATATCGACAAGGCCGCGCAGCAAGAAGAAGGGTCACTGGCGAGGAGGCGGCACTGCAAGTTAGCAATGAAGGTTTGAACTTGGAAAGGAAGGAGGAACAATGGAAATGTGGCTTCTGTCGGGGGAAGGGGGGAGCTAGATATTTCCGCGGTTCCCAAAATTTTTCGTTCGGTGCTGCGAGAAACTGGCGGGAAGTGTGGTTGAAGTGCAGGCGATGGACTGTAGACGACGAAGCTTCCGGTGTAAGCCAGACAAGAGGGTGAGCCAAGATATTTTATATCGCATCGCACACAATTCTTGCTAGTAAATTGTTTGTGGTGTACCTGATTTTTTTCATTTTGATTTGGAAGACAAAATGGTGTTACGGAGGGAAAGGACAGTGTTTGAATTGCTAGAACGTTTATCTGCAGTGAACATGCTACTATATGAGTGTCGTGTTAAAATTTGGAATTATTGAGGGTTTGTTTGGCCTTTTTAATACATTAATTGAGTTTCTAGGCATTTGATGTGCATAATTCAAATTTGAACTACAAGCACATGCTCCAGTGCACCGAAATGAGTTGAAAAAACATATATGTGTCCCTAGGCGAATGCTTAGGTCCCATGCAAGAAATGGGAAAGAATTTCAAATAGCTCAGCATCGTGGCTCGGCTGGGAACATTGAGATACTTGGTTTTTAAATTCTTGTAAATCCAAAAATCGCCTGAAAATCACAAAACTTGGCATGGTATCATGAAGTGGCACCAACATGTTGTGCTAAAAAAATTGTCCGATTTGGGACAATTTTTGGTGTAAGCTTCTTACAAAACAGAGCTTCTCTCAAGAAGCCTCATGGTTTCGAGAGGGGACGTGACACCTCTGTGTGCGAAACGACATAGACCGCCTCTTCCCACCTTGATTTTTTTACAGAGGCAACATAGACCAATAGGAGTATCGTGCTAATATTAGCAATTAATGCAGGTTCATCTGACCTTTTTATACATTAACTGAGTTTTATAGGCATTTAATGTGCATAATTCAAATTTGAACTACATGCACATGCTCCAGTGCACCAAAGTTGGTTGAAAAATCATATATGTGTCCTTGAGTGAAAGTTTAGATCCCATGCAAGAAATGGGAATGAATTTCAAACATCTAGGTATCGTGGCTCGGCCGGAAACATTGAGGAACTTGGTTTTTAAATTCTTGTAAATCCAAAACTCGCCCGAAAATCATGAAACTTGGCATGGTCTCATGACATGGCACCAACATGCTGTGGAAAAAAAATTCTCCGATTTGGGACAAGTTTTGGTGTGAGCTTCTTACAAAATGCAGCTTCTCTCAAGAAGCCTCGTGGTTCTGAGAGGGGATGTCTCACCTCTGTGTGCGAAACGACATAGACCGCTCCTCTTCCCACCTTGATTTTTTTTACAAAGGCAACATAGACCAACTGGAGTTTCGTGGCAAATTTTGGAATTATTCAGGGTTCGTTTTGCCTTTTTATACATTATTTGAGTTTCCTAGGCATTTAATGTGCATAATTCAAATTTGAGATACATGCACAATGCTCCAAGATGTGTTGAAAAATCATATATGTGTCCCTGGGTGAATGTTTAGGTCCCTTGCAAGAAATGGGAATGAATTTCAAACATTTGGCATTGTGGCTCGATCGAAAACATAGAGAAACTTGGTTTTTAAAGCTCTGTAAATCCAAAACTAGTCTGAAAATCATGAAACTCACCATGTTGCCTTCACATGGTACCAACATCCTGTGGTAAATTTTTTGTCTGATTTGCAAAGGCGCACACATTAACAACCAACAAAGTCATTTTGGAACAAGTGTTGTCACGTTACAATCTTTTTTTAAGCTCTGTCACATTACAATCGAAAACACAAGTATTATTGAAACCGTGGGCGTTCTACTTACCATTTACGTGCCACCACGCGTCCCCTTTTTTTACTGGCTAGGAAGCGCCGTGCACGGTAGATATTTGAGTACGGGAGGCGTGCGGCCAGACCCCTGCACGTGCTTATCGGGAGGCGAGCCCTTTGACCTCCATCCGCCGCCCACCTCTCTCCCAACGTCTCCATTAATGGCACTCGAGCCCCTGTTTTATGGCGTGGCTATATCTCAGTCGACTGAGGTTTAAGAGAGAAAAAAAGAAAATCTGAAAAGAAAATTTTGCACGGATCTTGATGTAAGATCTGATGGACATATATAGCATCGACTGTGACTTATAGCAAGACTGATATGAATATAAGGACGATGACAGTGGACAATATTTGTCTTACATATTTAGGAAGATAATTAAAATGCCACATGTGGCAATGCCCGAAATACACAAGGTCGAAAGAAGAAGGAAGACGTAGACAATGATCTGGCTCGTTGATCTCTACTTTCTTGATGTGTTGCTGCAGGCCGCGGAGACTAGTTCTCGTGGCGAGCGGCGGTGATCTCTTTCATGTCCTCAATACGCTGCTTGGAAGCATCCACGGATTCCTCCACCAGCCTTTCACGCTCGATGCGGAGCATGACATTCCAGTCCATTAGTTTCTTGATGATGATGCCCGTCCTCTTCAACAAGGCAGTGGTCTCCTCGTGCTCCTTCGCCCTTCCGGCGATCTTCGCCCTCAGCAGTTCACGCTAGGTGCGGAGCTTCGCCTTGTCCTCCCCTTGTCCCCAGATGATGCCAGTAGCATTTTCAAACAAGGCATTCATCTTGTCCTCCAGCTTCATCCAGCCGGAGATCCGATCCATCAGGTTATCGAGCATAGCACGCATGCGCCTGTGAGAGTCCTCGCCTGCCCGCGAGACATTTCCCCAGGTCGGGTGCGGGAGGACCTCTCTGCTGCATCCACAATGCAGCCGGACCAGTCTATTGCATCAACGGCGTGGCGGGACCTCTGTGCTGCTTCGGCGGCGCGGCGGGACCTCTATGCTGCTACGGCGGCGCGGCGGGACATGTCAGCTGCTTTTATGGCGAGTCGGGACATCTCTCGTGCTTCCGCTTCCATGCTCACCTCTTCCTGGTAGTAATTTCTCGACCCAAAACTCATGCGGGCCATGGTAGACGCATGGGAACGATGATGAAAGACTTGTTTGTTTTTGTGGATGAGGAGTTGAGGAGGAATGTGCAGTCATCTTGGAGTAGGTAGTTTTTATAACCGAATACTAATACGCTCCTAAGTGGGAAACCGTTTAGGTTTTGATCGGAGTGAACAGCTTAGTGTGGTAGTAATTTGCAATGTGATGGGACGCAAGCTCAAAATTTATTGACGGTTCTAGTTTCGAAGTGTGGTACGATTCTCGGATGGCGTAACATGGACACGCATTCTCGGACACGTACATGGCGTTTGCACCATAGGGTGCACCGCAATAGGCGATGTCAGCGCATGACTTGTTCCATCAACCATCCGCGCTCGTTATTACCATCGCGCACGCTTCTTTTAATTAGAATGTGTCCCATCTAGCGCACACACCTTGATCTGCCTAACTGTTTCTTTTTGTTGTGACTAATCACAAACAGTTCATCCATGTGAAGTGTATGCCGTTAATCGCGAACACCTTGATCTTCCTGACCATTTCTGTTGTGTTACCTAATCGCAAACAGTTCATCCGAGTGAACCGTATGCCGTCAATCATACACACACCTTGATCTACCCGACCGTTTCTGTTGTGTTGCCTAATCACAAACAGTTCATCCGGGTGAACTGTATGCCGTATATCGCACACACCTTCATCTGGCTGCCCGTTTCTGTTGTTAAGCTCATCGCAAACAGTTCATTCGACTGAACTGTATGCCATGCATTGCACATGCAACTATAATCTGAAACATGTTTGTTGTCTCCGACATCGCAAATGTTTTGTATCTTTTTGACGGTTTTATTACATCACCGTTTGCGATTAATGCATCGCACACAGTTTCGCCGAAGGGTCTCTGATTGTAGTGTCGCGTTTGGACCATCCTACAGTAGTGAGGGGAAGAATAAGAGGCGATGAAGAAGAAGGGTTAGGAGACGTAGGATCTTAATCCAACCACCTAAAATGGTCGAGTGACCCAAATGATGAAAGGCAGGCGACTTGCATGTAGACATTCCCTTCATATTCAGTACCATCATCCTAGGTGCTTCGAGACGTGCTAGCACTGCTCCTCAACCCATCAAGCTAAACAACATGCCACTCATAATTCCAAACTTAGTTGCTCAAATATGAATGTGATATGATGCTGATATTACTAAAAGAGAGAATTTTTAATTGGTCAGCTAATGTTCCTACTTTACTTTCGAAAAGCACGTGCGCCACATATAGAGAGACAGCAGGTAGTTGCATTCTTTATGCACTCTGGTTCATCATGTCTGGGCAACGAACATTTTACTATCCAAAATTTGCTTGCTCTTCTTTGGCATGTTCCTCTTCTGTTCTTGTTTAATAAGTACTCTCTCTGTTCCTAAATATAACTCTTTATAGAGATTCCTCCATGGACTACATACGGAGAAAAATGAGTGAATCTGCACTCTAAAATGTATCTATATACATCCATATGTGATCCATAGTGGAATCTCTACAAAGACATATATTTAGGAATGGAGGGAGTATAATAGTAGTACAGTATGTTCGTTGTACTAAAGAGGAGTAGGGACATTTGCAATGTAGAGGTCTATTCTGTCGCTTGTCACAGACACTTTCAACTCTTTGTGTTGGTCTGCCATATATCCACAAAATACTGGGAGCTGTGTCGCCTTTCAGAGTTAGACTGATAGTAACAGTACTGCCCCTTCAGTTGAAGAGAGTTGGTATCCATAGCCTTTCTAGTCGTACCGGCAATACTAGCCCATATTTTCAAGCAAGTTCCACTTTCCTGATTTTACTCGTGATGCTTAGGGTTTTCCCATTATATCTACACTATGATCTGTGTAGGTGCTTTGTGTCGTACTAGCAGCAGTCCACTCTTGAAGCTAAACAACACACCAATCATAATTCCAAAGCTTACTTCTTCAAATATGAACATGATATGATAATGATATTAGTTAACAGACACACATTTAGTTGGTCAGCTAATGCTCCCACTTGAGTTTCCAAATGCATGTGGCCACATATAGAGAGACAGCATGGAATTGCATTTCTTTGGGTGCTCTAATTCATCATGGGTGGGCAACCAACATTGTATAGAAAGAAGCGGAATCTCAATAATATGGTTCCCCTTCTATTCTTTAACATGTTCCTCTACTGTTCTTCTTTAGTAAGTATAGTATGTTCCTTGTCAGGAAGGGGAGAAGGGACATCTGTAGTCGACAACTCTATTGGCCGCTTCTGTGATGATTTCAGCACTTTGAGTTGGTCTACCATAATATCCAGGAAATGGTGGGAGCTGTGCGGTCTTTGATAGACTAGACTGATAGTAGCAGTAGTGCGCCTTCAGGTGAATAGAGCTGGTGTGTAGGTGATCGATAGGGTTTCAATTAGTAGCGGCAATACAACCCCGTATTTTCCAGCCAGTTCCACTTTCCCGATTTAATTATGATGGTTATGGTGTACCCCTTTTATCTACACTACGATCTGCCTAGTGGTTGTGTGCTCTTGTTATCATGGTTTGGTAATTAACTTTCTATACATTATATAATGAACCTATCATCTGCCAACTATCCTTACTTCTGGAGCTCACAACAGGGAGCCTATTTTTGTGTGTAGTTGTGCCAGATTACATTAATGTACACACCATATTACATCACACATGGGCTCTCTCATCAGAATCCAGTGATAGCACACAAGGGTTTATAGGGAGCCCCTATTATTTTAGAATACCCTCTGCAATACAAAGATAATCACACTACTATTTATGTTTTCATGCTTCACAGATATTGTACGTGATCACAATGAATATGAGAATGCGCACATCAGAAGAATATTGCGGAACAGTTCAATGGGTAACAAACTTGGCATCAAGGGATTGAGGTCCATTCTGGATGCAATGAAACCCGCATGCTCCCGACCTACAGATTCGTATTCAGAATATGATCCTAATGACTATTCTGAGCTCAAGGAGTCAAAGGCAGATGGCCTATCCTATTCACCCAATAAGGTGCATGTTCTAATTTGGCAAGGTTTTATTGCTTGCACGGATCTTGCATAAGGTGTCTTACATTTCTTCTGCTTCGTTACACCGCCATCTTCTTACTTTACTCATCATATATGTGAAGATGCAATGCCCAACTATTATCAATACCTATTCCATTTGTCGTCATGCCATGTTTTTTCATTCAAATGTTGTTCTTGTGTATCACACATCCAAAAGAAGAGGGTGATTGCAGAACCTGAAGGAGTTCAAGCAAAGTCCTTGAAAAAGGTGGTGGTACCGGAGAAATCAGATAGCACCCCACTTATATTGGTGATAGAACCAGTGCCACAAAACCTAGGATATCGCAACTATGCTTCTCGCTGCTTTGCTCTTGTTAGTACCTGGTGTCCTGTAACATTGTACTTACATTCATGCGTGGTCGATTATGTGACATCATTGTGCATTATAACTTGCTTATCCACTGTTCACTCCAAATTATCAGATCTATATTAATGCATACATTAATGTAGAATAAACCCAATGCTTATGAAGAAGTTTAGCTCTACATTGTTCTTCTAAGTATCTGTTGTCCTTCATCATTGTACTTATATTGTCAGCTAGTTGTTCATGTACCATCACTTTACATCTTATTTTCCCTTGCCCTCCATTTTCTACACATCAGATCTATATTTACACTTGACAAAATGTTGAATAAAACCAATGCTACTGAAGAAGTTTAGCTTCGCATTGCTCTTGTGAGTGCCTTTTGCCTGTATGATGTACTTACATTTATATTCTGCATCTCAGCTTAAATAATCTCCATTTTTTCGTATATTATCACATCCATATTTACTCTTAACAAAATGTAGAATAAAGGCAATGCTCATGAAGAAGACTCTGTGGTAAACTTCCTGAATCCCCCCCCCCATCAATATGGACAAGGGCTTTATAGAGCCGGTCTTCACTACTAACGTAAGTTTGTCCTCCTCGAGCCTTCAAACTTTGCTGTGTATATTTGGATAGCTATGACTGCAAATGCTTTTTATTTTTTTCGTTTGCATCAAATTGCATGTTCAAAGTTTATTATGAAGAAGTACATAAACATAAGTTTGTCCTTCTCAATTTCAGTTTTTAGTTGTACAACCTAGTTCCTTGTTCATACCATGTAAATTAAACTAAACATAGCAAGTTATCTTCTTTAGCACTTCATGTATGTGATACGTCTCCGTCGTATCTACTTTTCCTAACACTTTTGCTCTTGTTTGGGACTCTAATTTGCATGATTTGAATGAAACTAACCCGGACTGACGGTTTTTTAAGCCGAACCACCATGGTGTTGTTTTCGTGCAGAAATAAAAGTTCTCGGAATGGAACAAAACTTTTTGGAGAATTGTTTTACAATAAAAGAAAGATACTGGAGCCAAGAACCACCGGAGGGGGGCCCCTGGCTGGGCAGGGGTGCCCTGGTGGGTTGTCCCCGCCTCGTGGCCCCGCAAACCCTAATTCCAACGCTATAAAATCCTATTTTCGGAGAAAAAATCAAGGAGAAAGTTTCATCGCGTTTCACGATACGGAGCCGCCGCCACCTCCTGTTCTTCATCGGGAGGCCAGATCTGGAGCCAGTTTGGGGCTTCGAAGAGGGGAATCTTCGGTCTTCGTCATCACCAACCCTCCTTCATCACCAATTACATGATGCTCCCCACTGGGAGTGAGTAATTCCTTCGTAGGCTCGCTGGTCGGTGAGGAGTTGGATGAGATTCATCATGTAATCGAGTTAGTTTTGTTAGGGCTTGATCCCTAGTATCCACTATGTTCTGAGATTGATGTTGTTATGACTTTGCCATGCTTAATGCTTGTCACTTAGGGCCCGAGTGCCATGATTTCAGATCTGAACCGTTTATATTTTCACCATTATATTTATGTTCTAGATCTGATCTTGCAACTCATATTCACCTATTACGTGTTATGATCCGTAAACCCCGGGGTGACAGAAATCGGGATACTTTCCGATGATGACCGTAGTTTGAGGAGTTCATGTATTCACTATGTGTTAATGCTTTGTTCCGGTTCTCTATTAAAAGGAGGCCTTAGGCCCAGTTCTTTTCCCCAGATTCTGGGATTCTCCCAGAATCTGACCCCCCCCCCAGCTTCTCCCAGAATCTTTTAGATTCTGGATTTTATAATAGGATTATAAAATCCAGAATCTAAAAGATTCTGGGAGAAGCTGGGGAGGGGGGGTCCCCAGAATCTGGGGAAAAGAACTGGGCCTTAATATCCCTTAGTTTCCTTATGGACCCCGCTACCACGGGAGGGTAGGACAAAATATGTCATACAAGTTCTTTCTATAAGCACGTATGAATATTTACGGAATACATGCCTGCATTATACTAGCACATATACCCGTGCATTGCAACGGGGAGGTTTTAACTATGTTTAAAAACATTGGAACTATGTTAAAGCACACATGTGGAACTATGGAGTAAGTAAATGCTAGTTGTCATGAATTAGAATTGCCCGAGTGACAAACTGGATCGTAGAAGAAGAGTCGCTAATGACAAAAATGCTTCATCAACATGGTTCTTGGAGATGGCACTCATGGAACATGATAGCACTTGCTAGAGGATGATAGTCTGACATTCCTCCAACACCATGTTGAGAACTCACCCGATGGCAAGCCAAGTAGCAATTCGGGTTGCTAATGTTATGGGCAACACCGTCGCAGCTAAAGGAGACCATGTGTGGGAGGAGTTTGGACATGGGCACACAAGGGGTTAATATTATAGTTGGTGTTGGTACACAAACAATTCAATCCATGCATTTAAGATTTACGGCCCTGGAAGAAATTTACCACACCAAAAACAATGCATTATCTGAAAATAGATTCGCTAAAAATTAGTAGTTCCTTTTGAGACCTAAGACACACCCAATAATAAAATAAAATAAATGCATGATTGATGCGCCTTTCAGATTATTGTTTGTCATCCCACAAATTAGTATAGTCCTTTCTTGCATGTCCTTTTTGATCCCACAAATTAGTGTGTGATTTCCTATCTATAGCAGGAAAGCCCAGAGTAATAGTCCTGCGATTAAAGGTGGGATGCAATTCCGCCGATTTAGATGTCATGCATGCAACAGGAGTACGCAAAGGCAGGATACAATTCTCCCGTTTAAATGTCACATGCATATAGCGGGGTGTATGCCCTCATATAGCATCCTTTAATCTCACAAATTGTTCCAATTAATATCCATGTATGCCCACAAGTTATACTCTTGTTTTGCACACTTATTCAGCCCACAATTGGCTCACCTTTAATCCCTATTGAATGGCATGCAGCCTCTTATAGCCTCTTTTAATCCCACAAATTATTCCAATTAATATCCATGCATCCTCACGATTAAAGGCAGCCCACCTTTCCTGTATTTAATGTCATGCACAGCGAGGCTCCTCCGTTCTGGTTGATTCCCGAGTTCTCTTGTTGCCAGGCCACTCGTGACTGTATAAGAATTGGTAGAATTTGATGTAAGAAGCCAAGGTGGGATTATTAAATGATGGAACCTATGCGACCTTCATCTATAATATATTTTTCAAAAGCTTTCCGTTGTAATCACAAATAGATGCTTAGCCTAGTTGGTAACTATAGGTACTCCTACTATAGGAGGACCTGAGTTTGATTCTCACACCTTGCTTTATTTGTAGGTATAGATGAACTGGAGCTAGTGTCGTATCACCCTAGGTTATGACTGTTATATGATGAATATCATCCAATGAATCCACCGATCCAATGCCTATGAATTTTCCACATATTGCTCTTCCTAAGTTACTACTGTTGTTGTTACAATTACACTTGCTACAAAATCATCACTGATGTTACTGTTACTATTTATACTGTTATCAAAACTAACATACTACTTTGCTACTAATCACTTTATATCTATGTTATCACCATTATATCTATGTTCTAGATCCGATCTTGCAAGTTATAGTCACCTACTACGTGTTATTATCCGGCAACCCCGGAGTGACAGAAGTCGGGACACTTCCCGGTGATGACCGTAGTTTGAGGAGTTCATGTATTCACCATGTGTTAATGCTTTGTTCTGGTTCTCTATTAAAAGGAGGCCTTAATATCCCTTAGTTTCTAATAGGACCCCGCTGCCACGGGAGGGTAGGACAAAAGATGCCATGCAAGTTCTTTCCATAAGCACGTATGACTATTTACGGAATACATGCCTACATTATATTTATGAACTGGAGCTAGTGCCATATCACCCTAGGTTATGATTGCTATATGATGAATATCATCCAATGAATTCACCGATCCAATGCCTATGAATTTTTCTTATATTGTTTCTGTTAAATTACTACTGCTATCGTTACTGTTACACTTGCTTCAAAATCATTCCTATCACCGTTACCGTTACTATTGCTGTTGCTACTACTATCAAAACTATCATACTACTTTGCTACTGACCAGTTTGCTACAGATATTTAATCTCCAGGTGTGGTTGAATTGACAACTCAGCTGCTAATACTTACAAATATTCTTTGGCTCCCCTTGTGTCGAATCTATAAATTTGGGTTGAATACTCTACCGTAAAAAATTGTTGCGATCCCCTATACTTGTGGTTTATCAAGACCTTTTTCTGGTGTCGTTGCCGGGGAGCATAGCTATATTTGTTGAGTCACTTGGTATTATTATCTATTTATCATTATGAAGAATCTGAAGGATACTAAAACCAATATCGTTCCCTCTAGGATGAGGGGAGGTAAGGAACTGCCATCACACTCTGCACTTGATTCACCTTCTGTTTTGAGTAGACTTGCAACACCACCATATGCTATTAATCCTGATATGTCGCAAGTTATTGATGATGCTACTTCCACTATGAATGATACTCATGATGATGCTAGTACCTTGCTTCATGATAATGTGCCACTAGGTGAATTTCCTGATGACCAACTTGCTAGAGCTAAAGATATTGAAAATGTTGAAACTGATGAAATTACTGAAACCTATGAAGTACTTGAAATGGAAAATCTTGAAACACCTATTAGACCTAGCTCTCCTAGATATGAAATGCCTAAGATACCTGAAGGTTATGTTATGGATGGGGAGATAGCTAGAGACTTTCTTGCTTGCAACGATAGGGATGATCTTAAGAAATTACTATGCAAGCTGAAAGAAAAATCTTTGAATGCTAAAATGAAATGTGATCCTAAGTTTGCTACTTCACCTATCTTTGTTACTGATAAGGATTATGAATTCTCTGTCGACCTAGAGTTAATTACTTTCGTTGAATCTGATCCTTTCCATGGCTATGAAAATGAAACTGTTGTGGCACATCTTACTAACTTGAATGATATAGCCACCCTATTTGCTCATCATGAGAAAATTTGCTACTATTACATTCTCAAGTTATTTCTGTTCTTATTAAAGGGTGATGCTAAGATATGGTACAATAATCTTGCTCCTGATTTTGTGCGTAGACCCCATGATATGATTTATTACTTCTCTGAAAAATATTTTCCTGCTCATAAGAAACAAGTTGGCCTACAGGAAATATTTAACTTTGTGCAAATTGAAGAAGAGAGTCTCCCACAAGCTTGGGGGAGGCTTCTCCCATTGCTTAATGCTTTGGCTGATCATCCTCTTAAGACTAACCGATGCTTCTAGGGACTTCCTAGATAGTTGTGCTGGTTGTGTTTTCACGGAACGAACTGTTGAACAAGCTGAAGAATTATTGAATAACATATTGAAAAATTATGATGATTGGACTCTTCTTGAACCACCGCTTAAACCCACTCCGAAAAAGAGGGGTATCTTATTTCTCAGTCCTGAAGATATGCAAGAGGCAAAGAAATGTATGAAGGAAAAAGGTATTAAAGCTAAAGATGTTAAAATTTTACCTCCTATTGAAGAAATACATGGACTTGACACACCACCACCACCGAAGGTAGAGGTAAATTCTTTATTAAAGTTTGATGAATGTGATATCCCTTACAATAAACACCCTAGTCAATGCCTTTATGAGTTTGATAACTATATTAGGAAACAAGACCACTTCAATGCAAATGTTATGAAACAATTGAAATACAACTCTGATATGATTGCTCGCTTGAGTGACTTGTTATTTAGAATCACTAATGATGTTAGAGGTGTAGGAAAGCATGCCTCTATGGTTCAAACCCAACTAGAACAAGTTGCTAAATCTCAAAGAGAGTTGCTTGATGAAATAAATAATAATATAAATGATTTTGCTGTTAGAGTAGCAACTAGAGGAGGCAAAATGACTCAGGAACCACTTTATCCTGAGGGACACCCTAAAGAATTGAACAAGACTATCAAAGAATTAATACTGATGCACCTAGTCCTTCTAAAAAGATGAAGAAAAAGAAAAATGATCGGACTTTGCAAACCTCTAATGAACCTAAAATAGAAAAATCTCCTGAAGATAATAATAATGTCTCTATCTTAGATGCTGAAACTCAATCTGGTAATGAACATTCACTTAGTGATAATGAAAAAGATAATGATGATGTTCATGAAGATACCCAAGCAAACAATGATAAAGTACCAAATAACGATGTTGGGATAGAACCCGCTGTTGATCTTGATAACCCACAACCTAAAAATAAAGATATGATAAAAGAGACTTTGTTGCTAGAAAGCATGGAAGAGAAAGAGAACCATGGGTTTAAAAACCCATGCCCTTTCCACCTAAATCAACTAAGAAAAAGGATGGTGAAGAATTTGAACGCTTTGCTGAAATGATTAGACCAGTCTTTTTGCGCACTCGCTTGACAGATATTTTAAAGATGGACCCTTATGCAAAATACATGAAAGACATCATAACTAATAAAAGGAAAATACCTGAAGCTGAAATCTCCACCATGCTTGCTAACTATTCTTTTAAAGATGGAGTACCTAAAAAACTTGGAGATCCAGGAATACCAACTATACCTTGCTCCATCAAAAGAAATATGTCAAAACTGCTTTGTGTGATTTAGGAGCTGGTGTTAGTGTTATGCCTTTCTCTTTACTTAAAAGACTTGACTTGAATAAACTCACACCTACTGAAATATCTTTGCAAATGGCTGATAAATCAACTGCCATACCTATCGGTATTTGTGAGGATGTGCCTGTTTGGTGCAAATGTTACTATCTTAATAGACTTTGTTATACTTGAGATGCCCGAGGACGACAACATGTCGATTATCCTTGGTAGACCCTTTTTGAATACTGCAGGGGCTGTTATTGATTGCAATAAAAGCAAGGTCACTTTTCATATCAATGGTAATGAGCATACGATGCACTTTCCGAAGAAACAATTCCAAGTGAATGGTATTAATGTTATTGAAAAATCTCTGACAATCACTGTTGGAAGTTTTCAACTACCTCTACCTACTATGAAAAAGAAATATGAAATACTTATTGTTGGGGACATGCATATCTCCGTTGAGGTAACTTAGTGTTTTACGAAGGTTCCTTGGTTTCATGCTAACTGAAAGTGGTTGTTAGTAAGACTTGATCAACCTTATTAATGAATCATTTTTTAGAGGTATGAAGTGGATGAATTTAGTAATCACAACCTTCTGCTACCAACTTTTTTTTTCTATTTTTCTTAGTTAAATAAAATAAAATGCCATGTTTAGTCTGTTTTCTGAATTTTCCGTGCAATAAAAATGACCCAAAAATAAAAGTTCTTATCATACCCTAAAAATTTAATAGGATTTTTTATGACTATTTTTGAATTTATGGTGCAAATAACATCAGAGGGGGGTGCACCTGGTGACCACAAGACACCAGGGCGCGCCGGCAGCCCCAGGCGCGCTCTGGTGGGTTGTGTCACCCACGTGGGTCCCCTCACTTATCTCTTTAGCCCATGTAATCTCCTACCTCCAGAAAAAAAATCACCATAGCTCTCTCTCTCTCGTGCTCTTGCTCTCAAACCCGCGGATTTCGATCCCTTTGCTCGAACCTCCATTTCTGAAACTGTTTTGGGGGTTCGCTACTTGGTATTTGGCTCCTCCATTGCTCCAATTAGTTTTTACTTTAGTGGTTTATATTTTGAATAATTAGCTACTCTTGGTGCTGCTGTAGATGAGCTTACATGTTGAATTCTTAGAGTTCTAAGTAGTTTGAATGCTTGATATGGCCTCTATGCATCCTTATGTGTAGTTGCTACCAACCTTGCAAAGTTTTGTTGACAAAAAATTTGTGGACTAAAATTTCCAGAATTTTATCTATAGGAATAAGATGAGTTTCTTTAGGAAGTTTGCCTCCAAGAAAAATGCTAAAGGAGTCATTGGGGAATCCTCAGACACTGACCTCAACACTCCGAGAAGGGCGGAGGTGCAGCCGTGTGAATGGCCGCATAATGCCTTCATGGAGGGGGCGGGATCCATCAAGAATTGGCCCAATTTGTTGCTAATGCTGGGCTGGCCGACTTCATCGCAGCTGAGTGTGATCAATACCATCTCCTTACAAATTCCTTTGTGCAAAGTTTCCATTTTCTGAGTAGGAATAATCCCCCCGAGGTGCAGTTTAATTTATACTCTGAGATCCGTCAGATACCACTTACCGATTTTTGTGATATATGCTTGATCCCTTCTGATGGGGAAATAAGAGAGCCCAAACCCGCAGAGTTTGAGTACTTTTATCGTACTCTGTCTGTGGGAGATGAGAGAGGTGTATTGAGTGTCACCGCCACTAGTTTGCAGTTTCCTTCTGTGCATTACTTTGCTCTATTCATCACTAAGAGTCTAATTGCTAGAGAAAAGGTCGGTGCACTCAGTGCTCCTGATTTTGCCATTTTACGCCATGCACTACACAATGATCGCACTTACAGCCTAGGGGCTATTATTGCACGTCGTCTGCACCTTAACAGGAACAAGGACAAAATTCATGGTGGTATTTATGCTACTCGCTTAGCGAGTCACTTTAACGTTCAGATACGCCAACATGATTATCCTTTGACCCGAGTTTATCTAGACCATCAGGCGATGGTGGCTCACCAGTTTACTGATAATGCTGACTCTCTTCATAATATTCGTTATAACCTGGTTTTCAGTGTGGATACCCGTGATATTATCCCGTTACCTGCACCTGCTTGTTTGATTCCATTGCCAGGAACGGATACAGGGTCATGCCTGAGGACATTGTTGCTTACCGGAACAACTAGGCAGCGACTGAGTAGGAACCTCAGGAGTGGGATGCTTAGGTGCCCACACCACAGCACTTAAACGTGGGACCGGATGGCTACTACGAGTGGTGATTACCAAGCTAGGCCAAAAGCCTAAGCTTGGGGGAGTACGATTTTCCACCGACATTACATTCATGTTCCCACGTTTCATTCTAGTTGTCGGTATTCACACTTTTTCATTGTATTATCCATGCTAGATTTATTTTCTCGCCTTCTTCTTGTGTGTTAGAAAAACTTTGAGAAAATCCAAAAATATTTCTTGCTTCTTTTTAGTTTTTCTTTCTCATTTTAATTAGTTGTAGTGTTAAAAGAAAACCCAAAAAGATTTCTCGATTCTTCTTTTGCTTGTTGGGAGTTTGCCCTTGTAAATAGTTTTTCTCGTTTTTTTTTCTTCTTTAATTTGCTTTCTTCAAGAAAAACAAAAAAGTATAAAAATATTTCCGTGTGTTTCTCTGAAAATCTTTTCTTTTATTGAGTCATACCAAAGAGAAGACCATGATGAAAATGTTCAGTGGCTCTCATATGTATTTCTATTGATCTAACAAAGAGCCGATGTTACTTTGTCTTCTCCTTTTGAATAAAATGTTTGCAGATTCCAGCTTAGTCCACAGCACTCTTGCACTATTATCATTTTCATATCAGTCGGTCATGCAAGTGAAAGGCAATAATGACGATATTTGATGAACTGGCTGTGGCAGAGAGAAACGGGTATGAACTCAACTTGTTCCGTTTTTGTAAATATGTTTAACCTAGTATCCATGATTCAGCATATTAAGGCCAAACATGTTTGCAATGACAATTATAGATTATAGTTTCTCATGCCATGCTTAAGTAGCTAGGAGTGGATAATGATTTATCTTGGATGTCAACATTGCATTAAAATGATTGTGATGTAGTATGATGATATGGTATCCTCCTCTGAATCTTTCAAGTGGCTTGACTTGGCACAAGTTCATGTATGTAGTTGAATCAAAACCAACATAGCCTCTATGATATTTATGTTCATGGTGTGCATATCTTACTCATGCTAGAATTCAACGTTAATTATGCATAACGCATGTTCATGACCGTTTTCGCTCTGTAGCTGGCCGCTTATCAACTTGTTTGCTAGCCTTCGCGTGTACTAAGCGGAAATACTGCTTGTGCATGAAAATCCTAAACCCAAGTTATTCCAGATGAGTCCACCAAATCTACCTATATGCGGTATTACCCTGGCGTTCTAAGTAAATTTGCAAGTGCCACCTCTAAAAATTCAAATGAACATCTGTTTTGTGTGTCTGGACCGCTCATGGAGCGATAGGGGGCGGTCAGTATCTTCCATGCTAAGTGGGTTATTCTCATGATGAGTGTTTATTCACTCGTCCTTGCACGAGAGGGCGGTAATAGGGATGCCCAGTCCCGAATTCAAAAATTGCAAATAATTAAACAAAACAACCCCAGGACTGATGTTGGTATGGACGGTACCCGTGGATTCGGCTAGCCGTGGAGTGTGTTTGTTGGTGGAGGGGGAGTAAATGTTTACTTTTATCGCTTTTGGGAACCGCTACTAACGCGTTTAGCATGGAAGATATTGATAACGCTCGGTCGTAACGTTGACAGGAAGGGTGTACCTCCCAAAAAATTTAGTTATCTTTGTTTCTAAAGCTTTGAGCTCTAGCACCTCTGCAAATCCCTGCTTCCCTCTGCGAAGGGACTATCTATTTAATTTTATGTTGAGTCATCACCTTCTTAAATAAGTGCCAGATCTGAGAGCACTATTGTCATCCTCATGCAATGTGTATAGTTAATGTTGGATGCATCATGACTGGATCTTTTCTACAATGAATTACAATGTTTCGTCGCTGCTTGAACTTTGGAGGTGCTCTACATTTATGTTTTGTGGTCTTAGAAAGGGCTAGCAAGGTACCACTGTTGTCATATTATATCATGATTGTCTTGACAAAGTGTTGGCATTTGATATATTTTATTATTGCTCTCTAGCTGATTATGCCATTGATATGAGTTAATATAATTTTTAAGAGTTATTGCTGACATGGTTAGTCATGATCCTTGCTGAAAACCTGGGTGCTACTTAAGCTTATTTATGTAAACAAGAACAAAAGAGTTCGTAAAAGTTTTTCTTTTTCACTTTCAGTTTATCAATTGAATTTCTTGACGACAAGCAAAGGTTTAAGCTTGGGGGAGTTGATACGTCTCCATCGTATCTACTTTTCCTAACGCTTTTGCTCTTGTTTTGGACTCTAATTTGCATCATTTGAATGAAACTAACCCGGACTAACGATGTTTTCAACAGAACTACCATGGTGTTGTTTTTGTGCAGAAATAAAAGTTCTCGGAATGGAACAAAACTTTTTGGAGAATTGTTTTACAATAAAAGAAAAATACTGGAGCCAAGAACCACCAGAGGGGGTCCCCTGGCTGGGAACAAGACACCAGGGCGCCCCCCCCCCCCCTCTGGCGCCCGAGTGGGTTGTCCCCACCTCGTGGCCCCGCAGACCCTAATTCCGACGCTATAAAATCCTATTTTCAGAGGAAAAAAACAGGGAGAAAGTTTCATCGCGTTTCTCGATACGGAGCTACTGCCACCTCCTATTCTTTGTCGGGAGGCCAGGTCTGTAGCCCGTTTGGGGCTCCGGAGAGGGGAATCTTCGGTCTTTGTCATCACCAACCCTCCTTCATCACCAATTCCATGATGCTCCCCACCAGGAGTGAGTAATTCCTTCGTAGGCTCGCTGGTCGGTGAGGAGTTGGATGAGATTCACCATGTAAACGAGTTAGTTTTGATAGGGCTTGATCCCTAGTACACACTATGTTCTGAGATTGATGTTGTTATGACTTTGCCATGCTTAATGCTTGTCACTTAGGGCCCGGGTGCCATGATTTCAGATCTGAACCGTTTATATTTTCACCATTATATCTATGTTCTAGATCCGATCTTGCAAGTCATATTTACCGATTACATGTTATGATCCGTAAACTCCGGGGTGACAGAAATCGGGATACTTCCCGGTGATGATCGTAGTTTGAGGAGTTCATGTATTCACTATGTGTTAATGCTTTGTTTCGGTTCTCTATTAAAAGGAGGCCTTAATATCCCTTAGTTTCCTTATGGACTCCGCTGCCACGGGAGGGTAGGACAAAAGATGTCATACAAGTTCTTTCCATAAGCACATATGACTATTTATGGAATACATGCCTGCATTATATTTATGAACTAGAGCTAGTGTCGTATCGCCCTAGGTTATGACTGTTATATGATGAATATCATCCAACGAATGCACCGACCCAATGCCTATGAATTTTCCACATATTGCTCTTGCTAAGTTACTACTACTGTTACTATTACACTTGCTACAAAATCATCACTGTTGTTACGGTTACTATTGCTACTGTTACCAGTGCTATCAAAACTATCATACTACTTTGCTACTGATCATATTGCTACAGATATTTAATCTCCAGGCATGGTTGAAATGACAACTCAGCTACTAATACTTACAAATATTCTTTGGCTCCCCTTGTGTCGAATTTATAAATTTGGGTTGAATACTCTACCCGAAAACTATTGCGATCCCCTATACTTGTGGGTTATCAGTATGCTTGTGTTCTTGATCTGTAATCCAGTGGTGTGGTGAAACTACCAACTCCAGCACAACGTCATATCCTGCTATGTCTTAACTATGAACAATGCCAGATTATGTTAATGTTATTTAAATCATGTCTCTTTATTTACCGATCTGAATGGGATAAATTGATAGTACACTCACCATTCATGCTTATACGTTGTTTAGCACTACATGTATGCTTGAGTATTGATTTGTAATCCAGTGGTGCGGTGAAGCTGGCCGTTCCTACTCAATGCCATTTCCTGCCGTCTTACCTATGAACAATGCCAATTATGTTAATGTTATTTTAAACCGTGTCTCTTCATTTTCGACTAAGAAATGGGATGAATTGACAACACTAATGCTTATACGTGCAAAACCTACTATCTATCTACTTGTTACCCTTTCAAGGTGACATCACTGACGCTAGGAAGGACTGCCACAATGATAGTGAGACGAACCCATTGCTTGTCCCTCTAACATATATTGCAGAGAAGAAGGCAACACATCTTGAGGATAGTGATACAACCCCAAAGTCATGTCTTGATGTAGTATCAAAGTTACTCGCTAATAATAGTGACACAAGCTCAATGAAGTCGCCGCCTAAATCTGTTCAACTTCTTCAGTCTCAAATTCAAGCAGAAAGACATGCGTTAGCTCAAATTCGACTAGAACTCCAGTCTATATGCAAGATATACCATAAGTATAGGACGTCTATTCATGTTATGCAGCTTGAGTTAGTGGATATAAGCGTTAAACAAGCGCAGTCTCATCAGGTTGCTCGGTTGCTTGCGTTGCAGCTCCTGGGCAGGGCTAACCTTTCTTGAACTGTGTTGAAGTGCTGACGCTTCTACCTATTATTTTGTCAGCATGTTTATTTGCACTAGTGGTGACCTTTGATACCCAGTGTATATAATCAGCTGTCTGGTTGCCCTTTATTATCACTGGTGGCAAACTTTGATGCCCAGTGGATGTAATATGCTGTAAATTTTTTGTTGTATGGTCTAGGTTTATTCTTCTTCACTATGCTATAATTTATTTACTGTATATGTTGTCGTAGCTCTTTGAAAAGTTCGTTAGCGTTGATCGGAGTGCAATGGGCCCATACGTTAGGTTTATATAAAAAAATACGGTACTAAATCTGGCTGGCCCGCCAATCGCTATAAATGGCTGGAACGTGGGCCTACAATCATCTTGGGCCATTAGCAGGCCTAGACTTAATCTAGCCCACTATTAGTTTCAGGCCTTTAAAAGGCCGAGTAAACCGCTTGCCTTAGTAGGGCCAGAAAATAAAATGGGCGTTTAATAGGCTGAGAAGTAGATTGGGCCTGAGTTGTGCCGAACAAATTGATACGTCTCCATCGTATCTACTTTTTCAAACTCTTTTGCCCTTGTTTTGGACTCTAATTTGCATGATTTGAATGGAACTAACCCGGACTAATGTTGTTTTCAAAAGAATTGCCATGGTGTTATTTTTGTGCAAAAATAAAAGTTCTCGGATTGACCTGAAAATTTATGGAGAATACTTCTGGCATATATAAAAAATATTGGCGGAAAAAGATACCATAGGGGGGCACCCAGGGGCCACAAGCCCAGGGGCGCGCCCCCTGGCTTGTGGGTACCCTGGACCGTCTACAACGCTAACTCCAACTCCATATATACCTATTCATGGAGAAAAAAATTTAGAGAGAAGGATTCATCGCGTTTTACGATACGGAGCCGCCGCCACCACCTGTTCTTCATCGGGAGGGCTGATCTAGAGTCCGTTCGGGGTTTCGGAGGGGGGAATCTATCGCCATCATCATCATCAACCTTCCTCCATCACCAATTCCATGATGCTCACCGCCGTGTGTGAGTAATTCCATTGTAGGCTTGCTGGACGGTGATGGGTTGGATGAGATTTATCATGTAATCGAGTTAGTTTTGTTAGGGTTTGATCCCTAGTACCACTATGTTCTGAGATTGATGTTGCTATGACTTTGCTATGCTTAATGCTTGTCACTAGGGCCCGAGTGGCATGATTTCAGATCTGAACCTATTATGTTTTCATGAATATAGGTGTGTTCTTGATCCTATCTTGCAAGTTGTAGACACCTATTACGAGTTATGATCCGCATACCCCAAGGTGACAATAATTGGGATTCTTTCTGGTGATTACCGTAGTTTGAGGAGTTCATGTATTCACTAAGTGCAAATGCTTTGTTCCAGTTCTCTATTAAAATGAGGCCTTAATATCCCTTAGTTTTCGTTAGGACCCCACTGCCATGGGAGGGTAGGAAAAAAGATGCCATGCAAGTTCTTTTCCATAAGCACATATGACTATATACGGAATACATGCCTACATTATATTGATAAATTGGAGCTAGTTCTGTGTCACCCTAGGTTATGACTGCTATAAGATGAATATCATCCAACACAATTATCATTGCCGATCCAATGCCTACGAGATTTTCACATATTGATCTTTGCTAAGTTACTTTCGTTGCTACTGCTGTTACAATCACTACAAAACTACTACTGCTACTTTTGCCACTATTACCGTTACTATCATACTACATTGCTACTAAATACTTTGTTGTAGATATTAAGTCTTATAGGTTTGGTTGAATTGACAACTCAACTGCTAATACTCGCGAATATTCTTTGGCTCCCCTTGTGCTGAATCAATAAATTTGGGTTGAATACTCTACGCTCGAAAACTGTTGCGATCCCCTATACTTGTGGGTTATCAAGACCTTTTTGTGGCGTCGTTGCCGGGGAGCATAGCTATATTTGCCGAGTCACTTGGGATTTATATATGTTGATCACAATGAGGAATTTGAAAGATACCAGAACCAAGATTTTTCCCTCTACTACGAGGGGAGGTAAGGAACTGCCATCTAGCTCTGCACTTGATTCACCGTCTGGTTTGAGTAAGCTTGCAACACCTACACTTGCTATTAATTTTGATATGTCGCAAGTTATTGATGATGCTACTTCGGCTATGAATGATGCTTATGATGATACTAGTACTTTGCTTGATAAGACTGTGCCACTAGGTGAATTTCTTGATGAACAACTTGCTAGAGCTAAAGATATTGAGAATGCTGAAACTAATGATATTTCTGAAAGTGATGAAATTATTGAAACTAAACACTTTGAAACACCTATTAGACCTAGCACTCCTAGATATGAATTGCCTAATATACCTGAGGGTTATGTTATGGATGGAGAGGTAGTTAGGGACTTTCTTGCTTGTAAGGATAGAGAGGATCTTAAGAAATTACTAGTCAATTTGAAAGAAAAATCTTTGAATGTTAGAATGCAATATGATTCTAAGTTTTCTACTTCACCTATCTTTGTTACTAGTAAGGACTATGAATTCTCTGTCGATCATGAGTTAATTACTTTGGTTGAATATGATCCTTTCCATGGTTATGAAACTGAAACTGTTGTGGCACATCTTACTAAATTAAATGACATTGCCACCCTATTTGCTCATGAGGAAAAAATGGTTATTACTATACTCTTAAGTTGTTACCTTTCTCATTAAATTGGGTGATGCTAAGATATGGTTTATTTCCCTTGCTCCTGGTTGTGTGCGTAGTCACCAGGATATGATGTATTACTTCTCTGAAAAATATTTTCCTGCTCACAAGAAACAAACTGCTTTAAAGGAAATATTTAACTTTGTGCAAATTGAAGAAGAGTGTCTTCCACAAGCTTGGGGGAGGCTTCTCCAATTACTTAATGCTTTGCGTGATCATCCTCTCAAGAAAAATGAAATACTTGATATTTTTTATAATGGACTAACCGATGCTTCTAGGGACCACCTAGATAGCTGTGCTGGTTGTGTTTTCAGGGAACGAACTGTTGAACAAGCTGAGGAACTATTGAATAATATATTGAGTAATGATAATGATTGGACTCTTCCCGAACCACCTCCTAAGCCAACTCCGAAGAAGAGATGTATTCTATTTCTCAGTCCTAAAGATATGCAAGAGGCAAAGAAATCTATGAAAGAAAAAGGTATTAAAGTTGAAGATGTTAAGAATTTACCACCTATTGAAGAAATACATGGTCTCAATGCCCCGACAAAGGTAGTAGAGGTAAATTATCTCCATAGATTTGATGAAGGTGGTATTCCTTATACTAAATCTGCTAGTCAATGCTTTGATGAATTTGATAACTTTATTGTTAAACAAGAAAACTTCAATGCATATGTTAGTAGACAATTGAAACAAAATGCTTATATGATTGAATGCTTGAGTGACTATATGTTTAGAACTATTAATGATCTCAAGGTTGTTAGTAAACATGCTTCCATGGTACAAACTCAAGTGGAACAAGTGCTCAAGGCACAAAATGATTTGCTTAATGAGATGAACAATAAAAAGAATGATCATGTTGTAAGAGTTATGACTGGAGGTGGTAAAATGACTCAGGAACCTTTGTATCCTGAAGGCCATCATAAAAGAATTGAGCAAGACACTCAAAGAATTAATACAGATGCACCTAGTCCTTCTAGTAATAAAAAGAAAAATAATGATGATAGGACTTTGCATGCTTCTAGTGAACCTATTAAAGACACACCTGAGAATCCAAATGATATTCCTATTTCTGATGTTGAAACACAATCTGGTGATGAACATGAACCTATTAATAATGATAATGATGATGTTCATGTTGAAGCTCAACCTAGTAATGGTAATGATGTGGAGATAGAACCTATTATTGACCTTGATAACCCACAACATAAGAATGAAAGACATGGTAAAAGAGACTTCATTGCTAGGAAACATGGTAAAGAAAAAGAACCATGTGTTCAAAAACCTATGCCCTTTCCTCCTAAGGCTTCAAAGAATAAGGATGATGAAGATTTTGAGCGCTTTGTTGAAATGCCTAGACCTGTCTTTTTGCGTTTGCGTTTGACTGATATTCTAAAAATGTCTCCTTATGCTAAGTATATGAAAGACATTGTCACTAATAAAAGAAAGATAACAGAAGCTGAAATTTCCACCATGCTTGCTAATTATACATTTAAGGGTGGAATACCAAAGAAACTAGGAGATCTAGGGATACCAACTATACAATGCTCCATTAAAAGAAATTATGTTAAAGCTGCTTTATGTGATCTAGGAGCGGGTGTTAGTGTCGGCGTTCTGGGAACCAAGGTACACAGACTTGCCTGCCTGCGGCCCACGGTGTGGCTCCATCGACGGCCTGGTACGGCCCATCTACAAGACCGCCAAGACAAGACCCTCGCGAGGGGGCCGACCCTCGTGAGGCGGACGACGCCAAGACCTCCTGCGGGAGCGGCCTCCCCAGGTGGCCTCCCGAGGAGCGGAGATTTCTATGCAGGTGCCCAACTTCATGAGGTTGCGATGACACAAGCCATGACAACCAAGGCCAGGCGGGCACCAGCGGGCGCAGAGAAGACAGTTTCCTCTTTGGTGCTAAGGAGGCAAGGACAGGCGTGGGTTCCCGAGGAATCTGGCAAAGGTTTCCATTCCAGTGCAACAAGACCAAGACCACCAGCACGGTAGGAAGGATGTCATCACCGAGCCTGCCTCCGCGTCACGACCAGAAGCTTTGCAGGCGAAGACCACCTTTCATCAGGATAAGATGTACTACTTGTCCCCTTTCAAATTGGCCACTATGGGATCCCTTCCTGCCTATGTTTTGGGGGAAGAGGACCGAGCCACTATAAGTATAGGTTAGCCACCATCATAAGAAGGGATCGGATCCTTTCCACCCTCACCAGAGCAGACCTCGTGAGGTTGTTCATCCCTTGTACTAGTTCATCCTCAGCCCCTCGAGAGGCCAATCCACCACAAAGCAGGAGTAGGGTCTTACACTGCAAGTGGCCCGAACCTGGGTAAACTGTCATGTCCATCTTCTCCCTTGTTCACGTGAATCGAGCTAGGCCGTGGGGCGGCGGGCTGGTAGGCTGGATAGGTTGAGTTCTTAACACACACCCAGAGTTCGAACCTTTCTTGGGTCTGCGGAGCCCCGAATCTGACATTTGGCGCGCCAGGTAGGGGCGTGTCAAAGCTCCGCGTCTTCATCAGCTGCGCCCCGCTCACGCTGCACGGTTCCCATGGTAGGCGCCGCCCCACCCGCTGGGCAGTCGAACGCCTTCGGAGGCATCGCGGGCCTTAGCGCTTTTTCCCCTGCCCTGCGGCAGGTGCGGTGGCCGCTGAAGTTCAGGCCGGCATTGCCCCCGTGGTACGACGGTGAGGTGGACCCCGCAGAGTTCCTTCGGGTGTACGCGGAGGCCATCTGGGCGGCTGGTGGCGACGACAAAGTCATGGCGAACTGGCTCCCTATGGCCCTCATGGGCGTGCCACGCTCCTAGCTGCTCAGCCTGCCGGAGTCTACGGTGGCCTCCTGGGAAGAGCTGTGCGGCCTGCTCATCGCGCATTTCGTGGCCCCAGCGCCCCATGCGGTTGCGGCCATCCTCGGCGGGTCACAGGCGTTGACCTCGGGCCGCCATGTCAAGCAACTCCTCCATCGGCTGGGAGCTGCTCAACCGCGGCAGGGGGCTCCTCCGGGCCGCGTTATACGTGGGACCGCCATCACCTTCGAATGCAGAGACCACCCCAGGACCACGGTCGGCGCCGGCGCGCTCCCCATGCTGTGCACGCCCACCATCAGCAACGTTGCGGTCACCAGGACCCTCATCGACGGTGGTGCTGGCCTCGACGTCCTCTCCGTGGAAGCCTTCGATCTGCTTCAGGTGCCCTACGACCAGCTCGCACCCACCAAGCCCTTCTCGGGGGTGGTCGACGGCTCCGCCGCCCCCTTGGGGCAGATACGCATCCCGGTCACCTTCGGCACATGCTACAACTACCGTACCGAGCTTATTGACTTCGACGTCGCCCGCATCAGCCTCCCATACAACGCCATCCTTGGGTATCTGGCCCTCGCCAAATTCATGGCGGCAACGCATCCCGGCTACAACGTTGTCAAGATGCCAGGAAGCAGCGGCATCATCACCGTGGCAGGGGACAAAAAAGATGCACTCTTGGCCATCAAGCTCGCCTTCAAGGTCGTGGCAGCCGCACGACCGGGCGCTGAAGACACTCCAGAGATCCCGGAAGCTGTGCCCGCGAAGAAGAAGCAATTGTTCTCTCGGGATCGGGTCGAGATGAAGCAGGTGCTAGTCGATGACGGGGGCTCAGGCCCCACCTTCACCATAGGTGCCGGCCTCCCCCCAGACCAGGAAGAGGCACTGGTCATTTTCCTCCGTGCAAACAAGGACGTGTTCGCATGGGAGGCGACGGACTTGGTCGGCGTCCCATGAGATGTGATTGAGCACCATTTGATGGTGTGCCCTGATGCGCGCCAGGTGAAGCAGAGGGCGCGGCGGCAAGCCCCGAAGAAGCAATCATTCATCATCCAGGAGTTCCACAAGCTGCAGGAAGCCGGCGTCATTCGAGAAGTGTGGCACCCGGATTGGCTGGCCAACCCGGTCATCGTCCCCAAGAAGGGCGGGAAGGAGCGCATGTGCGTTGACTTCACGAGCCTCAACAAGGCGTGCCTTCAGGACCCGTTCCCTCTTCTGCCCAATGATCAGATCGTTGACTCCACCACCGAGTGCGACTTGTTGTGCTTCTTGGATGCCTTCTCGGGCTACCACCAGATCAAGATGGCGGTGTAGGATGTCGAGAAGACAACCTTCCTTTCCCCGTGCGGGGCGTACTGCTACACCTGCATGCCCTTTGGGCTACGGAACTCCGGCGCGACCTTCCAGCGATTGATGCACATCGCCCTGGGCCAGCAGCTCAGAAAGAATGCCGAGGCGTACGTCGACAACATAGTGGTCAAGTCATGGGAAGCAAGAACCCTTGTCGAAGATCTGGAGGAAACGTTCGCCAACCTACGCAAGGTAAACCTGTGGCTCAATCCAGAGAAGTGCGTGTTCGGCGTTCCGTCCGGCAAGTTGCTGGGTTTCCTGGTGTCGCATAGAGGGATCGAGGCTAACCCGGAGAAGATCAAGGCAATAGAAAGAATGAGCCCGCCGCAAACCCTCAAGGAGATGCAGAAGCTCGCGGGCCGCGTGACCTCACTGGGGCGTTTCATCTCCAAGCTCGGCGAGCGCGCCCTCCCGTTCTTCAAGCTGATGAAAAAGAATTGCCCGTTCGAATGGACTCTGGAGGCCGAGGCTGCCTTTCAAGACCTCAAGAGGTATCTAACCAGCCCGCCGGTAATGGTGGCGCCTCGTCCTCTTGAGCCCCTGGTGCTCTACATGGCCGCCACACCCCACTCGGCTAGCGCGGCGCTCGTGGCGGTCCGGGAAGAGCGCACAGGCACGGGTGTGCTGCGTAGCGTGTCGTGTACAGCCGCGCCATTGCCACCTCAGGATGGCGCTCCTGAGGCCTCGACTACCCCATAGGACGGCAAGGCTCCCGAGGACTCCTCGTCTCAAGCGGGGCTGGACATCATCGACACCCCTCCCTCGTTGAGCACCCTGTGTACTTCGTCAATACGGTGTTGCATGACGCACGCGCGCGCTACCCATGCCATAGAAGCTCCTCCTCGTGCTCCTCGCCGCCTCCAGGAAACTATGACACTACTTCCAAGGCCATCCCATAAAGGTCATCTCCGCGTACCCCCTGGAGAAGGTGCTCCGTAGCCCCAATGCCGCGGGGAGGGTCGCCGAATGGAACATCGAGCTGCAGGCGTTCCAGCTGGAGTTCAGCACCACCAGGGTCATCAAGGGCGCGGCCCTCGCTGACTTTGTCGCGGAATGGACTGACACCCCTGACCGGGGAATGGGTGAAAACCGCTCCCTGTCATGTACTTTGACGGCGTGTTTGCGCGCCACAGCGTGGGGGCTGGAGCCGTACTCATCTCACCGACCCAGGACAAACTATATTACGCCGTGCAGCTCTGCTTTCAGCATGGTGAGAAGGTCTCCAACAACATCGCGGAATATGAGGGCCTGATCGCTGGCCTCAGGGCCGTGGCGGCCCTGGGGGTCAAGCGTCTCACCATCAAGGGAGATTCTCAGCTCCTCGTCAACTTCTCCAACAAGGAATACAAGCCTAAGGACGAGCACATGGAGGCATACGTAGAAGAGGTACGCAAGATTGAAAAACGATTCTTGGGCTTGGAATTGCAGCACATCCCGCATGGCGCAAACAAGAAGGCGGACGACATCGCCAAGAGGGCTTCCTGGCGCGAGCCCCAGAAGCCCGGTGTCTTCGAGGAACGGCTCTTCAAGCCATCGGTGCCCCCCCACCGCAGGCCCTGTGCTGCTTCGGGAGGAGCCGCCCCTGGCCCCCTCCGCAGGCTCCTTGGCGTGCGGTCTGACCCCTGGAGCCCGCCTGCTCCTAGCGCTCAAACCTCAGGAGGGATAATTCAAGGCGTACCTACTCTGAGGAACTTTGCCGGAGAAGGAAGAAGATGCAGAACGCGTGGCCCGTCAGGCCACCGCTTACGGGTTGCAGGACGGCGAGCTCTACCGATGATACCCAAACAACGTCTCGCTGCGATGCATCTCCATAGAGCAAGGGCGCGAGTTGCTGGCTGACATCAATGGCGGGGATTGCGGGCACCATTCTTCATCGCGCACCCTCGTGGGCAAGGCATTCCGCAGCGGGTTCTACTAGCCCATGACGCTCAACGATGGCACGGAGCTGGTGCGATCCTGCGAGGCCTGTCAATTCCATGCCAAATAGATCCACCAGCCTGCTCAGGGCCTCCAGACCATCCCGCTCTCGTGGCCGTTCGCGGTCTGGGGGCTGGATATCCTGGGCCCGTTTCCCTGAGCAGCCGGGGGCTACCGCTACCTCTACGTCGCCATTGACAAATTCACCAAGTGGGTTGAGGTGGAGCCCATACCCACCATCCCAGCTGGCTCGGCCGTCAAGTTCATCAAGGGCCTCGTGAGCCGCTTCGGGGTCCCCAACCATATCATCACTGACAATGGCTCTTAGTTCACGAGCAGTCTCTTCAAAACATATTGTGCTAACCTTGGAATGCAGATATGCTACGCTTCAGCGGCACATCCATGGAGTAACGGCCAAGCCGAACACGCCAACACGGAGGTCCTGAGGGGCCTCAAGACCAGGAGCTTCAAGAAGAAACTCGAGGCCTGCGGAAGGGGTTGGCTCGATGAGCTTCAGTCCGTGCTGTGGTCCATCCGGACCACCACGACTAAGCCCACCGGCGAGACCCCGTTCTTCCTCGTCTACGGGGCTAAAGCGGTCCTCCCTCACGAGGTCAAACATCACTCCCCGCGGGTCTTGGCGTTTGACGAGGAATGCTAGGAAGCCTCGCGGGGGATAGACCTCGTGCTCGGGGAGGAGGGCCGCCGCCAAGCCTCGCTCCGTGACGCGAGGTACCAGCAGGCGCTGCGGCGGTATCACTATCGTAATGTCCGCTCTAGGACCCTCGAGGCGGGTGACCTCGTCCTGAGACGGGTGCTCTCCAGGGAGGGGCTTCACAAGCTCTCGCCTATGTGGGAGGGCCCATTCAGGATCGCCCATGTCTCCAGGCATGGCGCCGCGCGCCTGGAGATGCAGGACGGGGTCCCCATCCAGAGTGCCTGGAACATCCAGCACCTCCAGAAGTTCTACCCGTAACCAGCAAGCGCCATGCGCCTCTCAAGTCTCCGCTCGTGACACTCTCATGTAATAATGAGTGGGGATGTACACGCCTCGGAGTCTCCTGAGTGTTGCCCCTGAGCCTCACGGGGGCTCCCACCCATGTCCTAGTGGAAGCCCCATGCTCCGCGCTGGCGGGAAGACCTGAAGACTAGTGTAGGTGCCGGACAAGGCTGTTCTTTTGCTTGCTTTCTGTAGCTGATTTGCCACTTCTTGGAATGAAATTCGAAGTTCTCGCATCTTTATTTGAAAGGGTTGGGAATTTTTTCTCCTCGCAGTGTTCGCTCTTTCAGGTCTCGCTTTAGGGAGAGTGACATTTTCCCGTCGCTCTTCCTCGCGTGTCTCGCGCGCGGGGTCTGGGCACGGTGTGTGCGCCTGGGCCGCCCGCGAACACACCTCGCCAAAGCCTTGGCATCCTAGCCTTTGGTGTCTTAATCCTCATGCGACGCTCTTAACCGAGCTAATGGGCGTGCAAGCCCTCCTGAGCCCGTGCCTCCGGGCATCGCAACACGATGTACTAGCGGAGACCGGCCCATGCTTGGGGGCTCGCGCGGGGCGTGGCACCTCCGGAGGCCCCATATCTCCACGGCTGCTAGGTGCCTGCTGAGGCTGGGGAACATTCGGACCCTCGGGAGGAAAACCCCCGGCAGGATCTTCCTGGAGCGAGAAGCGCGTAGGGGACCCAGGCTCCGAAGGAGCACGCCCTCGCGGCACAAGAGTCTACTACAAGCGCACCAAGCTAAGTTATCCTGACCACGATCAACAAGAACTTGCCCATTAACAGCAACACGAATGCTAAGATACGAGATAAAACGTTAACATAAACGGCGCAAGCGCCATGGTCCATGACATGCCCCGGCAGGGCCTTTTAATTCTTGATGCAGGAAAAAAGAAAGGGGGGCAAAAGCGGCCTCGCGACCACGGCGGCTCCTGAGGCCTGGCTCCGGTGACGCTTGCACTCAGTCAGAGTCCTCCTCCTGCTTCACCGGAGCGCGATGGCGTGGCGGCTCGTCGCCTTCCCCGGTCCAAGCTCGGTGGCGTGGAGGCTCGTCGTAGTCGCCATCGCTCGTACTCTCCCCAGAAGAAGAGCCGCCACTGCTGGAGGCGTCGCGACCATCGCCAAGGGCGAGTTTGTCACCGAGGGTGCCGTCGTCGTTAGGAGAGTGGACGTCGTTGTCGCCATCGTCGTCGCTCTCCGGGCAACACCCCAGGCGCCTGTCATCCTCCCCGAAGACCCTGACGTAGAGGGTCGCCACGCCGTCATGCCTGAAGTGGAGGGTACACCTCCCCTGTAAGCCACACACGCGGGCGAACGGTTGCCACCCGGGGTTCAGGAACACGTTACCGGAGGGGGTGACCTCGACCTCCACCCACGAGGCCTTGCTACAACAACCATCGGCCTACAGCCAGAGGCCGCCGGGTCCCCCGGCCGGCAGCGCACCCACGAAGAAGTGCGGGAGCTGGAACCAAACGCCTGCCGGCCTCTCCGCCCACACCACGAACTCCGCGGACACGTCGGCCGAATGGGATCACGGGCGCGGTGGCCGAACGGCTACCACATGCCTCCCCCCTTGGCCTCGGCCGCCTCAGCCGCAGTAGCTTCCGGTGTGGGAGGGAGCCTTCCCATGGCTGCCGGAGGCGGCGCCGACCTTCAAGGAGGTGCGCCCATGCCCTAGAGGAGCCATCGCCGGCGTCGCAGCGTACTTGCGGGGACGGACGCGGCCCCTCTTGGGCGGAGGCGAGCCTGGCCCTTCCTTGCGGTCCTTTCCCTTCTCAGCGGCCGAAAACCTCCTCACTGGCACCATGGATGCTTTGGCAAGATGGCGGGACGAAGAGGAAGGAGGAGCGAGTGGCAAGAAGATGAATATGGGCTGGGGGCTCCGCCCCCTGCCCCCATTTATAGCCGAAGGAAGGCTAACCGCCGGCCTCTCACGTTCCAAGCAATGATGGCCCCTCTGCATGCACCAGGCAGTTGTCAAGTCCGAGCAGTTGCCGAGGCGGCATGCGAAAGCGGAGATGGCCACTTCCCATCAAGCGCCACGCATTGGCCTTGCCCGCAGGAGATTGGGGCCCGCGGCGCTTCGCCCTCGACCTTTGGCTTCGCCTCGAAGCCAAGTCCGAGCACGCCTTGGGCCTGGGGGCTACTGTAGGCGTTCTGGGAACCAGGCTACCTAGACTTGCCTGCCAGCGGCCCACGGCGTGGCTCCATCGATGGCCTGGTACGGCCCATCTACATGACCCTCGCAAGGGGCCGAGCCTCGTGAGGCGGACGACGCCAACACCTCCTGAGGGAGCGGCCTCCCTAGGTGGCCTCCCGAGGAGCGGAGATTTCTATGAAGGTGCCCAACCTCATGAGGTTGCGATGACGCAAGCCATGACGACAGAGGCCAGGCGGGCGCCAGCTGGCGCAGAGAAGACAGTTTCCTCTTTCGTGCTAAGGAGGCAAGGACATGCGTGGGTTCCCGGTGAATCTGGCAAAGGTTTCCATTCCAGTGCAACAAGACCAAGACCACCAGCACGGCAGGAAGGATGTCATCACTGAGCCCGCCTCCGCGTCATGACCAGAAGCTTTGCAGGCGAAGACCACCTTTCGTTAGGATAAGTTGTACTACTTGTACCCTCTCAAATTGGCCACTGTGGGATCCCTTCCCTCCTATATTTTGGGGGAAGAGGACCGAGGCCACAATAAGTATAGGTTAGCCACCACCATAAGAACAGATCGGATCCTTTCCACCCTCACCAGAGCAGACCTCATGAGGTTGTTCATCCCTTGTATTAGTTCATCCTCAGCCCCTCGAGAGGCCAATCCACCACAAAGTAGGAGTAGGGTCTTACACCACAAGGTGGCCCGAACCTGGGTAAACTGTAGTGTCCATCTTCTCCCTTGTTCACGCAAATCGAGCTAGGCCATGGGGCGATGGGCTGGTAGGCTGGATAGGTTGAGTTCTTCGCACACGCCCCAGAGTTCGAACCTTTCTTGGGTCTGCGGAGCCCCGAATCCGACAGTTAGTGTTATGCCTTTCTCTTTATATCGTAGACTTGATTTGAATAATTTGACACCAAGTGAAATCTCTTTGCAAATGGCCGATAAATCAACTGCTATACCCATCGGTATTTGTGAGGATGTACCTGTCATAGTTTAAAATGTTACTATCTTAATAGACTTTGTTATTCTTGATATACCCAAGGACGACAGTATGTCGATCATCCTTGGTAGACCATTTTTGAATACTGCAGGAGCTGTTATTGATTGCAATAAAGGCAATGTCACTTTTCATGTTAATGGTAATGAGCATACGGTATACTTTCTGAAGAAACAACTATGAGTGAATAGTATCAACTCTATTGGAAAATTTTCATTAATTACTATTGGAGGTTTCGAATTCCCTATTCCTACTATCAAACAGAAAAATGATATTCTTGTTGTTGGGGACATGCATATCCCCGTTGAGGTAACCTAGTGCTATACGAAGATTCTCGGGTTTCATGTCATTCGAAAGAAGTTTGTTAATAAGACTTGATCAACCTTATTAATGGATTCCTTTTGACGGGCATGAGATGGATGGATTTAGTAAACACCACCTTCTGTACCCACTTCTTACTTTCTGTTATTTAGGATTAATAAAGTAGAAATACTATTATTCTACTATTTTCTGAATCATCCGTGCAAAAAAATGACCAGAAAATAAAAGTTCTCCAAATGCCCTAAAAATTTTATATGATTTTTTTCTACAATATTTGAAAAAAATTGGCACTGAACACACCCCAGGGGGATGCACCTGTGAGCCACAAGCCCATAGGGCGCACCCACCCCCCTGCGCGCGCCTAGGAGGCTTGTGGGGCCCACGTAGGCCCCCTCACTTATTCCAGCCGCCCATCCACTCCTTCCTCCAGAAAAAATCACACCATTGCTCAAACCCGTGTTCTTGCTCATCTTGCTGCCATTTTCGATCTCCTTGCTCGGAGCTCCATTTCCGAAACTGTTTAAGGGGATTGTTCTTCGGTATGTGACTCCTCTAATGGCCCATTTAGTTTTTGTTCTAGTACTTTATACATTGCAAATTTTTGCTGCTGTAGTGAAAATGTTCTTGAGCATGCATGTCAAATTTATATGGTTCAAAGTAGTTTTGTTGCATGATATAGCTTCTAGGCACTTGTGGAAGTAGTTGCTATCAATTTTGTTGAGTTTGGTTCACTTTTCTTTTGAGTCACTAAAAATTTCAGAAATTTTCAGAGAAAAAGAGAATCATGAGGAGGTGGTTAAGGGGCTCATCTAGTCGAGATTCAGAGGAAACTACGAAGAAAAAGCCCAAGTACAATCTTCTGCGTGCGGCGGAGGTTCGGCCGTGTGAGTGGCCAAGTGATATATTCTTGAAGGAGGTGGGAATTTATGAAGATTTCTATTTCTTGGCGGACAATGTCGGCATCACCCCCTTCCTCCAAGATAAGTGCGATCAATACCTCTTACTCACTAATACCTTCATGCAAAATTTTCACTTTTATTCTAAGAAGGAACCGCCTATGGTAGAGTTTCACTTGTATGATGTGCCTAAGGAAATGACATTATATGATTTTTGCAATGCTTGCAAAATACCTTATTAGGGATGTATTGCCGACCCACGTCCTAGAGACATGGAGGACTTTCTTTTTGAAACTACTGTGGGGGAAGAGAGAGGAGTCTCAGAGGCGAGAGTAGCTGGTTTACATTTTCCCGTTTTATGTTATTATTCATTATTTGTTGGGAGATGTCTGATTGGTCGTGGGGAGAGCGGAGGCCTTTGTGCACCTGACCTTGCTATTTTGAGCCATGCTTTATGATAACCCACATGTATAGGGGATCGCAATAGTTTTCGAGGGTAGAGTATTCAACCCAAATTTATTGATTCGACACAAGGGGAGCCAAAGAATATTTGCAAGTATTAGCAGCTGAGTTGTCAATTCAACCACACCTGGAGATTAATTATCTGCAGCAAAGTGATCAGTAGCAAAGTAGTATGATAGTTTTGATAGTAGTAGCAACAGCAATAGTAACGGTAACGGTGATAGCAATGATTTTGAAGCAAGTGTAACAGTAATGATAGCAGTAGTAATTTAGCACAAACAATATAAGAGAAATTCATAGGCATTGGATTGGTGAATTCATTGGATGATATTCATCATATAACAATCATAACCTAGGGCGATATGGCACTATCTCCAATTCATAAATATAATGTAGGCATCTATTCCGTAAATAGTCATACGTGCTTATGGAAAGAACTTGCATGCCATCTTTTGTCCTACCCTCCCGTGGCAGTGGGGTCCTATTAGAAACTAAGGGATATTAAGGCCTCCTTTTAATAAAGAACCGGAACAAAGCATTAACACATAGTGAATGCATGAACTCCTCAAACTACGGTCGTCACCGGGAAGTGTCCCGACTTCTGTCACTCCGGGGTTGCCGGATCATAACACATAGTAGGTGACTATAACTTGCAAGATCGGATCTAGAACATAGATATAATGGTGATAACATAAACGGTTCAGATCTGAAATAATGGCACCCGGGCCCAAAGTGACAAGCATTAAGCATGGCAAAGTCAAAGCAACATCAATCTCAGAACATAATGGATACTAGGGATCAAGCCCTAACAAAACTAACTCGATTAAATGATGAATCTCATCCAACTCCTCACCGACCAGTGAGCCTACGAAGGAATTACTCACTCCCGGTGGGGAGCATCATGGAATTGGCGATGGAGAAGGGTTGGTGATGACGAAGATCAAAGATCCCCCTCACCGGAGCCCCAAACGGACTCCAGGTCTGGCCTCCCAATGAAGAACATGAGGTGGCGGCGGCTTCGTCTCGTGAAACATGATAATTCTTTCTCCCTGATTTTTTTCTCTGAATATGTGATTTTATAGTATTAGGGTTGAGGCATGCGGGGCCACCAGGTGGGGACAACCCACCTGGGCGCGCCTGGACGGTGGATATCAAATGACAACACTTTGTCAAAACAAACATGATATAATATAACAATAGTGGTATCTCGCTAGCCCTTTCTGAGACCGCAAAACATAAATGCATAGCACCTCCAAAGTTCAAGCAACGACTAAACATTATAATTCATGGTAGAAAAGATCCAGTCATGATGCACCCAACATTAACTACACACAATGCATGAGGATGACAATAGTGCTCTCAGGTTCTGGCGCTTATCTAAGAAGGTGATGACACAACATAAAAGTAAATAGATAGTCCCTACACAGAGGGAAGCAGTGATTTGCAGTGGTGCCAGAGCTCAAGTTTTAAAACAGAGGTAAATGAAATTTTGAGAAATGCACCCTTCTTGTTTACTTCGTGACCATTAGTTATCGGTATCTTCCATGCTAAACACATTAGTGGCGGTTCCCAAGCGATAAAAGTAAAGGTTTACTCCGCCTCCACCAACAATAACACTCCACGGCTTGTCCAAAACAACGGGTACCATCCATACCAACAACAGTCCTGGGGGAGTTTTGTTTAATTATTTGCAATTTGAATTCGGGACTGGGAATACTTATTACCGCCCCTCTCATGCAAGGACGAGTGAATAAACACTCATCATGAGAATAACCCGCTTAGCATGGAAGATACTGACTACCTCCTGTCGCTCCATTAACAATCTAGACACACAAAAAAGGATATTTATTTGAAGTTTTTAGAGGTGGCACATGCAAATTTACTTAGGACGGCAGGGTAATACTGCATATAGGTAGATATGGTGGACTCATCTGGGATAACTTGGGTTTCAGGATTTTGATGCACAAGCAGTAATTCCGCTTAGTACACGCGAAGGCTAGCAATTAGGTTGAGAAGCGGCCAGCTAGAGAGCGAAAACGGTCATGAACATGCATTATGCATAAGTAACATTGGATACTAGCATGAGTAGGATATGAACACCATGAACATAAATATCATAGAGGCTGTGTTGGTTTTGATTCAACTATATGCATGAACATGTGCCAAGTCGAGCCACTCGAACATTCAGAGGAGGATACCATACCATCATACTACATCACAATCATTTTAACGCAATGTTGACATCCAAGATAAATCATTATCCACTCCTAGCTACTTAAGCATGGCATGAGAAAGTATAATCTCTAATTGTCATTGCAAACATGTTTGATCATAATAGGCTGAATCATGGATACTAGGTTAAACATATTTACAAAAACAGAACAAGTTGAGTTCATACCCGTTTCTCTCTACCACGGCCAGTTCATCAAATATCGTCATTATTGCCTTTCACTTGCACAACCGAACGATTTGAAAATAATAATAATGCAAGAGTGCCGTGGACTAAGCTGGAATCTGCAAACATTTTATTCAAAAGGAGAAGACAAAGTAATATGGGCTCTTTGTTAGACCAACAATAAAGCATATGAGAGCCACTCAACATTTTCATCGTGGTCTTCTCCTCGGTAAGACTCAGTAAAATGGAAAAGAAATTCAGAGAAACACACTGAAATATTTTTGGAGTTTTTGGTTTTTCTTGAACAAGCAAATAAAAGGGAAAGCAAAAACGAGAAAACTATTTACACGGGAAAGCTCCCAACAAGTAAAAGAAGAACAACGAAATCTTTTTGGGTTTTCTTTTTAATACTACAACTAATTAAACTAGGAAGAAAAACGGAAAAGGAGCAGGAAATATTTTTGGATTTTCCCAAAGTTTTTCAAACACACGAGAAGAAGGCGAGAAAATAAATCTAGCATGGATAATACAATGAAAAAGTGTGAACACCGACAACTGGAATGAAATGTGTGAACATGAATGTAATGTCGGTGGAAATACGTACTCCCCAAGCTTAGGCTTTTGGCCTAACTTGGTAATCACCGTCAGTAGCCTGCATAGTGGCTAGAGTGGTAGCTCACGGAGGCTCTAGGTGCAGATGCTTCAGCCTGCCGTGCAGCCACAATCACTGCGTTATGTGCTCGGGCCTCGCTCCGAAGAACATAATATCTTCCCTTGCTGTGAACATCAAAGAGAGCAGGCGCAGGCAAAAATGTGTCCACAACAGACCTTTTATTAAACAATAGGTTATAAGTAAAATTATGGGCTTCACCACTAAGGATCTTATGACGTTTCATAGCATCAAAGTCCAAGTACTGCGTGGGTAGGATGGGGTCATAAGGCCAAGGTGAAACACCCAGCTCTCTTGCTAAACGTGTGGCTTAAATTCCACCATAAAAATATCCACTACCAGCATTGTATTGCAACCTGCGTGCAACAATCGCTCCAAGGTTATAACTTTTGTCTCCAGTGAGAGCGGTGCGTATGAGGCTCAAGTCTGGCGCACAAAGTGTACTACAATCCTGTTTGCCTATAATGCATTTTCCATTAAAAAGTGCAAAGTATTGAATTGAGGGAAAATGAATGCTCTTTATTCTACCTTGTGTCACTCCTCTAGTATCACCATAGCAGAGGCTAGTCAAGAATATTTCATACTCAGATCTACGTGGTTCGTCCAGTGAGCCCCAAAATGGAATTTTGCAGTGGTAAGCAAATCTCTATAGAGGTATGGTAAATGGATTGTCATACAGTTTAAACGACACCCTAGACTCACGAGGATGGAATTTAAATTCTTTAGTAAATGATTTAGTGAGGTTGAGGTGTTGGTTGCACTTATCTGAAATGTAGGGACCGAGCTCGGCATTGTGAACATAATGCTCAAATTCTTCTTTAATGCCCACACGCACCATATAATCGTTGCATGGCCATAAACATGATTTGGTGGCAGCTTCTCGTATGGAATTTTCACTTGGTTCAACATAAGACTGACGGACGGAGCTGCTACTAGAAGATGCCTCCGAGGACCTCCTCCTCGAAGAACTCCTTCCAAAGAGGTTCATCATATTTGCGTACAATTTTCTGAAAAAATTTGGGTCACAAAATTTTGTCAACAAAACTTCACAAGATTGATAGTAACTACTCATAGGGTTGCATAGAGGCCATATCAAGCATTCAAACTACTTAGAACTCTAAGAATTCAACATGCAAGCTCATCTACAGCAGCACCAAGAGTAACTAATTATTCAAAATATAAACCACTAAAGCAAAAACTAATTGGAACAACGGAGGAGTCACATACCAAGCAACAATCCCCCGAAACAGTTTCGAAAACGAAGCTTCGAGCAAAGAGATCGAAATCCGCGGGTTTGAGAGCAAGAACACGAGAGAGAGACAGAGCAATGGTGATTTTTTTTTCTGGAGGTAGGTGATGACATGGGATGAATAGATAAGTGAGGGGGCCCACGTGGGGACCACAACCCACCAGGGTGCGCCTGGGGGTGCTGGCGAGCACAGGTGGGTTGTACCCACCTGGTGCACCCCCCCCCCCCCTCTGATGTTATTTGCATCAAAAATTCAGAAATATTTAGAAAAAAATCGATCAAATTTTCGGAGCATTCTGAGAACTTTTATTTTTGGGTCATTTTTTATTGCACGGGAAATTCAGAAAACAGGCAAAACATGGCATTTTATTTTACTTAACTAATAAAAACAGAAAACAAAAGGTAGGGACAGAAGGTAGAGCTTACTAAATTCATCAACTTCATACCTCTCAAAAATGATCCATTAATAAGGTTGATCAAGTCTTATTAACAACCACCTTCGATTAGCATGAAACCGAAGAACTTTCCTAAATCACTAAGTTACCTCAACGGGGATATGAATGTCCCCAACAATAAGCATTTCATATTTCTTTTTGGCAGTAGGTAGAGGTAGTTGAAAACTTCCAATAGTGATTGTCGGAGATTTTTCAATAACATTAATACCATTCACTTGGAATTGTTTCTTTGGAAAGTGCACCGTGTGCTCATTACCATTGATATGAAAAGTAATCTTGCTTTTATTGCAATCAATAATAGCCCCTGCAGTATTCAAAAAGGGTCTACCAAGGAAAATCGACATGTTGTCGTCCTCGGGCATCTCAAGTATAACAAAGTCAGTTAAGATAGTAACATTAGCAACAACAACGGGCACATCCTCACAAATACCGATAGGTATGGCAGTTGATTTGTCAGCCATTTGCAAAGATATTTTGGTGGGTGTGAGTTTATTCAAATCAAGTCTTTTATATAAAGAGAAAGTCATAACACTAACACCAGCTCCTAAATCACATAAAGCAGTTTTCATATAGTTTCCCTTAATGGAGCAAGGTATAGTTGGTATTCCCGGATCTCCAAGTTTTTTAGGTACTCCATCCTTAAAAGAATAATTAGCAAGCATGGTGGAGATTTCGACTTCCAGTATTTTTCTCTTATTGGTGAAGTGGGTACGCAAAAAGACTAGCCTAAGCATTTCAGCAAAGCGTTCAAATTCTTCATCATCTTTCTTCTTAGTTGACTTAGGTGGAAAGGGCATAGGTTTTTGAACCCATGGTTCTCTTTTCTTACCGTGTTTTCTTGCAACAAAGTCCCTTTTATCATATCTTTTATTCTTGGGTTGTGGGTTATCAAGATCAACTGTTGGTTCTATCTCAACGTCATTATTTGGTTCTTTATTATTTCTTTGAGTGTCTTCATGAACCTCATCATTATCTTTTTCATTATCAAAAGGTGAATGTTCATTACCAGATTGAGTTTCAGCATCAGAGATAGAGACTTCATTATCATTATCAGGAGGTTTTTCCACTTCGGGTTCCCTAGAGGCATGCAAAGTCCTATCATTTTTCTTCTTGTTTTTCTTTTTAGAAGGACTAGGTGCATCAGTGTTAACTCTTTGAGAGTCTTGTTCAATTCTTTTTTGGTGTCCCTCAAGATAAAGTGGTTCCTGAGTCATTCTACCTCCTCTAGTCATTACTCTAACAGCATGATCATTGATATTATTGTTCATTTCATCAAGCAATTCTCTTTGGGATTTAGCAACCTGTTCTAGTTGAGTTTGAACCATAGAGGCATGTTTTTCTACACCTCTAACATCATTGGTAATTCTAAATAGCAAGTCACTCAAGCGAGCAATCATATCAGAATTGTATTTCAATTGTTTCATAACATTTGCATTGAAGTGATCTTGCTTTCTAATGTAATTGTCAAACTCATAAAGGCATTGACTAGGATGCATATTATAAGGATTGTCATTGTCATTTCATTAAAGAATTTACCTCTACCACCTTACGTGGTGGTGGTGTATCAAGCCCATGTATTTCTTCAATAGGATGTAAATTTTTGACATCCTCAGCTTTAATACCTTTTTCCTTCATAGCTTTTTTTTGCCTCTTGCATATCTTCTGGACTGAGATATAAGATACCCCTCTTCTTCGGAGTAGGTTTGAGCGGTGGTTCGGGAAGAGTCCAATCATCATAATTTTTCAATATGTTACTCAATAATTCTTCAGCTTGTTCAACAGTTTATTCCCTGAAAATAGAACCAGCACAACTATCTAGGAAATCCCTAGAAGCATCGGTTAGTCCATTATAGAAGATATCAAGTATTTCAATTTTCTTAAGAGAATGATCAGGCAAAGCATTAAACAATTGGAGAAGCCTCCCCCAAGCTTGTGGGAGACTCTCTTCTTCAATTTGCACAAAGTTAAATATTTCCTGTAAGGCAGCTTGTTTCTTATGAGCAGGAAAATATTTTTCAGAGAAGTAATAAATCATATCCTGGGGACTACACACACAACCAGGAGCAAGAGTATTATACCAAGTCTTAGCATCACCCTTTAATGAGAACGAAAATAATTTGAGAATATAATAGTAGCGAATTTTCTCATCATGAGCAAAAAGAGTGGCTATGTTGTTCAACTTAGTAAGATGTGCCACAACAGTTTCAGTTTCATAACCATGGAAAGGATTAGATTCAACCAAAGTAATTAACTCTGGATCGACAGAGAATTCATAATCCTTGTCATCTACAAAGATAGGTGAAGTAGCAAACTTAGGATCACATTTCATTCTAGCATTCAAAGATTTTTTTTAGTTTGCAAAATAATTTCTTAAGATCATCTCTATCATTGCAAACAACAAAGTCTCTAGTTGTCTCCTCATCCATAACTTAACCTTCTGGTATCTTAGGCAATTCATATCTAGGAGAACTAGTTCTAATACGTGTTTCAAGATTTTCATCAGTTTCAACAATTTCATCGGTTTCAGCATTCTCAAAAGCTTTAGTTCTAGCAAGTTGTTCATCGAGAAATTCACCTAGTGGCACATTATCATCAAGCAAGGTACTAGCATCATTATAAATATCATTCATAGCAGAAGTAGCATCATCAATATCTTGCGACATATCAGGATTAATAGCATGTGGTGGTGTTGCAAGTCTACTTATAACAGAAGGTGAATCAAGTGCAGAGCTAGATGGCAAGTCCTTACCTCCCCTCGTCTTAGAGGGAAAAATCTTAGTCTTAGCATCCTTCAGATTCTTCATAGTGATAATTTGATAATAATCCCAAGTAACTCAACAAATATAGTTATGCTCCCCGGCAACGGCGCCAGAAAAAGATCTTGATAACCCACAAGTATAGGGGATCGTAACAGTTTTTGAGGGTAGAGTATTCAACCCAAATTTATTGATTCGACACAAGGGGAGCCAAAGAATATTTGCAAGTATTAGCAGCTGAGTTGTCAATTCAACCACACCTGGTGATTAATCATCTGCAGCAAAGTGATCAATAGCAAAGTAGTATGATAGTTTTGATAGTAGTAGCAACAGCAATAGTAACGGTAACGGTGATAGCAATGATTTTGAAGCAAGTGTAACAGTAACAATAGCAGTAGTAATTTAGCAGAAACAATATAAGAGAAATTCATAGGCATTGGATCGGTGAATTCATTGGATGATATTCATCATATAACAATCATAACCTAGGGCGATATGGCACTAGCTCCAGTTCATAAATATAATGTAGGCATGTATTCCATAAATAGTCATACGTGCTTATGGAAAGAACTTGCATGGCATCTTTTGTCCTACCCTCCCGTGGCAGCGGGGTCCTATTAGAAACTAAGGGATATTAAGGCCTCCTTTTAATAGAGAACCGGAACAAAGCATTAACACATAGTGAATACATGAACTCCTCAAACTACGGTCATCATCGGGAAGTGTCCCGACTTCTGTCACTCCGGGGTTGCTGGATAATAACACGTAGTAGGTGACTATAACTTGCAAGATCGAATCTAGAACATAGATATAATGGTGATAACATAAACGGTTCAGATCTGAACTCATGGCACCCGTGCCCAAAGTGACAAGCATTAAGCATGGCAAAGTCATAGCAACATCAATCTCAGAACATAATGGATACTAGGGATCAAGCCCTAACAAAACTAACTAGATTACATGATGAATCTCATCCAACTCCTCACTGACCAGCGAGCCTACGGAGGAATTTCTCACTCCCGGTGGGGAGCATCATGGAATTGGCGATGGAGAAGGGTTGGTGATGACGAAGATCGAAGATCCCCCTCTCCGGAGCCCCAAACGGACTCCAGGTCTGGCCTCCTGATGAAGAACATGAGGTGGCGGTGACTCCATCTCGTGAAATGCGATAATTCTTTCTCCCTGATTTTTTTCTCCGAATATGTGATTTTATAGTATCAGGGTTGAGGCCTACGGGGCCACCAAGTGGGGACAACCCACCTGGGCGCGCCTGGAGAGGGGGCGCGCCCTGATGGGTTGTGCCCACCCAGGTGCCCCCCTCCAGTGGTTCTTGGCCCCAGAAATTTTCTTTTATTGTATAAAAAATCCTCACAAAGTTTCGTTCCAATCCGAGAACTTTTATTTCCGCACAAAAACAACACCATTGTAGTTCTGCTGAAAACAGCGTCAGTCCGGGTTAGTTTCATTTAAATCATGCAAATTAGAGTCCAAAACAAGAGGAAAAGCACTAGGAAAAGTAGATACGACGGAGACGTATCACTTTACATGCTGATAGAACCTTTAGTTTAGGAGCTATGGTTGCTCGACGGTTACACACAAACCGTTTGAGGGGTGGTTTTTTTTTTTGTGGTGTCTATGCCTCCCGCCTCGCAGCACATTTTGATATTCCTATTAGGCATGATGAGAAGGAGGAGATGCTACTACCCACTAAATATTTAGACTATGCTAGTATGGTAGCGCATGATTTTATTGACAAAGACAAGCAAAAGCGACTCTTCCACAACTTAGTATTCACCCAAGGCACCCGTGAGATTTTTGCTTTGCCTGCACCTTGTTTGTTCAATATTTATTCAGGCAGGTACATTATTATGCCCGAGGACATCTATAAATTTTGGGGTCTTTCACAACCCCCAGTGCTTGAGCCAGCACCGGCACCTGAGCCATATCAGGAGCCTATTTGCCAATGGGAGCCACAGGAGCTCGTCAACCAGTGGAACCCTCAAGACCCTCCGTAATATCAAGGAGAGAGTTACTTTAAGCCGTGGCCATAGACCAACTTAGGCCAAAGGCCTAAGCTTGGGAGAGTACGTATTTCTTACCGACATTACTGATACGTCTCCAACGTATCTATAATTTTTTTAATATTCCATGCTATTATATTATCTGTTTTGGATGTTTTATATGCATTAATATGCTTTTTTTATATTATTTTTGGGACTAACTTATTAACCTAGTGTCGGGTGCCAGTTTCTGTTTTTTTCCTTGTTTTTGACTTTTACAGAAAAGGAATATCAAACGGAGTCCAAACGGAATAAAACTTTACGATGATTTTTCTTGGACCAGAAGAAACCGACGGGACTTGGAGAGGAGGCCAGAAGACCTACTAGGCGGCCACAAGCCATGGGGGCGTGCCCCAGGGGGGCGCCCCCTGGCTTGTGGGCCCCTCGTAGACCTTCCAACCCTAATCTTCGCACTATAAATCCTCAAATATTCCCCTTATGTCAGAGGACACACCAAAAATACTTTTCCGCCACCGCAATCTTCTGTTCCCGTGAGATCCCATCTTGGGGCCTTTTCCGGCACTCCGCCGGAGGGGGATTTGATCATGGAGAGCCTCTACATCAACCTTCCTGCCCTTCCGCTGATGCGTGAGTAGTTTACCATGGACCTAAGGGTCCATAGCTACTAGCTAGATGGCTTCTTCTCTCTCTTTGATCTTCAATATATACAATGTTCTCCTCGATGTTCTTGGGGATCTATTCGATGTAAACTTGTTTTGCGGTGCATTTGTTGAGATCCTATGAATTGTGGATTTATGATCAGATTATCTATGAATATTCTTCTCTGAACTCTTTTACGCATGATTGAGATAGCTTAGTATTTCTCTGATCTATCGATTTGGTTTGGCCTACTAAATTGGTTTTTCTTAAAATGGTAGAGGTCCTTTGTGATGGGTTCAATTTTGTGGTGCCCTCACCCAGTGAGAGTAGGGGTAGCGAGCCATGTATTGTATTGTTGCCATTCAGGATAAAAAGATGGGGTTTATATCATATTGCTTGAGTTTATCCCTCTACATCATGTCATCTTCCTTAAGGCGTTACTCTGTTCTTATGAACTTAATACTCTAGATGCAGGCATGAGTCGGTCGATGTGTGGAGTAATAATAGTAGATACAGGCAGGAATCGGTCTACTTGTCATGGACGTGATGCATATATTCATGATCATTGCCATATATATCATCATAACTTTGCGCTTTTCTATCAATTGCTCAACAGTAATTTGTTTACCCACCATATGCTTTATTCAAGAGAGAAGCCTCTAGTGAAACCTATGGCCCCCGGGTCTATTTTCTATCATATATTTTCAGATCTATAAAACCAAAAACCCAAAAATACCTTGCTGCAATTTATTTATATTTACTTTATTTTACCTTTTACTTATCTTTTATATCTATCTCTATTAGATCTCACTCTTGCAAGTGACGTGAAGGGATTGACAACCCCTTTTTCACGTTGAGTGCAAGTGTTTGTTAGTTTGTGCAGGTGCATATATTGGGGACTTGCTAGTGCCTCCTACTGGATTGATACCTTGGTTCTTAACTGAGTAAATACTTATCTCTACTTTGTTGCATCACCCTTTCCTCTTCAAGGGCAAAATCAACGCAAGCTCAAATAAGTAGCCATTGACGGGGAGGTTCTACATCAAGCCTATCAAGTACCTATCATAAACTCTCATCTCTTGCATTTACTTTATTTGCCATTTGCCTCCCGTTTTCCTCTCCCCCACTTCTAAAATGTTTTTAGAAAAACACAAAAATATTTGCCTTTTTATTCGCCTTCTTTTTGTTCGTCTTTTCGTTTGCTTTTTGTTTGTTTGTGTGCTTAGAATGGTTGCTAACCACTATGTCTCAACCCAAGAATCTTGATTTTTACCTTAGGAAGTTGGAAGAAGTTGAAAACAATACAAAAAGCTTTATTTCTTTACAATTTGAGCATAATAGTTTCTTTAGGAACAAACTTAAAGAACAAAAAACTAAGATGGAATATATCAATAAAGAAATTCATGATGTTCCTAAGGAAATATTTGGTCTTAAATCTCAATTTGCTCACATTGAAAATCTTGTAGGACAAATTTCCGATAAGCAAACCACTCTAGTAAATAAGATGGCTGCTAAACCTCAAGCTTTTAATAATGATGAAGATCTTAAAGTGATTGGTGTGACTCCTATTGAATCCTTGATTGCTAATGTAAAACTTGATAAAGATGGTACTAGAGATGAGTCAACTTTAGCTAGAAGGCATCCCTATAATTTGGAGGGTGAGGATCTTAATGAAAAAATTGATAAAAGTGGGATTGGAGAGGTCAAAACTTTAAGTAGCGATGAACCCACTCTTTTGGATTTCAAGGACTTTAATTATGATAATTGTTCTTTGATAGATTGTATTTCCTTGTTGCAATCCATGCTAAATTCACCTCATGATTATAATCAAAATAAGGTTTTTACTAAATATATCGTGGATGCTATGATGAAATCGTTTGAAGAAAAACTTGAGTTGGAAGTTTCTATCCCTAGAAAGCTTTATGATGAGTGGGAACCTACTATTAAGATTAAAATTAAAGATTATGAGTGTAATGCTTTGTGTGATTTGGGTGCTAGTGTTTCTACTATTCCCAAAACTTTATGTGATGTGCTAGGTTTCCAAAAATTTGATGATTGTTCTTTGAATTTGCATCTAGCGGATTCCACTATTAAGAAACCTATGGGATGGATTAATGATGTTCTTATTGTTGCAAATAGGAATTATGTGCTGATACATCTCCATCGTATCTACTTTTCCTCTTGTTTTGGACTCTAATTTGTATGATTTGAATGGAACTAACCCGGACTGATGCTGTTTTCAGCAGAACTACCATGGTGTTGTTTTTGTGCAGAAATAAAATTTCTAGGATTGGAACGAAAGTTTGTGGACAATTTTTAGGCAATAAAAGAAAAGTACTGGAGCCAAGAACCACCGGAGGGGGGCCCCTGGGTGAGCACAACCCACCAGGCCCCCCCCCCCTCAGGCGTGCCCAGGTGGGTTGTGCCCACCTAGTGGCCCCGCAGACCCTGATTCCAACTCCATAAATACATATTTTTCAAGAAAAAATTAGGGAGGAAGAATTATCTTGTTTTGCGATACGGAGCCACCGCCACCTCATGTTCTTCTTCGGGAGGCCAGATCTGGAGTTCGCTTTGGGCTCTGGAGAGGGGGGTCTTCGATCTTCGTCATCACCAACCCTCCTTCATCGCCAATTTCCATGATGCTCCCCGCCAGAGTGAGTAATTCCTTCGTAGGCTTGCTGGTCAGTGAGGAGTTGGATGAGATTCATCATGTAATCGAGTTAGTTTTGTTAGGGCTTGATCTCTAGTATCCACTATGTTCTAAGATTGATGTTGATATGACTTTGCCATGCTTAATGCTTGTCACTTTCGGCCCAGGTGCCATGATTTTAGATTTGAACCGTTTATGTTATCACCATTATATCTATGTTCTAGATCCGATCTTGCAAGTTATATTCACCTATTACGTGTTATGATCCGTAAACCTCGGAGTGACAATAGTCAGGATACTTTCCGGTGATGAACGTAGTTTGAGGATTTCATGTATTCACTATGTGTTAATGCTTTGTTCCGGTTCTCTATTAAAAGGATGCCTTAATATCCCTTAGTTCCCATATGGAACCTGCTGCCATGGGAGGGTAGGACAAAAGATGTCATGCAAGTTCTTTCCATAAGCATGTATGACTATTTACGAAATATATGCCTACATTATATTTATGAACTGGAGCTAGTTTTGTATCGCCCTAGGTTATGACTATTATATGATGAATATCGTCCAACGAATCCACCGATCCAATGCCTATGAATTTCTTTTATATTGTTCTTGCTAAGTTAATACTGCTATTATTACTGTTGCGCTTGTTACTAAATCATTGCTATCACAGTTAACGTTACTATTGCTGTTGCTACTACTATCAAAACCATCATATTACTTTGCTACTAATCACTTTGCCACAGATAATTAATCTCCACGTGTGGTTGAATTGACAACTCAGCTGCTAATACTTGCAAATATTTTTTTGCTCTCCTTGTGTCAAATCAATAAATTTGGGTTGAATACTCTACCCTCGAAAACTGTTGTGATCCCCTATACTTGTGGGTTATCAAGACCATTTTCTGGTGCCGTTGCCGGGGAACATAGCTATATTGTTGAGTCACTTGTGATTACTATCTATTTATCACTATGAAGAATCTGAAGGATACCAAGACTAAGATATTTCCCTCTAAGACGAGGGGAGGTAAGGAACTACCATCTAGCTCTACACTTGATTCACCTTCTATTTTGAGTAAACTTGCAACACCACCACATGCTACCAATTCTAATATGTCGAGAGTTATTGATGATGTTACTTCTGCTATGGATGATGCTTATGATGATGCTAGTACATTGCTTGATGATAATGTGCCACTAGGTGAATTTCTTGATGAACCAATTGCTAGAGCTAAAGTTATTGAGAATGTTGAAACTGATGAAATCATTGAATCTGAAAATCCTAGGACACCTATTAGACCTAGTCCTCCTAGATATTAATTGCCTAAGATATCGGAAGGTTATGTTATGGATGAGGAGACAGCTAGAGACTTTCTTGCTTGCAATGATAGGGATGATCTTAAGAAATTATTATGCAAACTGAAAGAAAAATCTTTGAATGCTAGACTAAAATGTGATCCTAAGTTTGCTACTTCACCTATCTTTGTTGATGATAAGGACTATGAATTCTTTGTCGACCCAGAGTTAATTACTTTGGTTGAATCTGATCCTTTCCAAGGTTATGAAACTGAAACTATTGTGGCACATCTTACTAAGTTGAATGACATAGCCACCCTATTTGCTCATGATGAGAAAATCCGCTACTATTATATTCTCAAGTTATTTCCGTTCTCATTAAAGGGTGATGCTAAGACTTGGTATAATACTCTTGCTCCTAGTTGTGTGCGTAGTCCCCAGGATATGATTTACTACTTCTCTGAAAAATATTTTCCTGCTCATAAGAAACAAGCTGCCTTACAGGAAATATTTAACTTTGTGCAAATTGAAGAAGAGAGTCTCCCACAAGCTTGGGGGAGGCTTCTTAGTTGCTGAATGCTTTCCCTGATCATGCTCTTAAGAAAAATGAAATACTTGATATCTTCTACAATGGACTAACCGATGCTTCTAGGGATTTCCTAGATAGTTGTGCTGGTTGTGTTTTCAGGGAACGAACAGATGAACGAGCTGGGGAATTATTGAATAACATATTAAAAATAATGATGATTGGACTCTTCCTGAATCACCACCTAAACCCACTCCGAAGAAGAGGGGTATCTTATATCTCAGTCGTGAAGATATGCAAGAGGCAAAGAAATGTATGAAGGAAAAAGGTATTAAAGCGGAGGATGTCAAAAATTTACCTCCTATTGAAGAAATACATGGGCTTGATACACAACCACCCAAGGCGGTAGAGGTAAACTCTCTAATGAAATTTAATGATAATGATAATCCTTATAATATGCATCCTAGTCAATGCCTTTATGAGTTTAATAATTACATTAGAAAACAAGATCACTTCAATGCAAAAGTTATGAAACAATTGAAATATAATTCTGATATGATTGCTCACTTGAGTGAATTGTTATTCAGAATTACAAATGATGTTAGAGGTGTAGGAAAACACTCTTCTATGGTTCGAACTCAACTAGAACATGTTGCTAAATCTCAAAGAGAATTGCTTGATGAAATGAATAATAATATCAATGATCATGTTGTTAGGGTAATGACTAGAGGAGGTAGATTGACTCAGGAACAACTTTATCCTAAGGGACACCCAAAAAGAATTGAACAAGACTCTCAAAGAATTAACACTGATGCATCTAGTCCTTCGAAAAAGAAGAAGAAAAATGATAGGACTTTGCATACCTCTAGTGAACCTGAGATAGAAAAACCTCCTGAAGCTAATAATGATATTTCTATTTCTGATGCTGAAACTCAATCTGGTAATGATTATTAACCTAGTGATAATGAAAAAGATAGAGATGAGGTTCATGAAGACACTCAACCAAACAAAGATAAAGAACCAGATAATGATGTTCAAATAGAACCAGCGGTTGATCTTGATAACCCTCAACCTAAAAATAAAAGATATGATAAAAGAGACTTTGTTGCTAGGAATCATGGAAGGGAAAGAGAACCACGGGTTCAAAAACCCATGCCCTTTCCACCTAAATCAACCAAGAAGAAAGATGATGAAGAATTTGAACGCTTTGCTGAAATGATTAGGCCAGTCTTTTTGCGTACTCGCTTAACTGATATTTTAAAGATGGCCCCTTATGCAAAATAGATGAAAGACATCATCACCAATAAAAGGAAAATATCTAAAGCTGAAATATCCATCATGCTTGCTAATTATTCTTTTAAGGATGGAGTGCCTAAAAAACTTGGAGATCCGGGAATACCAGCTATACCTTGCTCCATCAAAAGAAACTATGTGAAAACTGCTTTATGTGATTTAGGAGCTGGTGTTAGTGTTATGCCTTTCTCCCTATATAAAAGACTTGATTTGAATAAACTCACACCTACTAAAATATCTTTGGAAATGGCTGATAAATCAACTGCTATACCTATCGGTATTTGTGAGGATGTGCCTGTTGTTGTTGCAAATGTTACCATCTTAACTGTTTGTTATACCTGAGATGCCGAAGGACGACAACATGTCGATTAAACTTGGTAGACCCTTTTTGAATACTGCAGGGGCTGTTATTGATTGCAATAAAAGCAAGGTCACTTTTCATATCAATGGTAATGAGCATACGGTGCATTTTCCGAAGAAACAATTCCAAGTGAATGGTATAAATGTTATTGAAAAATCTCCGACACTCACTATTGGAAGTTTTCAACTACCTCTACCTACTGCCAAAAAGAAATATGATATGCTTATTGTCAGGGATACGCATATTCCCGTTGAGGTAACTTAGTGTTTTATGAAAGTTCTTCGGTTTCACGCTAATCGAAGGTGGTTGTTCATAAGACTTGATCAACCTTATTAATGGATCACTTTTGAGAGGTATGAAGTTGATGAACTTAGTAGGCACAACCTTCTGTCCTTGCCTTTTGTTTTCTGATTTTCTTAGTTATATAAAATAAAATGCCATGTTTATCCTATTTTCTGTGCAATAAAAATGACCCAAAAATAAAAGTTCTTAGAATGCCCTGAAAATTTAATACGATTTTTTCCTGAATATTTCTGAATTTTTAGTGCAAATAACATCAGAGGGGGTGCAACAGGCGTGCACAACCCACCTGGGCGCGCCAGCAGCCCCAGGCGCGCCCTGGTGGGTTGTGGTCCCCACGTGGGCCCCATCACTTATCTCTTTAGCCCATGTCATCATCTACCTCCAGAAAAAATTCACCGTTGCTCTCTCTCCCATGTTCTTGCTCTCAAACCCACGGATTTCGATCTCTTTGCTCGAAGCTCCATTTCCAAAACTATTTTGGGGTTGCTACTAGGTATGTGACTCCTATATTGGTCCAATTAGCTTTTGCTTTAGTGGATTATATTTTGAATAATTAGCTACTCTTGGTGCTGCTGTAGATGAGCTAGCATGTTGATTTCTTAGAGTTCTAAGTAGTTTGAATGCTCAATATAGCCTCTACGCATGCTTATGAGTAGTTGCTATCAATCTTGTGAAGTTTTGTTGACAAAAATTTTGTGTACTAAAAATTTCAGAATTTTGTTCATAGGAATAAGATGATTTTCTTTAGGAAGTTTGCTTCCAAGAAGAACTCCAAGGGAGTCATTGGGGAATCATTGGATAGTGACCTCCGTACTCGGAGAATGGCGGAAGTGCGACCGTGCGAATGGCCGCATAACCCCTTCATGGATGGAGCCAGAATTCATCAAGAGTCTGCACAATTTGCTGCTAATGTTGGCCTCACCAACTTCATTGTAGCTGAGTGTGAACAATATCATCTCCTTACAAATTCCTTTGTGCAAAGCTTTCATTTTATAAGTAGGAATAACCCCCCTAAGGTGCAGTTTAATTTATATGCTGAAACCCGTCAGATACCCCTTACTGAATTTTTTGACATATGCTTGATCCCTTCTGACGGGGAAATAAGAGAGCCTAGGCCTGCAGAGTTTGAGGGCTTTTATCGTACTCTGTCAGTGGGAGATGAGAGGGGTATCGAGTGTCACCGCCACTAGCTTCCAGTTTCCTTTTGTGCATTGTTTTTCCCTATTCATTGCGAAGTGTTTACTTGCTAGAGAGAAGGTTGGTGCACTTGTGCCCCCGATTTCGCTGTCTTACATCATGCACTATACAGAGATAACAGTTCTAGCCTAGGAGCTATTGTTGCACGTCGTCTACACCTTAACAGGACCAAGGGTAAAATTCATGGCGGTATTTACGCTACTCGCCTAGCGAGTCACTTTAACATTCAGATACGTCAACATGATCACCGCTTGCCAAAGGTTTACTTAGATTGACAGGCGATGGCAGCTCATCAATTTATTGATGGCGAGAACACTACTATTAATGTTCCTTACAACCTGGTTTTCAGTATTGACACACGTGATATTATTCCATTGCCTGCACCTGCTTTGTTTGATCCTATTGCCAGGGGCGGATATAGGATCATGCCAGACGACATCGTTGCCTACTGGAACGCCCAAGCAGTTGTAGAGGAGGAGCCTCAGGAGTGGGAAGCTCAGGTGCCCGCTCCACGGCACTTCAACATAGGACCTGATGGCTACTACGTATGGTGATTACCAAGCTCAGCCAAAAGCCTGAGCTTGGGGGAGTACGTATTTCCATCGACATTACATTCATGTTCACACATTTCATTCCAGTTGTCGGTGTCCACAATTTTTCATTGTATTATCCATGCTAGATTTATTTTCTCGCTTCCTTCTTGTGTGTTTGAAAAACTTTGAGAAAACCCAAAAATAGTTCCTGCTTCTTTTCGGTTTTTCTTTCTAAGTTTGATTAGTTGTAGTATTAAAAGAAAACCCAAAAAGATTTCTCAGTTCTTCTTCTTGCTTGTTGGGAGCTTTCCCGTGTAAATAGTTTTTCTCTTTTTTGTTTTTCCTAATTTAATTTGCTTTCTTCTAGAAAAACTAAAAACTCCAAAAATATTTCAGTGTGTTTCTCTGAATTTCTTTTCTGGTATTGAGTCATACCAAGGAGAAGACCATGATGAAAATGTTGAGTGGCTCTCATTTTCATTATTATTGATCTGACAAAGAGCCAAAATTACCTTGTCTTCTCCTTTTGAATAAAATGTTTGCAGATTCCAACTTAGTCCACGGCACTCTTGCACTATTATTATTTTCAAATCGTTCGGTCATGCAAGTGAAAGGCAATAATGACGATATTTGGTGAACAGGCCGTGGCAGGGAGAAACGGGTATGAACTCAACATGTTCTGTTTTTGTAAATATGTTTAACCTAGTATCCATGATTCAGCATATTATGGTCAAAATGTTTGCAATGACAATTAGAGATTATAGTTTCTCATGCCATGCTTAAGTAGCTAGGGGTGGATAATGATTTATCTTGGATGTCAACATTGCGTTAAAATGATTGTGATGTAGTATGATGATATGGTATCCTCCTCTGAATGTTTTGAGTGGCTTGACTTGGTACATGTTCATACATGTAATTGAATCAAAACCAACATAGCCTCTATGATATTTAAGTTCATGGTGTTCATATCCTACTCATGCTAGTATTCCATGTTCATTATGCATAATGCATGTTCATGACCGTTTTCGCTCTCTAGCTATCCGCTCCCCAACCTATTTGCTAGCCTTCGCCTGTACTAAGCGAAAATACTGCTTGTGCATCAAAATCCTAAAACCGAAGTTATTCCAGATGAGTCCATCATACCTACCTATATGCGGTATTACCCTGCCATTCGAAGTAAAATTGCATGTGCCACCTCTAAAAACTTCAAATAAATATCTTTTTTTGTGTGCTTGGATTGTTCATAGAGCGACAGGAGGTAGTCTGTATCTTCCATGCTAAGCGGTTTATTCTCATGCTGATTGTTTATTCACTCGTCCTTGCACGAGAGGGGCGGTAATAGGGATTCCCAGTCCCGAAATCAAATTGCAAATAATTAAACAAACTCCCCCAGGACAGATGTTGGTATGGACGGTACCCGAGGATTCGGCTAGCCGTGGAGTGTGATTGTTGGTGGAGGGGAGTAAACCTTTATTTTTATCGCTTGGGAACCACCACTAATGTGTTTAGCATGGAAGATATCGATAACTAATGGTCACAAATTAAACAGGAAGGGTGCATTTCTCAAAATTCATTTACCTCTGTTTTAAAGACTGAGCTCTGGCACCGCTGCAAATCCCTGCTTCCCTCTGCGAAGGGACTATCAATTTAATTTTATGTTGAGTCATCACCTTCTCAAATAAGTGCCAGATTTTGATAGCACTATTGTCATCCTCATGCATTGTGTATAGTTAATGTTGGATGCATCATGACTGGATCTTTTCTACCATGAATTACAATGTTTAGTTGTTGCCTGAACTTTGGAGGTGCTCTGCATTTATGTTTTGTGGTCTCAGAAAGGGCTAGCGAGATACCATTATTGTCATATTATATCATGATTGTTTTGACAAGGTGTTGTCATTTGAGATACTTTATTATTGCTCGCTAGTTGATTATGTCATTGATATGGGTTAATATAATTCTTAAGAGTTATTGTTGACATGGTTAGTTATAATCTTTGCTGAAAACCTGGGTGCTACTTAAACTTATTTATGTAAACAAGAGCAAAAGAGTTCGTAAAAGTTATTCTTTTCCACTTTCAGTTTATCAACTGAATTGCTTGAGGACAAGCAAAGGTCTAAACTTGGGGGAGTTGATACGTCTCCGTCGTATCTACTTTTCCTAACGCTTTTCCTCTTGTTTTGGACTCTAATTTGCATGATTTGAATGGAACTAACTTGGACTAACACTATTTTTAGCAGAACTACCATGGTGTTGTTTTTGTGAAGAAATAAAAGTTCTAGGATTGGAACAAAACTTTGTGGAGAATTTTTCTGCAATAAAAGAAAAATACTAGAGCCAAGAACGACCGGAGGGGGGCCCTTGGGTGAGCACAACCCACTAGGGTGCCCCCCATCAGGCACGCCCAGGTGGGTTGTGCCCACCTGGTGGCCCCGCAGACCCTGAGTCCAACTCCATAAATACCTATTTTTCTAGAAAAAATCAGGGAGGAAGAATTATCTCATTTCGCGATACGGAGCCGCCGCCACCTCCTGTTCTTCATCGGGAGGCCAGATCTGGAGTCCGTTTTGTGCTCTGGAGAGGGGGATCTTTGATCTTCGTCATCACCAACCCTCCTTCATTGACAATTCCATGATGCTCCCCATCGGGAGTGAGTAATTCCTTCGTAGGCTCGCTGGTCGGTGAGGAGTTGGATGAGATTCATCATGTAATCGAGTTAGTTTTGTTAGGGCTTGATCCCTAGTATCCACTATGTTCTGATATTGATGTTGATATGACTTTGCCATGCTTAATGCTTGTCACTTTGGGCCTGGGTGCCATGATTTCAGATCTGAACCGTTTATGTTATCACTATTATATCTATGTTCTAGATCCGATCTTGCAAGTTATATTCACCTATTACGTGTTATGATCCATAAACCCCGAAGTGACAATAGTCGGGATACTTTCCGGTGATGACCGTAATTTGGGGAGTTCATGTATTCACTATATGTTAATGCTTTGTTCCGGTTCTCTATTAAAAGGAGGCCTTAATATCCCTTAGTTTCTAAATGGACCCCGCTGCCACGGGAGGGTAGGACAAAATATGTCATGCAAGTTCTTTCCATAAGCACGTATGACTATTTACGGAATACATGCCTACATTATATTTATGAACTGGAGCTAGTTTTGTATCGCCCTAGGTTATGACTATTATATGATGAATATCATCCAACGAATCCACCGATCCAATGCCTACGAATTTCTTTTATATTGTTCTTGGTAAGTTACTACTGGTATTGTTACTGTTACGCTTGTTACAAAATCATTGCTATCACAGTTACCGTTACTATTGTTGTTGCTACTACTATCAATAAATACACGTATTGTTAATCTCTAGGTGTGGTTGAATTGACAACTCAGCTACTAATACTTGCAAATATTCTTTGGCTCCCCTTGTGTCGAATCAATAAATTTGGGTTGAATACACCACCCTCTAAAACTGTTGCGATCCCCTATACTTGTGGGTAATCATGTGACCGTAGATTTTATTGTGCTTGATATAGACTATAATCCTACATGCCCTATTATACTTGGTAGACCTTTCCTAAGAACGATTGGTGCAATTATTGATATGAATGAAGAAAACACTAGATTTTAATTTCTGTTAAGGAAGGGCATGGAACACTAACCAAGACAGAAAATTAAGTTACCATATGAATCTATTATGAGGGCTACTTATGGATTGAATCCCAAAGATAACAATACCTAGATCTATGTAATATGCCTAGCTAGGGGCGTAAAACAATATCGCTTGTTGGGAGGCAACCCAATTTTTATTTTGTGTTTTTTTTTGCTTCTATTTTCAATAAATACACATTATTACCTCTGCAATAATTGTGTTTTGGTGTTTTAATTACTGTTTGAGCCAAGTAAGACCTTTGGGATGGTCTATGGTGATAGTTGATTTGATCTTGCTGAAAAATAGAAACTTTTGCGCACATTGCCAGAATTTTAAAAAATCTCAGAAGCATGCTTTTGATATGAATGTTTTACACAAGGTTGATATATGAATGTCCTAGATTTTCCTAATTTTTCAGAATTTTTTGAGTTACATAAGTATAAGAAATTACCAGATTGCTATAGACTATTTTGTTTTTGACAGATTCTGTTTTCTATGAGTTGTTTGCTTATTTTCATGAATCTATGGGTACTATCAGGGGGTATGAACCATGGAGAAGTTGGAATACAGTAGATATAACACAAATATAAATTTAGAATGAGTTCACAACAGTACCTAAAGTGGTGATTTATTTTATTATACTAACAGATCTCCCAAGTTTTCTATTGTGTTTTGTGTTGTGAAGTTTTCAAGTTTTGGGTAAAGATTTGATGGACTATGGAATAAGGAGTGGCAAGAGCCTAAGCTTGGGGATGCCCAAGGCACCCAAGGTAATATTCCAGGACAACCAAGCATCTAAGCTTGGGGATGCCCCGGATGGCATCCCCTCTTTCGTCTTCAATCCATCAGTAAATTTGCTTGAGGCTATATTTTTATTCACCACATGATATGTGTTTTGCTTGGAGCGTCTTGTATGATATGAGCTTTTGATTTTTAGTTTGCCACAATCATCCTTGATGTACACAACTTTTGAGAGGGACACGCTTTAATCATGAATTTATTAGAATAATCTATGTGCTTTACTTATATCTTTTGCGCTAGGTAGTTGCTCTAGTGCTTCACTTATATCTTTTTAGAGCCTGGCGGTGGTTTTATTTTGTAGAAATTGATGAACTCTCATGCTTAACTTATATTATTTTGAGAGTCTTAAAACATCATGGTAATTTGCCTAGGTTATGAATTTGGTCCTAATATGATGGGCATCCAAGAGGGATATAATAAAAACCTTCATAAAGAGCGTTGAATATATGAGAAGTTTGATTCCTTGCATTTGTTTTGAGATATAAATATGGTGATATTAGGGTCATGCTAGAGAGTAATTGTGGATCGGTAGAAATACTTGTGTTAAAGTTTGTGATTCCTGAAGCATGCACGTATGGTGAGCCGTTATGTGATGAAGTTGGAGCATGATTTATTTTTTGATAGTCTTCCTTATGAGTGGCAGTCGGGGACGAGCGATGGTCTTTTCCTACCAATCTATCCCCCCTAGGAGCATGCGTACTTTGCTTCGATTGCTAATAAACTTTTGCAATAAGTATATGAGTTCTTTATGACTAATGTTGAGTCCATGGATTATACGCACTCTCACCCATCCACCATTGCTAGCCTCTCTAGTACCGCGCAACTTTCGCCGGTGCATTAAACCCACCATATACCCTTCCTCAAAACAGCCACCATACCTACCTATTATGACATTTCCATAGCCATTCTGAGATATATTTCCATGCAACTTCCACCGTTCCATTTATTATGACACGCACCATCATTGTCATATTGTTCTCATATGCATGAGGCATTCATATAGAGTCGTATCTTTGTTCTAGTATCGAGTTGTAAGTAAATAAAAGTGTGATGATCATCATTATTGGAGCATTGTCCCATGTGAGGAAAGGATGATGGAGGCTATGATTCTCCCACAAGTAGAGATGAGGCTCCAGACATAAAAATAAAAAGAGGCCAACCAGCCCAAATAAAAAAAAGAGCCCAAAAGAAAAAAATGAGAGAAAAAGAGAGAAGGGACAATGTTACTATCCCTTTCCACACGTGTGCTTCAAAAATAGCACCATGTTCTTCATGATAGAGAGTCTCCTATTTTGTCACTTTCATATACTAGTGGGAATTTTTCATTATAGAACTTGCCTTGTATATTCCAATGATGGGCTTCCTCAAATTGCCCTAGATCTTCATGAGCAAGCAAGTTGGATGCACACCCATTTATTTTTCTTTTGAGCTTTCATACACTTATAGCTCTAGTGCATCGGTTGCATGGCAATCCCTACTCACTTGCATCGATATCGATTGATGGGCATCTCCATAGCCCATTAATTTGCCTAGTTGATGTGAGACTTTCTCCTTTTTTGTCTTCTCCTCACAACCACCTTCTATTCCACGTATAGTGCTATATCCATGGCTCACGCTCATGTATTGCGTGAAAGTTGAAAAAGCTTGAGAACATTAAAAGTATGAAACAATTGCTTGGCTTGTCATCGGGGTTGTTCATGATGAAATACTTTGTGTGATGAAGATAGAGCATAGTTAGACTATATGATTTTGTAGGGATAACTTTCTTTGGCCATGGTATTTTGAGAAGACATGATTGCTTTATTAGTATGCTTGAAGTATTATTGTTTTTATGTCAATATTAAACTTTTGTTTTGAATCTTATGGATCTGAATATTCATGCCACAATAAGAAGAATTACATTGATAAATATGTTAGGTAGCATTCCACATCAAAAATTCTGTTTTTATCATTTACCTACTCGAGGACGAGAAGGAATTAAGCTTGGGGATGCTTGATACGACTCCAACGTATCTATAATATTTTATTGTTCCATGCTATTATATTATCTGTTTTGGATGTTTTATATGCATTAATATGCTATTTTATATTATTTTTGGGACTAAGTTATTAACCTAGTGCCCAGTGCCAGTTTCTGTTTTTTTTTTGTTGTTTTGACTTTTACAGAAAAGGAATATCAAACGGAGTCCATACGGAATAAAACTTTACGATGATTTTTCTTGGACCAGAAGTAACCCACGAGAATTGGAGAGGAGGCCAGAAGACCTACGAGGTGGCCACAAGCCGTGGGGGGGCGCCCCCCTGGCTTGTGGGCTCCTCATAGACCGTCCAACCCTAATCTTCGCACTATAAATCCTCAAATCTTCCCCTTGCGTCAGGGGACACACCAAAAATACTTTTCCGCCGCCGCAAGCTTCTGTTCCCGTGAGATCCCATCTTGGGGCCTTTTCCGGCACTCTGCCAGAGGGGGATTCGATCATGGAGGGCCTCTACATCAACCTTGCACTACAAAAAAACCAATTCTGTGATGATACGTGTTTGTCACAGTAGGTCACGTTTTCTGTCATGCATGTACATCCATGACGATTTTATGACAGAATCAAGATAGTCATACCTGTACTGTCGTAGAAGTGTTCCATGACAATACCAAAATTATCATCACGGAAGTGTCCACTTCCATGACGATAAATCGCGCGTCATGGAAGTGCTTTCGTCAAGAGTAACCGACACGTGGCTTCCACCATAACGGGTGACCGTTAAGCTATCGGGTTCCGGTTTGGATCCGATAACCCGTTAACAGCCCGGACCAATGGGGATTTTCCACGTGTAAAATTCTCAATGGCCAGAGGAACCACGTGTTAGCTCCATGTTGGGACAGATGTCATCCACTCAGTGGACCGGAGGCGCCTATGATACGTCGACACGTGGCAAGGCCCAATAGTGGCCCATTCAGGTGAAAGGTCGGCCCATTTGACTTGGTCAAAAGGTAGCCGGCCGGCCCATGGAAAGCCTGTTAACGGCATGTTTGCATATAGCCCATTTACAGCCCGCTAACTCACGACCCGTTATGGCCTATCCGAATTAGGCCAAGTAGCGTCATCTGGGCCGTCCAATTGATTCCAGCCCGTTGTAACTTTCGGCCCATGTATGGCCCATGACGTCTTTCGGCCCATATGAGGCCCTTTGTAACTCTTGGCCCATTAACGGCACGTCGTGACACTGGCCCAAAAAGAATAGTGTATCGCTGTATACCCATTAACGGCCCATTATAACATTGGGCCCTTTCCAGCCCGTGTGATCTTTTGGCCTTCTAAGGGCCCATTTATTGTTGGGCTCATTTCCAGCATTCGATTACTTTCGGTCCGTTACTGGCCTGTTCCGCTTGCGGGTCAAATTCAGCCCGTGGTTACAGTCGGCCCGTTTGTGGCCCGTTAATCCGTTGGGTTGTTTTCTTAGCGTCATCAAATACGGCCCGTTTAAGCCCGTTATAAATATCGGCTATTAACGGCCCGTTATGATTGGGCCATAAACAGACGATTTCCACTCTAGCCCATTTTACGGCCCATATTGCGGTCCTTTATTGGCCAATGAATAGTACGGCCCATAGAAGGCCTATTGATTCTAACGCCATAGAAGGCCCATTGATTCTACGACCCATAGGAGGCCCATAGATCCTATGGCCCGTAGGAGGCCCATGGTTACTACATAGTAGGACCATGGTTACAACGGTCCGTGTTTATTACGGCCTAGTTTAAAAAAAAATTATTGTTGCCATTAGCAAACCGCGGAAAAAGAACTGCGGTGACTACAACCAAACAAATAAACAAGACAATAAGGAAATAAATAGGCAAGCAACTTACACTAGGCTATTACGGCTATTACACATATTACATCCACTAGGCATCAAAGTTCGCCACCAGTGCAAATATAGGGAACAAAGTAGCATATTACATACACTGGGTGTCTAAATTGGCCACCAGTGCGAATAAACGAGCAGCCGCAAAACAAGTTCATAACTGAAACAACTTCACAAGAGCTCAAGAAACGTTATCCTGGTTATCCACCATGCTGGCAATAAGCTTAGCAAGCTTTTTAGCTTTCTCCTGTTTGGCGCTAAAATCCTCCAACGCTTGCTGTTGCACCAGAAAGTATGCATCTGAATTCTCCAAGGACTTCCTCAGTACTTCGGCTTCTTGTCGCAGCATAGCTGATCGATGTCTTTCAGCTTATAGTTGAGACTCGAGAAACCGAACTGATTCAGACAATGAGTTCGAAGAGCTTGTGCCAGCGGTAGTGGCCAGTAACTCGAACACTACATCAAGACAAGACTTTGGGGTTGTCTCACTGTCTTCAAGATAGTTTTCCTTAGTTGTTTTATCAGCTTTGTTGGAGACCAACAAGGATGTCTCACTATCCTGAACCTTATCTGCATTGCTTCCTTTACCATTGCTTAACAAGATATTCTTCCCAAATATTCTGTCAGCATTCTAAAATAAGAAACAAGCAGACACATCATAGGTTTAGCATGTAGTATATGAAACTCATTTCGGTGAACCAGTTCAGTAGTAAGGTGGACAGGATTAAACTACCAAGTCTTCTATTGCCAAGTAGTAAGTACATAATAAAAGCATCAAACAAACATATATCTATGTCCTATGGTCACTTCATTGTCTTGCCAAATCATAATAGACACATGGTTTAAATCATATCAGTTCAAGACAAATCAGCATTGAAAGAATACAAGTGTGGGAAACTACACGGCACAATAAGATTTCAGATGGGTAACATGGGTATACACGTACAACAACACTATTGGCTCTGTTGTGATGCTAGTAATGTGCATGATATGAGAAGTCAACTGTATACACAATTGAAATAGAAATCAACAGAGCAATTTAGAAGAGCAAACCTATTAAAGAAACATGTTTAAACATACATGTTGTGCCATTGGAGTTTCAATTGGATCCTTCAATTTAAAAATAAGTTTGCATGAGTAAATACAGTGATACAAGAGCAAAGCGGTATGCACCATAGCAATGGAATCTTAAATGAGAACAATTTTTCTTCAGGTTTAAGCACTTGTTCTACACGAACAGAGTACAGTAAGACGCAGGCATATAGTAATTGAAATTAAAAAATGAGTTCATAGACCTTACCACATTCTTGGTTCGGGACTAGTAAAAAACAAGGCGTTCCCAGTCATCGTGTCGTAAATGTGTCTCAGGAGAAAGAAAGGGAATTTGATGAGTTTCTTTGCCAGTGAAGTACATTTTCTTCAGGTAATTCCGATACTGCCACCAAGCATTCTTGAAGATAGCAGGGGTATTAGCACAGGTTAGCTCATCCTGAGTTTCCAAATCGTTCCTTCTCTGTAGAGAAAAATGGGAACATTTGTTGTATTATAACCAGCATGGAGGTAGAATGTATGGGACAAAGCAAAGTATTTGGCATGAATAACATTACTTACACATAACTCCTGGATGAACACCTGCAACTGGCTTTTTCCTTCATCTTCAGTATAATATTTCCATGATGGGAAGATACGCACATAGGATTTAACAACATCAAATGTGATAGATGCTAAACTACAAATGGCAGGTTGTGCTTCGTCCACAGGAATAGGTGTACTAACAAGTGGAGTTGGGGTTCGCCGTGGTAGTACAGGTGCTTTGGGCACTGGAGCTGCCATACTAACTGCTCTTGTTTGGGAGCTCTGTGCTGGAGATGGTGTTGTGTCAACTGGAACTGGGTTACTATCTGCTGTGGTTGGGGTTAGATTGGGTGAAGCTGGTTCTCTGTCCATCGGAGTAGGGGTACAATCAGCGAGAGTCTGGGTTATGTGTGGTAGGGCTGGTTCTCATGCATGTACAATCGGAGTGCTATCTCCACCAAGAGGTATTAATGTTTTATTTGAAGATCATGTTTGTACTCCGCTAGATACTGCCATCACCCCCTCCAATTCAAATGGCTGATAAACAAGAAAAGTAGTTGAATATACAGACCTTGTATGAGAGACAGATGCAATAGATAGTGTGGAAAAAATAGGGCATGAAATAGTTCACATGTATATTGTTTAACTAAAAAGGATAGCATGGCATAATTTCACATATATGATGTCTATCTAAACTAGATAGCATAGCATGACATAATTCAAAGATATGATGACTAACTAAACAGGATGGCATGAGATAATTATATGATGTCTTTAGTAAAAAGGTTCGCATGACATAATTCACATTCATGTTATCTAAGTAATCAGGATCGCATGATATAATTCACATGTGTGATTTATATACTAAGCAGAGGTCATTCGCATATATGATGTCTGAACTAATAACATGGTGTTGAATATTGTGTATATGATGTCTAAACTATGCAATGCAACACACCATATGCATGATATGAGCAGTATGACCATGCCAAGTTAGAGCATACACCTCGGTGGGGGAATAGGACTGGTCATTTGTCTCCGAATCCATCTCTGAGGAGCTATTGGGAACCAGCAAGAGATCTGCTTCGACAGGTGGCACTGTTCGCTCCGAAGACCATGTTTTCACTCCAGATTTTTTCCATCACCCACTCAAATGGCTGATTCACAGGAAGAGTAGTTGAATGTACAAACATTGTCGACAAATGGAAATGTAATGAAGAAAAGGATTGGCAAGATATAATTCAAATATATGATGCCTGGTTAAACAGGATGGCATTGCATATTTCACATATATTATGGCTGGCTAAAAGAGATGAGATTGCATAATTCACATATATGATATACAAACTAAACAGATGGCATTACAGAATATGTGTAAACTAAGCAGATGACATATATGATGTCGAAAGTAGGCACTGCAAAGCAACATATGCATGATATGTGTAACACCACAAAAATATTTCTTTTTGGACTTCCAAAACCTTTCCCTTAAAATAAAATATTTTTGAATTATTCTTGCTATTTTTCTTTTCATAGCCCTTTTATTTTGAAAATTATTCTCAACTTTAATGGGTTTTCAAATTCTCTATAGAGGTTCTGTTTTCAAAGGTTTAAAATTATTTGGATAATTAATTTGGAGGTTTTCAAACAATTTTCATCCAGAAAAGTTTTGGGAATCATTAAGTTTTCAAAGGAAATAACCTTTTCACTTCCTTTTAGCCCATCTAAAATCCATCCAACAATTTTCTTCCATTCAGACTTTATCCCACAAGTCACTCACATCATCTAGGACAAAATCCAACTCTCTCCTACCCCACAAAAAAATATTTTTCACAATCCTAATAAATTCCAAAGGAGGAATTCATATTATCCATCATTCCTTGGTTTACAAAGGAACCACCAATTCTACAAGGATTCCACCTGCACCAAAATTATCTCAACAAATATATGGTACCCACAACCCATCTCTCCAAAGACATGGGCTACCACAGTTCAAAATTTTCAAATTCCACTCAATTCAAATTTGGACCATATTCAATATTTCTGATCCAAACATATTTTTAAATACTCCAAAAATTCCCAAACTTTGCCAGGCCCTCTCATATGTATCAACACATCACCACAAAAATTTCCACAAATTCTAAAAATCTCTAGCACTCTCTATCATAGGATTATATGAGTACCTGTGCAGTGTTCACAACTGAAATAAAATTCAGTTAACTAGATTTCGTCAGGCAGAAGAGGGGAAACGGTGTCGTGCGCTCCTCATCTTTCTTCTCCTGCACGGTGTCACCATAGATCATCAATGCCTCGCCCTTCCCTGGCCCACTCCGCAGTCACTCCTCGCCGGTGAGCTGGCGGCTGGCCGGTGCAACGCCCTGCACCGAGCTCATCCACGGCGGGCCGAACAGAGCTGCCCCGACCACCGGCCACCATCACTGCCGTCAACGCCTCTCCACCTACCAGCTCCACGCATCGCCCCTCTCTGCGCCATCGCCGCACCGCCCCAAACCTCTGGACCCCTCCTGGCAGTCGCCGGAGTTGTCCTCGCCGCCGCACCCGTACGGGACTCGTCCCGTGGATGAGGACGAAGCGCTCGACCTCGATCGCGCTGGCGTCTCCAGAAGACTCCACCGCCCTCATTAACTCCGGCGTGATCCGAACCTCGCCGGACCGCCTCGGATCACCTATAAAAGGCCCTCCCGAGCTCCAATCTCCTCACCCATCGCCTCCACCACCTCCCAATCGCCCTCCCACGCACTCACCTGACCTCGGGGAGGTCTTCTTCTTCCCCTCTGACCACCACTCCGCCGCCTCTGTCCCCGTTCGGTTCGACGTCATTACACCACCACCACCACTTAGATCTTGCCAATAGCCATATTATCCACCAAACCATCAATCCCGCGCTCCAATTTCACTGCCCGAGCCTCTCCGGCGAGTTCCAAAACCACCGAGCCACCGTCCGCCGCCGTTGACCTCGCCGGCGTTCAGCTGCTCTCCGGCGACCACCACCACTTCCCTCCGACGTGGCACTTCGCCCTAGTCACATTCCGACTATCGCTAGCTGCAGGAACCCCGGTGATCGCCACCGGCGACCACCGTCACTCCTCTGCCTCGCGCGCGATCGGGTTCAAATTTGAACCTGACGGGTTGGCCCCCACCCCGCGCGGTCCTTTTCTTTTCTCTGTTTAAAACGAAGGCGTATTCTGCTTTTTACACCTTCTCCGCTGGAAAGCGTACTCCAGCCGAAGCATTTTCTGTTTTAACTGTGCAGGGACTGCTGTTTTACAGAAAAGCCCCTGGTTTTGAAAGTTTAATAACTTTTAAACCACAACTCTGTTTGAGTTGAACTTTTTTTTTTGAAATTCTTATTTTTCTCTCTAGTTTTTTTTAGTATTTATTTAAAAATGTTTTGACACAACTTTTTGTACTGTTGTCAAAAAATTTAATTTGAGTTGAATTTGAATATTTTCAGAAAAAGAAGAGGGAAACTTTGCCGAGAATTTCGAAGGGTTTTCACCTGACTACTTTGGACAAGGCAAGCATTAATGAACTTGGGATATGGTGATTGCATTTTGTATGTTTGCATCCGTTGGTATTGCACCACATGTATCACAAGTGCATGCATGCTCGGTCATATCACTTTCTTTCTCTTTGTCTTGCACTTCACTCAAGGAAAGAATCCTTCTAACATGGTAAAGCTGTTAGTATCCAGGGGAGTGTCTCCTGCCTTGGACGTGCCGGTGGGCACGGGCCATTATTGTTGACACGGTGGTGTCACGTGACTATCTGGAACATACCAGTGATGATAATTAACACCTCCTGAGTCGGCCTAGATCGAGTCTTGTTCCGCTACACCTAGCTGGATACCGTGCTGCCACGAGTCCTTCTGCAAGGAAGGTACGGCTGAGTAAGTTGTTAACCCCTGTCCATGTACACACAGTACAGAGGGCCACGATGAGGGTTTCCAAAGGCCTTGGACTAAATCCGGTCATCGGGTCAGGGGACATGGGTGTTCCGGTTGTGCCTGAGAGGGGGGCACCACTTGGAATCCGCGCGTATTAATAGTGATCCCATGCAGGACGTTGGTCTCTCCATCTCAGAGTTTTACTTGAACGATGTTTTGGGTGATTCCTGGCATTTGGAAAGTTAATCTGGTGTGTGCTGGTTAGGTGTGTTTTCAACCCAAAGGCCGTAATGCGAATTAGTCAGCGTCTCGGTGTTGACTAAAGAAATCCTATACTTGTCGGTAAAGAGTACACCCTCTGCAGAGTTTAAGCCTATTCGAATAGCCATGTCCGCGGTTAAGGACTACAGTCTGGGTTGGTCAAGTGTCGGTTTTAGTGTCGGTCTTCGGAGGAAATAACTTTAATATGCCTGAAATATTTTGCAGGAAGATTATTGACACACCGTTGCTACCATGGATATTTTATGCTTGTTAAATATTATTATGTTTATGCATAATATTGAGGACTAACCCGTTTCTCTTGTTTTGAATTTTCCCTGAGTGTCTCAGGGGCTGGCTAGACTACCCCGGGCACTCAACTTTATTTTCAAGACCTCTCGTGGTGTCCCTCGAGTGTACAGGCGGTCCCGCCACTACTCTTGTGGATACCCGATTGGCATTTCTCTTCAAGTCCAACCGTGGCGTCACTTGACACCCGACTGGCATTTCTCTTCAAGACCTCTTGTGGCGTCTCTCGAGTTTACAGGCGGTCCCGCCACTACCCTTGTAGACACCCGATTGGCATTTCTTTTACTTTGCTGAATGTCACTTGGGCTGGCTAGACTACCCGTGACATTCATTTGCTTTATTTATAATATGTTTGAAAGTGACTAATATGCTATGTTCATGTTCATGTCATTTACTTGTCATGATTTAAATTTCAGTCAGCATGGGCATATGCATCCATTATATCTTTTGTTCATAATGTTTGCGAGTACATTCCAATGTACTCACTGGCTTGTCCATGGCTATTTACTTGGCCAGACTTGGAGGAGGACGAGCTTGTGGAGGAGGATAGCGCTAGCGAGCCCGACGCTTAGAGGAGTCCCAGTCAGTCGACCTGTGAAATAGGAGTCTACCACATGTATCATCCGTTGAGCTTCCGCTACACAAATAAAATAATCAAGCCTCACTCTGACGCTTGGCTCTATGTTATTGTACTAGTATTGTATCACCACCACACCACTGTCATATTCCGCCACTGCCATATATTGGCGGGTTTGTAATAAACCTTGTTGAGCCCTCAGACTCAACCCTGTGTAATATTATCTTGTACTGGTTATCTGTATCAAGGAAGTACACCAGTTGTGTTGATCTTGGGGCTAGTGTGACTTAGGGCTATTCTGGGATTTATTCTCAGAAATGGGCCCGACAGGCCTTGGTACCAGAGCCAGGCCGACTGTAGGAAACCCTAGGCACGATCGCTACCACTCGAGTCAGTACTAACATTTTTAGCATGCATCTCATGCGTTGTAGCATTTTTCCCGTGGTCATCATATGCACATGGTATGACTATTTGGATTTTTGTCTACTGATGTAGATGTCTGGCGGCAGCTGCCCATCCCAGATTTTCGCCAACGAGCCTGCGAGATTTTCCCGTCTTCTTACCGTCATCGCTAGAGATGCGATGAGATCTCCGAGCCATCCTGAATACACCGTCTTCCCTGACAGGATCACAGACACTCTGACTATGTATCAGGCTTCGGTATATATTCGGGGTGGAAGTACCTTGTCTTTTCGCAACTACCATTTTATGGGGAGAGTCATGCCCTCTGAGAGGCATGCTATCCAGATGGCCGCTCGTGAGGCTATTGCTTGCCTCAGGGACATCCTGCCCATCATGCAGAACTGTCCCTACCACTACCTTCCGTGCCATGTTCCTTATACCAACCATTATGCTTTTTCCTGCACCGCAGGAGAAAGGGATGAGGCGATCGAGCCCCTTGTTCAGTATATCATGGCACTAGAGTCGGTCTTCACCGCACTGGTGGACGACCATCTTGCTGCACGGATGGACTTGGCTCGTGCGAGGATCACTCGCAGGAGTGAGTTCCGTTCACCTTCACCACATGCCCCTCGTATTCCGACTCCACCACACTATTCTCCTACTCAGCCCGCGGTTCAGCGCTTATCCCCGAGTGATGAGGCTAGTCGCTTGGCTGCTCCTGTTCCGACCAGAGCTCCACTGTCGACGCGCACGGTGCCACCCCAGACAGGCACTCCATCAACCTCTACCCGACTGGAGACCATTCCAGAGGAGGAGGAGGTTGAGTCTCGTGGACCACAGCTGGGACTCACCCTCAGCGGAGCTTACAGTGTCTCAGACACCCCGTGAGGATAGATCGAGCGTCAGCCCCGCAGTAGTCTTTTATGAGACGTGGTTGTAAGATATTTATTTTCTGTTTCTTCTTCTTCCTTTTTTTTGTAAGATGGTGAGTAACAGACTCAGACCACAGCATGTTGAGAGGACGAAGTAGTACGCTAGTTGAACAAGTGGTCGTGTAGTATACAGTTTCTGCAAGCATCTTGTATAATTACGTCATGCTTGTTTAATTAAGTCATGCATGTATGATATAACCTGTTGTACTTGCATCCTGGGGGGAGATTTATTCCCAATCTCTTAAAAAATTTAATTGCTGCTTTTATAATTTCTTTTCTCATCGGTGTTACACAAATACCCCCAGAAAGAAAATGCATCACACCTGGACCCGTTCTATGCCAAATCCGCCAGAAAGCAACCATGGACAAATGAGAAATAATTTTACACAAGGACAGACTAGTCAACAAGGCAGTGACTCAGCATTTTCACAAGTATGCCGTCTGTACGAACAAAGCCAGCAACAGCACCAAGAGATGATGCAACAGTTAATCAGTATGGGAAATCACCAAGGACAAAATAAGAACAGGTCTAAATTGTCTGAGCTCCAGAAGACCAATCCTACTGTGTTTTCTCACACCGACAAAACATTGGAGGCAGATGATTGGCTACGTGATATTGAAAGAAAATTAGTTATTACCCAGTGTACGGACCGGGAAAAAGTGCTTTATACCCCATACTATTTTTCTGGTACAGCAGCATCATGGTGGGAAAACTTATGCCACACTCATCCCAACGGAGCCAATATGACATGGGAACAATTCAAGGAAAACTTTCGGGGGGCACACATTCCTAACAGTACCATGAAATTAAAGAAAAGGGAATTTGAGGATCTCAAGCAGCGAGGCACCATAGTAGCCTAGTATCTAGACCAATTTACTCAGCTGGCCCGGTACGCCAACGACGAATACATGACAGAAGACAAAAAGATGGAAAATTTTCTCGATGGACTGATTCCATCCTTAAAGTGCCAACTTGTAGTCCACACCTTTCCTGATTTCAAATCACAGGTGGACAAGGCAATTATACTAGAGAACAAACACCGCAACATGAATGAAATACGCAAGCGCCGTATGAACCAGTCATCTCAGGTTCGCAACAACAGGTCCAAGAATGAATTTCAGAAGCCTACAACACCCCGACAAGCAACTCTGCTACCCCGACCAGCAACGGTAGCACCACAACAGAATCGCAGTGCTTTCAACAATAGGACCAAAAGATACGATGTTCTATCCAGGCATCACCTGTTATGCCTGTGGAGGCGAAGGGCATTACTCCAGGCAATGCCCAAAGCAGGGAAATAATACAACCAAGCCCAACAACAATGGCCGTGGTACAAACACAGCTCCAAAACGCAACAACTCCAACCCCAATAACAACCAGAGGAAGGGACAGGTCAACCACGTGACATTTGAGGAGGCACAAAATGCACCAGACATTGTGTTTGGTACGTTTCCTATCAACTCAATTAATGCTACAGTCTTATTTGATTCCGGAGCTTCCCATTCGTGTATCTCAAAAAGATTTGCGTCGAAGAATCGATTTTCTTTTTCGCCTTTGCAAAATTCCATGGTTATTCAGTCCCCGGGATCGAAGCAAAGCACACAATTGTACTGCAAGGATGTGAATATTGAGATCAAAGGAATGGTATTTTTAGCCAACCTTATTGTTCTGGAAGCAGTCAAACTGGATGTTATTCTGGGAATGGATTGGTTAACCAAAAATAAAGGTTTCATAGAATGCTACAACCGCACGGTGACTCTTACAAGCTGCCAAGGAGAAACAATAAAATTTGGCACAAGGAGGATTTCCGCAACACAAGGAAAGTTAAATCAAGTGGATACGGCAGAATTAAGTAAGGTTCCTGTAGTTTGCGAATACCCCGATGTATTCCCTGAGGAACTACCAGGAATGCCCCCGGACCGTGAAATTGAATTTGTTATTGAATTGGCACCTGGAACGACACCCATTTATAAGAAGCCGTACCGAATGGCTCCGACGAAATTGGCTGAGTTGAAGAAACAAATTAAGGAACTAATGGAAAAAGGTTATGTTCGACCTAGCTCATCACCATGGGGATCGCCAGTTTTATTTGCTAAGAAAAAGGATGGTACCCTAAGGCTATGTATTGATTACAGGGCACTCAATATGGTCACCATCAAAAATAAATACCCGCTGCCCAAGATAAATGACTTGTTTGAACAGCTAGCAGAAGCCAAGGTTTTCTCAAAAATAGATTTGAGGTCAGGCTACCATCAATTGAAAATCCGATCGTCTGATATACCCAAGACTGCCTTTACTACCAGATATGGATTAAACGAGTTCACAGTGGGGAGGATAGCTAACTGTAGCACGGACTCCCAAGAACTTTTTTGCATGCATGTCGTGGCCGGCCGTGGTGACGTTTGAACGCGGAGCAGTCGCGTGCACCGGGAAGCGGCACGAGCGGCGCTCTCTCGGCCGGTGCGCCGCTTCAATGCCGGCGCCAGTGACAGGTCGCGTCCACTCTAGTCGGGCATGAATGCAGCACTGACCGTTTCAGGCGGGAAGCACGCGCGGGTGATGAAGAGGGTTCGGGTTGGACAGGGCAGTCAGGAGCGAGCGTGGCAGCGGTCCGGACGCCCGCAAACGAGAAATGATGGATGTACGTAAATATTGCTGCATAATTAATAACGTAAATAATGTGCCAGTTGGACAAATATGATTGGAGATGGAGATGGAGATGGAGATGAAAGTAAGAATTTTACGTAAACACGGATATGCATGTCTATGTGTGTGTGCGCACACACACACATAGTGACGACTCTCGCGACTACTCGTACACATCATCGATGTATCTTTCTCCCTACAGACACCCAAACTTAGTACCGCCTCATTTTGTTCCTAAGATAGGAATATCATAGGAGTGGGAAACAATATAAAGTGAGATAAATGGAGTACGACGTACAAGAAGAAATGTACACGCACTCACTCTGCCTCCGACATACCCGCGAGTACACGATGGAGCGCATTTGTACACGAAGAGGCAGCTTACGTACGTAATAATTTGACCCTTTATTTTGTTCACTTAATAATGGAGGGTTGGGGACCACACGTGAGCGATACAAACTACGACCTGGAAGCGGGGGCGGCCCCTCCCAATGCTCCACCTTCTACAGGTGCTAAGATTGCCAACTAAGCAAAAAATATGATGTGGCATGCTAGTTAAGAAGAGAGAGAGTAGTATGGTGACCCCAGAAAGAAACGGTGCTAAGCACATGTACCTAGGTGGAAGCACAGTTCTGAGTCTACAACTAATTAAATGTATGAAGCTTAGCACCCAAAAGCTTAGCACCTTTGCATTGAGGACTTGAGTTGCTAAGGCATTTAATATACTTAGCACCTTTGCATTGGAGGAGGTCATTGATCGAGTTTTCTTTCTTGGTACGTTAAAAAAAGATTTGTCCGCCAGTTTTTGTTTCTTTTTTCTGGGAATGCGCGTATTCTATTTAAAACCATTGCTATGGAGAGATTTTTTTACTCCATTGTATATAGAGCCTCTTGTTTGATAGGGTTTCTCGTTTCTCGCTCTCTCACCCTCTCCATATCGAAACAAGATGACAACGTCCACTCTACCTCTCTCCTCACCGGTGATCACAGATTTGGCCGGATCCCGTCCCCTGCGGGAGGTGAGGAGGTCCAGTGTTGACGTTGTCGTCATCGGTGATGGAGGAAGCCGATGCGCACCGTCCTCTCTGAGCCGGCGCCGGCGCGAATGAAGGTCCTCTGTGCCCTTGTTCGCTGCCATCGTGTGGGCAGATCCCGCCCGCCCGCCTAAGCCACATCTCGCCCACCTGAGGTATAACTTCTTTTGGATTTCATGCTTCATTGTACTCTGCATGCGGGTTTTCTTCTATACCACTACTCCCCAGCTCCCCATGTACAGTAGCTAGGGTTCGTCGGCTGGTCCAACATCACCTATTTTTTACTATCTCTTATCCTTTATCTTATTATCTTATCTTATTATCTCTACTCTTATAAAAACAGAGTTGGTGATGATGGTGTGCCTGCCATCCTGCAATATAGGCCGTCAGATTTATATCTGACGGATAGGAAGGAAACTATTGCAATTTTGCAAAAAGACACCCACACCCCTATCCACATTTGCAAATAAGGCCTTCCCTCGTTCATCATTTTCTCTCACAAGATAAACTACTCATACAAATGCATCTTGATATTCCGTGCAACGCACGGGCATCTTGCTAGTTATCTCTACTCTTATAAAAGACCGAGTTGGTGATGATGGTGTGCCTGCCATCATGTAATATACACCATTCGATCTATATCTGACGGATAGAAAGCAAACTATGGCAATTTTGCAAAAAGATACCCGCACCTCTCTCCACACTTGCAGATAAGGACTTCCCTCGTTCATCCTTTTCTCTCAGAAGATAAACTACTCATACAAATGCATCTTGATGTTCCATGCAACGCACGGGCATCTTGCTAGTTATAGAGGAAAGGCCACTCCAAAAGCTATCCAAGTTTATCATTTATGCATCGGTGGAGGTATACATGTTTTTTTTTGACAAAAAGTACATGATGGTTGTGCGGTCATTGTCCATATGCTCCTATTCCTGCTGCTAATCCAAAACTACCACTGGTAAAATGAAGCAATGCCCATGTTAAAGTGACGTCCCTTTTAAGTAATGTTGCTGTCAATCTAGAGGCGTCGATAAATGCTTTTGTCTTGCTTTACTTTTTTTTCGAGTATCCTGCTTTAGTTCCCATCAAGATAATCATGATGCTTCTATTTTCTGGTGTACGTTTCATTAATTCTTATTGACAATTAAGATGCCGCTGTTAATCTTGTTCCAATGCTAAAACAAAGTAACGACACTACTTAAATATCATTTTTTTTATATTTTTGCAAACAGGGATGCGTATCTCCATGCCCGGGCATGTCTTCCTCAATTTTAGTGGAACTGCACAATATTGGATGGCCACTGTTGCTCAGTTCTTCCTTTCTCAAGCTTGATTACCGTGAAGAAACAAACCACAGTGAGGATTGTCAAACTTCATTGGTGCCTGACCCAAACATGATGCCAAAATTTATGATGCATCACACCACGATGAGCTATCGATGCTCATGGTTGCATCTCATGGTTGCATCGGCTGGTGAAGCTGATCGATGTTCAATGAAGAATGGGATGTCTTCCATCAGTGCTCTTTGCTTGTCACCAAAAAGATGATATCCTTCATCAGTTCATCTTGGAGCAGTCATTTACGTTGGTGCAATTTTATCACACAATTGGATATGAACCAAATGTTTCCTCGAAGAAGCATCGACGTTGGTACTAAGAGCAAAAGTTTTGTATTGATTTCTAATCCTTCTCACAAATTTGTCTTCAGCTACATTGTAACTTTATTTTTCCAGTTTTTAACAAAATATGTGGTCAAACTTTGATTAAAAACATGGTGTGGAGTAAAAACCTAGATGGAGGTAGTACCCCTCTGTTTTTATTTACTCTACATATTAGATTTGACTGAAGTCAAACTTTGTAAAGTTTGACCAAGTTTAGGCCGAACACAACAAAACATAATTATTGAGAGAGGGCAAACTGTACACACTCTCACACCTTTCCGATAATTGAAATTAAAATTCTTTATTTGTACACACTCTCACACATTTCCGATAATTTGGCGCGTGTGTGGGGATACGTCTCCAACGTATCTATAATTTTTGCTTGTTCCATGCTGTTATATTATCATTATTGGATGTTTTACAATCATTTTATAGCAACTTTACATCATTTTTTGGGACTAACCTATTGACATAGTGCCCAGTGCCAGTTCCTATTTTTGCTTTTTTTTACTTCGTAGAAAATCAATACCAAACGGAGTCAAAACGCAGCAAAACTTTTTGGAGAATTTTCTGGACCAGAAGGAACAAGATGGGCCAAAGAAGTACCAGAGGAGGGCTCCGAGGGGAGAACAATCCACCTGGGGGCCCAGGCGCGCCCTGGTGGGTTGTGCCCACCTCGGCCGCCTCCCGCACCGCCTCTTTGCTCTATAAATACCTCGAAAATCCAAAAACCCTAGGGGAGTCTACGAAACACAATTCCAGCCGCGGCAAGTTCCAGAACCACCAGATCCAATCTAGACACCATCACGGAGGGGTTCATCATCCTCATTGGTGCCTCTCCGATGATGTGTGAGCAGTTCATTGTAGACCTACGGGTCTGTAGTTAGTAGCTAGATGGCTTCCTCTCTCTCTTTTGATTCTCAATACAATGGTCTATTGGAGATCTATTTGGTGTAACTCTTTTTGCGGTGTGTTTGTTGGGATCCGATGAACTTTGAGTTTATGATCAGATCTATTTTATACATGAAAGTTATTTAAGTCTTGTTTTGATCTCTTATATGCATGATTACTTATAGCCTCGTATTTCTTCTTCGAATCTTTGGTTTAGTTAGACCGACTAGATCGATTTTTCTTGTCATGGGAAGAGGTGCTTTGTGATGGGTTTGGTCGTGCGGTGTTCTTTCCCGGTGACAGAAGGGGCAGCAAGACACATATCGATCGTTGCCATTAAGGATAACAAGATGGGGTCTATTCCTACATGAATAGATCTTGTCTACATCATGTCATCGTTCTTATTGCATTACTCCGTTTTTCCATGAACTTAATACACTAGATGCATGATGGATAGCGGTCGATGTGTGGAGTAATAGTAGTAGATGCAGGCAGGATCGGTCTACTAATCTTGGACGTGATGCCTATATAATGATCATTGCCTGGATATCGTCATGATTATTTGAAGTTCTATCAATTGCCCAACAGTAGTTTGTTTACCCGTCGTATGCAATTTTTCTCGAGAGAAGCCACTAGTGAAATCTACTGCCCCCGGGTCTATTCTTTTTCATATTTGCTTTCCGATCTATTATTTGCCACTTTTATTTTCAGATCTATTATTCCAAAAACCCAAAAATACCTTGCTGCAATTTTTTGTTATTTATTTTATTCCGTGTTTTATCGAGATCTATTTATCCAATCTACTACAAACCAATCTATCTTTTACCCGAGAGGGATTGACAACCCCTCTTACGCGTCGGGTTGTAAGTATTTGTTCTTTGTGTGCAGGTACCGTTTACATAGTGTTGCTTGGTTCTCCTACTGGTTCGATAACCTTGGTTTCATCACTGAGAGAAATACCAACCGCAGCTGTGCTGCATCAGCCCTTCCTCTTTGGGGAAATACTGACACGGACACGAGCCATCAATATCCAGCCCAGATATTGATTTTTCATGGTGAAAATGGCTAGCACGGCTATACTTTTTTGTGGAATACCCAACCCAGGTCAACTTGTTATTCTCCGCCCCGCTGGGCTGCAAATCTTTCCTAGGAGGGATGAATTAGGCCTCACAAGAAAATGGGCTTTAAGAAATGATAAATGGGATATAATTATAAAAACTGGGCTGTAAATATACAAAAACACACCAAACAGGTAATTAGTTTCAAAAATATTATTTTTGATTTTCAAAATTTTAATTTCATTACTTGTTGCGCGCGCAATATTTTGTTAGATTTTTACCTAACACAAATTTATTTTGAAATTATATTTAATCTGACTCAAATTTCGGGATAAAAATATTTTGGATCCCATCAAAATGTGGGATTTTTTGTTGAATTCTGTTTTGAGCGGTTGGTTGAAATTATTAATTGTTGTCCTGGCTAGAAAATGGGTTGTAATTTTAACAAACTGTAAATGGGTTGTAGTAAATTCCATTCCTCTACTCACCAACAACTCCTACTCTTCTCCGGCGACGGTAGCCTCACACCGCAGCCGAACCAGTGAACCCTCATACTCCCCTCCGCGTGAGCATCCACTGTTGTGTCTTCGCCGACTCCGGGTCGTTCCCTTCCTAGGACTCGCCATCGTTCACCGCGTTGGTTCTCTCGGCGCGGGATGGTCAACTTTGTCAACAAACGACAGCCATCAGAAGAGGCATGTACGTAGAGTGGCTGACAGTAGGGACCCACATGGCCCATGGCCGCACGCAGCAAGTGCCCCCTTATTATGCGAAAACAAATGATTTCTTCCCCTGATAGGTTTGACCCACCAGCTACATCTTCGCACGCAAGGAAGTGCTTCCTTTATTACGCGGAAATAAAAAAGTTTCCTCTCCCTGACAGCTGGGACCCACCAGCTTTATGATGATCCATTTCATGAAAATATAGATTGTACCGAAGATGCTAAATTGTTTTCTTTTTATTCTAACTCAAAAAATAAGAAATAAAAAAAATCAGAAAACATCTTCGCACGCAGGGCTTTGTCAACTTAGTCAATAAACGATTCTAGTTGCAGTGACCGTTGGATGTTAATCCAACGGCCGAGATGTGTCTTCAACCTCTGGTCTTCTTGCTCCAGCCGCCCAAACCTACGCCCGCCGTACCGCCTGCTCCAGCCTCCCGTGGCCAGCTGTGCTGCCATGTAGGCCTCACTGCCCGACCATACTACCACTGGCCAGGCCTTCCCTCTACTCACCCACACCCCCTGTTATTCTCCAACGATGGCAGCCTTACATCGAAGCCGAACCAGTGAACCCTCGTACTCCCCTCCGTGTGGGCATCCACCTGCCTCATCTTCCCTGGCTTAGCGTCGTTCCCTTCCTAGGCCTCACCGTCGTCCACCGTCTGGGTGTTGTCCGCGCGACATGGTCAACGTGGTCAATGAACGACAGCCATCAGAAGAGTAGTGTACACGGTGAGGCTGGCAGATCGACCCATGAGCTACATCTTCGCACGTAAAGAAGTGCCTCCTTATTACGCGCGCAAAAAAATGAATCATCCCCCTGACAGCTCGGAACCACCATCTATATCTTCGCACGGAAGGAAGTACGTCCTTATCCTCCCTGACAGCTGGGGCCCACCTGGTCGAAGCGTACGTAATGTAGTTTGTTTGGTCGTGGACATGTACGTACATACTGGTCGATCGGTCTCTCTGCAACGATGAACCGTGGCCGAGCAAGTAGTGGCACATGTAGTAGTAGAGCCCCCGACGTAGCAGTTTAGGCAGTCCCTTCTAAACTGTGTACACGTACGTACAGCCGCATGCCAAAAAATACGGCCATGTACATACATACGGGCGCGGTCTCGAACGCCTACTCATGCATACGTACGGCCAGGGCTCGTGTACATAGAGAGGCAACGGACAGCAGCAACGGTGTCCTGTTCATCGGGCAGCCAACCGGCTGGGTTGGAATGGAGAAACAACATCATGTTCATCAGGAGGCAACAGACTGGGTCGGAATGCGTCCTGTTCAATGGAAGCCAGCCGGCTTGGACGGAATAGCCGAAACGGGGTCTAGCGTACCACAAAACGGAGGAAACGGACTTGTGTTCGAGCTCCAACGGTCAAAACATGGTGCTGTTGATCGGCAGGGGTGTGGTGTACCGCAAAACGGAGGAAACGGACTTGTGTTGGAGAGCCTACGGTCGAAATGGGGTCCTGTTCATCGGGAGGGGTGTGGCGTACCGCAAAACGGGACTCCACGGGCTACTGTTCATCCACCGTCTACTGCCTCTCGCGCCCAGCCTCCACGGGCTACTGTTCAACCACCGTCGACTTCCTCCAGCCTCCTCCTGCTACTGTTCATACACTGTCGACTTCCTCCAGCCTCCACCAGCTACTGTTCATCCACGGGGGTCCTGTTCATCAAGCCTCCACCGGCTACTGTTCAACCAGCCCTTCACGGGGTCCTGTTCATCCAGCCTCCACCGGCTACTGTTCAACCAGCCCTCCACGGGGTCCTGTTCATCCACCCCCAACCGGCTCGGGTGTGGCGGCCTCCTCGGTCGGGGTCCTATTCATCCAGCGGCAACGGCCTACTACTACCATGGGGTCCTATTCATCCAACCCCCAACAACAGTCACTATTCATCAAGAGGCAGGTTCGATCGGCTTCAGTTAGCAGCAGTGGCGAAGGAATCGCTCGGGTTTAGTTAACAGCCAGGGATCGATCACTCGGGTTCAGTAACGTAGCTAATGCAATCACTCGGGTTCAGTAAGCGAACGCCTCACTCGGGTTCAGTTAGAGCCCAACGCCTCGCACACACACGCGTACGTGTATGAGAGAAATGCGCAAACCTCCGTGCATCGCTCGGCCCCGACCGCCCACCGTAACCGGGAACTCCCCGATATTTTCCTCGCCCTTGCTTCTACCATGATTTTTTCCGTCATGGACGGCCCAAAGAATGTCTTGCAGGTGCGTCCACGGCCTGCCCACGATGAAAAGCCCATTTTCTGTCATGATTTTTTGTCATAGAAGTAGGAGCCCACCACATCTATGATGATACGTGCTTTTGTCACAATTATCGTCATAAAAGTGTCATAAGCATGACAGAAAAAAATTCGTTCGACCCAAAATGTCATGGATGTGTCTTTTTTTTTGTAGTGTTGCTGCCCTTCCGGTGATGCGTGAGTAGTTTACCATGGACCTAAGGGTCCATGGCTAGATGGCTTCTTCTCTCTCTCTCTTTGATCTTCAATACAATGTTCTCCTCGATGTTCTTGGAGATCTATTCGATGTAATCTTCTTTTGCGGTGTGTTTGTTAAGATCTGATGAATTCTGGATTTATGATCAGATTATCTATGAATATTATTTGAGTCTTCTCTGAACTCTTTTATGCATGATTGAGATAGCTTAGTATTTCTCTCAGATCTATCGATTTGGTTTGGCCTACTAGATTGGTTTCTCTTGCAATGGGAGAGCTGCTTTGTGATGGGTTCAATCTTGCGGTGTCCTCACCTAGTGACAGTAGGGGTAGCGAGGCACGTATTGTATTATTGCCATAAAGGATAAAAAGGTGGGGTTTATATCATATTGCTTGAGTTTATCCCTCTGCATCATGTCATCTTGCTTAAGGCATTACTCTATTCCTATGAACTTAATATTCTAGATGCAGGCAGGAGTCGGTCGATATGTGGAGTAATAGTAGTAGATGCAGGTAGGAGTCGGTCTACTTGTCACAGACGTGATGCCTCATGATCATTGCCTCAGATATCGTCATAACTTTGCACTTTTCTATCAATTGCTCAGTAGTAATTTGTGTACCCACGGTATGCTTTATTCAAGAGAGAAGCCTCTAGTGAAACCTATGGCCCCCAGGGTCTATTTTCTATCATATATTTTCAGATCTATAGAACCAAAAATCCAAAAATACCTTGCTGCCATTTATTTATATTTACTTTATTTTACCTTTTACTTATCTTTTATATCTATCTCTATTAGATCTCACTCTTGCAAGTGACCGTGAAGGGATTGACAACACCTTTTTCGCATTGAGTGCAAGTGTTTGTTAGTTTGTGCAGGTGCATATATTGGGGACTTGCTTGTGCCTCCTACTGGATTGATACATTGGTTCTTAACTGAGGAAAATACTTATCTCTACTTTGTTGCATCACCCTTTTCTCTTCAAGGGAAAAATTAACGCAAGCTCAAGAAGTAGCAGCAAGAATTTCTGGCGTCGTTGCCGGGGAGGTTCTACATCAAGCCTACCAAGTACCTATCATAAACTCTCATCTCTTGCATTTACTTTATTTCCCATTTGCCTCTCATTTTCCTCTCCCCCACTTCTAAAACATTTTCAGAAAAACACAAAAATATTTTCCTTTTTATTCGCCTTCTTTATGTTCGTCTTTTCATTTTCTTTTTGTTTGTTTTTGTTCTTAGATTGGTTGCTAGACACTATGTCTCGACCCAAGAATCTTGATTTTTACCTTAGGAAGTTGGAAGAAGTTGAAAACAATACAAAAAGCTTTATGTCTTTACAATTTGAGCATAATAGTTTCTTTAGGAACGAACTTAAAGAACAAAAAAATATGATGGAATATATCAATAAAGAACTTGATGATGTTACTAAGGAAATATTTGGTCTTAATCTCAATTTGCTCTTATTGAAAATCTTGTAGGACAAATTTCAGATAAGCAAACCACTCTAGTAATAAGATGGCTGCTAAACCTGAAGCTTTTAATAATGATGAAGATCTTAAAGTGATTGGTGTGACTCCTATTGAATCCTTGTTTGCTAATGTAAAACTTGATAAAGATGGGACTGGAGATGAGTCAACTTTAGCTAGAAGGCGTCCCAATAATTTGGAGGGTGAAGATCTTAATGAAAAAATTGATAAAAGTCAAAAACAACATAGCCTCCACGATATTTGTGTTCATGGTGATTTATATCCTACTCATGCTTGTATCCAATGTTGATTAACCTCAATGCATGTTTATGACCGTTGTCGCTCTCTAGTTGGTCGCTCCACAATCTTTTTGCTAGCCTTCACTTGGACTAAGCGGAATACTGCTTGTGCACCCACTTCCTTAAACCCAAAGTTGTTCCATATGAGTCCAGCATACCTACCTATATACGGTATTCGCCTGCCGTTCCAAGTAAATTTTCATGTGACAAACTCTAAACCTTCAAATAATAATTTGTTTTGTATGCCCGAATCGCTCATGTAGCGACTAGGGCCTGTCAGTATCTTCCATGCTAGGGGGGTTATTCTCACGGTGAGTTTTTATTCACTTGTCATTCACGAGAAAGTGCCTAGTAATCGGGATGCCCAGTTCCATGATCAAAATCAAATCAAAATACAATAATGAAATAAAACTCCCCCAGGACTGTTGTTGGTATGGACGGTACCCGTGTATTCGACTAGCCATGGAGTGTGTTTGTTGGTGGAGGGGGAGTAAAACTTTACCATTCTGTTTGGGAACCTCCTATAATGTGTCTAGCATGGAAGATAGTGAGATCTCTTGGTTGTTATGTTGACAATGAAAGCATGCCTCTCAAAATTATATTCATCTCTGTTTTAAAAGCTTCGAGCTCTGGCACCTCTGCAAATCCCTGCTTCCCTCTACGAAGGGCCTATCTATTTACTTTTACTGTTGAGTCATCATCTTATCATTAAAGCACCGGCTGGAGAGCACTATTGTCATTTATATGCTTTGTTTTTAGTTGATGTTGAGTATGGGTGTGACTGGATCTCTTTTGCCATGACAGTCAGTCCTTGTTCTTCAGGGGTGCTCTGCATTTATGTTTTGCGGTCTCAGAAAGGGCTAGTGAGATACCATTTTGTCATATCATATCATGATTGTTTTGAAAAAGTGTTGTCATCTGAGATATCTTATTATTGCTCGCTAGTTGATTTTGCCATTGATATGAGTAAATGTGAGACCTAAATGTTATTGTGGATATGGTTAGTTCATAATCTTTGTTGAAAACCTGAATATTGGCTACACATATTTGCAACAACAAGATCAAACAGAGTTTGTAAAAGTTTTTCTTTGTCACTTTCAGTTTGTCAACTGAATTGCTTGAGGACAAGCAATGGGTTAAGCTTGGGGGAGTTGATATGTCTCCATCGTATCTACTTTTCCAAACTCTTTTGCCCTTGTTTTGGACTCTAATTTGCATGATTTGAATGGAACTAACCCGGACTGACGCTGTTTTCAGTAGAATTGCCATGGTGTTCTTTTTGTGCAGAAATAAAAGTTCTCGGATTGACCTAAAAATTTATGGAGAATATTTCTGGAATATATAGAAAATACTGGCGGAAAAAGATACCAGAGGGGGGGCCACCCAGGGGCCACAAGCCCAGGGGTGCGCCCCCCTGGCTTGTGGGCACCCTGGACCGTCTACAACCCTAACTCCAACTCCATATATACCTATTCGCGGAGAAAAAATTAGAGAGAAGGATTCATCGTGTTTTACGATATGGAGCAGCCGCCACCTCCTGTTCTTCATCGGGAGGGCTGATCTAGAATCCGTTCGGGGCTCTGGAGGGTGGAATCCGTCGCCATCGTCATCATCAACCTTCCTCCATGACCAATTCCATGATGCTCACCGTTGTGAGTGAGTAATTCCATCGTAGGCTTGTTGGACGGTGATGGGTTGGATGATATTTATCATGTAATCTAGTTTTGTTAGGGTTTGATCCCTAGTATCCACTATGTTCTGAGATTGATGTTGCTATGACTTTGCTATGCTTAGTGCTTGTCACTAGGGCCCGAGTGCCATGATTTTAGATCTGAACCTATTATGTTCTCATGAATATATGTGTGTTCTTGATCCTATCTTGCAAGTTGTAGACATCTATTACGAGTTATGATCTGCATACCCCAACGTGACAATAATTGGGATTCTTCCGGTGATTATCATAGTTTGAGGAGTTCATGTATTCACTAAGTGCTAATGCTTTGTTCCGGTTCTCTATCAAAAGGAGGCCTTAATATCCCTTAGTTTCCATTAGGACCCCGCTGCCACGGGAGGGTAGGACAAAAGATGTCATGCAAGTTCTTTTCCATAAGCACGTATGACTATATACGGACTACATGCCTACATTATATTGATGAATTGGAGCTAGTTCTGTTTCACCCTAGGTTATGACTGCTACATGATGAATATCATCCAACACAATTATCATTGCCGATCCAATGCCCACGAGATTTTCACATATTGATCTTTGCTAAGTTACTTTCATTGCTACTGCTGTTACAATCACTACAAAACTGCTACTACTACTTTTGCCACTGTTACCGTTACTATCATACTACTTTGCTACTAAATACTTTGTTGCAGATATTAAGCCTTACAGGTGTGGTTGAATTGACAACTCAAGTGCTAATACTCGCGAATATTCTTTGGCTCCCCTTGTGTCGAATCAATAAATTTGGGTTGAATACTCTACCCTCAAAAACTATTGCGATCCCCTATACTTGTGGGTTATCACAAATCACTCCGACAGCAGGCTGAAATATACATCCACCCATGATTGGCCCAATGATATGACGGGCCATTAACAGGCCAAAATGTAGTTGGGCCTTGGTTGGCCCATTCACATGACGGGCTGGAAGCAGGCAGGATGCATAGCGGGCCAAAATTAGGCCCAACACTATCAAGGGCCTTAAATGGGATGATAGGCAGGTTGGGCTAAAATGTATAAACGAAGACTATGGGCCATTAAGAGACCGAAAGTCACTACAGACCAGAATTAGGCCCAGATGCAGCTTGGGTCGTTAAATGGCGAAAGTGAAACGGGGCCGACAGCAGCCCATATGTACACAAGGCCGCTAACTGGCCGAAACTAATATTGGGCTGAACTATTCAACGGGCCGTTAAGAGGCTGAAGAGCAAATCGGGCCCTCAATGGGCCCAAAGGCACAGTAGCTGTTAACGGGCCTTATCTGTTATGGGCCGTAATTTGGCCCATAAATATGTCACGCAGTTAACGGACCGGCTCTGATATGGGCCATAATTTGTCCCAAACTATTGCATGCTATTAACGGGCCGGATCTGATATGGGTCGTAATTTGGCCCATAATATGGCAGGCATTTAACGGGCCGTATCTGATATGGGCCATAATTTGGCCAAGAAAATGGTAGGTTATTAAAGGGCCGGCCCATTAGTATCTGACAAAATCTTGTGGGCCTTTTGTTGGGCCAGCTTTTTAACCTATATGGTCTCTATTGGGCCGTTCCTCATGTTGACGTTTCATTGGTGACTCATGTCCATTGGACGGTTGATATCTGTCCCAACGCGAAGCTGACACGTGGTTCCTTCGGCCAGTGAGAATTTTACACATGGAAAATCGCCATTGGTCTCGGCTGTTAACGGGTTATCGGATCCAAAACTAGATTTGATAGCTTAACGGCGCCCTGTTACGGTGGATGCCATGTGTCGGTTACCCTTGATGAAAACACTTCCATGACGCGGCATTTATCATCATGGAAGTGGACACTTCTGTGATGATAATTTTAGTATTTTCATGGAACACTTCTACGATAGCACAGGTATGACTATCTTGATTCTGTCATAAAATCTTCATAGATGTATATGCATGACAGAAAATGTGACCTACTATAACAAACACGTACCATCATGGTAGTGTTTTTTTTGTAGTGCTTCTTACAAAGCTAACTGAATTCTTCCGTGGTTCGATTGTATGTTTTGACTATTATGAGACATAATTCACTTTATCTAAACTTGAGTACTCATCTTCCCCTGATTCTCAGCATCAGGCAACCATGATTGCGAATAAATACCGCAATTGTTTTCATGGAGGCTTCTGCATCATCAAGATAGTTAGGATGGTATTCTACATTTTAGTGACCTACCATCTTCATTTAAAGAAAAAAGGCACCCTGACCATCCAGTTAATCATGCTAATGTTGTTTAATTAATCTATTCCATCCCCCTGTGTTCTCTTCTTCACCTTTGGTCTTGTCTCAAACCTAATAGACTCAAGTTATGTATCAGAAAAGTCATCATTATGAAATATTTGGCGAACGTATGCAATAATCCACCTTCAGCTTCTCCAAAAGTATTTCATATCAGCAAAAAAATAGGTGAGTCACTTGGAGAACAATAGTAGAGAAACACATTTTTCTTTATGATCTAATCATAAAGCATTGGTTAATCCATGAGTGCTAAGAATTTTTTGAGGTTTAGGAATTTATTGATAAGAGAAGAGGTTCATTTTTTAGTGTGTTTGGTTGTGATTAAAGAATCAAACAGATCTATGAAAATCCCATCTCACTCTATCATAGGCCTTCTCATAGACTAGTTTAAGAATCAAACCACTAGAACCAGATCGATGAACCTCATGAATAACTTCATGGGCCATAACCACACTTTCTAGAATAAATCTCCCTTTGATAAAAGCAGTTTGGTTAGAGGAAACGAGTCTATCACAAAGGGGGGAAACCCTAATGGTCATAGCTTTTGAGAAAATTTTGACAGCACAGTTACTTAGGCTAATAGGCCTAAACTTTTTCATATCCATAGCAGAAGCAGTCTTAGGAATGAGAGCAATAAGAGCAAAGTTTAACCTATAAACATCCAATGTCCCAGCTTCAAAATCTTTAACAAGTTTCATAAAATCATTTCTAATCAAATCCCAGAATTTTTGATAAAAGATAAAAGACATGCCATCAGGGCTAAGGGCACTACCAGGATAAGAGCTCATAAGAGCATTCTTAATGTCCTCCTCATAAAAGGGTCTTTTCCAGAACAAGTCTCTCTTCTTCTGTAACCAGTTCATCCTCAGCCTAGAATTTACTATCTAACCTAATATCAGGTTTGGATTCAAGGGAGAACATGTTTTTGTAAAAGTAAGTGGCTGTTGGGAAACGTAGCATGCAATTTCAAAAAAAATCCTACGCTCACGCAAGATCTATCTAGGAGATGCATAGCAATGAGGGGGAGAGTGTGTCCACGTACCCTCATAGACCGAAAGCGGAAGCGTTTGACAACGTGGTTGATGTAGTCGAATTTCTTCAAGCTCCGCCCAATCAAGCACCGAACATACGGCACCTCCGAGTTCTACACATGTTCAGCTCGGTGACGTCCCTCGCCTTCTTGATCCAACAAGGTGTCAAGGTAGTAGATGAGTTCCGTCAGCACGACGGCGTGGTGACGGTGATGGTGAAGTGATTCTCGCAGGGCTTCGCCTAAGCACCGCAAAACTATGGCCGGGGGTGTAAATTGTGGAGGGGGGCGCCGCACATGACCGAGACACCTCTCCGGTCAATAACCAATAACGGAACCTGGATGCTCATATTGGCTCCTACATATTCTATGAAGATCTTTATCGGTCGAACCGTTATGACAACATACGTAATTCCCTTTGTCATCGGTATGTTCCTTGCCCGAGATTCGATCGTCGGTATCCACATACCTAGTTCAATCTCGTTACCGGCAAGTCTCTTTACTCGTTCCGTAATACATCATCCCGTAACTAACTCATTAGTCACTTTGCTTGCAAGGCTTCTTATGATGTGCATTACTGAGAGGGCCCAGAGATACCTCTGCGATACTCGGAGTGACAAATCCTAATCTCGATCAATGCCAACCCAACAAACACCTTTGGAGATACCTGTAGAGCATCTTTATAATCACGCAGTTACATTGTGACATTTGATAGCACACAAGGTATTCCTTCGGTATTCGGGAGTTGCATAATCTCATAGTCGAAGGAATATGTATTTGACATGAAGAAAGCAATAGCAATAAAACTGAACGATCAATATTCTAAGCTAATGGATGGGTCATGTCCATCACATCATTCTCCTAATGATGTGATCCCATTATCAAATGACAACTCATGTCCATGGTTAGGAAACCTTAACCATCTTTGATCAATGAGCTAGTCAAGTGGAGGCTCACTAGGGACACAGTGTTTGTCTATGTATTCACACATGTATTAAGGTTTCCAATCAATACAATTCTAGCATGAATAATAAACATTTATCATGAATAAGGAAATATAAAATAACAACTTTATTATTGCCTCTAGGGCATATTTCCTTCAGTCTCCCACTTGCACTAGAGTTAATAATCTAGATTACATTGTAATGATTCTAACACTCATGGAGTCTTGGTGTTGATCATGTTTTGCTCGTGGAAGAGGCTTAGTCAACGGGTCTGCAACATTCAGATCCGTATGTATTTTGCAAATCTCTATGTCTCCCTCCTTGACTTGATCACGGATGGAGTTGAAGCGTCTCTTGATGTGTTTGGTTCTTTTGTTAAATCTGGATTCCTTCGCTAAGGCAATCGCTCCAGTATTGTCACAAAAGATTTTCATTGGACCCGATGCACTAGGTATTACACCTAGATCAGATATGAACTCTTTCATCCAGACTCCTTCATTTGCTGCTTCCGAAGCATCTATGTACTCCGCTTCACACATAGATCCCGCCACGACGCTCTGCTTGGAACTGCACCAACTGACAGCTCCACCATTCAATATAAATACGTATCCGGTTTGTGACTTAGAGTCATCCGGATCAGTGTCAAAGCTAGCATCGACGTAACCATTTACGACGAGCTCTTTGTCACCTCCATAAACGAGAAACATATCCTTGGTCCTTTTCAGGTACTTCAGGATGTTCTTGACCGCTGTCCAGTGATACACTCCTGGATTACTTTGGTACCTCCCTGCTAAACTTATAGCAAGGCACACATCAGGTCTGGTACACAGCATAGCATACATGATAGAACCTATGGTTGAGGCATAGGGAATGACTTTCATTTTCTCTCTATCTTCTGCAGTGGTCGGGCATTGAGTCTGACTCAACTTCACACCTTGTAACACAGGCAAGAACCCTTTCTTTGACTGATCCATTTTGAACTTCTTCAAAACTTTATCAAGGTATATGCTTTGGGAAAGTCCTATTAAGCGTCTTGATCTATCTCTATAGATCTTGAGCCCAATATATAAGCAGCTTCACTGAGGTCTTTCATTAAAAAACTCTTATTCAAGTATCCTTTTATGCTATCCAGAAATTCTACATCATTTCCAATCAACAATATGTCATCCACATATAATATTAGAAATGCTACAAAGCTCCCACTCACTTTCTTGTAAATACAGGCTTCTCCAAAAGTCTGTATAAAACCATATGCTTTGATCACCTCATCAAAGCATATATTCCAACTCTGAGATGCTTGCACCAGTCCATAGATGGATCGCTGGAGCTTGCACACTTTGTTAGCACCTTTAGGATCGACAAAACCTTCTGGTTGCATCATATACAACTCTTCTTTAAGAAATCCATTAAGGAATGCAGTTTTGACATCCATTTGCCATATTTCATAATCATAAAATGCGGCAATTGCTAACATGATTCGGACAGACTTAAGCATCGCTACGGGTGAGAAAGTCTCATCATAGTCAACTCCTTGAACTTGTCAAAAACCTTTTGCGACAAGTCGAGCTTTGTAGACAGTAACATTACCATCAGCGTCAGCGTCAGTCTTCTTCTTGAAGATCCATTTATTCTCTATGGCTCGCCGATCATCTGGTAAGTCCACCAAAGTCCATACTTTGTTCTCATACATGGATCCTATCTCAGATTTCATGTCCTCAAGCCATTTATCGGAACCTGGGCTCATCATAGCTTCTTCATAGTTTGTAGGTTCGTCATGGTCAAGTAACATGACTTCCAGAACAGGATTACCGTACCACTCTGGTGCGGATCATGTCCTACTTGACCTATGAGGTTCATTAGTAACTTGATCCGAAGTTTCATGATCATTATCATTAGCTTCCTCTCTAGTTGGTGTAGGCATCACGGGAACGGATTTCTCTGATGAGCTACTTTCCAATTTGAGAGAAGGTACAGTTACCTCATCAAGTTCTACTTTTCTCCCACTCACTTCTTTCGAGAGAAACTCCTTCTCTAAAAAGCTTCCATTCTTGGCAACAAATATCTTGCCTTCGGATTTGTGGTAGAAGGTGTACCTAATTGTTTCCTTAGGGTATCCTATGAAGACGCACTTCTCTGATTTGGGTTCGAGCTTATCAGGCTAAAGCCTTTCGACATAAGTGTCGCAACCCCAAACTTTAAGAAACGACAGCTTAGGTTTCTTGCCAAACCACAGTTCATACGGTGTCGTCTCAACGGATTTAGACGCTGCCCTATTTAACGTGAATGTAGTTGTCTCTAATGCATAACCCCAAAACGATAGTGGTAAATCGGTAAGAGACATCATAGATCGCACCATATCTAATAAAGTACGGTTACGACGTACGGACACACCATTACGCTGTGGTGTTCCAGGTGGCGTGAGTTGTGAAACTATTCCACATTGTTTTAAATGAAGGCCAAACTCGTAACTCAAATATTCGCCTTCGCGATCAGATCGTAGAAACTTTATTTTCTTGTTACGATGATTCTCCACTTCACTCTGAAATTCTTTGAACTTTTCAAATGTTTCAGACTTTTGTTTCATTAAGTAGATATACCCATATCTACTCAAATCATTTGTGAAGGTCAGAAAATAACGATACCTACCGTGAGCCTCAACACTCATTGGACCGCATACATCGGTATGTATTATGTCCAATAAGTCATTAGCTCGCTCCATTGTTCCAGAGAACGGAGTTTTAGTCATCTTTCCCATGAGGCATGGTTCGCAAGTATCAAATGATTCATAATCAAGTGATTCCAAAAGCCCATCCGTATGGAGTTTCTTCATGTGCTTTACACCAATATGACCTAAACGGCAGTGCCACAAATATGTTGCACTATCATTATCAACTTTGCATCTTTTGGCATCAATATTATGGATATGTGTATCACCACAATCGAGATTCAACAAAAATAGACCACTCTTCAAGGGTGCATGACCATAAAAGATATTACTCATATAAATAGAACAACCATTATTCTCTGATTTAAATGAATAACCATCTCACACTAAACAAGATCCAGATATAATGTTCATGCTCAACGCTGGCACCAAATAACAATTATTTAGGTCTAAAACTAATCCCGAAGGTAGATGTAGAGGTAGCGTGCCGACGGCGACCACATCGACCTTGGAACCATTCCCGACGCGCATCGTCACCTCGTCCTTAGCCAATCTTCGTTTAATCCGTAGCCCCTGTTTCGAGTTACAAATATGAACAACCGAACCAGTATCAAATACCCAGGCGCTACTACGAGCATTAGTAAGGTACATATCAATAACATGTATATCAAATATACCTTTGTTCACTTTGCCATCCTTCTTATCCGCCAAATACTTGGGGCAGTTCCACTTCCAGTGACCAGTCCCTTTGCAGTAGAAGCACTCAGTTTTAGGCTTGGGTCCAGCTTTATGTTTCTTCCCGGGAGTGGCAACTTACTTGCCATTCTTCTTGAAGTTCCCCTTCTTTCCCTTGCCCTTTTTCTTGAAACTAGTGGTCTTGTTAACCATCAACACTTGATGGTCCTTCTTGATTTCTACCTCCGCAACTTTGAGCATTGCGAAGAGCTCGGGAATTGTCTTGTCCATCCCTTGCATATTATAGTTCATCACAAAGCCTTTGTAGCTTGGTGGCAGTGATTGAAGAACTCTGTCAATAACACTATCATCTGGAAGATTAACTCCCAGCTGAGTCAAGAGATTATAATACCCAGACATTTTGAGTATGTGTTCACTGACAGAACTGTTCTCCTCCATCTTGCAGCTATACAACTTGTTGGAGACTTCATATCTCTCAACTCGGGCATTTGCTTGAAATATTAACTTCAACTCCTGGAACATCTCATATGGTCCATGACATTCAAAACGTCTTTGAAGTCCCGATTCTAAGCCGTAAAGCATGGCACACTGAACTATCGAGTAGTCATCAGATCGAGCTTGCCAGATGTTCATAACATCAGCATCTTCTCCTGCAGCAGACCTTTCACCTAGCGGTGCATCAAGGACATAATTCTTTTGTGCAGCAATGAGGATAATCCTCAAGTTACGGACCCAGTCCGTGTACTTGCTACCATCATCTGTCAACTTAGCTTTCTCTAGGAACACATTAAAATTCAAGGGAACGGTAGCACGGGCCATTGATCTACAACATAAATATGCAAAAACTATCAGGAATAAGTTCATGATAAATTAAGTTCAATTAATCAAATTACTTAAGAACTCCCACTTAGATAGACATCCCTCAAGTCATCTAAATGATACGTGATCCAAATCAACTAAACCATGTCCGATCATCACGTGAGATGGAGTAGTCATCAATGGTGAACATCTCTATGTTGATCATATCTACTATATGATTCATGTTCGACCTTTCGGTCTCTAGTGTTCCGAGGCTATGTCTGTACATGCCAGGCTCGTCAAGTTTAACCCGAGTATTCCGCATGTGCAAAACTGTCTTGCACCCGTTGTATGTGAACGTAGAGTCTATCACACCCGATCATCACGTGGTGTCTTAACACGATGAACTGTCGCGACGGTGCATACTCGAGGAGAACACTTATACCTTGAAATTTTAGTTAAGGGATCATCTTATAATGCTACCGCCGTACTAAGCAAAATAAGATGCATAAAAGATAAACATCACATGCAATCAAAATATGTGACATGATATGGCCATCATCATCTTGTGCTTTTGATCTCCATCTCCAAAGCATCGTCATGATCCCCATTGTCACCGGCTCGACACCTTGATCTCAATCGTGGCGTCGTGGTCGTCTCGCTAACTATTGCTTCTACAACTATCGCTAACGCATAGTGATAAAGTAAAGCAATTACATGGCGTTTGCATTTCATACAATAAAGAGACAACCATAAGGCTCCTGCCAGTTGTCAGATATCTTACAAAACATGATCATCTCATACAATAACGTTTATCACATCATGTCTTGACCATATCACATCACAACATGCCCTGCAAAAACAAGTTAGACGTCCTCTACTTTGTTGTTGCAAGTTTTACGTGGTTGCTACGGGCTTCTAGCAAGAACCGTTCTTACCTACGCATCAAAACCACAACGGTGTTTTGTCAAGAACTGTTTTAACCTTCTTCAAGGACCGGCCGCAGTCAAATTTGATTCAACTAAAGTAGGAGAAATAGACACCCGCCAGCCACCTTTATGCAAAACTAGTTGCATGTCTGTCGGTGGAACCGGTCTCATAAACGTGGTCATGTAAGGTTGGTCTGGGCCGCTTCATCCCACAATACCGCCAAATCAAAATAAGACATTGGTGGTAAGCAGTATGACTATCACCGCCCACAACTCTTTGTGTTCTACTCGTGCATATCATCTACGCATAGACCTGGCTCGGATGCCACTGTTGGGAAACATAGCATGCAATTTCAAAAAAAAATCCTACGCTCACGCAAGATCTATCTAGGAGATGCATAGCAATGAGGGGGAGAGTGTGTCCACGTATCCTCGTAGACCGAAAGCGGAAGCGTTTGACAACGTGGTTGATGTAGTCAAATTTCTTCTAGCTCCGACCGATCAAGCACCGAACGTACGGCACCTCCGAGTTCTGCACATGTTCAGCTTGGTGACGTCCCTCGCCTTCTTGATCCAGCAAGGTGTCGAGGCAGTAGATGAGTTTCGTCAGCACGACGGCATGGTGACGGTGATGGTGAAGTGATTCTCGCAGGGCTTCGCCTAAGCACCGCAAAACTATGACCGGGGGTGTAAACTGTGGAGGGGGCGCCGCACACGGCTAATGATTGTTGTTCTGTGTTCTAGGCGCCCCCCTCCCCACAAATATATAGGTGGGAGGGGAGGAGAGGCAGCCATGGGGCGCCCCAAGTAGGATCCGAATCCTACTTGGGGTTTCCCAAGTGGCGCCCCCCCCCCCCCCCTTCCTTATTTTACCGGAGAGGAAAAGGGAAGAGGGAAGGGAGGAAGGAAAGGGGGTGCCGAACCCCTTCTTCCTTCTCCCAAGCGGCCTCCTGCCATGGGGGGACGCGCCACCCCTTGTGGGCTGGTGTGCTCCCCTCTCATGGCCCATATGGCCCATTATTCCCCCCGGGGGATCCGGTAACCCCCCCCCCCCCCCGGTACTCTGATAAATACACGATACACTCCGGAACACTTCCGGTGTCCGAATACTATCATCCTATATATCAATCTTTACCTCTAGACCATTTCGAGACTCCTCGTCATGTCCGTGATCTCATCCGGGACTCCGAACAACATTCGTTCACCAAATCACATAACTCATATAATACTAAATCGTCATCGAACGTTAAGCGTGCGGACCCTGCAAGTTCGAGAACTATGTACACATGACCGAGACACCTCTCCGGTCAATAACCAATAGCGGAACCTAGATGCTCATATTGGCTCCTACATATTCTACGAAGATCTTTATTGGTCGAACCGTTATGACAACATACGTAATTCCCTTTGTCATCGGTATGTTACTTGCCCGAGATTCGATCGTCGGTATCCACATACCTAGTTCAATCTCGTTACCAGCAAGTCTCTTTACTCGTTCCATAATACATCATCCCGTAACTAACTCATTAGTCACTTTGCTTGCAAGGCTTCTTATGATGTGCATTACCGAGAGGGCCCAGAGATACCTCTCCGATACTCGGAGTGACAAATCCTAATCTTGATCTATGCCAACCCAACAAACACCTTTGGAGATACCTGTAGAGCATCTTTATAATCACCCAGTTACGTTGTGACGTTTGATAGCACACAAGGTATTCCTCCGGTATTCGGGAGTTGCATAATCCCATAGTCGAAGGAATATGTATTTGACATGAAGAAAGCAATAGCAATAAAATTGAACGATCAATATGCTAAGCTAACGGATGGGTCATGTCCATCACATCATTCTCCTAATGATGTGATCCCATTATCAAATGACAACTCATGTCCATGGTTAGGAAACCTTAACCATCTTTGATCAACGAGCTAGTCATGTAGAGGCTCACTAGGGACACAGTGTTTGTCTATGTATTCACACATGTATTAAGGTTTCCGGTCAATAAAATTCTAGCATGAATTATAAACATTTATCATGAATAAGAAAATATAAAATAACAACTTTATTATTGCCTCCAGGGCATATTTCCTTCAGTGGATACATCCAAGATTTCAGGAGTGGAGAAAACAAGACCATTAGGTCCAACAATCTCAGATAAATGATTGTTACGATGCCTATGATTAGCCAAGGCATGAAAAGGCATTATTACGGTCTCCCTCCAAAAAACTTATCTCTAGATCTCTGCCACAAGGCAGTCTCCTCTTTTTTCCAAATATCACCCAACTCAGCTTTAACAGTTTTCATCCTATCCAAGTTAGAATATGCGAGGGAGCTAGACTCAGAGAGAAGATCTAACACATCAAATTCCATAAGGAGGGCCTTTTTCTTTTTTCTTGATGGCAACTTCCACATTAATACTCCATTATTTAATTTTCTTCCTAACAACTCTAGTTTTACCAAGCCAATTATCCATGGAAGACACATGATCAGATATAGAGTTCCAGGCATCATGAACTAACTGGCAAAAACCAGGCTTAGAAAGCCACCACTTCTCAAATCTGAACATCTTAGGACTAGAGATCCTTCTAGCCCTAGTATCAAGAACCAGAGGGGTATGATCAATACCCACTCTGGGTATGGCAACAAGAGAAGACATAGGAAAATGAGCATCCCAAATCACACAAGTGAAAACCCTATCAATCACAACAAACACTGGATCACTTTGATTATTAGACCAGGTAAACCTACGGTTAGAAATGGGAATTTCAATCAAACCCCACCTATTGATCCAATCATTAAACAGAAAAGTAACCTGAGGATTGATTAACCAAGAACTTTTATCAGCCTCACTTATCACCAAGTTAAAATCACCACAAACTAAACGGGATCAGAAGAAGATTCCACAATATCATGCAATTCAGAGATTAAATCTTCTCTGATTCAAACCACGCAAACGAAATGCGCGCAATCGATGATGCTAAGCACGGGGATTTTGAAATTCATACCTCCATCACCAGCCATGGAGGGGGGTCAATGTTGCGATGGCGTATCCCGGCGCCCGCCCAACAAGAAGGAGGATAGGTCCAACAAGCTTGCACCTCCTCCCCGTCAGGCCGGTGTAGGCTCATAGGCGGCAGCGAGGGGGGCGCACCCCCGGAGGAAGCGCTTCCGGTGGGATGTCGGCAAGTGCGTCCACCCATGGTGATGCAATGTTGAGGCGTGATGGATTCGTCGTGTGGAAATTGGACCAGTGCGCGGCCTGCCTCGGATCCGGTGACTCCGCCTCCTGGATAGCCTAGAAGAGGAGCTCCACATCCATGCAGTCGTCGCCGCTGATGAACCTCTCAATATCTTCGAAGGTCGCACGGTGGATGATGTTGAGGTGGATCTCCGACCACTCCTTCCGGTCTGGGAACCGCTCCAACACCACCCGTCGCATCTCCCTGCGCGCTTCTGGTGAATTCGCGTAGATTGTAGGAGGTTGCGTCATTGTAGGTGGTGGCAAATGGCACCAGCTCAGCCACCCTCGTCGCCAGCAAAAGCCGACGAATCCTGACCCTGCGGCGACGGGCACCCGCCATGAGGCTCGACGACTGGATATGGTGTGCTTGGCGGTTGCGCAGTAATGGAGATGGGTGGGGCGGCATGAGGACGGGGATTAAATCGCCTCGTGTCTTAGTTCCCAAGGAGGAGGGAGACCGCAGGTCAGCCATCGGTTTTTCCATGGACTGCTTCTCCCTCAGGATGTGACCGAAATAAGATTATCTCGCTGCAAAAAGAAGAGAAATAAGATCATCTCACACTAAGACAGATGTGTAGCACAATAAAAGATTATTTTAGATAGAGAACTTTAAAAAAACATTATTTTAGACAGACACGTTGATACGTCTCCAACGTATCTATAATTTTTGATTGTTCCATGCTATTATATTATCTGTTTTGGATGTTTTATATGCATTAATATGCTATTTTATATTATTTTTGGGACTAACTTATTAACCCAGAGCCCAGTTTCTGTTTTTTCCTTGTTTTTTAGTTTTACAGAAAAAGAATATCAAATGGAGTCCAAACGGAATAAAAGTTTTGCGATGATTTTTCTTGGACCAGAAGACACCCACGGAACTTGGAGATGAAGTCAGAAGAGTCCCGAGGGCACCACCCTCAGGGGGCGCCCCCCTGGCTTGTGGGCCCCTCGGGAGTCCACCGACCTCCCTCTCAGCTCTATAAATTCACAAATATTCCAATATCAACAGAAGCGTCCACAAAAATACTATTTCGCCGCTGTAACCTTCTGTACCCGTGAGATCCCGTCTAGGGACCTTTTCCGGCACTCTGCCGGAGGGGGATTCGATCACGAAGGCCTTCTACATCAACTCTATTGCCCTTCCGATGAAGCGTGAGTAGATTACCACAGACCTATGAGTCCATAGCTAGTACCTACATGGCTTCTTCTCTCTCTTCGATCCTCAATACCATGTTCTCCTCGATGTTCTTGGAGATTTATCCGATGTAATCTTCTTTTGTGGTGTGTTTGTCGAGATCCGATGAATTGTGGATTTATGATCAGATTATCTATGAATATTATTTGAACCTTCTCTGAATTCTTATATGCATGATTTGATATCTTTGTATTTCTCTTCGAATTATCGGTTTGGTTTGGCCAACTAGATTGGTTTTTCTTGCAATGGGAGAGGTGCTTAGTTTTGGGTTCAATCTTGCGGTGTTCTAACCCAGTGACAAAGAAGGGGTAGCGAGGCACGTATTTGTATTGTTGCCATGAAGGGTAAAAAGATGGGGTTTTCATCATATTGCTTGAGTTTATCCCTCTACATCATGTCATCTTACTTAAGGCGTTACTCCATTCTGATGAACTTAATACTCTAAATGCATGCTGGATAGCGGTCGATGTGTGGAGTAATACTAGTAGATGCAGAATCATTTCGGTCTATTTGACACGGACGTGATGCCTATATGCATAATCATTGCCTTGGATATCGTCATAACTTTGCGCTTTTCTATCAATTGCTCGACAGTAATTTGTTCACCCACCGTATTATTTGCCTTTAGGAGAGAAGCCTCTAGTGAAACCTATGGCCCCCGGGTCTATTTTCCATCTTATATTTTCAGATCTATAAATCAAAAATACCAAAAATATCTTGCTGCAATTTATTTTGTTTTACATTTTAGTAAACTTTTATATCTATCTCTATCAGATCTCACCTTTGCAAGTGACCGTGAAGGGATTGACAACCCCTTTATCGCGTTGGGTGCAAGTGTTTGATTGTTTGTGTAGGTGCGTATATTGGGGACTTGCGTGTTTCTCCTACTGGATTGATACCTAGGTTCTTAACTAAGGGAAATACTTATCTCTACTTTGCTGCATCACCCTTTCCTCTTCAAGGGAAAAACAACGCAAGCTCAAGAAGTAGCAGGAAGAATTTCTGGCGCCGTTGCAGGGGAGATCTACATCAAGCCTACCAAGTACCCATCATAAACTCTCATCTCTTGCATTATAATATTTTCCATTTGCCTCTCGTTTTCCTCTCCCCCACTTCTAAAAAGTTTTCAGAAAAATACAAAAACATTTTCCTTTTTATTCGCCCTTCTTCTATTCGTCTTTTCATTTCCTTTTTGTTGCTCGTGTGCTAGATTATTTGCTTTGTCACAATGTCTCAAGAAAATACCAAGTTGTGTGATTTTTCCAATACTAATAATAATAATTTTATTAGTACTCCGATTGCTCCCGCCACTAGTGCGGAATCTTATGAAATTAATGTCGCTTTGCTTAATCTTGTTATGAAAGAACAATTTTCCGGCCTTCCTAGCGAAGATGCCGCATCCCATCTAAACACTTTTGTTGAGTTGTGTGATATGCAAAAGAAGAATGATGTGGATAATTATATTGTTAAATTGAAGCTATTTCCGTTCTCACTACGAGATTGTGCTAAAACTTGCTTTTCATCTTTGCCTAAAAATAGTATTGATTCATGGAATAAGTGTAAAGATGCTTTTATTTCCAAGTATTTTCCTCCCGCTAAGGTCATCTCCCTTAGGAACGATATAATGAATTTTAAGCAACTTGATCATGAACATGTTGCACAATCTTGGGAGAGGATGAAATTGATGATAAGAAATTGCCCTACTCATGGTTTAAGTTTATGGATGATCATACAAAAAAATTATGCTGGATTGAATTTTGCTTCTAGAAATCTTTTAGATTCGGCCACGGGCGGTACTTTTATGGAAATCACATTAGGAGAAGCTACTAATCTCTTAGATAATATCATGGCTAATTACTCTCAATGGCATACCAAAAATTCCTCTACTAGTAAAAAAGTGCATGCGATTGAAGAAATTAATGTTTTGAGTGGAAAGATGGATGAACTTATGAAATTGTTTGTTAGTAAGAGTGCTCCTATTGATCCTAATGATATGCCTTTGTCTACTTTGATTGAGAATAACAATGAATCTATGGATGTGAATTTTGTTGGTAGGAACAATTTTGGTAATAACATGTATAGAGGTAATTTCAACCCTAGGCCTTTTCCTAGTAATTCCTCTAATAATTATGGTAATTCCTACAAAATTTCTTATGGAAATTATAATAAGATGCCCTCTGATCTTGAGAACAATATTAAAGAATTTATTAAGTTCTCAAAAGAATTTCAATGCTATGGTTGAAGAAAAATTGCTTAAGATTGATGATTTGGCTAGGAACATGGATAGAATTTCTCTTGAGATTGATTCTTTGAAAATTAGATATATTCCACCCAAGCATGATATTAATGAGTCTCTAAAGGCTATGAGAATTTCTATTGATGAATGTAAAGAAAGAACCGCTAGCATGCGTGCTAAGCGAGATTGGTTTGTAAAAGCGTGTTCTTCGATTTCTTGTGATTATAACGATGAAGATCTTAAAGTGATTGATGTGACTCCTATTGAATCTTTGTTTTCTAATATAAATGTTGATAAAGATGGGACTAGAGATGAGTCAACTTTAGCTAGAAGGCGTCCCAATGATACGGAGTTTATAGATCTTGATGCAAAAATTGATAAAAGTGGGATTGGAGAGGTCAAAACTTTAAGCAGGAATGAACCCACTCTTTTGGATTTCAAGGATTTTAATTATGATAATTGTTATTTGATAGATTGTATTTCCTTGTTGCAATCCATGTTGAATTCTCCTCATGCTTATAATCAAAATAAAGCTTTTACTAAACATATCGTTGATGCTATGATGAAATCTTTTGAAGAAAAACTTGAGTTGGAAGTTTCTATCCCTAGAAAGTTTTATGATGAGTGGGAACCGACTATTAAGATTAAAATTAGGATTATGAGTGCCATGCTTTGTGTGATTTGGGTGCAAGCATTTCCATGATTCTAAAAACTTTATGTGATGTGCTAGGTTTCCGTGAATTTGATGATTGTTCTTTAAATTTGCATCTTACGGATTCCATTATTAAAAAACCTATGGGAAGGATTAATGATGTTCTTATTGTTGCAAATAGGAATTATGTGCCCGTAGATTTTATTGTGCTAGATATAGATTGCAATCCTACATGTCCTATTATTCTTGGTAGACCTTTCCTTAGATCGATTGGTGCAATTATTGATATGAAAGAAGGAAACATTAGATTTCAATTTCCGTTAAGGAAGGGCATGGAACACTTTACTAGAAAGAAAATTAAGTTGCCATATGAATCAATTATGAGGGATACTTATGGATTTAATACCAAAGATGATAATACCTAGATCTATGGCTTTTGCCTAGCTAGGGGCGTTAAACAATAGCGCTTGTTGGGAGGCAACCCAATTTTATTTTTATGTTTTTGCTTTTTGGTTCTGTTTTTCAATAAATACACATTATTACCTCTGTAGTAATTGTGTTTTCGTTTTAATTAGTGTTTGTGCCAAGTAAGACCTTTGGGATGGCTTACGGTGATAGTTGATTTGATCTTGCTGAAAAACAGATACTTTCGCGCCCAGTAAATAATTTTAATTTTTTACAGAAGCGTGATAAAATACTTATTATCTTTGCAAAACATTGATATAAAAATTTCCTATGTTTTCCTAATTTTTCTGAATTTTTGGAGTTACAGAAGTATTCGAAGTTTTCAGATTGCTACAGACTGCTCTGTTTTTGACAGATTCTGTTTTCTATGTGTTATTTGCTTATTTTAATGAATCTATGGGTAGTATCGGGGGGTATGAACCATGAAGAAGTTGGGAAACAGTAGATATTACACCAATATAAATAAAGAATGAGTTCACAACAGTACCAAAAGTTGGGATTTATTTTCTTATACTAACGGATCTCATGAGTTTTCTGTTGAGTTTTGTGTTGTGAAGTTTTCAAGTTTTGGGTAAAGATTTGATGGCCTATGGAATAAGGAGTGGTAAGAGCCAAAGCTTGGGGATGCCCAAGGCACCCCAACGTAATATTCAAGGACAACCAAGCATCTAAGCTTGGGGATGCCCCGGATGGCATCCCCTCTTTCGTCTTCGTCTATCGGTAAATTTACTTGAGGCTATATTTTTATTTACCACATGATATGTGTTTTGCTTGGAGCGTCTTGTATGATATGAGTCTTTTCTTTTTAGTTTTCCACAATAATCCTTTCTGTACACACCTTTTGAGAGGGACACGCATGAATCATGATTTATTAGAATACTCTATGTGCTTCACTTATATCTTTTAAGCTAGGCAATTTTGCTCTAGTGCTTCACTTATATCTTTTTAGAGCACGGCGGTAGTTTTATTTTATAGAAATTGTTGAACTCTCATGCTTCACTTATATTATTTTGAGAGTCTCTCTAAACAGCATGGTAATTTGCTTTGGTTAGGAATTTAGTCTTAATATGATGGGCATCCAAGAGGGATATAATAAAAACTTTCATATAAAGTGCATTGAATACTATAGAAGTTTGATTCCTTATGATTGTTTTGAGATATAAAGATGGTGATATTAGAGTCATGCTAGTGAGTAATTGTGGATTGGTAGAAATACTTGTGTTAAAGTTTGTGATTCCCGTAGCATGCACGTATGGTGAACCGTTATGTGATGAAGTCGGAGCATGATTTATTTATTGATTGTCTTCCTTATGAGTGGCGGTCGGGGACAAGCGATGATCTTTTCCTACCAATCTATCCCCCTAGGAGCATGCATCTATTACTTTGTTTCGATAACTAATAAATTTTTGCAATAAGTATGTGAGTTCTTTATGACTAATGTTGAGTCCATGGATTATACGCACTCTCACCCTTCCATCATTGCTAGCCTCTCTAGTACCGCGCAAATTTCGCCGGTGCATTACACCCACCATTTACCCTTCCTCAAAACAGCCACCATACCGACCTATTATGGCATTTCCATAGCCATTCCGAGATATATTGCCATGCAACTTCCACCGTTCCGTTTACTATGACACGCACCATCATTGTCATATTGCTTTCCATGATCGTAAGATAGCTATCATGATGTTTTCATGGCTTGTTCATTTTTTGATGTCATTTGCTACGCTAGATAATTGCACATCCCAGTACACCACCGGAGGCATTCATATAGAGTCATATTTTGTTCTAAGTATCGAGTTGTAAATAAAAGTGTGATGATCATTATTATTAGAGCATTGTCCCATGTGAGGAAAGGATGAAGGAAGCCACGATTCCCTCACAAGTTGGGATGAGTCTCCGGACTTTACAAAAAATAAAGAGGCCAAAGAAGCCCACCAAAAAAATGAAAAAATGGGAGAAAAGAGATAAGGGGCAATGCTACTATCCTTTTTCCACACTTGTGCTTCAAAGTAGAACCATGATCTTCATGATAGAGAGTCTCCTATGTTGTCACTTTCATATGCTAGTGGGAATTTCTCAATATAGAACTTGGCTTGTATATTCCAATGATGGGCTTCCTCAAATTGCCCTAGGTCTTCGTGAGCAAGTGAGTTGGATGCACACCCACTTAGTTTCCTTTTGAGCTTTCATAAACTTATAGCTCTAGTGCATCCGTTGCATGGCAATCCCTACTCACTCACATTGATATCTATTGATGGGCATCTCCATAGCTCGTTGATATGCCTAGTTGATGTGAGACTATCTCCTTCCTTTTGTCTTCTCCACAACCACCATATTCTATTCCACCCATAGTGGTATATCCATGGCTCACGCTCATGTATTGCGTGAAAGTTGAAAAAGTTTGAGAACATCAAAAGTATAAAACAATTGCTTGGCTTGTCATCAGGGTTGTGCATGATTTAATACTTTGTGTGATGAAGATGGAGCATAGCCAGACTATATGATTTTGTAGGGATAACTTTCTTTGGCCATGTTATTTTGACAAGACATGATTCTTTTATTAGTATGCTTGAAGTATTATTGTTTTTATGTCAATATTAAACTTTTGTTTGAATCTTATGGATCTGAATGTTCATGCCACAATAAAGAAATTACATGGATAAATATGTTAGGTAGCATTCCACATCGAAAATTCTGTTTTTATCATTTACCTACTCAAGGACGAGCAGGAATTAAGCTTGGGGATGCTTGATACGTCTCCAACGTATCTATAATTTTTTATTGTTCCATGCTATTATATTATCTGTTTTGGATGTTTTATATGCATTAATATGCTATTTTATATTATTTTTGGGACTAACTTATTAACCCAGAGTCCAGTGCCAGTTTCTGTTTTTTCCTTATTTTTGAGTTTTACAGAAAAGGAATATCAAACGGAGTCCAAACGGAATAAAACTTTCACGATGATTTTTCTTGGACCAGAAGACACCCACGGAACTTGGAGATGAAGTCAGAAGAGTCCCGAGGGCACCACAAGCCCTCAGGGCACGCCCTAGGGGGCGTCTCCTGGCTTGTGGGCCCCTCGGGAGTCCATCGACCTCCCTCTCAGCTATATAAATTCACAAATATTCCAATTTCAATAGAAGCATCCACAAAAATACTTTTCCACCGTCGTAACCTTCTGTACCCGTGAGATCCCATCTAGGGACCTTTTCCGGCACCCTGCCGGAGGGGGATTCGATCATGGAGGCCTTCTACATCAACTCTATTGCCCTTCCAATGAAGCGTGAGTAGTTTACCACAGATCTACGGGTCCATAGCTATTAGCTAGATGGCTTCTTCTCTCTCTTTGATCCTCAATACCATGTTCTCCTCGATGTTCTTGGAGATCTATCCGATGTAATCTTCTTTTGCGGTGTGTTTGTCGAGATCCGCTGAATTGTGGATTTATGATCAGATTATCTATGAATATTATTTGAATCTTCTCTGAATTCTTATATGCATGATTTGATATCTTTGTATTGCTCTTCGAATTATAGGTTTGGTTTGGCCAACTAGATTGGTTTTTCTTGCAATGGGAGAGGTGCTTAGTTTTGGGTTCAATCTTGCGGCGTCCTCACCCAGTGACAAAGTAGGGGTAGCGAGGGACGTATTTGTATTGTTGCCATCAAGGGTAAAAAGATGGGGTTTTCATCATATTGCTTGAGTTTATCCCTCTACATCATGTCATCTTACTTAAGGCGTTACTCCATTCTTATGAACTTAATACTCTAGATGCATGCTGGATAGCGGTCGATGTGTGGAGTAATAGTAGTAGATGCAGAATCGATTCGGTCTACTTGACACGGACGTGATGCCTATATGCATAATCATTGCCATGGATATCGTCATAACTTTGTGCTTTTCTATCAATTGCTCGATAGTAATTTGTTCACCCACCATATTATTTTCTATCTTGAGAGAAGCCTCTAATGAAACCTATGGCCCCCGGGTCTATTTTCCATCTTATATTTTCAGATCTATAAATCAAAAATACCAAAAATATCTTGCTGCAATTTATTTACTTTTATTTTGTTTTACGTTTTAGTAATCTTTTATATCTATCTCTATCAGATCTCACCTTTGCAAGTGACCGTGAAGGGATTGACAACCCCTTTATCGCATTGGGTGTAAGTGTTTGATTGTTTGTGTAGGTGCATATATTGGGGACTTGCGTGTTTCTCCTACTGGATTGATACCTTGGTTCTTAACTGAGGGAAATACTTATCTCTACTTTGTTGCATCACCATTTACTCTTCAAGGGAAAAACCAACGCAAGCTCAAGAAGTACCACGCGTCAGGGCGCTCTGCCTCCCGCGGGTGGGGCAAGATATCACTTGCGACAGAGGATCTCAGCCGTCAGATGCCCCCATCCACCCTCACATCAATTGTCCCATCATCACGGCATGGCTCCCCACCCACCGGCTCACGCAACGATCACTCCGTCCGTCCGTCAGGATCTCAGCTGGACGTACCATGACATGCGAGACCCAGCCGCGTACCGCAAGTGCCGCGGGCCATACATAGGCCCCCTAGCGGTTGGAGCCTTGCTTAGGACATCTCCAACGACAACCCGCAAAAAACCTCCTGCATCCGCCCGTGGACAGGGGGGCCAGTCCGCGAACACGGATGTGGGAGGTAGCCATCCAACGCTAGCTGCATACATTTTCACAACAACTCAAACCAGCTAGACAAAAATCATGCAAACAAGTGGGGATTTCATGCGAACTCTACTGGATTTCATACAAACATGACAGATTTCGTACAAACCAGATGCAAATGGTTACATTTTGGAAATATTTTAACTAAAAAGTTCAAACTATGTGCATGTATGGACGCGCGGGTCTCCATTCCCACGAGACGGATACACTACACTAGTCTATGGCCGGCCACGGCGGATCCCTTCATCACCGGACTGCCAGGAGTCCGGAGGCATTCTTTCCCCATATCTTCCTTATGTCCGGCTGCGCCGCTCATCGGAGCGTGGCGAAGAGGGTGCTTGAGCCGGAGGGGAAGGGTGCTTTCGTGGACGCCCAGGACAGGGTGCTCTAAGATAAAGCATAAACAAGGCACGTCACCGGTTGTACAAGCCAGCGACGCGCCGGAGGTGGCCTTCCTGGGACCCAAGCGGCGGTGGCCTCCCAAAGTTGCCAGCGGGCGTGGACGCGGATGCGCTAGCCACCGACTCGTCGATCTCCTCCGCATGCCCGCCTTCTTTCTCTGTCGCGGTCGTAGGCACTGGAAGTGGTACGATGTGATGTCGCCCATGCCCGTGCCGGCATGGAGCAACTCGCCACTCCTCCGCTAGCTGACTTGGAGCGGCGACTGCTACTTGTGATCCGCATTGGTATTTCCCCGAAGAGGAGAGGATGATGCAGCACAGCAGAGGTAAGTATTTCCCTCAGTTATGAAACCAAGGATATCAATCCAGCAGGAGAACCAAGCAACACTATGTAAACAACACCTGCACACAAACAACAAATACTTGCAACCCAACGCATAAGAGGGGTTGTCAACGGTATTGACATAGATTAAATTGTATAGGTTTTGATAAATAGATCTAACAAAAATACAAAAGAAAATAAAGAAAGACAAATTGCAGCAAGGTATTTTTAGATTAATATGAGAGGAAATAGACCCGAGGGCCATAGTTTTCACTAGAGGCTTCTCTCGAGAAAATAGCATATGGTGGGTAAACAAATTACTGTTGGGCAATTGATAGAAAAGCAAATAATTATGGTGATATCCAAGGCAATGATCATGTATATAGGCATCACGTCCAAGATTAGTAGAACGACTCCTGCCTGCATCTACTACTATTACTCCACAAATCGACCGCTATCCAGCATGCATCTAGTGTATTAAGTTCATGGAAAAACGGAGTAATGCAATAAGAACAATGACATGATGTAGACAAGATAAATTCACGCATGAATAAACCCCATCTTGTTACCCTTAATAGCAAGGATACATGCGTGGCATGTCTCTTTCTGTCACTGAGATTGAGCACCGCAAGATCGAACCCATCACAAAGCTCCTCTTCCCATGGCAAGATAAATCAATCTAGTTGGCCAAACCAAACCAATAAATCGGAGAAGAAATAAGAGGCTATAACAATCATGCATAAAGGAGTTCAGCGAAGACTCAAATTATATTCATGGATAGATCTGATCATAAAATCACAATTCGTCGGATCCCAACAAATACACCACAAAAAAGAGTTACATCAAATAGATCTCCAAGAACATCGAGGAGAACATTGTATTGAAGAGCAAAAAGAGAGAGAAAAATCCATCTAGCTACTAACTAAGGCATCAAGGATGGGTCTGTGGTAAACTACTCACGCATCATCGGAGGGGCAACAAGGATGATGAAGAACCCCTCTGTGATCATTGCCCCCTCCGGCAGAGTGCCGAAAAAGGCCTCTATATTGGATCTCGTGGTTCTGGAACTTGCGGCGGCTAGAAAAGTGTTTCGTCAACTCCCCTAGGGTTTTGGGGATTTTAGAGTATTTATAGAGGCGGAGGTAGGTCAAGAAGGTTCCCGTGGGCTCCACTACCCACCTAGGCGCGCCGGAGGCCCCTGGCGCACCCTGGTGTCTAGTCGGCACCACGGGCCTCCTCTCGTGTGCTCCAAAAGCTTCCAGGGTCTCTTATCACCCAAAAAAACTCCAAAAAGTTGCGTGGCATTTGCACTTCATTTAGTAATTATATTCTGCAAAGTAAAAAACAAGCAAAAAACAGCAACTAGCACTGGGCACTATGTCAATAGGTTAGTCCCAAAAAATGATTGGAGACTTATGGAACAATCAAAAATTATAGATACATTGAAGACGTATCAGCGAGTTGCTGAACCACGCGCCGGATTGGGGCAACAACTTGCTCCGGCAGCCTAGGCTCGGGAAGTGGAGCAACGAGCTTCCTCGCTCGTATTTGCCGGGCTCGGCGGGCCACCATGCCGGATTTTATGCCGGAGAACTCCTCTTCCAGCCCATTGAATTCCATAGAAATGGTGGAGAAAATGGTGAAGGAGGAGATGGGGGGAGCGGCGGAGGGGGGTGATTCTTGCCCGGCGCATGCCATCGTTTACATAGAGGGTGGATGGGAGGAGCTTGGCCAGCATGGCGTTTAAAGCCGGCCCGCTCATGAACGAATGTGTGAACGGAGTAGGTTTCTTGGCTTCCACATGGGGTTAATGGGGGTGTATGAATGTGGCGAGGAGGCGTGCTTAGCTGGGCGTGCAGCGGTCGGCGCCCTCGGCTGGTGCGCTGCTTCAATTGTAGAGGTAGTGAGAGGTCGTGTCCGCCCTGAGCCATCTTCAATGCGGAGCGACGCGCTCTACAATGGCATGAATGCGGGCAGGTGGCATCGAGCGGGAGCGCGCCCGAGAGGGGAAGGGTTTCTTTGGTGGGCTAGGGCGATCAAAAGTGGGCTTGGGAGCGGTCCGAACTCCCGCAAACCTCCCTCACTTTTGTCTCCGGTTTGCGGGAGAAATCACGTCCGGATCGCTCCGCGGACCGATACAGGTCGGCATTGGATGGCTTCCGCGGTCCGAACAGCGTGGTCCGGACGGTTGCAGGAGGTTTGCGGGTCCGCTTTGGAGATGCCCTTATACGGCGCGGATTCGGATAGACCCGATCGGCATGCAACCCATGGCCTCCTCCTCCTCATCCCCATCTTTTTTCCCCAACCATATCGCCATTACTGAAAACTGAGTTAGCCAAGCTTTTTTCCAATCTCTCTCTCTCCACTAGGACTGCGGTCAAATCTGAAAATCTTTCCGCCGCTCCATGAGGCAGAAAGGCCCAGGAATCTTGCCCGCGATGCCAGCCCCCATGCTGCTACTACCACCACCACCAGCCTCAAGTGAAAACTAGGCCACTATAGTATTGCAGCATCACCGAAGAACATCTACGTTGCAGAGAAGGATGAGCTACATTTCATAAAGACATGTAGGAGAGAAGATTGAAGTGAAGGAGTTGACCCCTTAAAATCATTGCTAATATAAACCTATACTTTCTCGGTGTTGTCCAAAGATATTGACTGCAGTCAAGGAGTTGAAGACGAAATGAAGACGTAGCATTTATTTTCGTTGTTCTTCTATCTCTATTTTGAGTCATAGGGACCTCGGTTATGGAAGTGATAAAGAGTTTGTCATAAAGAGTTACGTCGATGCAAGCTTTGACACCAATTCGGATGACTATGAGTATCAATCTGGATACATATTGAAAGTGGGAGCAATTAGCTAGAGTAGCTCCATGCAGAGCATTGTAGACATAGAAATTTGCAAAATACATACAGATTTGTATGTGACAGACCCATTGACTAAACTTCTCTCACAAGCAAAACATGATCACACCTTAGTACTCTTTGGGTGTTAATCACATGGCTATGTAAACTAGATTATTGACTCTAGTAAACTCTTTGGGTGTTAGTCACATGGCGATGTGAACTATGGGTGTTAATCACATGGCGATGTGAACTAGATTATTGACTCTAGTGCAAGTGGGAGACTGAAGGAAATATGCCCTAGAGACAATAATAAAGTTGTTATTTTATATTTCCTTATTCATGATACAGGTTTATTATTCATGCTAGAATTGTATTGATCGGAAACTTAAATACATGTGTGAATACATAAACAAATACCGTGTCCCTAGTAAGCCTCTACTAGACTAGCTCGTTGATCAAAGATGGTTAAGGTTTCCTAACCATAGACATGTGTTGTCATTTGATAACGGGATCACATCATTAGGAGAATGATATGATGGACAAGACCCATCCGTTAGCTTAGAATAATGATCGTTCAGTTTATTGTTATTGCTTTCTTCATGTCAAATACATATTTCTTCGACTATGAGATTATGCAACTCCCGGATACCGAAGGAATACCTTGTGTGCTATCAAACATCACAACGTAACTGGGTGATCATAAAGATGCTCTACAGGTATCTCCGAAGGTGTTTGTTGAGTTGGCATAGATCAAGATTAGGATTTGTCACTCCGAGTATCGGAGAGGTATCTCTGGGCCCTCTCGGTAATACACATCATAAGCTTGCAAGCAAATGACTAAGGAGTTAGTCACGAGGTGATGTATTATGGAACAAGTAAAGAGACTTGCCAGTAATGAGATTGAACTAGGTATGAAGATACCGACGATCGAATCTCGGGCAAGTAACATACCGATGGACAAAGGGAATTACATATGTTGTCATAACGGTTCGACCGATAAAGATCTTCATAGAATATGTAGGAGCCAATATGGGCATCCAGGTTACACTATTGGTTATTGGCCGGAGAGGTGTCTCGGTCATGTCTACATAGTTCTCGAACCTGTAGGGTCCGCATGCTTAATGTTCGTTGATGATATAGTGTTATATGAGTTATATGTTTTGGTGATCGAATATTGTTCGGTGTCCCGGATGAGATCACGCACATGACGAGGAGTCTCTAAATGGTCGAGATATAAAGATTGATATATAGGACGATGGTATTTGGACACCGGAAGTGTTTTGGGACGTACCGGGAAGGAATCGGGTCACCGGAAGGGGTTCCGGGCACCCCCCGGCAAGTTATGGGCATTATGGGCCAAAGGAGGGGGCAGACCAGCCCACAAGGGGGCTGGTGCGCCCCCTCCCTTGTTTGGCCAGCCCTAGGGAAGGAAAAGGGGGAGGGCTAGCCCCTCCTGCCTTTCCCTCTCATGGGAGAAAGGAAAAGGGGGGGCGCCACCCTCCCCTGCCTTTCCCCACACTCCAAATAAGGAAAGAGGGGGGCGCGGCTTGGGAGGGACCCCAAGTAGGATTCCTCCTACTTGGGCGCCTTCTTTGGCTGCTCCTCCCTCCCTCCCACCTATTGATACGTCTCCGTCGTATCTACTTTTCCTAACCTTTTTCCTCTTGTTTTGGACTCTAATTTGCATGATTTGAATGAAACTAACTTGGACTAACGCTGTTTTGAGCAGAACTACCATGGTGTTGTTTTTGTGCAGAAATAAAAGTTCTCGTATTGGAACGAAACTTTGCGAGGATTTTTTATACAATAAAAGAGAATTTCTGGAGCCAAGAACCACCGGAGGGGGGCACCTGGGTGGGCACAACCCACCAGGGCGCCCCCCGTCCAGGCGCACCCAGGTGGGTTGTCCCCACATGGTGGCCCGCAGACCTCAACCCTCATACTGTAAAATCACATATTCGAAGAAAAAATAGGGAGAAAGAATTATCGTGTTTCACGAGACGGAGCCACTGCCACCTCCTATTCTTCATCGGGAGGCCAGATCTGGAGTCCATTTGGGGCTCCGGAGAGGGGGATCTTCGATCTTCGTCATCACCAACCCTTCTCCATTGCCAATTCCATGATGCTCCCCACCGAGAGTGAGTAATTCCTTCGTAGGCTTGCTGGTCGGTGAGGAGTTGGATGAGATTCATCATGTAATCGAGTTAGTTTTGTTAGGGCTTGATCCCTAGTATCCATTATGTTCTGAGATTGATGTTGCTATGACTTTGCCATGCTTAATGCTTGTCAGGCTCGGGTGCCATGATTTCAGATCTGAACCATTTATGTTATCACCACTATATCTATGTTCTAGATCCGATCTTGCAAGTTATACTCACCTACTACGTGTTATGATCCGGCAACCCCGGAGTGACAGAAGTCGGGACACTTCCCGGTGATGACCGTAGTTTGAGGAGTTCATGTATTCACTATGTGTTAATGGTTTGTTCCGGTTCTCTATTAAAAGGAGGCCTTAATATCCCTTAGTTTCCAATAGGACCCCGCTGCCACGGGAGGGTAGGACAAAAGATGTCATGCAAGTTCTTTCCATAAGCACGTATGGCTATTTACGGAATACATGCCTACATTATATTTATGAACTGGAGCTAGTGCCGTATCGCCCTAGGTTATGACTTTTATATGAAGAATATCATCCAACGAATCCACCGATCCAATGCCTATGAATTTCTCTTATATTGTTCCAGCTAAGTAACTACTGCTACTCTTACTATTGCTATTGCTACTACTATCAAAACTATCATACTACTTTGCTACTGATCACTTTGCTGCAGATAATTAATCTCCAGGTGTGGTTGAATTGACAACTCAGCTGCTAATACTTGCAAATATTCTTTGGCTCCCCTTGTGTCGAATCAATAAATTTGGGTTGAATACTCTACCCTCGAAAACTGTTGCGATCCCCTATACTTGTGGGTTATCAAGACCTTTTTCTAGCGCCGTTGCCGGGGAGCATAGCTATATTTGTTGAGTCACTTGGGACTAAGATTTTTCCATCCAAGACGAGGGGAGGTAAGGACTTTCCATCCAGCTCTGCACTTGATTCACCTTCTGTTATAAGTAGACTTGCAACACCACCACATGCTATTAATCCTGATATGTCGCAAGTTATTGATGATGCTACTTCTGCTATGAATGATATTTATGATGATGCTAGTACCTTGCTTGATGATTATGTGCCACTAGGTGAATTTCTTGATGAACAACTTGCTAGAACTAAAGCTTTTGAGAATGCTGAAACTGATGAAATTATTGAAACTGATGAAGAGCTTGAAATTGAAAATCTTGAAATACCTATTAGACCTAGTTCTCCTAGATATGAATTCCCTAAGATACCGGAAGGTTATGTTATGGATGAGGAGACAACTAGAGACTTTCTTGCTTGCAATGATAGGGATGATCTTAAGAAATTATTATGCAAACTGAAAGAAAAATCTTTGAATGCTAGAATGAAATGTGATCCTAAGTTTGCTACTTCACCTATCTTTGTAGATGACCAGGATTATGAATTCTCTGTCGATCTGGAGTTAATTACTTTGGTTGAATCTGATCCTTTCCATGGTTATGAAACTGAAACTATTGTGGCACATCTTACTAAGTTGAACGACATAGCCACTCTTTTTGCTCATGATGAGAAAATTTGCTACTATTATATTCTCAAATTATTTCCTTCCTCACTAAAGGGTGATGCTAAGATTTTGTATAATACTCTTGCTCCTGGTTGTGTGTGTAGTCCCCAGGATATGATTTATTACTTCTCTGAAAAATATTTTCCTGCTCATAAGAAGCAAGCTGCCTTACAGGAAATATTTAACTTTGTGCAAATTGAAGAAGAGAGTCTCCCACAAGCTGGGGGAGGCTTCTCCAATTGCTTAATGCTTTGCCTGATCATCGTCTTAAGAAAAATGAAATACTTGATATCTTCTATAATGGACTAACCGATGCTTCTAGGGATTTCCTAGATAGTTGTGTTGGTTGTGTTTTCAGGGAACGAACTGTCGAACAAGCTGAGGAATTATTGAATAACATATTGAAAATTTATGATGATTGGACTCTTCCTGAACCACCACTTAAACCCACTCCGAAGAAGAGGGGTATCTTATATCTCAGCCCTGAATATATGCAAGAGGCAAAGAAATCTATGAAGGAAAAAGGTATTAAAGCTGAGGATGTCAAAAAATTACCTCCTATGAAGAAATACATGGGCTTGATACACCTCCACCACCTAAGGTGGTAGAGGTAATTCTTTAATGAAATTCAATGACAATGACAATCCTTATAATATGCATCCTAGTCAATGCCTTTATGAGTTTGATAATTACATTAGAAAGCAAGATCACTTCAATGCAAATGTTATGAAACAATTGAAATACAATTCTGATATGATTGCTCGCTTGAGTGACTTGTTATTTAGAATCATCAATGATGTTAGAGGTGTAGGAAAACATGCCTCTATGGTTCAAACTCAACTAGAACAAGTTGCTAAATCTCAAAGGGAATTGCTTGACGAAAAGAACAATAATATCAATGATCATGCTGTTAGAGTAATGACTAGAGGAGGTAGAATGACTCAGGAACCACTTTATCTTGAGGGACACCCAAAAATAATTGAACAAGACTCACAAAGAATTAACACTGATGCACCTAGCCCTTCTAAAAAGAAAAAGAAGAAGAAAAATGATAGGACTTTGCATGCCTCTAGTGAACCTGAAGTAGAAAAACCTCTTGATAATGATAATGAAGTCTCTATCTCTAATGCTTTAACTCAATCTGGTAATGAACATTCACCTTCTGATAATGAGAAAGATAATGATGAGGTTCATGAAGACACTCAAACAAATAATAAAGAACCAAACACTGATGTTGAGATAGAACCAGCAGTTGATCTTGATAACCCACAACCCAAGAATAAAAGATATGATAAAAGGGACTTTGTTGCTAGAAAACACGGTAAGGAAAGAGAACCATGGATTCAAAAACCTATGCCCTTTCCACCTAAGTTAACTAAGAAGAAAGATGATGAAGAATTTGAATGCTTTGCTGAAATGCTTAGGCCAGTCTTTTTGCATACCTGCTTGACTGATATCCTAAAAATGCCCCCTTATGCAAAGTACATGAAAGATATCATCACCAATAAGAGAAAAATACCGGAAGCTGAAATCTCCACCATGCTTCCTAATTACACTTTTAAGGATGGAGTACCTAAAAAACTTGGAGATCTGGGAATACCAACTATACCTTGCTCCATTAAGAGAAACTATGTGAAAACGGCTTTATGTGATTTAGGAGCTGGTGTTAGTGTTATGCCTTTCTCTTTATATAAAAGACTTGATTTGAATAAACTCACACCCACCGAAATATCTTTGCAAATGGCTGACAAATCAACTGCCATACCTATCGGTATTTGTGAGAATGTGCCCGTTGTTGTTGCCAATGTTACTATCTTAACTGACTTTGTTATACTTGAGATGCCCGAGGATGACAACATGTCGATTATCCTTGGTAGACCCTTTTTGAATACTGCAGGGGCTGTTATTGATTGCAATAAAAGCAAGGTCACTTTTCATATCAATGGTAATGAGCACACGGTGCACTTTCCGAAGAAACAATTCCAAGTGAATGGTATTAATGTTATTGAAAAATCTCCGACAATCACTATTGGAAATTTTCAACTACCTCTACCTACTACAAAAAAGAAATATGAAATGCTTATTGTTGGGGACATTCATATCCCCGTTGAGGTAACTTAGTGTTTTACGAAAGTTCTTCAGTTTCATGTTAATCGAAAGTGGTTGTTAATAAGACTTGATCAACCTTATTAATGGATCATTTTTGAGAGGTATGAAGTTGATGAATTTAGTGAGCACTACCTTCTGTCCCTACCTTTTGTTTTCTGTTTTGATTAGTTAAATAAAATAAAATGCCATGTTTTGCATGTTTTCTGAATTTTCCATGCAATAAAAATGACCCAAAAATAAAACTGCTCAGAATGCTCTGAAAATTTGATACAATTTTTTTCTGAATATTTCTGAATTTTTGATGCAAATAACATCAGAGGGGGTGCACCAGGTGGGCACAACCCACCTGGGCGCGCCAGCCCCCCAGGCGCCCCCTAGTGGGTTGTGGTCCCCACGTGGGCCCCTCACTTATCTATTCATCCCATGTCATCACCTACCTCCAGAAAAAAATCGCCATTGCTCTCTATCTCTTGTGTTCTTGCTCTCAAACCCGCGGATTTCGATCTCTTTGCTCGAAGCTCCGTTTCCGAAACTGTTTCGGGGGATTTTTGCTTGGTATGTGACACCTCCGTTGGTCCAATTAGTTTTTGCTTTAGTGGTTTTTATTTTGAATAATTAGTTACTCTTGGTGCTGTTATAGATGAGCTTGCATATTGAATTCTTAGAGTTCTAAGTAGTTTGAATGCTTGATATGGCCTCTATGCATCCCTATGAGTAGTTACTATCAATCTTGAGAAGTTTTGTTGACAAATTTTTGTGACCCAATTTTTTTTCAGAAAATTGTACGCAAATATGATGAACCTCTTTGGAAGGAGTTCTTCGAGGAGGAGGTCCTCGGAGGCATCTTCTAGTAGCAACTCCGTCCGTCGATCTTATGTTGAACCAAGTGAAAATTCCATACGAGAAGCCGCCACCAAATCATGTTTATGGCCATGCAACGATTATATGGTGTGTGTGGGCATTAAAGAAGAATTTGAGCAATATGTTCACAATGCCGAGCTCGGTCCCTACATTTCAGATAAGTGCAACCAACACTTCAACCTCACTGAATTATTTACTAAAGAATTTAAATTCCATCCTCGTGAGTTTAGGGTGTCGTTTAAACTGTATGACAATCCATTTACCATACCTCTAGAGAGATTTGCTTACCACTGCAAAACTCCATTTTGGGGCTCGCTAGACGAACCACCTAGATCTGAGTATGAAACATTCTTGATTAGCCTCAGCTATGGTGAGACTAGAGGAGTGGCACAAGGTAGATTAAAGAGCATTCATTTTCCCTCAATTCAATACTTTGCACTATTTAACGGAAAATGCATTGTAGGCAAACAAGATTGTAGTACACTTTGTGCTCCAGATTTGAGCCTCATACGTACCGCTCTCACCGGTGACAAAAGTTATAACCTTGGAGCGATTGTTGCATGCAGGTTGCAACATAACGCTGGTGGTGGATATTTTTATGGTGGAATTTATGCCACACGCTTAGCAAGAGAGCTGGGTGTTTCACCTTGGCGTTATAACCCCATCCTTCCCACGCAGTACTTGGACTTTGATGCTTTGAAACGTCATAACATCCTTAGTGGTGAACCCCATGATTTTACATATAACCTGTTGTTTAATAAAAGGTCCATGGTGGACACCTTTTTTCCTGCGCCTGCTCTCTTTGATGTTCACAGCAAGGGAAGATATTATGTTCTTGAGAGCGAGGCACGAGCACATAACTCAGCGGTTGTGGCTGCACGACGGGCTGAAGCGTCTGCACCTAGAGCCTCCGTGAGCTACCACTCCGGCCACTATGTAGGCTACTGACGCTGATTACCAAGTTAGGCCAAAAGCCTAAGCTTGGGGGAGTACGTATTTCCACCGACATTACATTCATGATTCACACATTTTCATTCCAGTTGTCGGTGTCCACACTTTTTCATTGTATTATCCATGCTAGATTTATTTTCTCGCCTTCTTCTTTTACTTGTTGGGAGCTTTCCCATGTAAATAGTTTTTCTCGTTTTTGCTTTCCTTTTTTTTTTTGTTTCTTCCAGAAAAAACAAAAACTCCAAAAATATTTCAGTGTGTTCCTCTAAATTTCTTTTCTATTTATTGAGTCATACCAAGGAAGAAGACCACGATGAAAATGTTGAGTGGCTCTCTTATGCATTATTGTTGATCTAACAAGATCCCATATTACTTTGTCTTCTCCTTTTGAATAAAATGTTTGCAGATTCCAGCTTAGTCCACGGCACTCTTGCACTATTATCATTTTTATATCATTCGGTCGTGCAAGTGAAAGGCAATAATGACGATATTTGATGAACTGGCTGTGGCAGGGAGAAATGGGTATGAACTCAACTTGTTCTGTTTTTGTAAATATGTTTAACCTAGTATCCATGATTCAACCTATTATGATCAAACATGTTTGCAATGACAATTAGAGATTATAGTTTCTCATGCCATGCTTAAGTAGCTAGGAGTGGATAATGATTTATCTTGGATGTCAACATTGTGTTAAAATGATTGTGATGTAGTATGATGATATGGTATCCTCCTCTAAATGTTCGAGTGGCTTGACTTGGCACATGTTCATGCATGTAGTTGAAATCAAAACCAACATAGCCTCTATGATATTTATGTTCATGGTGTTCATATCCTACTCATGCTAGTATCCAATGTTACTTATGCATAATGCATGTTCATGACCATTTTTGCTCTCTAGCAGGCCGCTTCTCAACCTAATTGCTAGCCTTCGCCTGTACTAAGCGAAATTACTGCTTGTGCATCAAAATCCTGAAACCCAAGTTATTCCAAATGAGTCCACCATATCTACCTATATGCGGTATTACCCTGCCGTCCTGAGTAAATTTGCATGTGCCACCTCTAAAAACTTCAAAGAAATATACTTTTTTGTGTGCCTGGATTGTTCATAGAGCGACAGGAGGTAGTCAGTATCTTCCATGCTAAGCGGGTTATTCTCATGATGATTGTTTATTCACTCGTCTTTGCATGAGAGGGGCGGTAATAGGGATTCCCAATCCCGAAATCAAATTGCAAATAATTAAACAAAACTCCCTCAGGACTGTTGTTGGTATGGACGGTACCCGTTGTTTCGGATCAGCCGTGGAGTGTGATTGTTGGTGGAGGGGAGTAAACCTTTACTTTTATCGCTTGGGAACCGCCACTAATGTGTTTAGCATGGAAGATACCGATAATTAATGGTCGCGAAGTAAACAAGAAGGGTGCATTTCTCAAAATTTCATTTACCTCTCTTTTAAAAACTTGAGCTCTGGCACCTCTGCAAATCTCTGCTTCCCTCTGTGAAGGGACTATCTATTTACTTTTATGTTGTGTCATCACCTTCCCAAATAAGCGCCAGAACCTGAGAGCACTATTGTCATCCTCATGCATTGTGTGTAGCTAATGTTGGGTGCATCATGACTGGATCTTTTCTATCATGAATTACAATGTTTAGTCGTTGCTTGAACTTTGGAGGTGCTCTGCATTTATGTTTTGCGATCTCAGAAAGGGCTAGCGAGATACCACTATTATCATATTGTATCATGGTTGTTTTGACAAAGTGTTGTTATTTGAGATATCTTATTATTGCTCGCTAGTTGATTATGCCATTGATATGAGCTAATATAATTTTTAAGAGTTATTGTCGACATGGTTAGTTATAATCTTTGCTGAAAACCTGGGTGCTACTTAAGCTTATTTATGTAAACAAGAGCAAAAGAGTTCGTAAAAGTTTTTCGTTTTCACTTTCAGTTTATCAACTGAATTGCTTGAGGACAAGCAAAGGTTTAAGCTTGGGGGAGTTGATACGTCTCCATCGTATCTACTTTTCCTAACATTTTTCCTCTTGTTTTGGACTCTAATTTGCATGATTTGAATGAAACTAACTCGGACTGACGCTGTTTTCAGCAGAACCACCATGGTGTTGTTTTGTGCAGAAATAAAAGTTCTCGGATTGGAATGAAACTTTGCGAGGATTTTTTATACAATAAAAGAGAATTTCTGGAGCCAAGAACCACCGGAGGGGGCACCTGGGTGGGCACAACCCCCCTCCAGGCACGCCCAGGTGGGTTGTCCCCACCTGGTGGCCCCGCAGACCTCAACCCTGATACTGTAAAATCACATATTCGGAGAAAAAAATCAGGGAGAAAGAATTATCGTGTTTCACGAGATGGAGCCGCTGCCACCTCCTGTTCTTCATCGGGAGGCCAGATCTGGAGTCCGTTTGGGGCTCCGGAGAGGAGGATCTTCGATCTTCCTCATCACCAACCCTTCTCCATCGCCAATTCCATGATGCTCCCCATCAGGAGTGAGTAATTCCTTCGTAGGCTCGCTGGTCGGTGAGGAGTTGGATGAGATTCATCATGTAATCGAGTTAGTTTTGTTAGGGCTTGATCCCTAGTATCCATTATGTTCTGAGATTGATGTTGCTATGACTTTGCCATGCTTAATGCTTGTCACTTTGGGCCCGGGTGCCATGATTTCAGATCTGAACCATTTATGTTATCACCATTATATCTATGTTCTAGATCCGATCTTGCAAGTTATACTCACCTACTACGTGTTATGATCCGGCAACCCTGGAGTGACAGAAGTCGGGACCCTTCCCGGTGATGACCGTAGTTTGAGGAGTTCAAGTATTCACTATGTGTTAATGCTTTGTTCCGGTTCTCTATTAAAAGGAGGCCTTAATATCCCTTAGTTTCCAATAGGACCCCGCTACCACAGGAGGGTAGGACAAAAGATGTCATGCAAGTTCTTTCCATAAGCACGTATGACTATTTACGGAATACATGCCTACATTATATTTATGAACTGGAGCTAGTGCTTTATCGCCCTAGATTATGACTGTTATATTATGAATATCATCCAATGGATCCACCAATCCAATGCCTACGAATTTCTGTTATATTATTCCTGCTAAGTTACTACTGCTACTATTACTATTGCTGTTGCTACTACTATCAAAACAATCATACTACTTTGCTACTGATCACTTTGCTGCAGATAATTAGTCTCCAGGTGTGGTTGAATTGACAACTCAGCTACTAATACTTGCAAATATTCTTTGGCTCCCCTTGTGTCGAATCAATAAATTTGGGTTGAATACTCTAAAAAACTGTTGCGATCCCCTATACTTGTGGGTTATCACCTATATATATGTGGGAGGGGGCGCCTAGCACACAATAGACAATTGAATAGCCGTGTGCGGCGCCCCCCTCCACCGTTTACACCCCCGGTCATATTTTCGTAGTGCTTAGGCGAAGCCCTGTGGAGATCACTTCACCATCACCGTCACCACGCCGTCATGATGTTGGAACTCATCTACTACCTCGCCTTCTTGCTGGATCAATAAGGCGGAGGACGTCACCGAGCTGAACGTGTGCAGAATGCGAAGGTGTCGTACATTCGATACTTGATCGGTTGGAGCGCGAAGAAGTTCGACTACATCAACCGCGTTGTTAAACGCTTTCGCTTACGGTCTACAAGGGTACGTAGACATACTCTCCCCCTCGTTGATATGCATCTCCATGGATAGATCATTGCGTATGCGTAGAAATTTTTTTGTTTTCCATGCAACATTTTCCAACTGTGGCATCCGAGCCAGGTCTATGCGTAGATGATATGCATGAGTAGAACACAAAGAGTTATGGGCGGTGATAGTCATACTGCTTACCACCAGTATCTTATTTTGATTCGGCGGCATTCTGGGATGAAGTGGCCCGGACCAACCTCACATGTCCACGCACATGAGACCGGTTCCACCGACTGACAAGCAACTAGTTTTGCATAAAGGTGGCTGGCGGGTGTCTGTTTCTCCTACTTTAGTTGAATCGAATTTGACTGCGGCCGGTCCTTGAAGAAGGTTAAAACAGCAAACTTGATGAATCACCGTTGTGGTTTTATGCGTAGGTAAGAACGGTTCTTGCTAGAAGACCCGTAGCAGCCACGTAAAACTTGCAACAACAAAGTAGAGGACGTCTAACTTGTTTTTGCAGGGCATGTTGTGATGTGATATGGTCAAGATATGATGTGATATATGTTGATGTATGAGATGATCATGTTTTGTAATATCGACAACCGGCAGGAGCCTTAGGGTTGTCTCTTTATTGTATGAAGTGCAAGCACCATGTAATTGTTTTACTTTATCACTATGCGTTAGCGATAGTTGTAGAAGCAATAGTTGGCGTGACGACCTCGACACAACGACACTACGATGGAGATCAAGGTGTCGAGCCGGTGACGATGGAGATCATGACGATGCTTTGGAGATGGAGATCAAAAGCACAAGATGATGATGGCCATATCATGTCACATATTTTGATTGCATGTGATGTTTATCCTTTATGCATATTATTTTGCTTAGAACAGCGGTAGCATTATAAGATGATCCCTTCACTTAATTTCAAGATAAAAGTGTTCTCCCTGAGTATGCACCGTTGCTACAGTTCGTCGTTTTGAGACACCACGTTATGATCGGGTGTGATAGACTCTACGTTCACATAGAACAGGTGTAAGACAGTTTTGCACATGCAGAATACTTGGGTTAAACTTGACGAGCCTAGCATGTACAGACATGGTCTCGGAACACTGGAGACCGAAAGGTCGAACATGAGTCATATAGTAGATATGATCAACATAGAGATGTTCACCATTGATGACTACCTCATCTCACGTGATGATCGGAAATGGGTTAGTTGATTTGGATCATGTATCACTTAGATAACTTGAGGGATGTTAATTTAAGTGGGGGTTCATTAGTAATTTGATTAATTGAACTTAATTTGTCATGAACTTAGTCTTGATAGTTTTGCATATCTATGTTGTAGATCAATAGCTCGCGATATAACTCCTATATATTTTTGATATATTCCTAGAGAAAACTAAGTTGAAAGATGCTAGTAGCAATGATGCGGACTGGGCCCGTGATCTGAGGATTATCCTCATTGCTGCACAGAAGAATTATGTCCTTGATGCACCGCTAGGTGACAAACCTGTTGCAGGAGCAAATGCAGACGTTATGAACATTTTGCAAGCTCGATATGATGACTGCTTGATAGTTTAGTGCGCCATGCTTTACGGCTTAGAACCGGGACTTCAAAAATGTTTTGAACGCCACGGAGCATATGAGATGTTCCAAGAGCTGAAAATCGGTATTTTAGATTCATCCCCGTGTCAAGAGGTATGAGACCTCTGACAAGTACTTTGCCTACAAGATGGAGGAGAATAGCTCAGCCAGTGAGCATGTACTCAGAATGTCCGGGTACTACAATCGCTTGAATCAAGTGGGAGTTAATCTTCTAGATAAGATAGTGATTGACAGAGTTCTCTAGTCACTATCACCAAGCTACTAGAACTTCGTGATGAACTATAATATGCAAGGGATGACAAAAACGATTCCCAAGCTCTTCGCGATGCTGAAACCGACGAAGGTAGAAATCAAGAAAGAGCATCAAGTGTTGATGGTTAACAAGACCACTAGTTTCAAGAAAATGGGCGAGGGAAAGAAAGGGAACATCAAGAAGAATGGCAAGCAAGATGCCACTCCCGTGAAGAAGCCCAAAGCTGGACCCAAGTCTGAAACTGAGTGCTTCTACTGCAAAGGAAATGGTCACTGGAAGTGGAACTGCCCCAAATACTTGGAGGATAAGAAGGATGGAAAAGTGAACAAAGGTATATCTGATATACATGTTATTGATGTGTATTTTACTAGTGTTCGTAGTAACCCCTAGGTATTTGATACCGGTTCAGTTGCTAAGATTAGTAACTTGAAACAGGAGTTGCAGAGACTAGTTAAAAGCGAGGTGACGATGTGTGTTGGAAATGATTCCAAGGTTGATATGACCACCATCGCACACTCCCTCTACCTTCGGAATTAGTGTTGAACCTAAATAAATGTTATTTGGTGTTTGCGTTGAGCATGAATATGATTAGATCATGTTTATTGCAATACGTTTGTTCATTTAAGTCAGAGAATAATTGTTGTTCTGTTTACTTGAATAAAACCTTCTATGGTCATACACCCAATGTGAATGTTTATTGAATCTCGATCGTAGTGATACACATATTCATAATATTGATGCCAAAAGATGCAAAGTTGATAATGATAGTGCAACATACTTGTGGCACTGCCGTTTAGGTCATATTGGTGTAAAGCGCATTAAGAAACTCCATGCAGACGGACTTTTGGAATCACTTGACTATGAATCATTTGATACTTGCGAACCATGCCTCATGGGCAAGATGACTAAAACTCCGTTCTCCGGAACAATGGAGCGAGCTAATGACTTATTGGAAATAATACAAACCGATGTATGTGGTCCGATGAGTGTTGAAGCACGCGGCGGGTATCGTTATTTTCTGACCTTCACAGATGATTTCAGTAGGTATGGCTATATCTACATGATGAAACATAAGTCTAAGACATTTGAAAAGTTCAAAGAATTACAGAGTGAAGTAGAGAATCATTGTAACAAGAAAATAAAGTTTCAACGATCTGATCGCGGAGCCGAATATTTGAGTTATGAGTTTGGCCTTCATTTAAAAAAATGTGGAATTGTTTCACAACTCACGCCACCTGGAACACCACAGCGTAATGGTGTGTCCGAACGTCGTAACCGTACTTTATTGGATATGGTGCGATCTATGATGTCTCTTACCAATTTACCACTATCATTTTGGGGTTATGCATTAGAGACAGCCGCATTCATGTTAAATAGGGCACCTCTAAATCCGTTGAGATGACACCGTATGAACTGTGGTTTGGCAAGAAACCTAAGTTGTCATTTCTTAAAGTTTGGGGTTGCACTTATGTCAAAAGGCTTCAGCTTGATAAGCTCGAACCCAAATCGGAGAAGTGCGTCTTCATAGGATACCCTAAGGAAACAATTGGGTACACCTTCTACCACAGATCCGAAGGCAAGATCTTTGTTGCTAAGAATGGATCATTTCTAGAGAAGGAGTTTCTCTCGAAAGAAGTGAGTGGGAGGAAAGTAGAACTTGATGAGGTAATTGTACCTTCTCTTGAATTGGAAAGTAGCACATCAGAGAAATCCATTTCCGTGATGCCTACACCAACTAGAGAGGAAGCTAATGATGATGATCATGAAACTTCAGATCAAGTTACTATTGGACCTCGTAGGTCGAACAGAGCACGTTCCGCACCAGAGTGGTACGGTAATCCTGTCCTGGAAGTCATGTTACTAGACCATGGCGAACCTACAAATTATGAAGAAGCTATGATGAGCCCAGATTCTGATAAATGGCTTGAGGCCATGAAATCTGAGATAGGATCCATGTATAAGAACAAAGTGTGGACTTTGGTGGACTTGCCCGATGATCGGCAAGCCATTGAGAATAAATGGATCTTCAAGAAGAAGACTAACGCTGATGGTAATGTTACTATCTACAAAGCTCGACTTGTTGCAAAAAGGTTTTCGACAAGTTCAAGGGGTTGACTACGATGAGTCTTTCTCACCCGTAGCGATGCTTAAGTATGTCCGAATCATGTTAGCAATTGCCACATTTTATGAAATCTGGCAAATGGATGTCAAAAACTGCATTCCTAAATGGATATTAAAGAAGAGTTGTATATGATGCAACCAGAAGTTTTTGTCGATCCTAAAGGTGCTAACAAAGTGTGCAAGCTCCAGCGATCCATCTATGGACTGTTGCAAGCATCTCGGAGTTGGAATATACGCTTTGATGAGGTGATTAAAGCATATGGTTTTATACAGACTTATGGTGAAGCCTGTATTTACAAGAAAGTGAGTGGGAGCTCTGTAGTATTTCTAATATTATATGTGGATGACATATTATTGATTGGAAATGATATAAAATTTCTGAATAGCATAAAAAGGATACTTGAATAAGAATTTTTTAATGAAAGACCTCGGTGAAGCTACTTATATATTGGGCATCAAGATCTATAGGGATAGATCGAGACGCTTAATAGAACTTTCACAAAGCACATACCTTGACAAGATTTTGAAGAATTTCAAAATGGATCAGTCAAAGAAAGGGTTCTTGCCTGTGTTGCAAGTTGTGAAGTTGAGTAAGACTCAAAGCCCGACATGGCAGAAGATAGAGAGAGAATAAAAGTCATTCCCTAAGCCTCAGCCATAGGTTCTATAAAGTATGCCATGCTGTGTACCAGACATATTGTGTACCTTGCCATGAGTTTGGCAAGGGGGTACAATAGTGATCCAGGAGTAGATCACTAGACAGCGATCAAAATTATCCTTAGAGAACTCAGTAAATATTTTCTCGGTTATGGAAGTGATAAAGAGTTCGTCGTAAAGAGTTATGTCGATGCAAGCTTTGACACCGATTCGGATGACTATGAGTATCAATCTGGATACATATTGAAAGTGGGAGCAATTAGCTAGAGTAGCTCCATGCAGAGCATTGTAGACATAGAAATTTGCAAAATACATATAGATCTGTATGTGACAGACCTGTTGACTAAACTTCTCTCACAAGCAAAACATGATAACACCTTAGTACTCTTTGGGTGTTAATCACATGGCGATGTGAACTAGATTATTGACTCTATTAAACTCTTTGGGTGTTAGTCACATGGCGATGTGAACTATGGGTGTTAATCACATGGCGATGTGAACTAGATTACTGACTCTAGTGCATGTGGGAGACTGAAGGAAATATGCCCTAGAGGCAATAATAAAGTTGTTATTTTATATTTCCTTATTCATGATAAAGGTTTAGTATTCGTGCTAGAATTGTATTGATCGGAAACTTAAATACATGTGTGAATACATAAACAAATATCGTGTCCCTAGTAAGCCTTACTAGACTAGCTCGTTGATCAAAGATGGTTAAGGTTTCCTAACCATAGACATGTGTTGTCATTTGATAACGGGATCACATCATTAGGAGAATGATATGATGGACAAGACCCATCCATTAGCTTAGCATAATGATCGTTCCGTTTATTTCTATTGCTTTCTTCATGTCAAATACATATTCCTTCGACTATGAGATTATGCAACTCCCGGATACCGGAGGAATACCTTGTGTGCTATCAAACGTCACAACGTAACTGGGTGATCATAAAGATGCTCTACAGGTATCTCCGAAGGTGTTTGTTGAGTTGGCATAGATCAAGATTAGGATTTGTCACTCCGAGTATCGGAGAGGTATCTCTGGGCCCTCTCGGCAATACACATCATAAGCTTGCAAGCAAATGACTAAGGAGTTAATCACGAGGTGATGTATTATAGAACGAGTAAAGAGACTTGCCGGTAACGAGATTGAACTAGGTATGAAGATACCGACGATCGAATCTCGGGCAAGTAACATACCGATGGACAAAGGGAATTACGTATTTTGTCATAACGGTTCGACCGATAAAGATCTTTGTAGAATATGTAGAAGCCAATATGGGCATCCAGGTTCCGCTATTGGTTATTGACCGGAGAGGTGTCTCAGTCATGTCTACATAGTTTTCAAACCCGTAGGGTCCGCACGCTTAACGTTCGTTGACGATATAGTGTTATATGAATTATATGTTTTGGTGACCGAATATTGTACGGAGTCCCGGATGAGATCACGGACATGGCGAGGAGTCCCGAAATGGTCGAGAGGTAAAGATTGATATATAGGACGATGATATTTGGACACCGAAAGTGTTTCGGGACGTACCGGGAAGGAATCGGGTCACGAAGGGGTTCCGGGCACCCCCCGGCAAGTTATGGGCCTTATGGGCCAATGGAGGGGACAGACCAGCCCACAAGGGGGCTGGTGCGCCCCCTCCCTTGTTTGGCCAGCCCTAGGGAAGGAAAAGGGGGAGGGCTAGCCCCTCCTGCCTTTCCCTCTCATGGGAGAGATGAAAAGGGGAGGGCGCCACTCTCCCCTGCCTTTCCCAGCACTCCAAATAAGGAAAGAGGGGGGCGCGGCTTGGGAGGGACCCCAAGTAGGATTCCTCCTACTTGGGCGCCTCCTTTGGCTGCTCCTCCCTCCCTCCCACCTATATATATGTGGGAGGGGCGCCTAGCACACAACAGACAATTGCCTAGCCGTGTGCGGCGCCCCCCTCCACCGTTTACACCATCGGTCATATTTTCGTAGTGCTTAGGCAAAGCCCTGCGGAGATCACTTCACCATCACCGTCACCAAGCCGTCGTGCTGTCGCAACTCATCTACTACCTCACTGTCTTGCTGGATCAAGAAGGCGGAGGAAGTCACCGAGCTGAACGTGTGCAGAACGCGGAGGTGATGTACGTTCGGTACTTGATCGGTTGGAGCGCGAAGAAGTTCGACTACATCAACCGCGTTGTTAAACGCTTCCGCTTACGGTCTACAAGGGTACGTAGACATACTCTCCCCCTCGTTGCTATGCATCTCCATGGATAGATCATTGCGTGTGCGTAGAAAAAAATTTGTTTTCCATGCAACGATTCCCAGCATATTGCGTCACCATCGTCATAATCAAACCTGTGATATACTATGCTCGAACTATTATCGCATCCTATCTTGAAAGATTTGTTCCTCCCTAGGGTGCTTGACTAGTTTTGGTCTACCGTATCTTTTCAGCTGCCGGGTTTGGGTTCAGTTCAAAACATTCGGAAGAATTTTTGAATCTCCCATTCACCCCCCCCCCCCCTTTGGTCGATATACTATCGATCCTAACATAATGTATGAAAAAAGAAAAACTCTTAGGTTGCGACAAGTGGCCTGCATGCAGTGCGCCACTTGTCACAACCTAGGAAGGTCGGAGTGATCTTTGCAAATAGTACTTTTTAATTAGTTATTTCAAGGAAAGCACTCCCCTGCGTTCCCCCATGTGCGTGCTTTGGGCCGTCCCATATGCGGGGCGAGATCGCACATTGTTTTTTTCATTTTTTCACTCTTTCTTTTTTGTTTCTTTTCGTTTTCCTTAAATGCTCATGAATCCAAATTCGACAAAAATGTTTAGGATTTCAAAAAAGATTTGATTATGAAAAAATCCATGAAATTTAAAAATGGTTCTAAATTGAATTAAAATATGATAGGATTTCAAGAAATGTTCATGAATTTTAAAAAATGTTATGATTTTTTAAAAAGTTCATGAATTAAAAAAAATGTTTTAGGTTTCTAAAAATGTTCATGACTTCAAAACAAGATCCGAATTCCATAAACAATGTTTATGACTTTAAACAAAAAATTGCAAAATGCAAAAAATGTTTCTGAATTTCAAATAATGGTCCTGAATTTTTTTCCCCAGGCGTGCTTAACGCTTCCATCAGGAATCGAACCCTAGAACCGGGATGCTATTATGGTCACCACCACTAGACTACAGGCTTATTTGCGACTGTTCACTAACTTAAAAAAAATGTCCTCATATTTTTTTTGAAAAAATGAAAATTTCAAAAAATCTCAAATTTAGAAAACTTCTGAATTGAAAAAATATTCTTGGATTCCAACAATGTTCAAAAATTTGGAAAAGAATCCAAAATTGAAAAATGTTTGCAAAATTTAAAAATCAATAATTTGGCAATATTCTGAATTAGTGTTCACAAATTACGAAAAATATTTCCCAAATTCAAAAAATGTTCACCCATTCACAATATGTCCACAAATTCAATAAATGTTCATGAATTTCAAAAGCGCCTGTCAAATTTCAAAAATGTTCTCGGATTTCGAAAAAGTTCAGTAACTTCAATATTGTTCTCGTATTTTAGAAAATTTTCATGAATTAGAAAATTGTTCTCGGATCTAAAAAAATGTTCAGGAATTTGAGTATTTTCCCCCTATTTTTGAATATGCTGACGTATTTCTAAAAAAGTTTTTGAATTTGAAAATTGTGAGTGATTTTCTAAAAATTCACAAATTTAAAAACATTCATGGATTTGAAAAAAAACTCCACGAGTTTTCGAAATAAGTTTGCGGATTTGAAAAAGGGAAATAACATAAAAGAAAAATGAAATATAAAAAGAAAGAGAAACCAGAAGAAGTAACCGGTTCAGGGAAGGCCACAGAAAAATCGAAATGGGCCGACCAGAGAAAGGACAGCGCGCGTGGGAGGGTACGCGATAGGTCGCTAGGAAGCGCATCAGCAGTTTGCTGCTTCTCAAGCTTATTGTAGCGGTCAACGAAGCTCAGCCCAGGCGAGAGAGTGGTGCGCAAGTGACCATTACTACTTCTCATTTCCTTCTCTAACCCTAGGCAGCTAAGGCAAACTTTTCCCTCCAGAATTCACCGGTGAGCCCATGGATTCGCCTCCTCTTTGCTTTCCGCTTTGGCGGCCGGTGGCGGGGAGAGAAATCTCGGTGCCTCCGCTCCATTTAGTAGTTTAGGTTAGGTTTTTTTTAGTCCTCGTAGGTGCGGCACTCGGTTGGATGGCAGTGCTCTTTCTCCGAGTTTGTCTTGCGAGCTTTGACCCCCCTCAGGTTTGTCCGTTTGGACGTAGTCAACAGAGCTCCCGCAGATTCCTGTCGTCTCCTTGGGGCGGTGAGGTTAAAGTTTCTCGTCATTTGGAGAGATTTGGTGTGATGTGTTTCAGACCTGTGCAAGGGTTCAATGGCGACACTTCGGTTCTAGGGCGCTGGTACGTAGGACACGTGCACGAAGACTTCCCGGCCGTCATCGACAAGGTCAAACCGACTCTGGTATACGGGAGCAGCGATGGCGGCGCGTCGGTGGCTTGTTCTGGCAGCAATAGTGCTCTTTCGGTGGTCCCGGATGTATGTTGTGGGAATTGCATGATGTATTACTCAGGTGCAAACGCACGTATATATGATGTACAATGGTGGACCACAACCTCAACTATACAAGGCAACTAGGAGGTGGGCCCAATACACAATATGCACAACACATATACTCAACACCCCCCCCCCCCCCCCCCGCGCAGTCGAAGCGGCACCATTGCTGACGCAAAGACTGGACCGGAACTCCTCAAATGACGCCGTAGGCAAGCCCTTGGTCATGATATCTGCAAATTGTTGGGAAGTCGGAACGTGTAGAACACGAATATGGCCAAGGGCCACCTGTTCCCGAACAAAATGAATATCTAACTCAATATGCTTGGTCCGACGATGATGAACCTGGTTGGCGGAGAGGTAGACCGCCGAGACGTTGTCGCAGTAGACCACCGTGGCATGGTCGACAGGACAAGAGAGCTCCTGAAGCAGCTGGCGAAGCCACGAACACTCGGCGATGACGTTGGCCACAGCACGATACTCAGCCTCAGCACTGGAGCGAGAGACCGTAGGCTGCCGCTTGGACGACCACGAGATGAGCGAGGGTCCAAGGAAGACACAGTAGCCCGAGGTGGAGTGACGAGTGCCGGGGCAGCCCGCCCAATCGGCGTCGGAGTAGGCGGTGAGGGCGGTGTCGGTGGAGGCGTGAAGCATGACGCCGAGGTCCATAGTGCCACAAACATAGCGGAGAATCCGCTTGACAGCAACCCAGTGAACGTCCCGAGGAGCATGCATATGAAGACACACCTGCTGGACGGCATACTGGATCTCCGGTTGAGTCAGAGTGAGGTACTGAAGAGCTCCAATGATAGACCAGTAAAAGGCAGCATCTGAAGCAGGAGAACCATCCGTGGCAGAGAGCTTGGCCTTCGTATCAACAGGCGTAGCTACGGGCTTGCAGTTAAGCATGCCAGCACGATCCAGGAGCTCATGAGCGTACTTTCGCTGATGAAGGAAGATGCCATCCGGACATCGCACCACCTCAACACCGAGGAAGTAGTGCAAAGGACCCAAGTCTTTGATGGCGAACTCAGCGCGAAGACGAGCAGTGAGCTGACTTAGAAGACCAGCCGTACATGCTGTCAGGATGATGTCGTCGACATAAAGCAGCAAGTATGCCATGTCAGAGCCCTGGTGATAGACGAAGAGTGATGCGTCCAAGCGGGTAGAGCGAAACCCGAGCTGGTGCAGAAACGCCACGATGCGCTGGTACCAAGCGCGAGGAGCATGCTTGAGTCTGTACAAGGACCGCGAAAGCAGGCACACGTGGTCGGGAAGGGCTGGATCAACAAACCCCGTGGGCTGCTGGCAGAAGACCTGCTCCTCGAGGTGACCGTGAAGGAAGGCGTTGGAGACGTCCATCTGGTGCACCGGCCAGGCACGGGAGACCGCAAGGTGGAAAACCGTGCGAATCGTTTCGGGCTTAACAACCGGAGCGAAGGTGTCGGTGAAGTCGATGCCAGCGCATTGCCAAAAACCACGAACAACCCAGTGCGCTTTATAGCGGTCGAGGGTACCATCAGGACGGAGCTTGTGTTTGAAGACCCACTTCCCGGTAATCACGTTGGCGTGCCGGGGACGGGGAACAAGCTGCCACGTCCGGTTGCGCAGCAAGGCATCAAACTCCTCTTGCATCGCAGCCATCCAGAGCGGGTCACGAAGAGCGGCTCGAACGGAGGACGGCAATGGCGATGGCGTAGCGGTGGATGCCGCGTGGACGTACTCGTCCGAGGCATAGCGCGAGCTTGGGCGAAAAACGCTCGTACGGGCGCGAGTGACCGGACCGACCGCGGGTGGCTCGGCCGCAGTGTCCGGTGAAGAGGGCGCCGAGGGCGCCGGAGCCGTGGGCGCCTGGGCCACGGGCGCTGAGGCCGCGGTCGGAGGGAGCGCCGGGGCCAGGGGCGCCAGGGCCGCCGGCGAACGGGGCGTAGAAAGCACCGGGGCCGTAGGCGCGGGAGCCGTGGGCAGAGGAGGCACCAGAGCCGCGGTCGGAGGAGGCGCCGCGGGCGGGGGTGCCGAACCGAAAGGCGCCGGCGGGTGACGCGCCTCAAAGCCAGGGACGGGCCAGGAGCGGCGCGCGAGCGCCCTGGGATAGGCGTCGAGGCTCCCACGTCATCGGTGGCGGGAGGAACAGCTAGGGGTACCTGCTGAAACGGAAACACATGCTCATCAAAGTAAACGTGCCGGGAGGTGAACACACGGTGGGAGATGGGATCGTAGCACCGATAGCCCATGGAGTTAGAAGGGTAGCCGATGAAGATGCATGCAACAGAACATGGTGCAAGTTTGTGAGGAGCAGTGTCGGCAGTGCTAGGATAACAAAGGCACCCAAAAATACGCAAACCATCATAAGACGGTGGTGTACCAAATAGGAGGTGATGAGGTGCGTAATTCCACCGCGGGCGACAGGGTCGAAGGTTAAGGAGAAGTGATGCGGTAGCAAGTGCGTCCGGCCAGAAGCGAGGCGGCACATTAGCATGGAACAGGAGCGTGCGAACACAGTCATTCAGAGTGTGAAGGACGCGTTCGGCTCGACCGTTCTGCTGTGAAGTATACGGGCATGTGAGACGAAAAATTGTGCCATGGTGCGACAAAAAAGTGCGGAAAGCAAGGTTGTCAAACTCTTTTCCATTGTCGGTCTGAAGAGCAAGAATGGGACGCCCAAACTGCGTGCTGACATAGGAGTAAAAAGCCGTCAGAGTGGAGAGTGCATCCGACTTTTGTGGCAAAGGAAAGGTCCACACATAATGAGAATAATCATCAAGGATAACCAGATAATATAAGTAGCCCGAATTACTAGGAACAGGAGAGGTCCACACATCGCTATGAATCAACTGAAAAGGAAAAGAAGCAATGGCGGTGGAGTTATTAAACGGAAGACGAACATGTTTGCCGACACGACAGGCATGACAAGTGTGGTCCTCTATCTTATTACAACTGAAACTGAAACTCCTAAGAATATGACGAAGGGTGACGGGGTTGGGATGACCCAAACGAGCGTGCCAGAGATCGACGCCAGCGGAGAGAGCAACCGGTGCGGTGGTGGCGGATGAAGGCGAATGCACCGGATAGAGCTCGTCGGGGCTGTCACATCGGTGCAGTACCATCCTGGTTCGAGCGTCCTTAACACAAAAACCAAGCTCGTCAAATTCAACAGTGACAGAATTTTCACGAGTGAAACAACGAACGGAAATAAGGTTCTTAATAAGATTACGAGACACAAGTATGTTAGATAAAGATAAAGGCATGGAATTAGAAGGAAAAGAAGTGTGCCCGACGTGTGTAATGGGAAGGGTGGAACCGTCGCTGACAATGATGCGGCGGTCGGTGATGACGGGAGTGAAGGAGGTAAGATTACCAGGATGAGCAAACATGTGAGCTGTAGCCCCGGTGTCCATGTACCAATCACCGCCTCCAGTGTAGTTGTTCGGCGTAGGGGCGGTGTGCAGCGCGGCGAGGAGTGCCGGATCCCAAGGCGCCGGTGGCAGCGCCGGCGAAGGTGGCGGAGACGCCATCGGGAAGCCGTAGCCGCCGCTCAGCTGCGGCGGTGGGTACCCTCCATAGGGCTGTGAAGCCGCATAGTACGCCTGATGCGCCGGCGGACGCGGCACGGGAAGGGTCGGCGCAGGGGCCCGTGGAACCGGCATGGTGTACGCATGAACGACACCGGTCCACGGGTTGTACCCGGCGGCCCACGGAGGGGGCACCTGAAGCTGCAGCTGCTGACGCGGCGCGCCCGCAGCCTGCGGCTGCTGCTGGCCGCCGCGCCGGCCTCCGCGGCGCCATTCGGCAGGTGGCGCGGGAGGGGCGGGAGGCCCGTACGGGGGCGGCGGGAGAGGCAGCGGCGGCGGCGGCGGCTGCGGCGACGGGTACGGCGCCGGATGGCGCGGCCGGGGTAGCGGGGGACGGCGGGGGCCCGCCGCGGGTGGTGCCGGCGGCGAGAGCGGTGTGGATGGCCCGCGCCTTCACCTGCTTCATCCGCCGCTCCTCCAGCTGGAGGTACGCAACGAACTTGGCGAGGGAAGGCTCGGGAATGAGGGTGAGGTTCGCCGCGGCGTTGCCGAAGTCCTCGTTGAGCCCGGCGGTGAGCGTGCTGAGGAGGACGTCATCATCGATCTTCGTGCCAATATTGCGGAGCTCGTCAGCGAGAGTCTTGAGGCGGCGACAATAGTCGTCGACGGAGGAGTTGTCCTAGTGGCACCCAAAGAACTCTTGCTGCAAAAAAACGCGATGTTGAAGACGATTGTCGGTGAAGAGCCCGTTCAGCTTGGTCCACACGGCGTGGGCGTCATAACCGTCCTGCACGACCGTCTGAAACAGGTCCGGCGAGATGGTGAGGAAGAACCACCGGATGAGCGTGGCGTCGATGGTGGACCAGTCATGGAAGTCGGGGACGAGGCTGGAGTCGACGGAGCCGTCCACATGATCAACGAGGTGGTACTCCCGGAACACGAGGGAGAAGTATGTCTTCCACGCGTAGTAGGAGGAGTCTGTCTGGGAGAGACGAACCGGAACCCGCTCGTAGATGTTGAGGTTGCGGATGTCGGTGACGTCGGGAGGGTTGGCGTCGGCGAACGGGTTGGAGTTGGTGTAAGCGGACGAGGTGACGGACGACATGACGGCGAGGGGTGGTGCGGCTAGGGCTAGGGTTAGGGTTGGGTGGGCGGCGGCTGTGAGAGGAGCGGCGGCGGCGGCTTCGGGTGGAGGGGAGGGAGTCGCGGCGGCGGGAAGGCGGCGGCGACAGGAGGTGTGGGCGGAGGCGCTCGGGTACGGGGCGGCGGCTGCGGGGTCGCGGCGGCAACAGCGATCTGGCGGCTGGGGCGATCGGGAGGAGCAGCGGCGGCAGGGAGGGGTGGCGCGACGGAAGGAGAGGGGAAGGCGGCGGCGGCGGCGCAACGGGAGGGGCGCGGCGGTGGCGGCTGGAGCGGCGGCGGCGCGGGGAAGGGCGCGGCGGCGGCAGCGGAAGCTAGGGTTGGAACCTACGAAATTGATACCATGTATGTTGTGGGAATTGCATGATGTATTACTCAGGTGCAAACGCACGTATATATGATGTACAACGGTGGACCACGACCTTAACTATACAAGGCAACTAGAAGGTGGGCCCAATACACAATATGCACAACACATATACTCAACACCGGAATCTTCATGTAATTTTTATTACGTTTGAGATAATTTGTACTCCCGGTAAACTTTTATAATAGATATGATTCTTTTCACGAAACAAAACAAAGCTCAGCCCAAGAAGCCTTTTATTTTCTCATCGATGAAGGGGAACAACATCACTGTTTTGACATTTTTGCCAAAGTTTAGCACGATTTGATCCTTCATTAAAAAATTAGGACGACCTAACTTTACTGTGACGCTATTCACCATGGCGAATGGGTTGCATGAAAGACGCCACGATCCATAGCGTTTTCTTTCTTGCGTTTTTCCCGTGTCCGTTTCGTCCAAGAGGCAAAATGCCATGGACCATGGCGTCTCCTATACCATCCGAACGCCACTGTGGATGGCGTAACCTAAAATGATTAGATCATGCTAAATTTTCAAAGAGGGTTAAGCCGTGCTAAACTTTAGCAAAAGGGTCAAAACCGACGACGGGTGATAACACGTAGTACTACTAAACATGAGAACAAAGCACGGATGTACAAGAAAATGTCACACTAGAAATACAGAGTACATGTCAAAGGCGAAAGGAGGCAGGCACCCGTGAAGAGGGCTCGCGACATGACGAGACGTGCAGCCCGCCATGTAGATGAAACCAGCTAGGACTAGGACGTGTAGCATACCGAGCGGAAGGACGCGCTAGGCCGTTTTGTCCCGGCACGCGCGAGTACGGTACATAGACGCGCGTCCATCCCATCAGTGTCCGCCTCGCTGGCTAGTAGCAGCAGTGGCCTACGCGCCTGTTCTGTCCGGCGGGACGACACGAGCGAAAATGGACGAAACTGGCTCTTTTTCGAAACTTTAACACAAAATGGCCTAAATCTAAAAATATTTCACAAACTGGCCCTTTTTCGCATGACGCCCGGGGCTGGGGCGTCATGCTAGAGAGCACGACGCTCCGAGCTAGGGCGTCATGGTAGCGACCTGTAGCATGGCGCCCCCGGTTAGGGCGTCATGCCAAATAGCATGGCGCCCTAGCCCGGGGCGTCATGCTATCTAGCATGGCACCCTAGCCCCGGGCGTCATGCAAAGGGGCCAGTTTCGGAAATATTTTCAGATTAGGGCCATTTTGTGTTGAAGTTTTAAAAAAGGGCCAGTTTCGTCCATTTTCACACGACACGAGGCAAATTTGACAATTTTAACCTCAGGATGAAATCATTTCACAAAATGAACTGCTTCTGAAAAAATTTCACTCAGTTGACTTTTTTAGTGGCGCCTGACACGGAGGCGCCACAACCTACGATGCAGTGCCTAGCACGCAGGCGTTGCACTTCTGTCCAGCGTGGCAGCCCGGGGCCCGCACCCAACAGTGCAGCGCCTAGCCTGTAGGCGTTGCACTGTCTGTTACTAGTTGGCTGGCTGGCCCCCCTCCCCCACTCCCCCCACACACACCCTAACCCCCAAACCATCCCCACCCTAATTTGGCCCCTCCCCCCCCCCCCCCCCCTCCCCCCCCCCCCTCCCCCCCCCCCCCTCAATCCTTCTTCAAATCTTCCAAATTTGAAATTGTGGCCGTTGAATTTCGAACTCAATCCCTCCCTCAAGGTAATATTCTCCGATCCTCTTGTTTTGATCCAAGAAATGTTAACAAATTGCTCATTTGTTGCTAGTTTGGGGAAACCCTAGTTTTTTATGGATCTAGAGATTTGTATGGAGATATGAGATGTTTGTTTGCCAATTTCCTATGATTAGGGTTGTTAGTTGTTAGTGTTATTCTTATGGGTGTTCTTATGTTGGTGCTATGGTTAGGCTTGTTAATATGTTAGGGTTAGGGTTATGAGTGTTGTTATATTGGGGCAAGGGTTAGGGTTAGGGTTGTTGTTTCATATCTATGTTAGGGTTTGTATTCCGTGTTAATCCTTGAATTAGTACTCATGGAAGAAATGTTATGTTATGTTGTTTGAATGCTTGTAGGGATGGGAAGAACATGTGTGTTTGTTCATCATGGGAACAAAGACGCCTTCTTGAAAGGCAATATTGAACCGGATGAGCTTGACATGGTGTTTGATAATAGTCCTAGCTATGCGGAGCTCTTGGAACAAGTGAGAAAAGATTTGAATTGGATGGACCCTAGTGATATCGTTGAGTTGGAGGGAAGGCATAATGTTGGTTTTGGAATGCACATCCGTTGGAAGACAATGCACGTGAACTCGGAGCAACGTTGGGTTGCATACAAGGAGACGGTGGCCGAATCATTAGACAAGGCTCTTGAGTTATTTGCAACGAAAAAGGTTGATTCAAGTTTGCATTTGGACTTGAACCGGAACCCCTCCCCTTTGGTTGCTAGTAGCCCCCCAACCGTAGTGGGTCTTCTTTGTTGTCCCAATCCTCGTACTTCACGGTCTTCGGTCGTCCAACCGGCAATCGCTCCTAGCTCCATACAGAAAGTACGAGCATACAACCACCAATACCTCCGTCCTTTGAGATCCTACAACAGGCGTCATCCAACTGCACATAGAAGAAAACACAGTTCAATTAACAGGAAAATCGTATTGATAATGTACCAATGAAGTGAAAATAAACAACTGCCTACCTGTCTATATAAGTAAGCCAGTGTCGCCGAACCCCAACTCCATTTGCTATCGAAGACGGTCAACGCCTTCAGCCACATCCATGGAGCATTCTTGCCTGTGCCATCAGCAAACATAGTCCTGGATATAACGTACCACATGTAGACACGAGCATATGTCTTGACCTCATCCTCATTAGCTTCCTCAGGGCAAGAACCAAAGTTCCATGCAATCCAGGTGAAAGGAGCACCGGCTGCGACTCTTTCCTTCTTCTTGTCTTCTGCTTCTGGTTCCCGAGGCTCCGAAGGAACCATACCGATAAGGGCATGCATCTGCTCGCGCCACCCATCAGAATCGGTGCTCATACAAAGAGGATTCCCCTCGATAGGAAGACCGGCGATCATAGCAATATCCTGGAGCGTCACGGTCATCTCCCCGGTCCGGAGATGAAAACTGTGTGTCTCCGGCCTCCAACGATCAACAAGCCCGGTGATTGCTGCAGCATTGAGGGGTGGCGTCGACCGGCTGACCAACTGAATGAAAGGGAGGAGTCCTGTCTCCCTTACGTACGGTGTGTACCGCTCATCATAGTGCATCCCCCCAAGGGTAACCCCGTGAGACCGAATCTTCAGAGGTGCAAGATTCTACAAACAAGCAAATCAGAAAATTACATATGGGGCATTTGTGTTTAAAATAAACACAAAATTCAAAATACCAACAACTTTGCTTATTACCCGCTACTCCACCGACATAAAGTACGACCGGTGTTGAGTGTCCCAGTGATCATCGAGAAGCCAAACCATCCTACAAAATTTCAAACAATAAAGATACGTTAGCTTACTCCCTATGCTTTATTTAATATGCGAGCATTATTTTATACGTATTCAACAATCGGTAAACACTAAAAGGAAAGTTGAATTAAGATATACAATGAAAGGACGTCAACAATCATCACAAATACCCATCACAATGATTACAAATCATCTACTAATCCTAATCACACAAATCTATATCAATATTACAAATCTACACAAGGGTACCACCAAAACTTGAATAATCTAGGTTCCACAATGACTACAAATCCTAAATCACACCACACTATTTCAATTTATCATATAAAAATCAAATCCAAGCAAATCAAGGGTTCCACCAAAACTTGGCTAAATGAGACAAATGTGAACGAATTTACAGAGGAAAAGAAAGGGATCGGAGGAGAGTACCTTGTAGGATGGAATGGTGAAGAATTCCACGGACCAAATCGTCATATCTGAAGATTTTTGGAGGGGATTGAGAGGGGGAGAGGAGCCAGCCGCCGCCGGATGCTTCTGTAACTGCTAGGGCTAGCGCGCGGCGGCTGCATCTAAGTCACAGTACAACGCCTACGGGCTAGGCGCTGCACATTACATGTGTGGCGCCTAGCTCTGAGGCGCTGCACTACTGGGTGCGGGCCCCAGGGCTGCCACGCTGGACAGAAGTGCAACGCCTACGTGCTAGATGCTGCACCGTAGGGTGTGGCGCCTCCATGTCAGGCGCCACTAAAAAAGGTCAGCTAAGTGAAAAATTTTAGGAGCAGTTCATTTTGTGAAATGATTTCGTCCTCAGGTCAAAATTGTAAAATTTGCCATAACACGATCCGCCACGGAACCCGTGGACGGCGCTGGCAAAGGCCACGTGTGCTGCTGTACCTGCACCGCTGCAGTGCTGCAACCGGGCCGACGGCCAGGTAGATACGGCATAGTGGGAAAAGACATGGGGCGCGTTTGGTTGAGGCCCGGCCTGGCTCGCGCGGGACGCAAACGGGCTGATTGGTTGCCTGCTTTTACTGTTCGGCCCGCATGGCACGAACCTTAAAGCAGCTCCGAGCCAGGCCCGCTGTTTCTCTCGAGCCAGGCCGAGCGGAAGCGCAGCGAGCGGGCCCCTGCACGAGGAGAAACGGGAGGGATGCGAGGTGATTACGTGGTGTCTTCTTCAACCTCGAGTAACCTCCTCTCTAATCTGCTCTCTCCCTTGTCCCTCTAATCTACACAACGGTGCTTCGATTCGATGTAAGCTCTACACGAAAAAGATGCACATCGATGCTACAGTTCCATTCAGGCGATCGGTTTGTAGTTTCGTCGAACGTACATGCTCAATTTCTTGTTCCCGTTTGCAGCTATTTTGGACGAATTTTGTCAGATTCGTCATGCACGATCGATCGTTTGAAATTTCCTTTGACCAGAAGCCTACTCTCGCAGTTCCGCACAACATTCGTGTTGCAAATTTCCTGTTTCGACAATCGTAGACGAGAAGATCTACATATTTCTCATGGCTGTACATATGGATATGTGTGCTGTGATTTAAGACACTGCTTAATCATTCCTCTAGCCAGCGTGGTTTCTCTCGGTCTCCTCTCTCGCATCTTGCTGCGGTAGCGTCATCGTCGCCGTCGTTCATCTCGGCCTTCTCTTCATGATCCTACTGCAGTTAAGCCGCCATGGTGCGCACACTGATGGGGTTCTTCTCCTCTGTTCTCTGCCACCGATGGGGTCGATCATCTTGGCCTCCTCTCGGCCTCCTCTCTCGTCCCACTACACTGGAGTCGTTTCCGGCATTGATCATCTCGGCCTCCTCTCTCGTCCTACTGCACGGACGATACCATGGCACGAGCACTGCATTCTCCTCCTCTATCCACTGTCTTTGCGCGAGCACCGCAACTAGTTCGCCGACGGTGTCGCTCGCCCACGACTCCATGCTTGTCATGTCGGACATGGCGCCACGGCCACTATCCACCGCAATCGCCATGGTCCGGCGCACACTGCATTTCTTCTCCCCCTTCCTCTGCTAGCTCTTAACCCTGTGTGCTAAGTGCAAGTGCTAGCTCTTAATCATACCCGGATCCCGTCGCCGGAACCACGTCGCCACGCCGTCGTCCCCGTCCTCCTCCTCGACCCCCGCTGCCTTGTCCCTACGGCCCGCGGTGAGGCCCCCGGCCTCTCTTCCTCTCTGCTCCTCGCGTCGTCCCGCACTCGTGCACGCGCGCACCCGCCATGGGCTGCGACCACACATCGCCGTGGCCCTGCTGCGGCTCCAGCGCGCCCTCTCGCGTGCCCCCCCAGTTAGCCTCGTCTCAGCCTCGCCTGGCCGCGAGCTCACGCCCCCCTCGTCATCTGCTCCACGGCGCCCCGAGCTCGTCCGCGACGCGCTCCGCCTCGCCTCGCTGTAGAGATCCGCATCGCCGTCGCCCGCCTGTGCCTCGACGCTGCCGAGCCCGGACCTGCTCCGGTCGAACCCGTCGCCCCTCCCTCTCCGCGCCTTCACCGCTGCTGGCTCGCTGCTGCACCCCTCCCCGCTGCTACCATGCTGCTGCTCGCGCTCCGCACCGCCCCGGTTGCTGCCGCGCGCGCATGCCCGAGTCCATGCCGCCTCGCAACTGCCCCGCCTCGTCGGCGCTGCTGCGACCTCAATGGCCCGCACGCCCGCAGCTCCTTCCTGCTCGCGCGCGACGCCGCTGGGCGCCGGAGCTCGTCCCGCGCGCGTGCTCCACCGCGCTGCCCCGCCTAGCCCCGCCGCGTCGCTGCTCCGGCCGCGGCCACGGCCGCCGTGCGCCCACGCCCGAGCGCCCTTGGGCGTGCGCCCGATCGGGCAGCGCCCGTAGCCCGTTCGCCCGCGCTCGTTTAGCCCTATGGGCCAATGACAGCCGGGGCCCACGCCCCAGAAATATTAGAACAAAAAAAAGTAAAAAAAATAATAATAATATATATTTAATTAATTAATTAATTAGTAAAATAATTAATTAACTATGCTTAATTAGCTTAATTAACTAGGTTAGTTAAGTTAAACCTGATTAGTTAGGCTGAGTCAATGACAGATGGGCCCCACCGCCCCTTTTGACCAGTCAACCCAGTCAGAGTTGACCGTTGACCCTGCTGACATCAGCATGACGTCATGCTGGCGCAATAAGTCCATTTTTTGAATTAGAGATAATTCAGAAAATATTTAAAACTTCAGAAATTCATATAAAATAATCTGTAACTCCGATAGAAAAACTTTGTACATGAAAGTTGCTCAGAACGACGAGACGAATCCGAATACGTGGTACGTTCGTCCGCCACACGTCCCTAGAATAGCGAACATGCAACCGTCCCCCTCCGTTTCATCTGTCCGAAAATGCCTAACACTGGGAAAACATTCCCGGATGTTTTTCCCCTTCGCCGGTATCGCGTAGTACTGCGTTAGGACACCCTAGCTTTGCCTATTGTCATGTCATGCTCTTGTTTGCTTTATATTTACTGTTTCTTCCCCCTCTTCTCTCTCGGTAGACCCCGACACCGACGTCGTCCCCGAGACCGACGCAGCTCCGGAGCCCGACGCCACCATTGATGACCTTGCCCTTGCCGCCGAGCAACCAGGCAAGCCCCCCCCCCCCCTTTGATCATCCCGATATCGTCCATTCTATTTTCTCATGCTTGCATTAGAATTGCTGCTGCTGCTTTACCTATTCTGATGCATAGCCTGTTTATTGTAACCTGCTGTTGATAATTACCTGCATAACCTAAACTGCTTAGTATAGGCTGGGTAGAGACCTATCAGTGACCCCACTAGTCCCGACCGCCCCGCTGGATTATCCGAAGACCCGATCAACGGGATCGAAGACAGGCCCCGGCACCGCACATCACCCCCTTAGTTGTAACGATGCTGCAGTGTTACTATCGAGTGCCGAGGGTGATACCTCGTGTAGCACTTCTGATGTTAACTCTGTAGAGTAGCTATTCGGCCGTAGTCATCGAGGGTGATTCCTCCTTCATCACTTCCGATAATGACGCCGTCGTACAACATCACAAGTGTGAACCCAGCGAGGGTGATTCCTCCGAGTTCACCTTGACGGATACATCGAGTGGGAATTCAACGAGGGTGATACCTCGGATTCCCCTGATGTTATGGACACACGGATACTTGGACTCTACATTGTTACTTGGATAGGCGGGTCGACCCTGAGGGGTACCCACGTGCGCCTAAGTGGCGAGTGTTGTGAAGACGGGTTGCCTGTATGGTGCCCGAGTGATGAATACGAGGCGTGGCCGGGCATTCTTGGCCCTTGCCGCAAGTCCTTGAGACAGGGCAATGGGGTCACATCTTTCGTGAGTCTCTGCTCGTTACCGCAAGCCCTAGTCCACTAACGATTTGGATATTTGATCCGAGCAGGCCTCTGGCCTGATAGCACTAACCATCACGTGGGCATAGTATGGGCGTTCTGCATCGTAGCATCAGTCAAAAGCTCTGTCAGACGTCTAGTTCAGCCTGGCGGTCGGGCTGGGCCGGCACCATCCTGAGGGGTGGAGCCTGGTTCGCCCGGCACGCAACGACTCGGAGGGCGAGGGGCGATGGCCAAGACCCCCTTGCGCTTAGGATGTAGACCGGCAGGGACCTCTCTGCTGAGCTGTAGGTAGGGTTGCGGTGTGTCGTTTGGCCGAGGCCGGGCATGACCCAGGAAAGTGTGACCGGCCGGAGTTAAGCGAGCGTGGTGGGTAAGTTGGTGCACCCCTGCAGGGAAGAAAACTTCTATCGATAGCCGGTCCTACGGTAAAGGACACTCGGAGTTGTATCCCGATCGACACAACTAGACCGTGAGATGAGACCTGGATATATGGCTCTGGGATTGCTTCTCGCAGGGAGTCAAGAAGGGATCTCCGGACGAGGTTGATGACAGTATGGCTCTGGGATTACTTTCTCGCAGGGAGTCGAGAGAGGATCTCTGGGTGAGGTTGAGACTTAATGATACTGCTACATTATATTGTACTATTCTACTCTCTTCTATTGCTGCAAGACCGCTGAAGATGCTAGTCTTCGATAGGACTAGGATTTCCTCTCTATTCTGGCATTTCTGCAGCCCAGTCCACATATACAGCCACTCTTTGATAATGTTGCATATGTAGTGTAGATCCTTGCTTGCTGAGTACTTCGGATGAGTACTCACGGTTGCTTTGCTTTCTTTTTCCCCCATATCCTTTCGATGCAACCAGATGACGGAGCCCCGGATACAGCTGCCCGCGCCGACGATCGCCACTACTACCCCGAGGGTGGTTACTACTACGAGTTGGCTGACGACCAGGAGTAGGAACGGAGGGTCCCAGGCAGGAGGCCTACGCCTTTCGATCGTAACTTTTGTTTTGCCCCGCCTTTCTAAAAGCTTTTCTGTTTCTGTTTCATATCTGTACTCCGATATCTGATGCTTCCGCTGACGCTTGTACGCAAGTTTATGTATTCGAGCCCTCGAGGCCCCTGGCTTGTAATATAAAGCTTGTATGACTTTATTTGTGTTTTAGAGTTATGTTGTGATATCTTCCCGTGAGTCCTTAGGCTTGATCGTGTGCATTTGCGTGTATGATTAGTGCACGATTGAGCCGGGGGCGTCACAGAACTCGGGCCGCTCGCCGTCAAGCTCGAGGCCGACGCACCGCCGCATCGAGGAGTGATCGGCCCCGAGGACTACCTCCCCCCGGGGCAGGAGGAGCACCTAGAGCGCGTCGTCATGGAGCGATCACCGAGGGAGCAGGAGGAGGCCGAAGCGCTCCGCCGCCGCGAGCTCGAGTACGAGCAGATGTTTCTCCAGACGGGCGTCGTGGCGTTGCAGGCGCACGCGTCCAAGGAGGCGGACCTGCGCTTCATGAAGGCGGAGCAGGTCAAGTTCTTCATCGACCTTGACTCCGCCGACGAGGACTGAGCTCCTCCGGCTCCTCCGCTGCGTCGCCGCCGGCGCGAGCTCGTCGATTTTTGGTAGCTAGGCTCGGGCCCGCAGATTTCCCCACTAGTATAATCAATGTAGATGAACTATGTATGATCAATGTAGTATGTAGATGAACTAATGTATGATCAATATCGTTGCAAGTTTCTTCTGGGAATGTTTTTTAAAATTTTACAGTTTCATATACGGGGTTTGATCTGCAGCGCACGAATTCGACCCGCAAATCTCATTTGCATCGAACTGTAAACACATTTTCCAGGTCGGCATTATACGGGGTCTGCTAGAGATGCTCTAAGTCCGCGAGAGCACAAAGACACCAAACGTAAAATCGATCCATGATTTTAGGCCATGTTTGGTTTAGAAGCCATATTTTTGCCAAATGTCCAAGTGTTCAGTTGTGACGGACGGGGGTGTAGTGGTTTATGTTAGGATTTTTGGAGTTAAATACATCATATGGGTGCCTCAACTTTTGTCCCATGCGGTCATTTTAGTGCCTAAATTTGTAAAATACACGAAACTAATGCCTTAACTTGTCCGAGTGTTCAAATACGGTGCCTCCGTCCGTATCCGGGCATATGCACTACCCACATGGCGTCGGCCCACATGTCAATGGATGCGAGAGAAGTGTGTAGTTTGTTTTACAGAAAACTCCTTGTACTTTAAATAATTTTTGCAAAAGATCCTGACATTGTGTTAGATATGCCAAATAGCATTGAGCCCACCTGTCAGATCTAGGTCCCGCATGTTAGCACGTGGGATAAAATAGTACTCCCTTCGTTCTTCAATATATGTCTACGGATGTTTTTTTTTTTGCGGGAGTCTACGGATGTATATAGACGCATTTTAGAGTATAGTTTCACTCATTTTGCTCTGTATGTAGTTTATATTGGAATCTCTAAAAAAAATTATATTTAGGAACGAAGAGAATAATAACAAATAAAGAGTGTGCCGGCAATATTCGAACTCGGTTCCTACGCACACAGCCTGCACAAATGTGCTAATTAACCACTAGGCCATGAAAAGTTTTCTGTGCAATAACCAGATACACTTCTATTTATCATAGTGGGCGAAATAACAAAGAGAAATAAGAAAGAAAAGGTTGACCCGCGAGAAATTGAAAAAAAATATTAAGAAATTCTCATGTTTGAAAAAAGAGAACTATTCAACATATTACCTGCCATTAACTTACAAAAGTGTTAGTGCATTTTTTTAAAGCCAACACATTTTTGGAAAATTCTCACGTGTATTAAGAAATTGTAAACGTGTTTTTGAAAAATGTCCATCATGCATTCAAAATATTTAGAACATCTATTTCATGAAATGTTTGATATATATTAAAAAATTATTGTGTAAAATTATTCTTACATTTCTACAAACACGTTTAACATGTTTTAACGCATATATAGAATTTATTTTTTACACAATGATTGTTAATACATGTTGAAGATACAAAATAATTATGCGTGCTTGTGGTCCTGAATGAAGATACAACAAATTTACGCAATATTTTATAATATACGTTGTACTGTCTAAATCAATAACTTTTTTAGAAAAGGTTCATGTTTACCTCTTCGAACTAAAAATAATAAAAATAGAATAAAGATTTAAAATAGACAACAATCGCATATTGATAATTATTGTATTTTATATTGAAAATTTTACATATATCATAAAAACCAAACAATAACTTGAAAGAAAAAACAGAATGGAAATTGCAGAGCCATAGATAGACTATATAAGTTTCCAGCTAACTATTGTACACAAAGTACTATTAGTCTAGGTGGCTAGTGTGGGTGCTATTTAACCTGGAGGTCCCTGGTTGAAACCAATTCAAATACATTGTTTTTTTCTCTGTTATTAGCATACAGAGCAAGGGCTTATTTGTGACTTTGATTAAATTGCAGGGGGGTTATACAAACAAAATTCGTACGCATTCCACCCAGCGCAGGCAACACTCACACCCACTGACATGTGGGCCAGCTGTCGCGCCACGCGGACAACACATATGGTGGCATACGGGCAGAGGCACCGTGTATGCACCGTGCGACAAGTTATAGCACCCATAATGCATTTAACTCGATTTTCTAGACCTCGCAAGTGCGGCACTCGGGCGGATAGCGACGTTTCTTCTTTGGGTTTGTCTTTCAGGCTTCAATCGTCCTCGATTCCGTCCATGTGGATGGAGCTTCGGCTAGATTCATGTCCTCTCCTTGGGATGGCGAGGTTAGAAATTCTCGTCGGGCGTGTGCAATGGAAAGATTCGGTGTGAAGTGCTTCGGATATTCAAGAGTTTGACGCCGATGATTGTGGCTCCAGGGCGCTGGTCCTTAGGGGGCGTGCACGAAGACTTTTCGACAGTTATCGACAAGGTCAAGCAGGCTCCGATAGGGAGCAACGACGACGGTGCATTGACGACTCATTCTGACAGCGATAGTATTCGTTCGATGTCCAGGGACTTCGATGTACTTTTTTTATTTATGTTTGAGGTACTTTCTAATTTTGATAAACTTTTCTATTTTCGAAAAAATACACCATTGGCTAAAATTTACCACAAATAAGACGTCCAATTTATCCGCCACGAAATCTATCATGCGACACAAAAAACTCACAAGGTATGGAGAAAAACCAAACGTGCTCTTAGGGCACTGTAGCCGAATAAAAAAGGCAGCGTTTCAAACTGTTTTATAGCGCTCTCTATAAATCTTTATAGATTGTAGGGCTTGTGTACAAAGTTAGATTCTCTGAAACTAGAGCCTTTATTATTTTCTCACTCCTTTTTCTTATATGTGTGAATATACACTCTAATGGATCATTAATTTCATATAGATATTGATCAAACTTTTTACAGTCAGTATCACACACTTAAACAACATTATAAACCATATTTTGAATTTTGAAATTAACATAGCATAGGCTCCAAATGCATGAACAAAACATGAACCATGATCCAAGACCAAAGTCAACTAAAATCAAAATTCGACGGATCGACCATACAATCAGGAGTCGCTCGCCCGAGCCGCTCTCGCGGGCGGCAGGGCGACAACCTAGCCACCGCCCGCCAGCTTTCCCTCCCCGCCTCTTCCCCTCCCCGCCGCCGCCGGAGGGCGCCACCGGGCGAAGCCCGGCTGGCGTCGGTGGCGGCGGGGTTCCTCTCCCGCCTCCCCTGGGGCCCTGTGGCGCGAGACAGATGGTCAGGCGAGGTGCGCGGCGCTTGCGCAGGGCGGCGCGGCGGCGCCCCGGGCTGCTGTGCGGTGGGCGCAGTGGGACGACGGCGCGGCGGCGGCTGCGTGGAGCTGGTGGCGGGGTGTGCTGGCGCGTTGGGGGCGGCGGGGCAGCAGTGGCTGCTTCGTCAGATCCGGTGGCCGGTGATGAGGGCTGCGGCGGCGCGGGCTGGGGGCGGCTACCGGCTTGGCTGGGCCAGCCCCTGGCGTGGGGGAGCTGCTCTTCCATGGGGCGGCTGCATCGGGCGGATCGCGCGGGATGGCCCCGGTCGGATCCTGCGGGATCTTGCGCTGGGCTTCCTTCCGGCGGCGAGGGCTGGGTCCAGCAGGAGCCGCGGGCGGGCGGCGTTGCCGTGCTTAGGGGTGGCAGTGCTGGTGGCGTGGCAGTGGCGGTGGCGGTGCGTGCGCGTCCTGGGGTCCGGCCGGGCCTCCTTCCCGGCTTGGGCGTCGGCGTGCGGCGCGGGCAGGCTGTTCGTGGCTCTTCCTTGGATGCGGTGGCGGAGGTTCACTCCCCTTCTTCGACGGACGCGCGCCGTCAGTGGCCTCTCGCTGGTCGGTGCCAATGGCCGTGGTGGGGCGAAGCAGAGTGCTTCGGGTGGGAAGGCCGGTAGGATGGGGGCTTCGACGAGGTCGAGCCGCCCGTCGCCGGTCGGGGCTGTGTGCCGCTCCTTCCTTCCCACTTCCCCAGCCTGGTGCTTGTTGGTTGCTGACTCGGTGTTCTGAGGCGGGACGGTCGTTGCAGTTTCCGGCGATGGTTGGGGTTTGAACTGGCCAAAGCTTGCTCCTTTGATGATTCCAGGACGGTCTGGATGCAGGGCGGCGGCCCTGGCGGTGGGAGGCGTGTTGATCTTGGGCAGATTGCGCGGCTCGGGTGCGGGCGGGCAGACATGGCTGCTCGGGCGGCATGGATGCGGGTGGTTGGCGGAGTGAGGTTGCGTCGGAGGGATCGGTGCACCGGGGTACATCACTTGTCCAGTCTCTGTACTGGCCGACGGTGGCGGCGTCCGTGGACGTCGTATCCTCCTTGCAGGCTCCGTCGTGGTGCTCCCTCTCCCTTCAGGTTACTCCGGGTGAAAACTTGATCCGCGGGATCGGACGATGGCGGCTTTGGTCGTTCCCTTGTTGGAGGCATCGTTTTGGAGTCCTCACTCCGCCGTCGGCCGTCTCATTTCTCCTCGGTGGATTGCTCATGGTGATCTCCGTCGGCTCTAAGCGACGCTTCTTTGTTCATCCTTTTGGTGCTTTGTAGTATTTGGAGTGGTGTGTTGGTGCCCGGCACCCTTGTATCTAGCCTTGGGTGTGTGGTGTGTGTAGTGGGGTGTGTGTTTGTATCGGCTCGCGGTTGTAATCGGTGATGGATGCTTTATAATATAAAGCGGGGTAACCCTTTTTCGTAAATCAAAATTCGACCAAAAGCAGATCATTATGCAGATATTCAGCCGACATCAATGATCACATGTCGTTGGCATCACTTGGTACTCCCAAGTTTGCACGGCTCCCTCCTCCCAAGTCCCAAGTATGCTCCTCTCCATGTCATTCTAGATGCCAAGATCTTTTATCAGATCGTCTCCTCAAACGTTCTTACCCTTTCATCCATTCCATTTGGATCCATCGTCACGAGACGGTTATCCTCGACCACCATGTCTTGCATCAATTGTGCCTCCACGAGTTAAAGCCTACACTCTTCACCGGCCTTGCGCCTCTTACTGTAGTTCATCTCTCTCCACCTCGCCAACTTCTCATGTTGCTTCACGAAGGGTTCATCGGCCAATGGACAGTGAGGCGAAGGCTACGTTTCTTTAGGTACTCATGGACATTCGTGATTTGCATGCTGACCTTTGGGTCATGGCTAGGTATTTCAACCTCTTGGTTAACCTTGAGGACAAGAATAATGTGGTTGTCAACATGTACATGATTGCTCGCATCCAAGGAAATTTGAATAGGCTGGAACTCAAGAAAAGTTGTCTCAATGGTCGAAGCTATACATGGTCCAATGAGAGGGAACAACCCACGTTGGATAACATCGACCATGTTTTCACGGTTATTACATGGGAAGAGCTCTACCCCTTATGTCTTCGCTCGGTATTGGGGGCGGCCTTCTTTGATCATTGTCCATTGTTGTTGGACTTGGACATGGAGGTCAATACCGGGCGAAGATTGTTCGAATGCTTCTCACACAAGGTTGGTGGTTTTTTGGATGTGGTTTCCAGGGCCTAGAACTCAATCCATGGTTCAGGGAATCCCTTCAGGGTTTTCGTTGACAAGCTCAAGGCTGCCGCGAAGGCGCTAACACACTGGAACGATCGTTGGATTGGGAATACAAGCTGCAGCTCACCATCGCGATAGAAATCACTCAACGACTCGACATGGAAGCAAAAGACAAGGCCTATCTCCCCCAAGGAAGTGGGGCCGCATAGAATTCTTAAGCGTATGCTCCTGGGGTTATGTTCTTAAAGGATGATTGCGAGACAAAAAATGCTGCAGAAAGGGGATGCTAACACTAGGTTCTTCCATCAATACACGAGTCACCACCACCGGAGGGATGCCATGTTCGTCCTTCATGATAATGGTGAAATCATCATGGGGAAAGATGGTCTCTCGGTGGTCGGATGGGTTTTCCGAAGGTATATTCTGCTCTTATCAGCTGAGGAGTTGTTCCATTGAGTCTAGAATGCTCTGAGTGGTCCCTATGGGTCACTCCCACCTGGATGGCCTTTTCTCCGCCAATGAGATCGAGGTGGTGGTTAAGTCCATGCCCTTGACAAGACGCCAAGGCTGGATGGGTTCACGGGGCGCTTCTGTTGCTCGTGTTGGCATATCATCAGAGAAGACATCATACACTCGTTTGAGCAATTTTACAATGACACTAATTCGTTCTTTCTTAGAAAAAAATTTATTTATTATTTTTGTATTTTTATATCATGTGTTATTAGGTTTCAAACCAACTCCAAGTATCTGATGGGCTTTTGTTTGTGGTTCCAAAGGGCCCAATGCTCTTACAAAAAAATTTGACTTACCCAAATTAGTTCAAGTCGTTTCTGATTCTGTTGCACTGAAAAAAGTCGACTTACTCTTTTTTAGGGGTAAAAACTGACTTACTCAAATTGGATTTTTAGTCGACTTGCCCCTGGGCAGTCCCATTTTCTTATGGTCGTCCACCAGCCCATATCAACCACATCTGTCCTGGAGACATGTGCTAGCATTTACCTTTTTTAAACCCCTAAAAATATTATTCGCAAAAAAAACCTAAAATTATTTACTAATATTTTTTTCTTTACCAAGAAATACTCATCAACTCAACCTAAGATAGCTGACATGATTGTTTTGAATTGGAAAATTGTGTTAGCCTTTTTCTGGACGTCCTTTTGAAACGATTCAATACTCGCAAAGCCGCTCGCCACGGCCAGGGGCCAGAGGAGAATTAAGATTATCTCGATGCAAAAAAAAAATTCTCACCCTAAGACAGACGCGTACTAGTAGTACAAGATTATTTTAGGCAGGGAACTTGAAAGAAAATGTTACTCCCGTCAGGGCGCGCTGCCTCCCGCGGGAGGGGCAGGGATTCACCCGCGGCAGAGGATCTCAGCCGTCAGATGCCCCCATCCACCCTCACATCAACCGTCCCATCATCACGGCATGGCTCCCCACCCACCGGCTCGCGCAACGATCACCCCGTCCGTCCGTCCGTCCGTCAGGCTCTCAGCCGGACGTACAACGGCAGGCGAGACCCAGCCGCGTACCGCAGGTGCCGCAGGCCATACATAGCCCCCCTAGCGGGTGGAGCCTTGCTTATACGCCGCGGATTCTGATCGACCCAACCGGCATGCAACCCACGGCCTCCTCATCCTCATCCCCATCCTCTTTTTTCCCAGGCATATCGCCATTACTGAAACTGAGCCAGCCAAGCTTTTTCTTCCCTCTCTCTCCACTAGGACTGTGGTCAAATCTGAAAATCTTCCCGCCGCTCCACGAGGCAGAAAAGGCCCAGGAATCTTGCCTGCGATGCCACCCCCCATGCTGCTGCTGCGACCACCACCACCACCACCAGCCTCGAGTGAAGACTGGGCACTACTGTATTGCAGCAAAGCTGGGGAACAGTGCTGGTTCTTGCGGCAAATCCTAGTACTGTAGTAGAGCAGCACAGTCGCAATACCACAGGAGAGGATCTTTGAACAAAAAAGCTACACACCTAGCTATAGCTAGGAGCGTGTGTACCTTGAGAAAAGATCCTTTTGGGGCCGAATTTCTTGTTTTGACCCTTTTCGTCGGGATCTGACCCCGCTGAGAAAAGTTTCAGGATTTGACCATTTTCCTACCGCCAGACCCCTTGGCGGTAGTCCCTGGGCACGCTCTGTGTTGGAAATTTAGAACTTTTTGGCGGTAGGGTGTCCAACCCTACCGTCAAGGGGCATTGCGGTAGGTTATTATACCCTACCGTCAAGATGCCTGGCGGTAAGAAAATGGTCAGATCTAGAATTTTTTTTCAATGAGAGTCAGATCTCGAAATAGTATACGAAAAGGGTCAAAACACGAAATTTAGCCTCCTTTTGGCAAGGCTGGCACGAGTCCAAGAACACACGCTCAAAGGCCCGCCCAAAGCAGTAGCCGCTGGGGCGCCGGAGCCGGACGCAGCGGTCGCAGGAGCTAGTGAGAGAAACCAGTAAAGCGATCATGGCGTAGCATTGAGTGAAGAAAGGCAGAGGTAAAATTAGTAAATCAGCAGCGGGGCAGGCAGCGGCCACATGGGCGCGACGCAGCTTTGCCAGCAGCTCCGGCGCCGAGCGAGAGCCCCGCTTTGTTTAAGCCCTCACTGTTTCAGAAACAGTAGCCGGCCTGCAGCTACATGTGTTTTCAATTGCTTTCTCCGCTGCCCCTTTTGCCTGGTACGCGCAGTAGTATAATTTTATACACAGAAACTTAGAGCCGCGCACATGCTGCTGGACGCACAGTGCCCGATCGCCGGCTCACACGGAGGAGGGCCGCTCCGGCCCGGTCTTCCATCCTCGCCTGCCTGCCTCCGGTTTAAACGGCCAGCATCTCCATCAAGTTACTCACCAGCCATGAAAAGTTTTTTTCCCAAAAGGTATCATTGTGCATGCTCGGTTGTTTATCACTTCCTTTTCACCAGGTCCACATGGCACCGTGATTAAACCCTCACCCTTCTCTTCCAACTTTTTACAATAAGTGATTAAGATACTGACAATAGGGTAATTACAGTGAACATTGCTTTGGCACTGCAAGAACAGACAACAATTGAAAAATCTATTTCATATGTTTTCTCCTATTACTTAGAGTTCAAAACAAACGTTCGATCGAATGTGCTAAGAGAATCAAACACAAAGTTCAGAGGAAGAAAGATAGTGAAACACATTAGACAAAATTTACAGAGGGGAGGCCCTAGCCAGCTTCTCCTAAAGACAACCACAAAAAATCAGAGCTCACAGTTTTCTCTTCGATAATTGGGATCTCTTGTTCACTCCAAATCCAAACTACCTATCACTCTCAATCTTTTTCGTTCCCTTTTCTTTGGCAAAGGAAATGCTGCCTAGTAGTGTTACCTAATGGAGGCTACTTGCTCTACCGCTAAACCTAGCTAGCTCAGTCAAAACAAGGTCAGTTTCATTTGTTGGTGCCAAGATCTCTGCCACTCACGCTGCTTCCGCCGGTGGCGCCGGCGGGATGGGCCGCCTTCCGGCCGAGCGACGACCGCAGCCGCGCGGCTGCGTCCTTCGCCGCCGTCTCCTTCTTGTCCTTGAAGAACCCGAACGACGGCCGCGAGCAGACGGGCACGTTGAGCACCACCGGCGTGGAGTATGACCGGTCCATCACGCGCGAGCGGGACCGGAGACTGGAGTGGACGCTGCCAGCCGGGGAGCTGGAGCTGCGCTCGAGCCCCTGGAACACGATCTTGCCGGAGGAGTTCATGCGCGGGGAGTCCACCGAGGCCACGGACGGCGGCGGCTGGGTGGCGGGCCGGCGACGTGCGGGACTGTGGGCGGCGCGGGGCGGGGCGGAGGCAGGCGGTGGACAATGGCGCTGGGGTGGGGCGGAGGCGGGCGGGTGGCAATGGCGCTGGGGTTGGGAGCGGACGAGCCGGATTCGTGGCTTCGGGGTGAGGTCGACCGAGTCGAGGGAGTGGCGGGGGAAGTCGTCGTGGTCGTAAGCGGAGGAGGAGGACGACGACGACATGGAGAAGCGGGAGGAGGCGAGGGAAAGGGACGCCTCCGAGTCTGAGCTGTCGCGGAGGAGCGGCGCCACGGAGAGGTCCGACGCGGCGGCACCGGACGCGCGGCCGCCGTTCCGCTGGAGAAGCAGCAGCTTAAGGGACCTGGCCGCCGACGAGTTGGAGGCTCTTGACGGAGTCGCCGGCACCGGCGAAGGCGATGGCGACGCAGACGGCTTCTGCGGGGTCTGAACCTTCCTGAGCCGGAGCAGCTCCCGCCAGCGGCTCGAGCACGTCGGCGCCTTTGGGGAGAACACGTAGGGGTCGAACGCCTCGGCCACCGAAGGCCGGTGGGTTTTCACCAGCTGAGGCGTCGCCGGGATCTCCGCGGGCACACTCTCCCGCTCCCGCTCAGCCTCCGGCGCCGCCGCGGCGGGCTGTGGCCGGAGGGGCAGCAGCTTCCCGTCCGCGAACAGTTCGTCGGCGGGGAGCATGGTCGCCGACCCGCCGAAGCTGAACTCGAAGTCGATGAACTCCTTGGACGCCGCCGCGGCGGGCTGATCCGCCTTGCAGCTGCTCTCCAGCGACAAGGCCTTGCCGTGATCCGCCGCCACGGCAGAAGGGGCGTCGCGGCTGAAGGAGAGACGCGGGCCGAGCCAGCCGTAGGAGACGGCGGCGGGGGCCGCGGCGGGCATGCTACTGGCGACGGCGGATGCCATGGCGCATCCAAGGTCGGCAGGGCCAGGAGGGAGCGAGCAGTACACTGGTCACTGTACTTGGCTGTTGCGGCTGCGGGTGTGGAGCGGAGCGGAGCTGGTGAGAAAGGAAATGCCGAGACAGGGACATCCGGGTAAAGGCGCGCGTATATATAACCTGGCACGGTAATTTTTCTGACAGGCCGGGCCCAGCTCGCCGAGGCTGCCGTTTGAGGGGCCGACGCGTGGGGCCGACCCCTCGTGTCCTGCAGGTGGAGAAGGGGAGTTAATCCGCGGTTAATAATTTTGACAGTAGGTTGGTACCGCTACTCGACTAATTGTATAGTACTGGTACAGTACAACGGTCTCGATCTTTGTGTCTGAGTCTGATAAAAGGAAATCGGTGTTGCTTTTGTCTACCTTTGGAGCCGACTGTTGTGTTTAACAGACAAGCAAACGTCAAGACAGGCACGCTGCCTCTGCATGGAGCAAGCGGCAGTGATAATAATGTACGTAACGTTGCGTTTTGATCACGCCGCGACAAGGCAGATCTGCTCACGCAAGTGCTTAGAGCATCTCTAACAGAACTGGGACCCTTTAAACTCAGCTCATATGTGAGGCGGATACAAGGCCGATTGAGCTTATTTTAAACTCAGCTTATATGTGAGGCGGATACGAGGCCGATTGAACTTATTTGTCCCGTTATTTCTGACTGTCTCGATCCATCTCAAATCCCTTCAAATCGATATGACTGATCATTCTCTCTCTCGCGTCCGTACTCTCTTACCCGCTTCGCTCCTCCTTTGCTCCACGTCCACGTCACCGACCTCCTCCCCCATCCTAGTCATCGACACCCCCTCCACCACCCGTCCGCATCATGGAGAGTTGCTCAGCGGGGACCGTGGGGGTCTCTACCACTAGGGACAAAGCGGAGAACATCGCCCGCACGGAGTGGCATTTCCGACAACACGCAGAAGGCGGAGAATGTAGTTGTGGAGAAGGACGTCGACGACATAGAGTTTGTCGTGGCCGCTGCCATGCCCGCGCCCTACACCGTTCGGGGTTCGCAATGGCCACACACCTTGGATGGCTTCACGCAGGAGCGAACACGTCCTCGGACACGACACACGAGTCGTCGCACCTCCAACGGTCGCAGACCACATCAGGATCTCCTGCGCCGGACATTCCCAGCACTGTTCACGATGAGCTCCTTCAAATTATGAGGTGGGTGATCAAAATTCGTCCGAGGCAATGATCAAATGCTAAAATAAAGGTGAAAGCAAGAGGAAATGCATTACACAACCCTTGAAGAAAAATTGTTGTGTAAAGTTTGGTTGGCCACAAGCATCAAGCTTATTTGTGGAACCAAACAAAAGGGCTCGCAATATTTAGAAAAAAGTACATGCATGGTACCACCAACACAACCACTACATGGAGTCGCATTCAATCCTTAACACCCGTAGTTCAGGGTGTGCATTCGGTTTTTTCGGTTTGATTCGGTTCGGTTTATACGGTTTTTATACTTCGGTTTATACGGTTTTATACATATATACGGTTCGGTTTCGGTAATAACCATTTAATTTCGGTTCGGTTTCGGTAATAACCAAAATAACCAAAGTTGACGCGAATTTGTAGACAACAAATAATTTTTTGGTCGCATGATTTAGTCATATGCATTAGAATGCAGCAGATATGAGAGATTAGGTAGGTTCCAGAGGTCCATATCACCATATGATATCGTCTTGATTAAAGGGCAGCATATATGATTGATTAAATGAGGGAGGAAGCAGAAAAAGGAATGAGAGAAGAATCACATGCATTCACGTGGCCACGAGGCCACGACCCAGGCCGATCCTCCTTTTTTTTAGCAATCGGCTCCCCTTTTTTAGCGATCAGCTGCCTGGGATGGCACAACGCATGGATCGCTAGACAAAAGCGGTCATATGGGCTTGATACTTTGAGCCCAAACAAGCACCGCATGTGCCCTGGCTGGTCGAGCTGCAGCGATTTAGTACCACCTCGCTTATCGAGATGCAGCGGGGTGAGCGGACACCTATAAAAGAAAGGGGGGCGAAGAGCTCAACTCATATTGCCGCACGCTGAAGCGAACTTCGGTTCTTTCGGTTTAACCGAATGGTTTTCGGTTTCTAACCGAAAAACCCGAATGTTAAATGGTTTCAAGAATTGAAAACTGAAACTGAAATCGTAAACTGAAAAAACCAAAATCTCGGTTCGGTTTGGTTTTTTCGGTTCGGTTTTTGGTTTCCGGTTCGGTTTTGCACACCCTGACCCGTAGTGAGGGCTCTGTGCAATCGGACGCCATCCAAGAGTATGTGAACAAATTTTGTGATTTCTATGCACAAGTGTTGAACGCGAACCAAAATCGTATTGGAGTCGATAGCCATGTAAGTTTTGTTTGCTTGACATTAGCCATCCTCTTGCTTGCTTGCTTCGTTTCTTGCATTATGTTGACGTGTGGTTTTGCCGTCGCTTTGTACCAACAAGTTGAGAAAAGAAACCATTCAGTATGTTCATCGTTTGGTGCAATTGAATGAAAAATCGAAGTGGTCAAACCTCTTTGAAAATCTTAAGAAATTCGTCAAGAAGATGAAGAACAACGATGACGTAAGCTCTCGCCAATCTATTGGATTGGATAACGACGATGAGCCAAGTGGAGAGGTGAACGAACATGGAACATGTAACAATCCTGAACTAATAGTGGCAATTAGGAATTAAGTATGTACCATAAGCATCATGTTTAATTTAAAAATTAATGTTAATTTGAAATTAGGATAATTCAACCCTCAAGTTTCCCTGAAATGCAAAACCCTAATTAAAGGCCACTTCTAATAAAATGCATAGATCTTGATCTATTTAAATTGAGGGAATTCACATGATGACTTATCTTGAGTACTTATATTTAGCCTACTACTAATATTAGCAAGCTACAATAAATATTCTATGAATTCTGGAATTACCCACAACACACTCATAGTTCAAACCCTAAACTTAAATCAAAATGGATAATTTTTAGAAACAGAAATATACACCAAAAATACCTTGAAATTACATGTTGACTTGGACTAGCCCCTTTCTGTGACATATAAATTTGGAAATCATTTGGTGTTGTTTTGGATTTTCAAAAAAAACTAAAACGGAGTGGCAATTTGTTAAATCAGAATTGATTAGTGACAGTTCAAAGTATGACTAGATCATAGTGAAGGAAATATGCCCTAGAGGCAATAATAAAGTTGTTATTTTATATTTTCTTATTCATGATAAAGGTTTATTATTCATGCTAGAATTGTATTGATCGGAAACTTAAATACATGTGTGAATACATAAACAAATATTGTGTCCCTAGTAAGCCTCTACTAGACTAGCTCGTTAATCAAACATGGTTAAGGTTTCCTAACCATAGACATGTGTTGTCATTTAATAACGGGATCACATCATTAGGAGAATGATGTGATGGACAAGACCCATCCGTTAGCTTAGCATATTGATCATTCAGTTTATTGCTATTGCTTTCTTCATGTCAAATACATATTCCTTCGACTATGAGATTATGCAACTCCCGGATACCGGAGGAATACCTTGTGTGCTATCAAACGTCACAACGTAACTGGGTAATCATAAAGATGCTCTACAGGTATCTCTGAAGGTGTTTGTTGAGTTGGCATAGATCGAGATTAGGATTTCTCACTCCGAGTATCGGAGAGGTATCTCTGGGCCCTCTCGGTAATACACATCATAAGAAGCCTTGCAAGCAAAGTGGCTAATGAGTTAGTTACATGATGATGTATTATGGAACGAGTAAAGAGACTTGCCGGTAACGAGATTGAACTAGGTATGAAGATACCGACGATCGATTCTCGGGCAAGTAACATACCGATGGACAAAGGGAATTATGTATGTTGTCATAACGGTTCGACCGATAAAGATCTTCGTAGAATATGTAGGAGCCAATATGGGCATCCAGGTTCCGCTATTGGTTATTGACCGGAGAGGTGTCTTGGTCATGTCTACATAGTTCTCGAACCCGTAGGGTCCGCAAGCTTAACGGTCGTTGACGATATGGTGACTGAATGTTGTTCGGAGTCCCGGATGAGATCACGGACATGACGAGGAGTCTCAAAATTGTCGAGAGATAAAGATTGATATATAGGACGATGGTATTTGGACACCAGAATAGTTTCGGAGTGCACCGGGTAGTCATCGGATCACCGGAAGGGGTTCCGGGAGGTCTATGGGCCTAATGGGCCAAGGAGAGGCATACACCAGCCCACAGAGGGGCTGGCGCGCCCTCTCCCTGGCCGCCGGCCCTAGAAGAAGGAAAGGAGGGGCGCCACCTCCTCCTGCCTTTCCCTCCTTGTGGGAGAAAGGAAAGGGGGGGGGGGCACCACCTCCTTCTTCCTTCCCCTTGGCACCAAAAGAAGGAAGGGGGGGCGGCCTAGGGCAGGAGCCCAAGTAGGATTCGGACCTACTTGGGGCGCCCCTTGGCCTCTCCCCTCTCCCTCCCACCCATATATATGTGGGAGGGGGGCGCATAGCACACACAGAACAATTGCTTAGACGTGTGCGCCGCCCCCCTCTACCGTTTACACCCATGGTCATATTTTCGTAGTGCTTAGGCGAAGCCCTGCGGAAATCACTTCATCATCACCGTCATGCTGCCAGAACTCATCCACTACCTCGCCATCTTGCTGGATCAAGAAGGCGGAGGACGTCATCGAGCTGAACGTGTGCTGAACGCGGAGGTGCCGTACGTTCGGTACTCGATCGGTTTGGAGCGCGAAGAAGTTCGACTACATCAACAGCGTTAATAAATGCTTCCGCTTACGGTCTACGAGGGTACGTAGACACACTCTCCCCTCTCATTGCTATGCATCTCCATGGATAGATCTTGCGTGTGCGTAGAATTTTTTTTGTTTTCCATGCAACGTTTCCCAAAAGTGGTATCCGAGCCAGGTCTATGCGTAGATGATATGCACGAGTAGAACACAAAGAGTTGTGGGCAGTGATAGTCATATTGCTTACCACCAACGTCTTATTTTGATTCGACGGTATTGAGGGATGAAGCGGCCTGAACCAACCTTACATGTCCACGCACATGAGACCGGTTCCACCGACAGACATGCAACTAGTTTTGCATAAAGGTGGCTGGCGGGTGTTTGTTTCTCCTACTTTAGTTGAATCGAATTTGACTGCGGCCGGTCCTTGAAGAAGGTTAAAACAGCAAACTTGATGAATCACCGTTGTGTTTTTTGCGTAGGTAAGAATGGTTCTTGCTAGAAGCCCGTAGCAGCCACGTAAAACTTGCAACAACAAAGTAGAGGACATCTAACTTGTTTTTGCAGGGCATGTTGTGATGTGATATGGTCAAGATATGATGTGACATATGTTGATGTATGAGATGATCATGTTTTGTAATATCGACAACCGGCAGGAGACTTAGGGTTGTCTCTTTATTGTATGAAGTGCAAGCGCCATGTAATTGCTTTACTTTATCGCTATGCGTTAGCAATAGTTGTAGAAGCAATAGTTGGCGAGACGACCTCGACGCAACGATGGAGATCAAGGTGTCAAGCCAGTGACGATGGAGATCATGACGACGGTTTGGAGATGGAGATCAAAAGCACAAGATGATGATGGCTATATCATGTCACATATTTTGATTGCATGTGATGTTTATCCTTTATGCATCTTATTTTGCTTAGAACAGCGGTAGCATTATAAGATGATCCCTTCACTAAATTTCAAGATAAAAGTGTTCTCCCCGAGTATGCACTGTTGCCAAAGTTCATCGTTTCGAAGCACCACGTGATGATCGGGTGTGATAGACTCTACGTTCACATACAACGGGTGTAAGACAGTTTTGCACATGTAGAATACTTGGGTTAAATTTGACGAGCCTAGCATGTACAGACATGTTCTCGGAACACTGGAGACCGTAAGGTCGAACGTGAGTCATATAGTAGATATGATCAACATAGAGATGTTCACCATTGATGACTACCCCATCTCACGTGATGATCGGACATGGGTTAGTTGATTTGGATCACGTATCACTTGGATAAATAGAGGGATGTTTATTTAAGTGGGAGTTCATTAGTAATTTGATTAATTGAACTTAAATTTATCATGAACTTAGTCTTCGTAGTTTTTGCATAATTATGTCGTAGATCAATAGCTTGCGATGTAGCTCCCCGGTTTTTGGTACGTTCCTAGAGAAAACTAGGTTGAAAGATGATAGTAGCAATAATGCGGACTGGGTCCGTGATATGAGGATTATCCTCATTGCTGCACAGAACAATTATGTCCTTGATGCACCGCTAGGTGACAGACCTATTGCAGGAGCAGATGCAGACATTATGAACGTCTGACAAGCTCGATATGATGACTACTTGATAGTTTAGTGCGCCATGCTTTACGGCTTAGAATCGGGGCTTCAAAGACGTTTTGAACACCATGGAACATATGAGATGTTCCAAGAGCTGAAATTGGTATTTCAGACGTATGCCCGTATTGAGAGGTATGAGACCTCTCACAAGTACCTTGCCTACAAGATGAAGGAGAATAGCTCAGCCAGTGAGCATATACTCAGAATGTCTGGGTACTACAATCGCTTAAATCAAGTGGGAGTTAATCTTCTAGATAAGATAGTGATTGACAGAGTTCTCTAGTCACTATCACCAAGCTACTAGAACTTCGTGATGAACTATAATATACAAGGGATGACGAAAACGATTCCCGAGCTCTTCGCGATGCTGAAATCGGCGAAGGTAGAAATCAAGAAAGAGCATCAAGTGTTGATGGTTAACAAGACCACTAGTTTCAAGAAAAAGGGTGAGGAAAAGAAAGGGAACTTCAAGAAGAATGGCAAGCAAGTTGTCGCTCCCATGAAGAAGCCCTAAGCTGGACCCAAGCCTGAAACTGAGTGCCTCTACCGCAAAGGAATTGGTCACTGGAAGCGGAACTGCCCCAAATACTTAGCGGATAAGAAGGATGGCAAAGTGAACAAAAGTATATTTGATATACATGTTATTGATGTCTACCTTACTAGTGTTCGTAGTAGCACCTGGGTATTCGATACCGGTTCAGTTGCTAAGATTAGTAACTCGAAACAGGAGTTGCAGAATAAACAAAGACTAGTTAAGTGCGAGGTGACGATGTGTGTTGGAAGTGATTCCAAGGTTGATACGATCACACTCCCTCTACCTTCGGGATTAGTGTTGAACCTAAATAAATGTTATTTGGTGTTTGCGTTGAGCATGAATATGATTAGATCATGTTTATTGTAATACGGTTATTCATTTAAGTTAGAGAATAATTATTGTTCTATTTACATGAATTAAACCTTCAATGGTCATACACCCGATGTGAATGGTTTATTGAATCTCGATCATAGTGATACACATATTCATAATATTGATGCCAAAAGATGCAAAGTTGATAATGATAGTGCAACATACTTGTGGCACTGCCGTTTAGGTTATATTGGTGTAAAGCGCATAAAGAAACTCCATGTGGATGGACTTTTGGAATCACTTGATTATGAATCATTTGATATTTGCGAACCATGCCTCATGGGCAAGATGACCAAAACTCCGTTCTCCGGAACAATGGAGCGAGCTAATGACTTATTGGAAATAATACATACCGATGTATACGGTCCAATGAGTGTTGAAGCACGCGGCGGGTATCCTTATTTTCTGACCTTCACAGATGATTTGAGTAGGTATGGGTATATCTACTTGATGAAACACAAGTCTGAAACATTTGAAAAGTTCATAGAATTTCAGAGCGAAGTGGAGAATCATCGTAACAAGAAAATAAAGTTTCTACGATCTGATCGCGGAGGCGAATATTTGAGTTACGAGTTTGGCCTTCATTTAAAACAATGTGGAATTGTTTCACAACTCACGCCACCTAGAACACCACAGCGTAATGGTGTGTCCGAATGTCGTAACCGTACTTTATTAGATATGGTGCGATCTATGATGTCTCTTACCGATTTACCACTATCGTTTTGGGGTTATGCATTAGAGACAGCCGCATTCACGTTAAATAGGGCACCATCTAAATCCGTTGAGACGACACCATATGAACTGTGGTTTGGCAAGAAACCTAAGCTGTCGTTTCTTAAAGTTTGGGGTTGCGACACTTATGTCAAAAGGCTTCAGCCTGATAAGCTCAAACCCAAATCGGAGAAGTGCGTCTTCATAGGATACCCTAAGGAAACAATTGGGTACACCTTCTACCACTGATCCAAAGGCAAGATCTTTGTTGCCAAGAATGGATCCTTTCTAGAGAAGGAGTTTCTCTTGAAAGTAGTGAGTGGGAGGAAAGTAGAACTTGATGAGGTAATTGTACCTTCTCTTGAATTGGAAAGTAACACATCAAAGAAATCCGTTCCTGTGATGCCTACACCAACTAGAGAGGAAGTAAATGATCATGATCATGAAACTTCAGATCAAGTTGCTATTAAAACCTCGTAGGTCGACCGGAGCACGATCCGCGCCAGAGTGGTACGGTAATCCTGTCCTGGAAGTCAAGTTACTAGACCAAGGCGAACCTACGAACTATGAAGAAGTTATGATGAGCCCAGATTCTGACAGATGGCTTGAGGCCATGAAATCTGAGATAGGATCCATGTATGAGAACAAAGTGTGGACTTTGGTGGACTTGCCCGATAATCGGCAAGCCATAGAAAATAAATGGATCTTCAAGAAGAAGACTGACGCTGATGGTAATGTTACTGTCTACAAAGCTCGACTTGTCGCGAAAGGTTTTCGACAAGTTCAAGGAGTTGACTACGATGAGACTTTCTCACCCGTAGCGATGCTTAAGTCTGTCCGAATCATGTTAGCAATTGCCGCATTTTATGATTATGAAATCTGGCAAATGGACGTCAAAACTGCATTCCTTAATGGATATCTTAAAGAAGAGTTGTATATGATGCAACCAGAAGGTTTTGTCGATCCTAAAGGTGCTAAGAAAGTGTGCAAGCTCCAGCGATCCATCTATGGACTGGTGCAAGCATCTCGGAGTTGGAATATACGCTTTGATGAGGTGATCAAAGCATATGGTTTTATACAGACTTACGGTGAAGCATGTATTTACAAGAAAGTGAGTGGGAGCTCTGTAGCATTTCTGATATTATATGTGGATCACATATTGTTGATTGGAAATGATATAGAATTTCTGGATAGCATAAAAGGACACTTGAATAAGAATTTTTCAATGAAAGACCTCGGTGAAGTTGCTTATATATTGGGCATCAAGATCTATAGGGATAGATCGAGACGCTTAATAGGACTTTCACAAAGCACATACCTTGACAAAAGTTTTGAAGAAATTCAAAATGGATCAGTCAAAGAAGGAGTTCTAGCCTGTATTGTAAGGTGTGAAGTTGAGTAAGACTCAAAGCCCGACCACGGCAGAAGATAGAGAGAGAATGAAAGTCATTCTCTATGCCTCAGCCATAGGTTCTATAAAGTATGCCATACTGTGTACCAGACCTATTGTGTACCTTGCCATGAGTTTGGCAAGGGGGTACAATAGTGATCCAGGAGTAGATCACGTGACAGCGGTCAAAATTATCCTTAGTTACCTAAGAGGACTAAGGAAATATTTCTCGGTTATGGAGGTGATAAAGAGTTCGTCGTAAAGGGTTACATCGATGCAAGTTTTAACACCCATTCAGATGACTCTGAGTCTCAATCTGGATACATATTGAAAATGGGAGCAATTAGCTAGAGTAGCTCCATGCAGAGCATTGTAGACATAGAAATTTGCAAAATACATACGGATCTGAATGTGACAGACCCGTTGACTAAACTTCTCTCACAAGCAAAACAAGATCACACCTTAGTACTCTTTGGGTGTTAAACACATGGCGATGTGAACTGGATTATTGACTATAGTAAACTCTTTGGGTGTTAATCACATGGCGATGTGAACTCGATTATTGACTCTAGTGCAAGTGGGAGACTGAAGGAAATATGCCCTAGAGGCAATAATAAAGTTGTTATTTTATATTTTCTTATTCATGATAAAGGTTTATTAATCATGCTAGAATTGTATTGATCGGAAACTTAAATACATGTGTGAATACGTAAACAAATATTGTGTCCCTAGTAAGCCTCTACTAGACTAGCTCGTTGATCAAACATGGTTAAGGTTTCCTAACCATAGACATGTGTTGTCATTTAATAACGGGATCACATCATTAGGAGAATGATGTGATGGACAAGACCCATCCGTTAGCTTAGCATATTGATCGTTCAGTTTATTGCTATTGCTTTCTTCATGTCAAATACATATTCCTTCGACTATGAGATTATGCAACTCCCGGATACCGGAGGAATACCTTGTGTGCTATCAAACATCACAACGTAACTGGGTGATCATAAAGATGCTCTACAGGTATCTCCGAAGGTGTTTGTTGAGTTGGCATAGATCGAGATTAGGATTTGTCACTCCGAGTATCGGAGAGGTATCTCTGGGCTCTCTCGGTAATACACATCATAAGAAGCCTTGCAAGCAAAGTGGCTAATGAGTTAGTTACGGGATGATGTATTACGGAACAAGTAAAGAGACTTGCCGGTAATGAGATTGAACTAGGTATGAAGATACCGATGATCAAATCTCGGGCAAGTAACATACCGATGGACAAAGGGAATTATGTATGTTGTCATAACGGTTCGACCGATAAAGATCTTCATAGAATATCTAGGAGACAATATGGGCATCCAGGTTCCGCTATTGGTTATTGACCGGAGAGGTGTCTCGGTCATGTCTACATAGTTCTCCAACCCGTAGGGTCCGCATGCTTAACGTTCGTTGACGATATAGTGTTATATGAGTTATATGATTTGGTGACCGAATGTTGTTCGAAGTCCCGGATGAGATCATGGACATGACTAGGAGTCTCGAAATGGTCGAGAGGTAAAGATTGATATATAGGACGATGGTATTCGGACACCGGAATAGTTTCGAAGTGCACCGGGTAGTCATCGGGTCACCGGAAGGGGTTCCGGGAGGCCCCGGGAGGTCTATGGGCCTAATGGGCCTAGGAGAGGCATACACCAGCCCACAGAGGGGCTGGCGCACCCTCTCCCTGGACGTCGGCCCTAGAAGAACGAAAGGACGGGGCGCCACCTCGTCCTGCCTTTCCCTCCTTGTGGGAGAAAGGAAAGGGGGGGCGCCACCTCCTCCTTCCTTCCCCTTGGCGCCAAAAGAAGGAAGGGGCGGCCTAGGGCAGGAGCCCAAGTAGGATTCGGACCTACTTGGGGCACCCCTTGGCCCCTCCCCTCTCCCTCCCACCAATATATATGTGGCAGGGGGGCGCCTAGCACACACAGAACAATTGCTTAGCCGTGTGCGGCGCCCCCCTCCACCGTTTACACCCCCGGTCATATTTTCGTAGTGCTTATGCGAAGCCCTGCGAAGATCACTTCACCATCACCGTCACCACGCTGTCGTGTTGCCGGAACTCATCCACTACCTCGCCGTCTTGCTGGATCAAGAAGGCGGAGGACGTCATCGAGCTGAACGTGTGCTGAACACGGAGGTGCCGTACGTTCGGTACTCGATCGGTTGGAGCGCGAAGAAGTTCGACTACATCAACCGCGTTAATAAACGCTTCCGCTTACGGTCTACGAGGGTACGTAGACACACTCTCCCCTCTCGTTGCTATGCATCTCCATGGATAGATCTTGCGTGTGCGTAGAATTTTTTTTGTTTTCCATGCAACGTTTCCCAACACATAGCACTGCTATCTTAGAATTGCCACCCACTGATCAATGTAGTTGCAATTGGGCATTTCGATGACTAGTGCATCATAGAACCGCCCAAAATACATGAACATTTGTCCTAGGTTATCATGCATGCATACACTACTGGAATCAGAGAATTTGCCATCAGCCAGTTCTTTGCCGTCTGCTAGCAGATGGCAAAGAAGGTCTTTGCCGACAGCTTACAAAAAATAGACGGCAACGAACGAGCTGATGGCAAAGACACTATTAGCCATCAGCCAGTTCTTTGTTGTCTGCTAGCGGACGGCAAACAAATGTTGCCGTCCGCTAGCAGACGGCAAAGAGGTGGGGGTGGGGTCCAGTGGAGCCGACTTATTACAATGGCCCACCCCACCTCTTTGACGTCTGCTAGCGGACGGCAAGGAGGCCACTACCTAACGGCCCTAACGGCCCACCCCCTCCTCTCTCTCTCTCTCCCCGACCGCACCCCGCCGCCGTCCCCAACCGCACCCGCCCCTCGCCCCCGACCACACGCTGCCCCGGCCCGCCGCCCGCCACCACCGACGCCCCGCCACTCCTGCACGCCGCCCCGGCCCGCCGCTCCGCCCCCTCCCCCCGACACCCCACTGCGACCGGCACGCCCGACGGCCCGCCCCCCCCCCGACGTCCCGCCGCTCCGGCCCGACCGACCCCGCCGCCCCGGCCCCCCCGCCGCCCCGGCCCCCCTGACGCCGCCGCCCCGACCCGCCGTCTTCCTCCACCTCCCCCACTGGTGAGCCCCCTTCCCCTCTCTTTTTTTTTCAATTTTTTCTCTGTTAATTGTATAGTTTAGTTAGTGTAGTTTAGGTTTTTTTCTTTTTTTAGGTTTAGGTTTAGATTTAGTTTAGTTTTGGTTTTTTTTATTTTTAGGTTAGGTTTAGATTTAGTTTAGTTTAGGTTTAGTTAAGAAGAAAGAAGAAAGATGAAAAAAAAGACAAGAAGAAGAAGAGAAGAGGAACGAGAAAGAAGAAGAAGAAGAAGAAGAGAGAAGAGAGGACGAAGAGGAGATGGAGAGGAGGTGGGAAGAAGAAGAAGAAGAAGAGAAGAGAAGAGAAGAAGAAGTAGAAGAGAAGGAGGTGGAGGAGGAGGAGGAAGAAGAAGAAGAAGAAGAAGAAGAAGAGGAGGAGGAGGAGGAGGAAGAAGAAGAAGAAGAAGAAGAGGAAGTTAGGGTTGCGTCGGCGCCGACGGAACCGGGTCGAGGTTAGGGGTGCGTCGGCGCTGACGAAACCGGGTCGAGGATCGCCGGTCACCAAGGGGTCGAGGGTCGGAGCAGAGGGGTTGAGGGGTTGAGGGTCGAGGGGCGAGGGGTCGAGGGTCGAGGGGCGAGGGGCGAGGGGTCGAGGGGTTGAGGGTCGAGGGTCGAGTGGTCGAGGGTCGAGGGGTCGAGGGTCGAGGATCTTCCGGTCCGAGTGCTGACCGACTGGTGTCGTAGCTTAAGATGAGGACGTCCCCGAGCTGAAAGTCATGAGCGTGGGTGAACTGCTTCCATCCGTGTGCGAAGAACGGATGGAAGCAGTTCGCCCGCACTGATGACCTTCAGCTCGGGCACGTCCGCATGTTAAGCTACGACAACAGCCGCACCATGCTCACAGTGAAGGTGTTCGAAAGGACCGCCAAGGGGTCGAGGGTCGAGGATTGCCGAGGGGTCAGGGGTCGCCGAGGGGTCGAGGGGTGAGGGGTCGAGGGTTGAGGGGTCGATGGTCGAGGATCTTCTGGTCCGAGTGCTGACCGACTGGTGTCGTAGCTTAAGATGAGGACATCCCCGAGCTGAAGGTCATGAGCGTGGGTGAACTGCTTCCATCCGTGCGCGAACAACGGATGGTAGCAGTTCGCCCGCGCTGATGACCTTCAGCTCGGGCACGTCCGCATCTTAAGCTACGACAACAGCCGCACCATGCTCACAGTGAAGGAGTTCGACAGGACCGCCGAGGGGTCTTGGATTGCCGAGGGGTCGGATGCCGAGCTGTCGGAGGAGGTCGACGGGTAGGGGTGGCAAGAGGGGGAGAGGGTGAGGGTAGAGGGGCCGAGGGGTGAGGGTGAGGGGCGAGGGGTAGAGGGCAGGGTCGATCGGGTGGCGAGGGTAGTCGAGGGTCGCGGTGGGTGGGGCGAGGGTCGCCGACCCGGGTAGAGGGGGCCGAGGGGTCGATGGTCGAGGATCGCCGAGGGGTCGAGGGGTCGAGGGGTCGATGGTCGCCGAGGGGTTCCTAAGGTATGTTGTACTTGATGATGATACACTAGTTATATGCATATTATTATTCATGTCGGTATTAAATTTTTTTATGTTGCACTAATTTTGTTTACTCTATGTCATGGCAGGTGTTGAAAGATGGTGGGCGCGGGTAAGGAGCGCTCCGAGGCTCCTTCTTCGTCGGCGCATGGTGGGAGGGGTACTTCCATTCCACCCCAGACTCTTAGGAGAGCGTTGGTCGACAGTATGAAGACACCGGTGGGCGCTTCTTCATCGGCGTCGTTGCCCACCGGGGGAGGAGGTCAGGGAGGGAAGAAGAGAGGAGGTCGGGGAGGACGTGGCCGTGGGAGAGCTAGGCAGGCTCCTATGCCTTCCTCACCGCCACCCCTAGTTGATTCACCGGAGCACAGGACTGCTACGGTGGACACCTCTGAGGAGGAGGCTACGCGGACTCCGGTCCACGAGCCTCGGGTCGACGGGCCTTCGGCCCACGAGACTTGACCCCACCAGACTCCGAACCTGGGTACGTCCCAGGAGACGTCCGGATGGGGTAGCTGGACGGATCCGCCTGAGGGGCCGAGTGGCCATGCTTCTGGTGGCGGAGATCCAACTGATAGCGAGGGTGAGGTGGTTAAGGGGGCCACCGTCTACCAGCGTGGTTGTACACGGCACCTGCCCGTGCCGGCGACCCGCGAGCAGCGGTGGTTGATTTTCCCTGATGGGGAGAGGTAAGTGCATTTACTCTTTTTGTACCATTTGCCTTCACGTTTCTTCAAATATCTAATGCGTTGGCCTTGTCATACTACAGGGGTTGGGACCATGCTCAGGATGTCCACAGGCCCAACACCGTCCTTGGTGTGCTTTGCCGGCAAAACTTCCCGGGGTTTGTCATGTTGCCCGGTGAGGGTCAGGTTCCAGAGCTAGGATTGAGCTGGGAGCACTACTTGGTTGCTCCGGCCCCGCCGGAGGAGATGATCGACGGTATCTTGTGCCACACGAGGGCAGAGATGGTGATCAGAAAGTTTTGGGTAATTTCTCCTTTACACAATTAAAAATCTTCAAATAGCTAGTTGTTGTACTAATCAATGTTGTCTCATTTGATTGCAGACCTTCTACAGGTGTGAGGAGGGATACGAGGAGGCTGCGGCAAAGGTTATCAATGTCGAGTGCAAGAGCCAACTACAAAACTTACGGCACGAGGCTCGGGTGCAGGCTGTTCAAGACCACTACGCCTCGCGTGGTATTAAGAAGCCCAAGCCGGCGTGCCGCGAGAAGTATCTGAAGAATGAGCAGTACATGGCGGTAATTACCTATTCTTAAGGCCTTGTACTTACTTTCCTTGATTTGATTCGTAGGCGTAGCGCTCAAGTTTCTCTTTACTAACTTAGGTGCCCCCGAGATGGTGTGCGGATCAGATGGATTGTTGGGAGGCGTTGGTGGATGAGTGGTGCTCAGACTGATGGCGCGCCCTCCACAACAGTGCCAAGGACAAGCGTGCCCAAATGGAAGGTGTGCCACACCATCAAGGCAGCGCCAACTTATTTCAGTTCGGGCGGAAATGGGTATGTGGTTTGCTTCATGATTCATGCAATTCATTCTTCATGCTAGCTTAAGCCCTTTAATTACTAATTTACTCTGTTCCTCTCTTTCAGGTGAAACACAACAAGGCAGACGTGCCAGAGGTGTACGACCTCTATGCCATGGCCCATACCGCCTCGTACAAGAAGGTCAAGGCATTCTCTGCGTCTGACCTCGATGATCCAAAGAACTTCACCAACATCTCCTCCCACAACAAGCTCATGAGGTAAAGAGATGTGGGGAAGGCGACGAAAGGGGAGACTTTAACCCAAGCCAGCAGTTTGATCCAGAGTTGGTGATGTTATCTGGTGGCGGGAGGTCCCATGGCTCGATAGCCATTGGAGATGGACTTATCCGTTGTCCTCGCACTCTCTCGGAGATCAAGGCGCGCCAGTCGAGCTCCGCTCCTGAGATGAGGCCTCATCAACAGCCAGTCGAGCTCGCCTTCCAGGTTAGTTATACGGACTCAGCTATCTTTCCTTCATTACATTGTGTGTGCGGCCATTGATGATTACAATGCTAACGAGGAGTGGCGTTGCAGGCTGCTCTTCAGAGTGAGAGAGATAGAACCCAGGCGCTTCTGGCGGAGAGGGACCGGCAGGTGGAGGAGAAGCGCGGGAGTTGGAGGAGAAGACGACAAAGATGTTGGAGGAGGAGAGGGCACGGAATGACATGCAGAACCGGGACATGTAGGAGCTCCTCGTGGTAAGTTTCTTCTGCATATTAGCCAAATCATTCACGTAATGTTCGTTTCATTACTAACTAGTATGACTGACTCGTCAAAACCAAATGTGCAGTCTGTGTGCAAGAAGGCCGGTCAGACCCCTCCGCCGATGCCCGAGATTGCTCCGGGGACCACGGTGAATTTAATTTGAATGGTCATTAGTTACTAGTCTTAACATTTCAGTGTCTTCATGCTAACGAGACATTGCAAATGATCTTTGGTGCAGCGTAACTCCAGACAAGCATCGCACGATCCATCTCCACGTGGTACTGGCACGAGCGCTTTACCTCCGTGATGACGGTAAGTTTTCTATAGTGTTTTGCTTAACAAGTGCATAATGACCTAGGCTAGACTTAGCGTTTTTTCCTCCAATATGCTTACCATAATGACCTAGACTTAGCTTACTTAGCTCCAAAATGATCATGTTTACCTAAGTTAGCTCTAAAATGATCTACACTTAGCTTTGTTTCCTCCAAAATGACATAAGTTAGCTCTAATATGCTTAGTTACCTAGGTTTGCTCAATAATGGCATACACTTAGCTTACTTATGTCAGAAATGGCATAATTAGCTTACTTAGGTAAAAAATGGCATAACAAACTTGGTAACCTCATAAATGTCATATGCTTAGCTTATTTTCCTCCAAAATGACATAATAAGCTTAATTAGCTCCAAAATGATCAATTTTACCTAAGTTAGCTGCAAAATGACCTCAGTTAGCTCTAAGTTAGCTCTAAAATGCTAAATTAGCTCTAATATGCTTAGTTACCTAGGTTAGCTCAATAAACACCTATACTTAGCTTACTTATGTCAAAAATGGCATAATATGCTTAGTTAACTCAAAAATGGCATAATTAGCTAGGTTAGCTCCAAAATGACCCATTTTACCTAGGTTAGCTCCAATATGATCCATTTTACCTAGGTTAGCTCCAAAATGATCCATTTTAGCTAGGTTAGCTCCAATATGATCCATTTTATCTAGGTTAGCTCCAATATGATCCATTTTACCTAAGTTAGCTCCAAAATGATCCATTTGACCTAAGTTAGCTCATAAATGATCCATTTTACCTTAGTTAGCTCCAAAATGGTCTATTTTACCTAAGTTAGCTCCAGAATGATCCATTTTACCTAGGTTAGCTCCAAAATGATCCATTTTACCTAACTTAGCTCCAAAGTTATCCATTTTACCTAAGTTAGCTCATAAATGATCCATTTTACCAAAGTTAGCTCCAAAATGACCCATTTTGCAGATTCCATTCACTTTCTTCTTCTTCTTCTTCTTTATTTTCTTCTTCTTCTTCTAGTCTTCTTCTAACTTTCTTATTTCCCATTTTGCAGATTTCATTCACTTCACGGAAGCTTGCATTGATGGAGGGCTTGTTTTCCCTTTCTGTTTTTATTTTGTAACAATGTGGAACTTGCTATATGGAACTTGTAATATGTATGGATGAACTATGTATGTTGAACTTGCTATGTAATCGATATCTCATATGTATGTGGAACTTGCTATCTATGTGTTCGATATCTCATATGTTTGCTGTGAAGTATATATATATATATATATATAGAGAGAGAGAGAGAGAGAGTAGCACTATTCTGATCATGGGATCAGAATAGTTATTATGATCACAACGCCCTATATAGGCCCGATGAGGTGTTTCTGGATTCGAGAAAAGAAAAAAGAGATTAACCAGACCGGCCCATTATCACGTACTGAACGGGCACATATCCTATCCACGACCTTCCCTGTTCCTTGTCGTCTCCAACCTTCCCTGTTCCTTTCGTCGCCGGAGCCCCGCTGTCGCCGGCCTCCTCCCGCAGACCCGCCGTTGCAGCCGGCCTCCACCCGCATCCCCGCCGCCGCAGTAGGCCTTCACCCCCATCCCCGCCGCCGGCTAACTTTTGCGCGCTGCCGCTTGTGTCTCGCCATTCTGCGTGGTCTGGATCCAATCGCCTGCCATGGCGAGGCTCCTCCGCCGCACTGCCTCTTGTTGGTGGCGCTTCTCTGTCACCATCGACCAGGAGCCCAACCGCTTGCCTCCACCAGCCGCCCCGCACTCCGTCGTCGTCTGCGCGTCGCGCCTGGTGGCTGACACTCCGCCCCAACCCACCGTCCGCCGCTCTCCCCCTCTTTCCCCAACCCACCAGCTCATGGGTTCAACTGAAGACTCCAGTGCGTGAAGACTCCAATGCATGTAGGAACCTGGAGAAGTTCTAATGCAACGTTGGTATTTTCTGAAATTTTCTGTTTCTCGTGAGTGTGTTTGGTTGTGGCTAATGGATCTCTAGCTCCGTATATTCTTTGATCTTTTTGGCATGACCTGCACCGAGCTCTCTTACTTCTCGTTTTGTTTCAGCTTACTGAATCTGCCATGTTCTTCATGCACGCTAGCTGCTTGCGTTATTGTCCATGAGATATTAGCATGTGAAACTGGGGCAGAGAGTTAAGAGATATATTGTTCATCCTTTTATTAAAAAAAATCAATGAACAAAGGCAGTTGTGAGCAGAGTGCCTCTCTCTCTCTCTCTGGAATGAACCTCTTGTTATTGCTTTCCCCTTTCTGTATTATTTGTTTGAATCAAGTTGCTGCTACTCTGACTATTGGCGCTCTCTCTCTCTCTCTCTCATAAACATCTTGTTATTGTTCTCCCCTTTTTGTATTATTAGTTTGAATCAAGCTGCTGCTACTCTGACTATTGGTTATTGCAACCTGCAACAGTTCAATTTTGAAAATAATAGAAGTCCATCTTGCAAAGCTAACCCTATACTGTACAATTGTATTTATCCTCCAATTATTATTTTTGCATCCTCCACAAGTGTGTGGTGCATGTATGTTTTCTTCCCCTTTACTTATATTATGTCATATGCTGTGGGATTTATTTTCAGGGTGCAGCAGGAAAAATGAAAAGCAGCAGTTCAAAAAATGAAATTGAAGAAGTCCAATAGCTTATATGAGGGAAGAACTAATTTATTTTCAGTTCATTGGTACTCAGTTGCACTGCATTAATGCCTTCTTCTTGTATGAATTATTTTTCTGTTTTTTTAGATTGTCTCATTTAGTAGCTTCCACGCTACATTTGAAAATTCAGTCAATGTGTTTTTCAGGAAAGTGAACGGGGAATATGATGTGGTGTGTTATGTAAAAAAAATCACAGATGTTAGTCAGAGAGAAATCGTTGCTTTCCTATAATTCTCATAAGTGTGGTCTCGTGAGCGTGTCATGTACAATTGTCCGTGTTTAAGAAGTGGATAAACTTTTTATGCCTTTATGTTAGAAAAAACCGGAATAGGATAAACCCTTTTGGTTCTTTTTTTGTTTTCTCTTTTGTAAATATACTTATTATTAATGAAAATTACCGTAGAACAATTGTTCTACGGTTGGTGCTTCAAAAAACAATTGTCCGTGTTGGATTATTTGGTACAACCACTTGTATATATGTAAAAGAAATACCTATTTCCTTTACAATGGTGTGTTGTTATTAAGAAAATAAAAGAAAGGAGAAGTTCAATTTCTAAAGATGATGCGGTTCAACATGCAAAACGAATGCAAAAACTGTACAGGTTCGCCCACCAAAACTCCATCAGTTACTGTACAGGTTCGCCCACCAAAAACTCCATCACTTCGCATGGTGTGCATGCGTGCGTTATGTTACTGCCGCGTGTGTCGTGTGTGTGTGTGCGCACACACACACACACACGAACTGAAGAAAAGTTTCAGATTTGTAGCCAGCTAGTGTGCACCGCATGTGTTTGTGCTTTTGCCTCAAAAGAGAATAGCATTTTAATTATAATCAAGAAAAAAATAATACACATACATATTATCCCATGTATGTGCATAAGATACCAGTTGCCATGTATTCTCATGGTCCACAAAATGCAAAAAAAGTGCCCCAAGAATGTCAAGAAGAGCACTAGAGTAACAAAAAATTGATACGGTCGGATAAGTTCTTCCTCTTCGCGTGTGATAGTTCAATGAATTGGTTCGTAAAAAAGTGCACGTGATGCGCATTGTCGTTCCACACCTTTGGTAGCTTGACAATAAAATAGTCAGGGAAGTTCATGTATTACTATCGCTGAAAAAATTCAGGGAAAAAAAAGAATGAGGAGTTCCCAAAACCAGGGGCATTCGTCAAAAACTGAAGTTCATAAAAGGTACACAGCCAAAGGTTAAAAAAATCAACTATTATTTTAGAAGTTCAAAAACTTCTAGGTTGGACCATTTTCTAGAATTTTGGTTGGAAGGCGTTCTGTGGCAAGAGAGCCACATCTTCCTTTTCTTTCTTGTGAAAAATTCAACTATTATTGCAGAAGTTCAAAATCACCGGCGAAATAAAAGTTCACAGTTCTTGCCCTGAGTTATTTGTACACATTTCCTCCAAAAATATGTACAAAGAAGTTCAGTACTTTCTAGAGAGTTCGTGTATTACTATCCAGTGTGCACGTATAATTTCTATGTGTATGTGTTTGTACGTCATGGGCAGACTATGTTCTTATTCAGTAGGTTCCCAAAGAATAAAAACCAAGTAATATATATATGTAAGTTCAAAAGAATAAAAAAAATCAACAAACAAAACCATGGGTATTGCAAAAGAAAAACTTTAAGTTAACATGACGAGAAACGAAAAGTTCAAGGATGAAACCTTGGGAGGTTCAGAAAAGAAGTTAAAAAAGGTTTGATGTTTATTGTAAAACTATGATTTTCCCTGTTACTAAAGAATAAACCAAGTAATTCAAATTAAGAAATAGAGCAATTCAAATTACAAAACAGTGAAGTTCAAATTGAAATAACGCAGTGGTTTGATGTTTATTACAAACCTAAGATTTTTCCTGTTACAAATGATTAACACCAATAAGTCCAAATTAAAAAACCAAGAAGTTCAATTTTTAAGAAATAAAGTAGTTCAATGTATATGAAAAAGTCAGGTTTTCCTCGTTACTAAAAAATAAACCAAGAAGTTCAATTTCAAAAAACGGAGCAGTTCGATATTTATTACAAAAACTTGTTTTTTTTTCATTACTAACGAATAAACCAAGAAGTTCAATTCGAAATAATGAAGAAGTTCGACATTTACTAAAAAAACTCCAATTTTTGTGATTTCTAAAAATACGCAAAGAGGTTCAAAAATTGAAATGGCAAAAAATGACGTCCGACATTCAATTGCGTGTAATTCGACGTATACACAAAAATATGATAGAAGTTCATAGTGAAAACAACAAGAAGTTCAAGTACTGAAAGGAATGCATTTCAGGTGAGAATAAAACTATAGAAAAATGAAAGCTTAAAAGGTTTGTTGAAAGAAGTTCAAGTGCTCTGTCCGGGGAAGTTCAAAAATTCTTGCGAGAGAGGTTCATCTTGTATTTCCATGTTCAAAAAGACAAAAAAGAAATTATTTTTTGCATTTTAAATAATTCTCTCAATCCACAAAGAAGTTCAGTTATTATTTGGGAGCAATTTGATTTCAAAAAGAAAATAAAAAATTCAAATTATAAAAATGGAAAAAGTTCATGTACTATATGGTGTGTGTTTAATATGAGAAACATGAATTAAAAGGCAAGGTCCAAATTTTTTGTTGTTATAAGTTCAAGTCCTCGGTCGGAGAAAGTTAAAAAAATTATTGTGAAAGAGGTTTGTACAAAAGGAATATCATTTGTGTAACACTGACGAATGGATGAGAAAATTACAAACGAAAATACGTCACAGAAGTTCAACGTGAATGCAGCAGGAAGTTCAACTACTACACTAAATGAATTTCAGTTGAAAAACTTTTAAAATCGTCGCGAGTATGAAAAAAATGATCAACACGGGGAAGTTGCGTGTTTACAGCAGCTTTCCATCGGTATATCACTTACTCAATTCCGTGAGTGGATAGAGAGCTACGCGCAAAAAAGGTACGTGAAAGACAGAGTGAAGTTCAAGTAGACATGCCGAGAAGTTCAAGTTCTTCACGCGGTGCATTTTCGAAGAATCTGTTTCGCGATAAAGGCAGAACGCATGATCTCGTTGTTTTTAAAATTACTTGAAAACGGCTAGGAATCAGAGAAACCATCTACATGAAAAAGTTTCACATTTTTCGTAGCTTTTCTACGGTATATTATTTGCCTGATTCCGATAAAGTTTGTAGAAATTATGGCCAAAAAATGTTTTTAACCATTTTTAAAATTGACTTAAAACCGTAAAGAATTGGGAAAAACAATATATACCAAAAATTTTCGCATTTCCTCAAGCTTTCCAATGCCATATCATTTGCTGCATTCGGACGTACGGTTAAAAAATTAGCTCGAAAATACGAACTCGGTGGAATTTGTACCGTTTTCTAAATTACTTTTAAACCGTTCAAAATTAGAAAAAAAATTCAACATGGAAAAGTAGCGCATTTTCATAAGTTTTCCAACGCCATATCATTTGCCTCAATTGGATTAGCCGTTTAGAAGTGGCATCGAAAATACAAACTCGGCTGTTCGGTTTGCGAAATTTTACGATTTTCCAAATTACTCTTTAACCATAGGGCATTAGAGAAAACTTTCAACATGTGGAAGGAGCGGTTTTGCAGCAGCTTTCCAACACCATATTATTTGCCTCATTCCGATTAACGGTTTAGAAATGCGATCGAAAATACGATTCGTGTTTTTTGTATGAAGAAAAAATGGTATTCAAAACTGCTCTTAAACCGCTTACATTTTGCCAAAAAATTAACTTGGGTCATGATACTCATGTCCATAGCTTTCCAACGGTTTATCGCAAGCCCCATTTGGACAATGTTTGCGGAAGTTCAACCTAGCACTGGGGGAAGTTCAGGTCGAACAACTCAGGCAGTAAAATTGCAACAGAGGCATGTTTCATCACGACCCGAGAGCAAATCCGTCAATGAGCGAGATTCCTATTTAAAACGGGCATTTAGTTGCTAAAAACCGTTTGCATATTACACTTACATCACGTAGAACACGACTGACCAGAAAAATTCGCGCGGGGAGACACAGTTGCGAAGATAGCCCGAAGGTCGGGTTCCTACAGAGGGAAGTTCAGGTTGTGTAACTCAGGAAGTTCAGGTTGTGATCAGAATAATATTCTGACCCATATATATATATATATATATATATATATATATATATATATATATGTTTGTTGTGAAATATCATATATTTGCTGTGGAAATGGTTGGATATAAGAAAAAACAGAATAAAAAGAGGCAATGCAGGCTCTTTTCCGTCTGCCACCGACGGTAAAGGGTTCTTTGCCGTCTGCCACAGACGGCAAAAGTGGCCACGTGGCAGCAGCCTGTGCAATCTGGGAGCTGACCCATTTGGTTACTTTGCCGTCTGTGGCAGACGGCAAAGGCTGTGGGAGTTTGCCGTCGGTGGCAGACGGCAAAGGCTGGGGAGGGCATGAAGCGTGGCTGACGTCAGTTAGCAAACGACAAAGGGCTCGGCATGTTTGTCGTCCGCTGGCGGACGGCAAAGCCTCCCGTTAGCCACCTAACGTGGCTAACGCCTGATATTTGCCGTCCAACTTCTTCGCCGTCTGCCACCGACGGCAAAGGGTCTTTGCCGTCCGCTTCGAGGAAGCAGACGACAAAGAACCTGTTTGTCGTAGCTTTCTTTGCCGGGCACCTTTGCCGTCTGTGGCAGACGGCAAAGATGTTTGCCGTCCGCTTTTGGGTCCTTTGCCGTCTGCCATACGACAAAGAAGCTGATTTCTGTAGTGATAGTGTCCTACTATTGTCCATTTGTCCTACTATGATCATGCAACAACGTAGCACATGCATTGTCCTACCTTACTGATCACAGCAAGAACACACTAACTAGCAATGCATTGCCCACCCATTCTGATCATAGCAAGAACACACTAACTAGCAATGCATTGTCCCCCCATTCTGATCATAGCCAAAAAACACTAACTAGCAATACACTGTCCTACCATTTCTGATCATAGCAACAACACACTAACTAGTAGTGCAAGAACTACCAATCAGATCATACCAATAAAACAATAACAAGCAAGAACACAATAACTAGCAAGAACACCCTAATTAGAATTGTCGTGATAACAAGTCAGTGTAGAGCAGTAACAAGAACAGCCCAAGGAGGAACATAGCACGGCTCCGAGTCGATTGGAAATGAATCCAATCGACTAAAATCTAATCCAATCAATTCAGAACGAGGTAAAAAACTAACTACTAACGGGAGCACGGGGAACAAATAGCTTACAGGTCCCGAAGCGGTTCCCGTGAAGTGAACGCCGACTACGGACCAAACCCTGGCAGGAACATGGGTCCTGCCAACGCCGATCCAAGGGCCCTCGCCACTTCAACCGTGCTCCTCGTGACACACACGATGGAGGAAGAGGGCGCCCGTGTCGATGCTCCGTCCACGCTACCCTTGGCCTGGCCGGGAGTGAGGGGATAACCCTCGAACAGTGGTAAACAAAATATAACAAGCACGACCAATGGGGTTCCCGTTGTCACGGCCGTCATAGCTGACGTGCTTCCCCCCGCCACCACTGCAGACGAGCTTCCCTCCGCGGTCACACTGACCAGAAGGAACACCGAGGGTGGGTTAATGGCCGCTGATCGCGGTGTGGTGCAGATGGGGGAGGGGGCTCGGATAGCCACCATGAGGTTAATGCTTTGCTGGGCACCCACCAGCCTTGGATGGGCTGCTGCCGGCGAGGATGGTAGTGGGACGACGCGGTTGAGGAACGGCTATCACAGAGCATGAAGGGATAGTGAGAGAGAGAGTGGGTGAGTGTGGTGTGAATGGGATGGAGCGGAGACACGAAAGAGGAAGGAGCTATGAGATGTCATGTCGTCTCTTGTGCTTCCCAACGCATGCTGGCGAGAGCCACGTGTGGCTCCCGTAAGCCTGACTGCGAAAAACGGTCGAATCGGCCATTCCCCCTTAGCCTGGTCTGCTTTAAGTTCCATGCGGACTGAGAAATGCATGCAACTAAGCCTACAAAATGCTGGTTTTTGCATCGTGTAGGCCTGGTTGGGCCTCATGCAGGCTACCAAACACGCCATCTAGTTCGGGATTTCCATTCGACATATGCATAGAAAGATAATACAATGAGTGAATGAATGAACAAATGGTTGCATGTCATAGTAGGCCATTGGAGCGGCGAAGTGGTTATCTTGCAGGATAGACCTGGACCTCCCTCACAACTGTTGGGTCCGATTCAGAATTCGACCGGACTCACAGTTGGCTACAACTCGGGTGGGTGACTCTGCGGCATAGGGAAAGTGTCATGTCGAGCAAGGACAAGTGTCATGTGACGTTAAGAGATGACCGTAAGTGTATGGATAACTTGGTGCATCCCTACATGCCTCAAATCTATTCAAATAGCCATGTCTGCGGTTATGGGCGATTTGAATATTGTTTCTTGATCATAGTAAACTTTAACGGTTGCTCGAATAAATTTTGGCACATAAGTGTGAGTGTCATGGATTGCTTCCTAGCGGGTGAGTCAAGGAAGGATTCAAGGTGGTGTATTGTTGTGGTGGTTAGATAGATGGACTCGTGTGCGCTCTCTTACCCCTTGTAGCAGATGCTAGTAGTCGTAGTTCATTAGTGCCATCCACTGGCAGTTTCGGGCTTAATATCGATATTTTAGCAACAAATCTAATAAATCTAACTATAGTGGTTGGTATTTTGATTTTTTTTTTGGAAAGGAAGTGTGTGTGAGTTGTCTATTTTATGAATAGTTTGGGTCTATCCGGCTGCACAATATAATATTTTTTAGTATTTTTCGGATAAATAAGAAAAGGGTGCACGATCACTTATGAATAAATTCAGAAATCATGTGGATTTTTTCTATTCTGGCATTTCTGTAGTGCAAGTTCATATATCCTTTCCATTGATATTAATGCATATGTTTAGGTAGTTTTGATGTAAGTCTTGCAAGTACGGTTGGGTACTCACTTTGCTTTGTTTATTCTTTTGGTTCAGGTGCTACAAATCAGACAATGGCATTTGGAGCAGCTGACCTCTAGTGGTGCGAGACAATGTTAAATATGTTTATCCTAGAAAGTGGTATAGGAAGGGATGTAGTCGTCATCTGCTTTCTGTAGCCTTCTTAAGGCATTCAAAATTTACCCGTCGAAGACATATCTTTTTTGCTGTGAGAGCTGCAATTGGTCAAGAGATCTTTGTGTGTATATTACTTAAACATTACTTGTTGAAGACTTGTTGTATATATATGTTGCAGTTATGTCGTAACGTTGGTTTGTGTTACCTGATGTTCTCCTACACGACATTCATGTTGCGTGTATGGATATTACATGCACGTTGTGTGGTGGGGCTTGGAGTCTTTTATATGCATTTGCTAGTGGAATGACTATATTGGCATATCTCTAATCCTGGGTTCCGACAGGACCAAGACAAAGATAATAAGGCACTTGAGGGGGAGGAGGGAGGAGAAGGATAGGGTCGTGTGTGATGGCGCGACAAGCAAAATGTCTGCCATATGGACGGGCATCTTTTGCAACAAAGGGGGTCATTGAATAAAATGGAGGAGAAAGGAGAGGACAAGGAGGAGGAGAGGTAAAAACTTTTCTTGGATGTGTAAAGGGAGAGAATGGAGTTCAGCCGAGAGGAGGTGTCGGATAGGATGATCATGGAGAGGGAGAGGATGGACATGAAGAACAAGAGAAAATTACAAAAATTGAGCTTGAGAAGGCGAAGACATATGAGACTGTTCAGCTTAAAAAAAGAGAAAGATGAGGCTTGCGAGGATCACCGAGGAGCTAAGGATCATGTTGGCCGACACTAACTTCATGGATGATGATTGCAAGAAGCGGTTCATCACCAAATAAAAAGATATTAATGAGGGCACCAAAAGAGGCGATTAATTCGTTCGTGTATTTAGGGCTTGTTCTGATCTCCTTCAACTTCACAAAACTTCACAAATCCAGCTTCTTTTCGTGACTTCTAGCTTCAGCTAGCAATCCAGAATCTTCCTGCTTTGATCGGCAACTTCTCGTATTACTGCAGCCCAGCTGAAAGGGTTGTGGCCTGTTTGGCGCAGATTGGCCCGGCCGATGGCAGCCCAATTCGGACCCAGTGCACCGATACGAGGGGAGAGAGGGCTAGCGATTCGTTGGGATGGCTACTGTAGCGATATTTCGAGGAGAGGCAACGAACCGTTATGTTTGGCGGTGGCAACTCCTTGTAAATAGGGGTGAACTTCTGATTTTCTAATCGGTGGAGCTGGGCCGACCGAGCTCCAAGTTTTTGCACTGTGATTTCGCTCAGCTTCCAGAAGTTAGCTTCTTAGTGCAAAAGCGTTCGGGTCAAAATCTTTTTTGAAGTTGGTGAAGTTAGAACCTGGAGGAGATCAGAACACACCCTTACTATGTATGAATTGTCGAAGTTTTTTTTTTTGTCGTGCTTGTGTTGATTTTTTGAATTGGTTGTGTGCTATATAGTCTATGTGCTTGGCTTTGTATGGATTTGAATTTTTTAATATGAGTGATGTGGTTGCTTGAGCAGATAAATGGGGCGTCTGGATTCTGTCCGCGGATGCTTCCAAACGCATCCACACACACACAAATTAAGCAAGCACGATTGAAGATGTTGCGCTGCAGAACAAAGAGCGGCAGCGCAAGTATGATGGGTTGATGCCTCCATGGAAGCTTAGTTGTTGCTGTACTACCTATTACGACGACTGCTTTGCTAATCCAGCTCCATAATAAATAAATAAAACTTAAGAAAACCAGTTGCTCCTGCCGTGCAGACAGATGTCCATGTCCCAGTCCCATCACCGTCGTCCAGATGGATATGGGTTTCGGCAGTTCGGCACCCCCTTCCCATGCACGCGCAACAGTTCTCCCTTTCTCCGCCATGATGGACGCCGATCCAAAACAGTGCCGACACGGCGATTAGATTTGCTGATCCGTGAATGAATGAAACGGACGGCCTCGTCTGGTCTGGTCTGGTGCCGCCGGAGACGCCGACGCCGACACCGGAAAGTACAAGGAGACCATATCCTCCCCGCGTGCCGTGCCGTCCGTCGCCGCGCCGTCCGATGGCGAAAGGCTACTACGCTAGCTCGCTAGGGAACAAATCTGTCCGCAAAGATCCATCTTCCACGTAGCAAAAGGCTACCTAGATGCTTGTCTCTTTCCTGTCCACGTATTCCCGTTGCAGTGAACGGCGATTTTTCTACGGCGGTAACGGCTCTCATTTTTTACCTTATCTGGTCATCTCGGCCGGGAGAATTTACTTGATCCGCCCCCCCCCCCCACCCACTCTGCTATCCCCCACGTTGACCACGCCGAGACTCGAGGGTCCCGGCACGTGACCCCCCACCACCAACCCCACTCAACGCCACCACACTCCGCTGCTTTGGCTGAGCCTCAGCCTGAGCCTTATCCTCTCTCGTGGAAGACATCTCGAACGTCCGTTCGATCCGACGGCGAGGGGTGGTCCTCGGCACACCGCGCGGGCACGTGATCGCCAGCTGTTTGCCCACCGGCTGCTCCGCCCGGTGGTGGCCGCCGGCGGTGGCCCTGCCGCCCCTCGTGGAAAAGGCAAAGGCAAGCGGAGTGGGGCTCTTTCCCGTTCGGCCCCTCCATGGGCCGCGAAGGATCATGATTCATGGGTGCCTGGATGAGCGGCCCTTTCCGAGAACAGCAAGGGGGTCTACGTGCAAAAACGACAACGCGGATCCAAAATCGGGAGGAAGGGAGGGAAACGTTTGGCGCCCATTCGCCCAATCATTTGAGCTGCGACGAAAAGACCGCGGTGCCCCTCCCCGCTGTCGTTTCCGGAGGCCCGAGGGCGATACTGTGGCGGTCAAACTTGTACTGGGCAGAGGACAGCGCAGGAAATTTTCCTGTCGACCGGTGGGGTATACATGCAGGCGGCAGGCCCCAGTACGGTGCGGTGGGACGGACGGGGGCATGTTCGGGATGGGACGAGACATTGCCGCCTTCCTTCCCCGTTGCTGTTCGGTCGTACTACGTGATGTACGTACGTAGTACGTGCTCGATCGCCAACGGAAGGGTGGAGACCGTCCCTGATTCTACCTTGGCGCCGGCTTGTCGCGTTGCGATCAGGATTAGGTGGGATTAGTACGAGTAGCGTCTTTGGTGTGCAATGTGTCGTGCCGTGACCAGGTGCTGTGGACATGGCAGCCAAAAACGACAGCAGGTGGGCCTTTTTTTTTCTACTGTGATTAGTGGTAGAAGCTAGCGTTAATGATGGATGGACGCACATGCACGACGGGAGTGAATGGCGATGTGCCTGTTTACGGTGTGTAGGTGGAAGTGCAGCAGCAGGGCCATGGAGTAATAACGCCCCTGTCGTCTCCGACGGAGCGCATGCAGGCGGCGGGACCCGGGCGGGGGCGGCCTGGACGCCTGCGTCGACCCTGACCTGGCTGCTGGTCAAGCAGCCGGGCTCGGTCGACTAGGCATGGCATGGCGCCGAAGGCCGAACCCATTTCGATCCTCTCACCCGTCCATCGGTCCGTCACCTGCCGCTGCGGCCCTGGGCGTATGTGTACGTATGCTTGTACGCCCGCTCCCCATACTGACCACGCACTCCGATGTTAGTACTACTCCTCCCATGGCACGCCGGGCTGGGCGCGGCGCGATCGCGGATCCACCTGTTTCCCCATGCGTAGGCTGCAACAAGGGGTGTGTAGCGTAGGGGAGGCTTCAGTCCGTCCTTGCCTGGGAGTTCCCCTTGCCTGTGCTCATCGGCCAGCCGTTGCACCTACGGATATTTTATTGCTGTGCAAGGGAGGCTTGTGAGAAATCTGCTCGGTAAAAGAAGATGCTCCTGTTGCAGCTGCCATGCCATGCCCTGGCCGGGTGAGAGCATCTCCAGCCGTTCGGCCCCCCACGCGCTTGAAAAAGCGCCGCCTGGGGGAGCGCCGGCGAAATTATCGGCGTGGGGGCGGTCGGTTTCCCAACCGTGGACCCACGCCCAACCCAGACACCTTTTTTTTTCCAAAAGATAAACTCGGTCAAACACGACAAATTTCGGCCAAACACGCCGATTTTCATTAAATGTTTGTACATATAAACTTAAAAACATACTTAAAAAACTAAAAAACAATAAAAGAACTACCGCGTCGCTCCTCCTACAGGCCGAAGAACGCGCCGAAGGCGCTGTAGTCACCGCCTTCGTTGGCCTCCTCCTTCACGTCACCGCCATCCTTGCTGCACCCCTGCCCTGCATCGCCTTGGCGGACGGGCTTGGTTGGCGGCGGAGGTGCGTAGTCGTCACTGTCCTCGAGGATGATGACGCCGCCCTCGTCGCAGCCACGGCGCCGGGCGGCGATCTCCTTCAGGGCGCGGCGCTGGCGCTCCATTTCCAACTTGACGTAGTCCTCGCGCGCCCACTTGAGGGCGGCCTCGGCGGCGGCGGCCTTGTCGTCGTGCTCGTTCTTGACGGCGACGAGCCCCGGCTCCGTCTTGGGCTTGACGAGGCGGGAGGAGGAGGAGCCACGGCCACCCTCGTTGATGACGAGGGCGCTGCCGCGAGTGCGCCGCCCGAGCGGTGTCTCCACGGGCTCGGCCTTGACGCTGGCGAGCGCCGGCGAGCCGGAGGATGTAACACCCCTGTGTAATAGCTACTGTGGTTACCTGCTAATAATGCCAAGTCATCTCATTTGCAGTGCCTAGTCATAGTGGTTAATCTAAACAATTCAAATACTTCTCTGAAAATCAACTCAAATTCAAAAGTGCAAAATGAATTTGCTCAAACACTATGGGAAAAATGTTCACTAAATAGCAAATATTCCAGAAGCACTCATAAAAATATAAACAATGATGATGGAGTTAGCTAAATGACTGAAACCACATGAAACATCATCAAAACAGAATTATTTAATTCATTTAAAATATTATCAAATTCAAATAAAGTCCTACTTTGTCCAAACTAGTTTTTGGTGGCAAGAAATATTGCATTGTAATATTGGGGCCAACTCTCACATTTTGCAAAATAGCAAATGTGGCCTAACTATTACAAAACAGAAAAGAAAACAAAAGAATAAAAGAAAACAGAAAAGTAAATAAAACGAGGCACTGTGCACTGGGCCTAAGTGCACAGTGCCCCGACTACCGGCCCACCTGGCCCATTCCCTCCTCTCTCTCCTGCATATCGCCGTGCCCATGGCCGAGCGCCCGCACGCCGGCGAGGCGTCGACACGCCAACGCCACCGACGCCACCGACAGCGAGGAGGATAAGGACCTGCCTCGTCCATCTCCCCTGGCTCCCCCTCGTCACTCTTCCCCCTCTCCTTCCCCCTCGTGCACGCGCTCGCCTCTCTCCCTCTCGGTTCCGAGCGCCATCGTCGCCACGCCGCCGTCACCACCGTGGACGCCGAGCCCTCCGCGACGCCTCCCCGTGTCTCGCTGCTCCGCCTCGACGCCGCGCGCTGTTTGCCCCAACCTGCGCACCTCGAGGAGCTCTACGGCGAGCGGATCGAGCTCGGCAGCAACTTCTCTGTCGCCGGCCATCCCCGTCGACCACGAGCCCCTGCTGCTACTAAACTACCGAGGGCCTACATGAGTGCCGCACGGTGAGCTTCTGCTCGATCCTCTCTCTTCCCTGCTCCCCTCCGCGCGCCGTAGACGCCCCTTCACCATTGCCGTAGCTGGTCGCTACCGCCGTGCTTGCTGCCGCTGTTGTGGTCCATCTCTGGCTCAGGCGAGCACACCACGGTGCTCCTCGCATCGCGTGGGAGCTGCCTAGCCCTTCGCTGCTGTGCCTGCGTGCTGCTAGCACCATTCTCGTCGAGGCCCGAACGCCGCCGCCGCCGCAGCTCGTCGCCGGCGTCGTTTCTGGTCGCCTCAGCCGACGCCGTCACCACCGTTCGATGCGTCACCGCGCGCTGGCTTGAATGCACCCAACAGCGCGCGCTAGGACTCACCTTAGCCACGCGCCCGTTTTCGCCCGAACTCCGGCGCCCGCTCGCGAGCTCACCGCCGATGTTTCCGGCCACCGCAGCCCTCGCCACCACCACAGTTCGACTCATCGTCGTCTGCTCGTTCGAATGAGCCCGACCGCGCTCGAAACGGCCGTCTATACGCGTTTTCCGACCACCTCCCGAGCCGCGCCGCCGCGTATTCTGGTCGCCGGCGTGATTCCGGCGACGACGCCGACATGGCACAGGTGGCCCCAACCCCAGAGCCGCTGACAGTGGGCCCCGCGGACCCTAGTTGACTGGTTGACCCAGTCAACTGTGCTGACTGGGCAGCACAGTAACTGACATACGGGCCCCACCGTATAATTACATTAATTAAAACATTTTTATAAATAAAAGTTAATTAGTTAGTTAATGAGGCACTGACATGTGGGGCCCAGTGGATAATTAATCTATGATTAGTTCTAATCAAATTCTGTTAGGTCACAGAGGCTGACATGTGGGTCCCACTGGACCCACATGTCAGGTTTGACCTTGGTCAGCGAGGCTGTTGACTGCTGGCATCATCACCTAGTCATGCTGACATCATAAATCATTTCTGTTAATAAAAATAATTTCAGAAAATCATTTAAACTTTGAAAATTAATAACTTTTAAACCGTAGCTCAGATCGAAAAACTTAAAACATGAAAGTTGATCAAAACGACGAGACAAATCTAATTGTGTCGTCTGTTTCGATGCCGGAACCCCCTACGTAGGTGAAACCGCAACCTCGAGGCCGTATCCGGTATATGAATAGTGCATAATCACCGGTTAATAAGTCCCACGTTAATCCTAAACTAACTAAAATGGCTTAGATGCATCTTTAGGCAACCCTGAACTGCTTCGTAGCCTAGCATGCCCTGTGTTGCATCGTTTGCTATGCATTTATATGTTTCTTCTCCCTCTTCTCTCTCGATAGACCCCGACGTCGACGTAGCTCCCGAGACCGACGCAGTTCAGGAGCCCGACGACACCATCGACGACCTTGCCCTTGCCGCCGAGCAACCAGGCAAGCACCCCCCTTTTGAACATGCCTATATCGCTTATTCTCTTCTCTCTTATGCTTGCATTAGAATTGATGCTGCTACTGTTGTCCTATATCTGCTGCATAGCCTGTTTATTGTAACCTGCTTTGTTACCTTCCTGCTTATCCTAAACTGCTTAGTATAGGCTGGGTAGAGACCATCAGAGACCCCACTTATCCCGACTGCCCCGCTGGATGATCAGAAGACCCGAGCAACGGGATCGAAGACCAGGCCCTGACACCGCACGTCACATCCCCGTAGTTGCTCGATACTACTGGGTTACTATCGAGTGCCGAGGGTGATACCTCGTCAGCACTTCTGATGATAGCCTTGTAGGTTAGTTAATCGGTCGTGGTCAGTGAGGGTGATTCCTCCTACACCACCCCCGTAACCGACACTGTCGTGCAACTCCTCAAGAGTGGACCTCGAGGGTGATTCCTCCTTCGTTCACCTTGACGGTAACATCAGAGGGAATTCTATCGAGGGTGATTCCTCAGGGTTCCCCTTGGTGTTAGACACCCGGTTACCATTGTTACTATGACTTTACACTGAAACATGACACTAAAGATGGGTCGGCCCTGAGGGGTACCCGCGCGAGCTTAATAGCGAGTGATGTGGAATCGGGTGGACCTGGATGGTGTCCGAGAGTTGAACACGAGGCGTGGCCGGGCATTCTTAGCCCTTGCCGCAGGTCCTCGAGACGGGGCGACGGGGTCACATCGATCGTGAGTCTTTGCTCGTTACCGCGCGCTCCTAATCCACTAACGGTTTGGATATTTGATCCGAGGGGCCTCTGGCCTGATAGCACTAACCATCACGTGGGCATAGTATGGGCGTTCTGCATCGTATACATCAGCGGAAGCATAATGGACGTCAGCGACTAAGCGGCGCGCGCCGAGTTGGACTGGTTACGCAACTGCGCTTGTATTAAGGGGTTGCTAGGTCTGCTCTCGGCCGCCTGACGCAACGTGCAGGAGTTCCCGGGGCGATTACCCAAGACCCCTGGGGGCATAGGTTAGTCCGGCGTGCTGACCTCTCTGTTAAGTATTTGGTCGGGTTGCGGCGTGTTGTTTAGCCGAGGCCGGGCATGACCCAGGAAAGTTTGTATGGCCGGAGTTAAGCAAGCGTGGTGGGTAAGTTGGTGCACCCCTGCAGGGAAGAACTAATCTATCGATAGCCTGTCCTACGGTAACGGGCACTCGGAGTTGTATCCCGATCGGTACAACTAGAACTTGAGATGATAGCTGGATAGTATGGCTCTGGGATTGCTTTCTCGCAGGGAGTCGAGGAAGAATCTCTGGGCGAGGTCGATGATACTACAACTACTTTACATTATGTTAATCTGCACTCTTCTGATGCTGCAAGACCGATGAAGATGATTGAAGATGCTAGTCTTCGATAGGACTAGGCTCTCCCCTCTATTCTGGCATTTCTGCAGCTCAGTCCACATATACAGCCTCCCTTTGAAAATATTGCATATGTAGTGTAGATCCTTGCTTGCTGAGTACTTCGGATGAGTACTCACATTTGCTTTACTTTCTTTTTCTCCCCATATCCATATGTTGCCGCCAGATGACGGAGCCCCTGAGATAGCCACCCCCGTCGACGACTACGGCTACTACTACTACCCTCCCGGCGAGTACTACTACGAGGAGCCGACTGACGGCCAGGAGTAGGATTCGGAGGGTCCTAGGCAGGAGGCCTACGCCTTTTGATCGTAGTATTTTGTTTTGCCCCGCCTTTCTAAAGGCCTATCTGTTCTCTGTAATATCTGTACCCAGATATCTGATGCTTCCACTGACACTTGTATGCCATCGAGCTATGTATTCGAGCCCTCGAGGCCCTGGCTTGTAATATAAAGCTTGTATGACTTTATTTATGTTTTAGAGTTGTGTTGTGATATCTTCAAGTGAGTCCTTAGGCTTGATCGTGTGCATTTGTGTGTATGGTTAGTGCACGATTAAGCCGGGGTCGTCACAGGTTGGTATCAGAGCCGACTGCCTCTAGGAATCCCCCTATCCACTTCCTTGGTCGAAGTTGAGTCTAGAAACCAAAAACTGTTTTGCTAACTTGGCTGTGTGGCTTACGGGCCCACGTCGCCAACTGGGTGGTATTAGGATCTTTTATTCCTCGACCTTTACTCTGGGAATCTGATCACTCTTCCATTCAGGTTTAATGAAACTTACTAACACCGACACTTAGGATCTCGTAAATTCTATCCTCCCGGAGAGCTAGATTTCTATGCGATTTCCCTATCATTGATCTGATTAGTCTGATAATCATTTTCCTTTCCATTGTTTTGTTTAACCTTTCCCTTCAAGATCTGTTATATTCCTCATCGTCGTATGACAACTTTGAAGTTCCTCTCTTTCAGATGGATCGTCTGTTTCCACCGCGCCCTACGACGCAGCTTGTGCTTCGCACTTGGGCTCGTGATGTCCCTGGGTTTCCAGCTGTTCTGATCGCTCTCTTGACCAGAATGGGTTACCGCTGGTACCCTGAGTACATGGTCTACGAGGTTTACCTCGAGTTCAACTAGGAGCAGTACTATACTGATGTTCGCATCTATGATCAGCAGGATAACTCAGACACTGAGCTGTACCTTTTCCACGGTATCGGTGTGACGATTGAGATGGCAGTCCATGATGCCGCCTACTCTGCTGTCGCATGTCTCCGAGGAGAGCACAACGCTAGCTTCGATGCTTCTGAGTTTCGGTACATTCCGTATGCCCCTGTTGGAGATGCTACTGGATACTACACGGCTATCAGTGCCCCGTACGAGCCTCGACGCTACGATCCGCGAGTTCTGATTCAGTGTACTCAGGCTCTGGATCGCACTGTTCGGGCTCTTGCCGTCGAGTTGTTCGCCACTCGAGTACGACTCTACGAGGCTATGACGCAGTTGCTACCAGCTGTTCGTGCAGGGATACATCCGGAGCACATTCTTTACCCGCGCATGACCGAGATGCCACCAGGGATCGATTGGCCTGCTATGGGAGGTCACACACCTGCACGTGGACCTCTTCTTTCAGCTCGAGACCGGGTTCTGCATCAGAGTGCACATGGAGCGCAGGATCCTTCTGCGACGAACGTCCGTCGTCCGCACTTGCAGCTACTCCGTTTCAGTGGTTTTCTCCGACGTTGATGTAGCCTTTGCTATGTCTCGTTGTGTACTTCCTTACCGCGTGCCTGCGCGCCGCCTAGCATGTCTAGCTTTTGTATTTGCGCCGTTATGCCGCCCGATTGTAACCGACTCTGTATGGATCTGTATGGCTTAATGACTACTATTAAGCATCTGTTGTACTACTTAAATTCCATCGCGTTACCTCATGCATGTTGCTAAACACTCGCAATGGCTTCTGCTAAACTACCCCTGTTGAATTTAGCAGGATGGGTGATAACAATCCACCACCGCCGCCACCACCTGACTATATGGCTGCTATGATGCAACAGTTTGAACTCAATCGTCAGTTCATGACGGGAATTATGGAACAGTTCCCTCGTCCCAATGCCAACCAGCAGCCACCTTCAATCACACTGCCAGAGTTTGTGCGACTCAACCCGTCATTCTTCCGCAACACAGTTAATCCGCTGGATGCCGATGGCTTGCTGCGTGACATCTTCTATGAGATGGAGTCAGCTGATGTCGCCCCTGCCAACTATGTCACCTTCGCGACGTACTTCCTGAAGGGACCTGCATCGCAATGGTGGACCACTCACTGACAGACCCTACCTCCTGGTACTGTCGTCACCTGGGTGGAGTTCAAGACTGCTTTTCACACCCGCTATATTCCTCAAGCAGTTATAGCACGCAAGAAGGCTGTGTTCCATAGTCTCGTTCAAGGCAACAAGACTGTAGAAGTCTATCAGCGAGAGTTCCTTGACTTGTCTCGCTATGCTGAAGAAGACATACCTACTGATGCTCGTAGACGGGAGAAGTTTCGTGATGGGCTGCACCATGACATTCAGTTAGCCCTGCTCATCCAAGATTTTCCTGACTTCGCCACCTTGGTGAACAAGGCCATCATGGTTGAGACTGGTCTGAAGAAACACAAGGAAGCGACCAGACGCACTCGTGAAGCGGGCTCATCTTCGGGCTCGTCTTCCCAGAAGCGCCGCATATGGATTCCACAGAGCATGTACCGCCCAACCGCTCCAGTGTACAGGCCAACATATGCTGCACCTCGTCTGCCTCCTCCACCACCGAGGCAGCCTTTTCGAGCTGCACCGCCTCGAGCTCCTGCACCATGTCCTGACAGTGGACTCTGCTTCAAGTGTGGCCAGCCAGGTCATCGTGCTAGAGACTGTACTCAGAATCAGAATCAACTAGCTCTTCCTTCCGCTGGCCGTGGTATTCCTCAGCAGCGCAACAACAATGCCAGACCTTCTTATGGTCGTGGGCAGAACTACCACGTCAACATGGCTGAAGCTCAGGATCAACCTGAAACTGTGATGGGTACACTTCTCGTTAATTCAGTACCAGCATCTGTTTTATTTGATTCAGGAGCATCGCATTCATTCATGTCGGAAGAATTTGCATTCATGCATGGCATTAAATATGAAAACTTGCAACATCCACTAGCGGTAAACACTCCTGCGGGTTAATGCCGAGCCTCCTTATTCAGCCCCGATGTCATCATTGATATTGAAGGGTTAAAGTTCTACGCTTCTCCCATTATACTCAAGTCTTCCTCGATTGATCTAGTTCTGGGAATGGATTGGTTGAAGGCACACTATGCCTCAATCAATTGTGCCAGTAAAGTTGTACACCTCCTTCATCCATCAGATGAGTTAGTGAATTATCGTGCTCATATCACTCAGAACGCCGAGGCTCAGATTTATGCCTTGAATGCGTTGAACGCTTCTCCGCTTGAGGGGATCGAAAACGTTTCAGTTGTCTGTGAATTCCAGGATGTTTTTCCAGAAGAACTTCCAGGAATACCCCTTGCTAGAGCTGTCGAGTTTGTTATTGACTTGAAGCCTGGCACCACTCCTATTGTGAAGCGTCCTTACAAGACGCCACTGCACCACCTTCTCAAGCTTAAGGAAGAAATCGATAAATCACTTAAGAAGGGTTTCATCCGCCCTAGTTCCTCTGCCTGGGGAGCACCGTCTCTCTTTGTCAAGAAGAAAGATGGTACGAATAGGTTGGTCCAAGATTACCGTCCTATCAACCAGGCAACCATTCAGAATAAATATCCGCTTCCATGGATCAATGACTTATATGATCAACTTGCTGGATCTTCGGTGTTCTCTAAACTTGACTTGAGGTTGGGTTATCACCAGATCCGTGTCCGCGAAGAGGATATTCCAAAGACTGCTTTCGTTACTCGTTATGGCTCTTATGAGTACATCGTCATGTCTTTTGGCTTGACCAATGCCCCGGCTACCTTCTCCCGCCTGATGAATTATATCTTCATGGACTACCTCGACAAGTTTGTCGTGGTATATCTGGATGATATTCTAGTATATTCGAAGAATAAGGAAGAACATGCCGAACATCTTTGCCTTGTTCTGGAGAGGCTTCGAGAACACAAGTTGTATGCCAAGTACTCCAAATGCGAATTCTGGCTTTCTGAAGTGACCTATCTTGGACATGTCATCTCCAAGGACGATATTGCCGTTAACCCGGAGCATGTTTAGGCTATTCTTGACTGGACTCCTCCGAAGAATGCCAAGCAAGTCAGAAGTTTTCTCGGCTTAGCAAGTTATTGCCGCCGTTTCGTCGAGAACTTTTCCAAGATCGCCAAGCCTCTGACTAATCTGCTCCACAAAGGCGTTAAGTTTGAGTGGACAGACAAATATCAGGAGAGTTTCCAGACCCTCAAGGACAAGCTAACCTCTCCTCCAGTGCTTGCTCCTCCGGATTCACGTAAGGACTTTGTCATATATTGCGACGCCTCTCGTTAGGGATTAGGCTGTGTCCTAATGCAAGAACGAAGAGTAATTGCGTATGCTTCGCGTCAGTTGCGTCCTCATGAAGAAAATTATCCAGTGCATGATCTTGAACTTGCTACAGTGATCTATGCGTTGAAGTTATGGCGACATTACCTTCTTGGTAACCGGTGTGAGATTTATACTAATCATCAAAGCTTGAAGTATTTGTTCACTCAACCGGATCTTAATCTCCGACAGCAACGATGGTTGGAAACAATCACGGACTATGACTGTGGTATTTCTTATACCACTGGCAAGGCTAATGTGATGGCTGATGCCTTAAGCCGCAAGTCCTATTGCAACAACCTCATGGTTAGGCGAGCTCAACCTCGTCTTTATGCAGAATTGAGTCAGCTGAATCTCCGAATTGTTCCTCGGGGCTCTCTTAATAACCTTGTGGTACAGCCAGACCTTGAGAAAGCTGTTAAGGAAGCGCAAGCCAAAGATGCTGAAATCGATCTGATGAAGAAAGAGCTTCATCTTGAGAAGTACAGGGATTTCTCGATTGCAGAAGACGGAACCTTGTATTTCAGAGATAGAATTGTCGTTCCTCGATTCGAGCTTATGACAGACAAGGTCATGAAGGAGGCTCATGATACATCACTGTCTATCCATCCGGGTAGCACCAAGATGTATCATGATCTTCGACAAAGGTACTGGTGGTATAGAATGAAGCAGGACATTGCTCGTTATGTTGCTGAATGTGACGTATGTCGTCGCGTGAAAGCAGAACATCAGAAGCCTGCTGGAATTCTTCAACCACTCCCTGTTCCTTTGTGGAAGTGGGATAAAGTGCAAATGGATTTCATTACTGGTCTTCCCAAGTCTCAGAAGAGTCATGATGCTATTCTTGTCGTCGTCGACCAGCTTTCCAAGGTTGCTCATTTTCTGCCTGTCAAGGAGACTATCACTGCTAGCCAACTAGCAGAGCTGTATATCTCCAGGATCGTTTCACTCCATGGTATTCCGAAGGAGATCAGTTCGGACCGTGGCGGTCTTTTCACGTCCAAGTTCTGGGAAAGTTTCCAAGAAGCTATGGGAACTCACATTACCTGGAGTTCAGCTTATCATCCTCAATCTCAAGGCCAAGTTGAACGAGTTAATCAAGTACTTGAAGATATGCTTCGGGCTTGTGTTATATCATTCGGTAAGAAGTGGGAGGAATCTCTCCCATATGCCGAATTCTCTTACAACAACAGCTATCAAGCCAGCTTGAAAATGGCCCCCTTCGAAGTGCTATACGGACGTAAATGTCGAACCCCTCTGAATTGGTCAGAAACTGGGGAACGACCTCTCGTGGGACCGGACATTATTCAGCACGCCGAAGAACAAGTCAGAATTGTCTGAGAAAATCTCAAGGCGGCTCAGGACCGCCAGAAGAGCAATTATGATCGCAAGCGATGGGGTCTGACTTATCAACCAGGTGATCAAGCTTATCTTCGTGTCACTCCTATGAAGGGCACCCGTCGTTTCGGAATAAAGGGCAAGCTAGCTACTCGCTATATTGGTCCTTTTCGCATTGTTGCCAGACATGGACAAGTGGCATATAAATTGGAGTTGCCACCGCAATTCTCTCATATCCACGATGTCTTTCATGTGTCACAACTTCGTAAATGCTTCAAGGAATCTCCGCACCGCGTAGTGGATCACGAGATGCTTGAATTGCAAGATGACTTATCTTATAAGGAGCATCCGATCCGCATCCTTGATGAAGCTGAACATCGGACTCGTCAGAAGACGACCAAGTTCCTGAAAGTGCAGTGGTCGAATCACACAGAAGATGAAGCCACTTGGGAACGCGAGGCTCATCTTCGGGAAGAATATCCCGACCTCTTTCCTTCTACCTCCTAAATTCTCGGGACGAGAATTTCTTTTAGAGGAGAATTTGTAACACCCCTGTGTAATAGCCACTATGGTTACCTGCTAATAATGCCAAGTCATCTCATTTGCAGTGCCTAGTCATAGTGGTTAATCTAAACAATTCAAATACTTCTCTGAAAATCAACTCAAATTCAAAAGTGCAAAATAAATTTGCTCAAACACTATGGGAAAAATGTTCACTAAATAGCAAATATTCCAGAAGCACTCATAAAAATATAAACAATGATGATGGAGTTAGCTAAATGACTCAAACCACATGAAACATCACCAAAACAGAATTATTTAATTCATTTAAAATAATATCAAATTCAAATAAAGTCCTACTTTGTCCAAACTAGTTTTTGGTGGCAAGAAATATTGCATTGTAATATTGGGGCCAACTCTCACATTTTGCAAAATAGCAAATGTGGCCTAACTATTACAAAACAGAAAAGAAAACAAAAGAATAAAAGAAAACAGAAAAGTAAATAAAACGAGGCACTGTGCACTGGGCCTAAGTGCACTGGGCCTCGACTACCGGCCCACCTGGCCCATTCCCTCCTCTCTCTCCTGCGTGTCGCCATGCCCATGGCCGAGCGCCCGCGCGCCGGCGAGGCGTCGACACGCCAACGCCACCGACAGCGAGGAGGATAAGGACCTGCCTCGTCCATCTCCCCTAGCTCCCCCTCGTCACTCTTCCCCCCTCTCCTTCCCCCTCGTGCACGCGCTCGCCTCTCTCCCTCTCGGTTCCGAGCGCCATCGTCGCCACGCCGCCGTCACCACCGTGGACGCCGAGCCCTCCATGATGCCTCCCCGTGTCTCGCTGCTCCACCTCGATGCCGCGCGCTGTTTGCCCCAACCTGCGCACCTCGAGGAGCTCTACGGCGAGCGGATCGAGTTCGGCAGCAACTTCTCTGTCGCCGGCCATCCCCGTCGACCACGAGCCCCTGCTGCTACTAAACTACCGAGGGCCTACGTGAGTGCCGCATGGTGAGCTTCTGCTCGATCCTCTCTCTTCCCTGCTCCCCTCCGCGCGCCGTAGACGCCGCTTCACCATTGCCGTAGCTGGTCGCCGCCGCCGTGCTTGCTGCCGCTGTTGTGGTCCATCTCTGGCTCAGGCGAGCACACCACGGTGCTCCTCGCATCGCGTGGGAGCTGCCTAGCCCTTCGCTGCTGTGCCTGCGTGCTGCTAGCACCATTCTCGTTGAGGCCCGAATGCCGCCGCCGCCGCAGCTCGTCGCCGGCGTCGTTTCTGGTCGCCTCAGCCGACGCCATCACCACCGTTCGATGCGTCACCGCGCGCTGGCTCGAATGCACCCAACAGCGCGCGCTAGGACTCACCTTAGCCACGCGCCCGTTTTCGCCCGAACTCCGGTGCCCGCTCGCGAGCTCACCGCCGATGTTTCCGGCCACCGCAACCCTCGCCACCACCACAGTTCGACTCATCGTCGTCTGCTCGTTCGAACGAGCCCGGCCGCGCTTGAAACGGCCGTCTGTACGCGTTTTCCGACCACCTCCCGAGCCGCGCCGCCGCGTTTTCTGGTTGCCGGCGTGATTCCGGCGACGACGCCAACGTGGCACAGGTGGCCCCAACCCCAGAGCCGCTGACAGTGGGCCCCGCGGACCCTAGTTGACTGGTTGACCCAGTCAACTATGCTGACTGGGCAGCACAGTCACTGACATATGGGCCCATCGTATAAATAAATTAATTAAAACATTTTTATAAATAAAAGTTAATTAGTTAGTTAATGAGGCACTGACATGTGGGGCCCAATGGATAATTAATCTCTGATTAGTTCAAATCAAATTCTGTTAGGTCACAGAGGCTAACATGTGGGTCCCACTGGACCCACATGTCAGGTTTGACCTTGGTCAGCAAGGCTGTTGACTGCTGAGGTCATCACCTAGTCATGCTGACATCATAAATCATTTTTGTTAATAAAAATAATTCCAGAAAATCATTTAAACTTTGAAAATTAATAACTTTTAAACCGTAGCTCAGATCGAAAAACTTAAAACATGAAAGTTGATCAGAACGACGAGAAGAATGTGATCGTGTCGTCTGTTTCGATGCCGGAACCCCCTACGTAGGTGAAACCGCAACCTCAAGGCCGTATCTGGTAGATGAATAGTGCATAATCACCGGTTAATAAGTCCCACGTTAATCCTAAACTAACTAAAATGGCTTAGATGCATCTTTAGGCCACCCTGCACTGCTTCGTAGCCTAGCATGCCATGTATTGCATCATTTGCTGTGCATTTATATGTTTCTTCCCCCTCTTCTCTCTCGATAGACCCCGACATCGACGTAGCTCCCGAGACCGACGCAGTTCAGGAGCCCGACGACACCATCGACGACCTTGCCCTTGCCGCCGAGCAACCAGGCAAGCACCCCCCTTTTGAACATGCCTATATCGCCTATTCTCTTCTCTCTTATGCTTGCATTAGAATTGCTGCTGCTACTGTTGTCCTATATCTGCTGCATAGCCTGTTTATTGTAACCTGCTTTGTTACCTTCCTGCTTATCCTAAACTGCTTAGTATAGGCTGGGTAGATACCATCAGAGACCCCACTTATCCCGATTGCCCCGCTGGATGATCAGAAGACCCGAGCAACGGGATCGAAGACCAGGCCCCGACACCGCATGTCACATCCCCGTAGTTGCTCGACACTACTGGGTTACTATCGAGTGCCGAGCGTGATACCTCATCAGCACTTCTGATGATAGCCTTGTAGGTTAGTTAATCGGTCGTGGTCAGTGAGGGTGATTCCTCCTACACCACCCCCGTAACCGACACTGTCGTGCAACTCCTCAAGAGTGGACCTCGAGGGTGATTCCTCCTTCGTTCACCTTGACGGTAACATCAGCGGGAATTCTATCGAGGGTGATTCCTCAGGGTTCCCCTTGGTGTTAGACACCCAGTTACCATAGTTACTATGACTTTACACTGAAACATGACACTAAAGATGGGTCGGCCCTGAGGGGTACCCGCGCGAGCTTAATAGCGAGTGATGTGGAATCGGGTGGACCTGGATGGTGCCCGAGAGTTGAACACGAGGCGTGGCCGGGCATTCTTAGCCCTTGCCGCAAGTCCTCGAGACGGGGCGACGAGGTCACATCGATCGTGAGTCTCTGCTCGTTACCGCGCGCTCCTAATCCACTAACGGTTTGGATATTTGATCCGAGGGGCCTCTGTCCTGATAGCACTAACCATCACGTGGGCATAGTATGGGTGTTCTGCGTCGTATACTTCAGCTGAAGCTTAATGGATGTCAGCGACTGAGCGGCGCACGGCGAGTTGGACTGGTTACGCAACTGCGCTTGTATTAAGGGATTGCTAGGTCTGCTATCGGCCGCCTGACGCAATGTGCAGGAGTTCCCGGGGCGATGGCCCAAGACCCCTGGGGGCATAGGTTAGTCCGGCGTGCTGACCTCTCTGTTAAGTATTTGGTCGGGTTGCGGCGTGTTGTTTAGCCGGGGCCGGGCATGACCCAAGAAAGTGTGTCCGACCGGAGTTAAGCAAGCTTGGTGGGTAAGTTGGTGCACCCCTGCAGGGAAGAACTAATCTATCGATAGCCTGTCCTAAGGTAACGGACACTCGGAGTTGTATCCCGATCGGTACAACTAGAACTTGAGATGATAACTGGATAGTATGGCTCTGGGATTGCTTTCTCGCAGGGAGTCAAGGAAGAATCTCTGGGCGAGGTTGATGATACTACAACTACTTTACATTATGTTAATCTGCACTCTTCTGATGCTTCAAGACCGATGAAGATGATTGAAGATGCTAGTCTTCGATAGGACTAGGCTCTTCCCTCTATTCTGGCATTTCTGCAGCCCAGTCCACATATACAGCCTCCCTTTGAAAATGTTGCATATGTAGTGTAGATCCTTGCTTGCTGAGTACTTCGGATGAGTACTCACGTTTGCTTTACTTTCTTTTTCTCCCCATATCCATATGTCGCCGCCAGATGACGGGGCCCCTGAGATAGCCGCCCCCGTCGACGACTATGGCTACTACTATTACCCTCCCGGCGAGTACTACTACGAGGAGCCGACTGATGACCAGGAGTAGGATTCGGAGGGTCCTAGGCAGGAGGCCTACGCCTTTCGATCGTAGTATTTTGTTTTGCCCCGCCTTTCTAAAGGCCTATCTGCTCTCTGTAATATCTGTACCCAGATATCTAATGCTTCCGCTGACACTTGTATGCCATCGAGCTATGTATTCAAGCCCTCGAGGCCCTGGCTTGTAATATAAAGCTTGTATGACTTTATTTATGTTTTAGAGTTGCGTTGTGATATTTTCAAGTGAGTCCTTAGGCTTGATCGTGTGCATTTGCGTGTATGGTTAGTGCACGATTAAGCCGGGGTCGTCACAGAGGAGAGGGAGGAGGAGGAGGAGAGGGAGGACGAGGAGGAGGACGAACCCGCCAAGCGCCTCGGCAGCCAAATGCCGCCGCTCCGACGAGGGACAGGCGCCGGGGCCGCCGGGTACTGGAGCGGCGTCTCGTTGCCGCCCTCGAGGTGCTCGAGGACGTTGTGTAGCGTCCGCCCACGGGCGGAGCTACGTACAGCTAGCCGGTGTCACTGGCACCGGGTGCAATTTGCACTTACTTATTGGTTTAGTGTGTAGGTCATTGAATTGTTTGATATGTAGGCATGTGTGTTGGGGAACGTGCAATTTCAAAAAAATTCCTACGTTCACGCAAGATCTATCTAGGAGATGCATAGCAATGAGAGGGGAGAGTATGTCCACGTACCCTCGTAGACCGAAAGCGGAAGCGTTAGCTTAACGCGGTTAATGTAGTCGAACGTCTTCGCGATCCAACCGATCAAGCACCGAACGTACGGCACCTCCGAGTTCAGCACACGTTCAGCTCGATGATGTCCCTCGAGCTCTTGATCCAGTTGAGGACGAGGGAGAGTTCCGTCAGCACGATGGCGTGGCGACGGTGATGATGATGTTACCGGCGCAGGGCTTCGCCTAAGCACTACGACGATATGACCGAGGTGTGTAACTGTGGAGGGGGGCACTGCACACGGCTAAGACAAATCTTGGTGTCTTTGGGGTGCCCCCTCCCCCGTATATAAAGGAGGGAGGGAGAGAGGCCGTCCCTCCTAGGGGCGCGCCAAGTGTATGGAGTCCTACTAGGACTTCCAAGTCCTAATAGGAATCCCTTTCCTTTTTCGGAGTAGGAGAGAAGGAAAGAGGGAAAGAGAGAGGGAGTAGGAAAGGGCAAGGGGGGCGCCGCCCCCTTCCCCTAGTCCAATTCGGACCCATGGGGGGGTGCGCGCCACCTCCCCTTTGGACTGCCTCCTCTTTTCCTGTATGGCCCAATAAGGTCCATTACTTCTCCCGGTGAATTCCCGTAACTCTCCGGTGCTCTGAAAAATATCTGAATCACTCGGAACCTTTCCGATGTCCGAATATAGCCTTCCAATATATGAATCTTTACCTCTCGACCATTTCGAGACTCCTCGTCATGTCCGTGATCTCATCCGGGACTCCGAACAAACTTCGGTCATCAAATCACATAACTCATAATACAAATCGTCATCGAACGTTAAGCGTGCGGACCCTACGGGTTCGAGAACTATCTAGACATGACCGAGACACATCTTCGGTCAATAACCAATAGCGGAACCTGGATGCTCATATTGGCTCCTACATATTCTATGAAGATCTTTATCGGTCAAACCGCATAACAACATACGTTATTTCCTTTGTCATCGGTATGTTACTTGCCCGAGATTCGATCGTCGGTATCATCATACCTAGTTCAATCTCGTTACCGGCAAGTCTCTTTACTCGTTCCGTAATGCATCATCCCGTAACTAACTCATTAGTCACATTGCTTGCAAGGCTTATCATGATGTGCATTACCGAGAGGGCCCAGAGATACCTCTCCGATACTCGGAGTGACAAATCCTAATCTCGATCTATGCCAACCCAACAAACACCTTCGGAGACACCTGTAGAGCATCTTTATAATCACCCAGTTATGTTGTGACGTTTGATAGCACACAAAGTGTTCCTCCGGTATTCGGGAGTTGCATAATCTCATAGTCATAGGAATATGTATAAGTCATGAAGAAAGCAATAGCAATAAAACTTAACGATCATTATGCTAAGCTAACGGATGGGTCTTGTCCATCACATGAGTCTCTAATGATGTGATCCTGTTCATCAAATGACAACACATGTCTATGGTCAGGAAACATAACCATCTTTGATAAACAAGCTAGTCAAGTAGAGGCATACTAGGGACACTCTGTTTGTCTATGTATTCACACATGTACTAAGTTTCCGGTTAATACAATTCTAGCATGAATAATAAACATTTATCATGATATAAGGAAATATAAATAACAACTTTATTATTGCCTCTAGGGCATATTTCCTTCATTCTCCCACTTGCACTAGAGTCAATAATCTAGTTCACATCGCCATGTGATTAACACGAATAGTTCACATCACCATGTGATTAACACCCATAGTTCGCATCGCCATGTGACCAACACCCAAAGGGTTTACTAGAGTCAGTAATCTATTCACATCGCCATGTGATTAACACCCAAAGAGTACTATGGTGTGATCATGTTTTGCTTGTGAGAGAAGTTTAGTCAACGGGTCTGTCACATTCAGATCCGTATGTATTTTGCAAATTTCTATGTCTACAATGCTCTGCATGGAGCTACTCTAGCTAATTGCTCCCACTTTCAATATGTATCCAGATTGAGACTCACAGTCATCTAGATCGTTGTTAAAGCTTGTATCGACGTAACTCTTTACGATGAACTCTTTATCACCTCCATAACCGAGAAATATTTCCTTAGTCCTCTAAGGATAATTTTGACCGCTGTCCAGTGATCTACTCCTGGATCACTATTGTACCCCTTTGCCAAACTCATGGCAAGGTACACAATAGGTTTGGTACACAGCATGGCATACTTTATAGAACCTATGACTAAGGCATAGGGAATGACTTTCATTCTCTCTCTATCTTCTGCCATGGTCGGGCTTTGAGTCTTACTCAACTTCACACCTTGCAACACAGGCAAGAACCCTTTCTTTGACTGATCCATTTTGAACTTCTTCAAAATCTTGTCAAGGTATGTGCTTTGTGAAAGTCCTATTAAGCGTCTCGATCTATCCCTATAGATCTTGATGCTCAATACTTAAGCAGCTTCACTGAGGTCTTTTTATTGAAAAATTCTTATTCAAGTATCCTTTTATGCTATACAGAAATTCTATATCATTTCCAATCAGCAATATGTCATCCACATATAATATCAGAAATGCTACAGAGCTCCCACTCACTTTCTTGAAAATACAGGCTTCACCGTAAGTCTGTATAAAACCATATGCTTTGATCACCTTATCAAAGCATATATTCCAACTCCGAGATGCTTGCACCAGTCCATAGATGGATCGCTGGAGCATGTACACTTTGTTAGCACCTTTAGGATCAACAAAACCTTCTAGTTGCATCATATACAATTCTTCTTTAAGAAATCCATTAAGGAGTGCAGTTTTGACATCCATTTGCCAGATTTCATAAAATGTGGCAATTGCTAACATGATTCGGACAGACTTAAGCATCGCTACGAGTGAGAAAATCTCATTGTAGTCAACACCTTGAACTTGTCGAAAACCTTTTGTGACAAGTCGAGCTTTGTAGATAGTAACACTACCATCAGTGTCTGTCTTCCTCTTGAAGATCCATTTATTCTTAATGGCTTGCCGATCATCGGGCAAGTCCACCAAAGTCCACACTTTGTTCTCATACATGGATCCTATCTCAGATTTCATGACCTCAAGCCATTTCGCGGAATCTGGGCTCATCATCGCTTCCTCATAGTTCGTAGGTTCATCATGGTCTAGTAACATGACTTCCAGAATAGGATTACCGTACCACTCTGGTGCGGAACGTACTCTGGTTGACCTACGAGGTTCGGTAGTAACTTGATCCGAAGTTTCATGATCATCATCATTAACTTCCTCACTAATTGGTGTAGGCATCACTGGAACTAACTTCTGTGATGAACTGCTTTCCAATTCGGGAGAAGGTACAATTACCTCATCAAGTTCTACTTTCCTCCTACTCACTTCTTTCGAGAGAAACTCCTTCTCTAGAAAGGACCCATTCTTAGCAACGAATATCTTGCCTTCGGATCTGTGATAGAAGGTGTACCCAACAGCCTCCTTTGGGTATCCTATGAAGACGCATTTCTTCGATTTGGGTTCGAGCTTATCAGGTTGAAGGTTTTTCACATAAGCATCGCAGCCCCAAACTTTACGAAACGACAGCTTAGGTTTCTTGCCAAAGCATAGTTCATACGGTGTCGTCTCAACGGATTTAGATGGTGCCCTATTTAACGTGAATGCAGCTGTCTCTAATGCATAACCCCAAAACGATAGTGGTAAATCGGTAAGAGACATCATAGATCGCACCATATCTAATAAAGTACGGTTACGACATTCGGACACACCATTACGCTGTGGTGTTCCAGGTGGCGTGAGTTGCGAAACTATTCCACATTGTTTTAAATGAAGACCAAACTCGTAACTCAAATATTCGCTTCCGCGATCAGATCGTAGAAACTTTATTTTCTTCTTACGATGATTTTCCACTTCACTCTGAAATTCTTTGAACTTTTCAAATGTTTCAGACTTGTGTTTCATTAAGTAGATATACCTATATCTACTCAAATCATCTGTGAAGGTCAGAAAATAAGGATACCCGCCGCGAGCCTCAACACTCATCGGACCGCATACATCAGTATGTATTATTTCCAATAAGTCAGTTGCTTGCTCCATTGTTCCGGAGAACGGAGTCTTAGTCATCTTGCCCATGAGGCATGGTTCGCAAGCATCAAATGATTCATAATCAAGTGATTCCAAAAGTCCATCTGCATGGAGTTTCTTCATGCGCTTTACACCAATATGACCTAAACGGCAGTGCCACAAATATGTTGCACTATCATTATCAACTTTGCATCTTTTGGCATCAATATTATGAATATGTGTATCACTACGATCAAGATTCAATAAACCATTTATATTGAGTGTATGACCATAGAAGGCTTTATTCATATAAACAAAACAACAATTATTCTCTGACTTAAATGAATAACCGTATCGCAATAAACATGATCCAACCATATTCATGCTCAACGCAAACACTAAATAACATTTATTTAGGTCCAACACTAATCCCGAAGGTAGAGGGAGTGTGCGATGGTGATCTTATCAACCTTGGAATCACTTCCAACACACATCGTTACCTCGTCATTAACTAGTCTCTGTTCATTTTGCAACTCCTGTTTTGAGTTACTAATGTTAGCAACTGAACCGGTATCAAATACCCAGGGGCTACTATGAACACTAGTAAAATACACATCAATAACATGTATATCAAATATACCTTTGTTCACTTTGCCATCCTTCTTATCCGCCAAGTATTTGGGGCAGTTCCGCTTCCAGTGACCATTTCCTTTGCAGTAGAAGCACTCAGTTTCAGGCTTAGGTCCATCTTTGAGCTTCTTCATGGGAGTGACAACTTGCTTGCCATTCTTCTTGAAGTTCTCTTTCTTTCCCTTGCCCTTTTCTTGAAACTAGTGGTCTTGTCAACCATCAACATTTGATGCTATTTCTTGATTTCTACCTTCGCCGATTTCAGCATCACGAAGAGCTTGGGAATCGTTTTCGTCATCCCTTGCATATTATAGTTCATCACGAAGTTCTAGTAACTTGGTGATAGTGACTAGAGAACTCTGTCAATCACTATCTTATCTGGAAGATTAACTCCCACTTGATTCAAGCGATTGTAGTACCCATACATTCTGAGCACATGCTCACCAGCCGAGCTATTCTCCTCCATCTTGTAGGCAAAGTACTTGTCAGAGGTCTCATACCTCTCGACACGGGCATGAGTCTGAAATACCGATTTCAGCTCTTGGAACATCTCATATGCTCCGTGGCGTTCAAAACGTTTTTGAAGTCCCGGTTCTAAGCCGTAAATCATGGCGCACTAAACTATCAAGTAGTCATCATATCGAGCTTGCTAAACGTTCATAACATTTGCATCTGCTTCTGCAATAGGTCTGTCACCTAGCGGTGCATCAAGAACATAATTCTTCTGTGCAGCAATGAGGATAATCCTCATATCACGGAACCAGTCCGCATCATTGCTACTATTATCTTTCAACTTAGTTTTCTCTAGGAACATATCAAAAAATAAAACAGGGGAGCTATACGCGAGCTATTGATCTACAACATAATTTGCAAATACTACCAGGACTAAGTTCATGATAAATTAAAGTTCAATTAATCATATTACTTAAGAACTCCCACTTAGATAGACATCCCTCTAGTCATCTAAACGATCACGTGATCCATATCAACTAAACCATGTCCGATCATCACGTGAGATGGAGTAGTTTTCAATGGTGAACATCTCTATGTTGATCATATCTACTATATGATTCACGTTCGACCTTTCGGTCTCAGTGTTCCGAGGCCATATCTGCATATGCTAGGCTCGTCAAGTTTAACCCGAGTATTCTGCACGCGCAAAACTGGCTTGCACCCGTTGTATGTGAACGTAGAGCTTATCACACCCGGTCATCACATGGTGTCTCGGCACGACGAACTGTCGCAACGGTGCATACTCAGGGAGAACACTTATACCTTGAAATTTAGTGAGGGATCATCTTATAATGCTACCGCCGTACTAAGCAAAATAAGATGCATAAAAGATAAACATCACATGCAATCAAAATATGTAACATGATATGGCCATCATCATCTTGTGCCTTTGATCTCCATCTCCAAAGCACCATCATGATCTCCATCGTCACCGGCTTGACACCTTGATCTCCGTCGTAGCGTCGTTGTCGTCTCACCAACTATTGCTTCTACGACTATCGCTACCGCATAGTGATAAAGTAAAGCAATTACATGGCGATTGCATTTCATACAATAAAGCGACAACCATAAGGCACCTGCCAGTTGCCGATAACTTTTACAAAACATGATCATCTCATACAATAACGTATATCACATCATGTCTTGACCATATCACATCACAGCATGCCCTGCAAAAACAAGTTAGACGTCCTCTACTTTGTTGTTGCAAGTTTTACGTGGCTGCTACGGGCTTCTTGCAAGAACCGTTCTTACCTACGCATCAAAACCACAACGATTTTTCATCAAGTGTGCTGTTTTAACCTTCAACAAGGACCGGCCGTAGTCAAACTCGATTCAACTAAAGTTGGAAAAACAGACACCCGTCAGCCACCTTTGTGCAAAGCACGTCGGTAGAACCAGTCTCATGAACGCGGTCATGTAATGTCGGTCCGGGCCGCTTCATCCAACAATACCGCCGAATCAAAGTAAGACGTTGGTGGTAAGCAGTATGACTATTATCGCCCATAACTCTTTGTGTTCTACTCGTGCATATCATCTACGCATAGACCTGGCTCGGATGCCACTGTTGGGGAATGTGCAATTTCAAAAAATTTCCTACGTTCACGCAAGATCTATCTAGGAGATGCATAGCAACGAGAGGGGAGAGTATGTCCACGTACCCTCGTAGACCGAAAGCGGAAGCATTAGCTTAACGCGGTTAATGTAGTCGAACGTCTTCGCGATCCAACCGATCAAGCACCGAACGTACGGCACCTCCGAGTTCAGCACACGTTCAGCTCGATGACGTCCCTCGAACTCTTGATCCAGTTGAGGACGAGGGAGAGTTCCGTCAGCACGATGGCGTGGCGACGGTGATGATGAAGTTACCGACGCAGGGCTTCGCCTAAGCACTACGACGATATGACCGAGGTGTGTAACTGTGGAGGGGGGCACCGCACACTGCTAAGACAAATCTTGGTGTCTTTGGGGTGCCCCCTCCCCCGTATATAAAGGAGGGAGGGAGAGAGGCCAGCCCTCCTAGGGGCGCGCCAAGTGTATGGAGTCCTACTAGGACTTCCCTTTCCTTTTTCGGAGTAGGAGAGAAGGAAAGAGGGAAAGAGAGAGGGAGTAGGAAAGGGCAAGGGGGGCGCCGCCCCCTTCCCCTAGTCCAATTCGGACCCATGGGGGGGCGCCACCTTCCCTTTGGCCTGCCTCCTCTTGTCTCGTATGGCCCAATAAGGCCCATTACTTCTCCCGGTGAATTCCCGTAACTCCCCGGTACTCCAAAAAATATCCGAATCACTCGGAACCTTTCCGATGTCCGAATATAGCCTTCCAATATATGAATCTTTACCTCTCGACCATTTCGAGACTCCTCGTCATGTCCGTGATCTCATCCGGGACTCCGAACAAACTTCGGTCATCAAATCACATAACTCATAATACAAATCATCATCGAACATTAAGCGTGCGGACCCTACGGGTTCGAGAACTATGTAGACATGACCGAGACACATCTCCGGTCAATAACCAATAGCGGAACCTGGATGCTCATATTGGCTCCTACATATTCTATGAAGATCTTTATCGGTCAAACCGCATAACAACATACGTTATTCCCTTTGTCATCGGTATGTTACTTGCCCGAGATTCGATCGTCGGTATCATCATACCTAGTTCAATCTCGTTACCGGCAAGTCTCTTTACTCGTTCCGTAATACATCATCCCGTAACTAACTCATTAGTCATATTGCTTGCAAGGCTTATCATGATGTGCATTACCGAGAGGGCCCAGAGATACCTCTCCGATACTCGGAGTGACAAATCCTAATCTCGATCTATGCCAACCCAACAAACACCTTCGGAGACACCTGTAGAGCATCTTTATAATCACCCAGTTACGTTGTGACGTTTGATAGCACACAAAGTGTTCCTCCGGTATTCGGGAGTTGCATAATCTCATAGTCAGATGAATATGTATAAGTCATGAAGAAAGCAATAGCAATAAGACTTAACGATCATTATGCTAAGCTAACGGATGGGTCTTGTCCATCACATGATTCTCTAATGATGTGATCCTGTTCATCAAATGACAACACATGTCTATGGTCAAGAAACATAACCATCTTTGATAAACAAGCTAGTCAAGTAGAGGCATACTAGGGACACTCTGTTTGTCTATGTATTCACACATGTACTAAGTTTCCGGTTAATACAATTCTAGCATGAATAATAAACATTTATCATGATATAAGGAAATATAAATAACAACTTTATTATTGCCTCTAGGGCATATTTCCTTCAGTCTCCCACTTGCACTAGAGTCAATAATCTAGTTCACATCGCCATCGAGCTATGTATTCGAGCCCTCGAGGCCCTGACTTGTAATATAAAGCTTGTATGACTTTATTTTTGTTTTAGAGTTGTGTTGTGATATCTTCAAGTGAGTCCTTAGGCTTGATCGTGTGCATTGCGTGTATGATTAGTGAACGATTAAGCCGAGGTCGTCAAGGGGGGGGGGGGGGCGGCAAACGCGTGTGTACGCGTGGCGGGAGGGGGACGGCGAGTCGCCGGGCTATTTACTGCGCCGCCCGTGGGGAATCAGCGGAAGGCTGACCGGCGGCAGCCTTGGCATTGATTCGCCGCGGGAAAACGAGGCGACGAGGACGACGATGCGCCGTGTGTCGCTGACTCGGCGGTCCCACCGGGTTTCACGCAAAAAACGCTTCCCCCGGGCGCCCCAAGCTCGCCGGGTTCAGCCTGGGTCCGCCGGCGCCAATTTCGGGTCGAACCGGCGAAAATTAAGCATTTAGGAACGCGACTGAGCCGTTTTTTTAGCGCCGGCAGTAAAAAAGGGCATCGGGGCCTGTTGGGGACGCGGCGGGAGATGCTCTGAGGTGCGGAGCGCCCGGCGGCGGTGGACTGGTTAACGGAGTGGACCCGCCTGCCTGCTGGCGGTCCTCAAAAGGCTACGGCTCTGACACAGATTATCCACCACGGAGCAGAGTGCTCTCGGTCGGCTCGGCTCGGGTAGGCTTCTGCAGCCGGCTCGATTTTGGGTAGGCTAGGCTAGGCTAGGCCTGTCGCATTCCAGATAAACGCGGGCAAAGAAGGTAAAAATGATGCAACATAATTCAGCAACCGTGGCACAATACAACGATGTACGTAGTATACACAAGTGGACAAGGCTGCTACCTCAGTCGACCAGTCCATATTATTGCTCGTATGCTAGCCATGAACGTACATTTTCATCATATACGTGCTCTCCCCAGGCTCTTCACAGTCGTCTCCCATCCCATGCAAGTTTGTGTTCCAAACTTGCAATGTTGCGTGATCTGGCCACCACGGGCTGCAGATGCCATCAGAGACTGGTCACTGGTCAGTGCAGGCACTCCTAGCTCGCATTGAATCCCACCATTCATTCATTTACACATCGAGTTTGTCCGATCACACTCCCGGATCTCCTCTCTGGCAAAGCTAGCAAGGAGTATCTTTTGATTTCTTCCTTCAACCGTCCAGTGGGCTTAACACTCGAGTAGCCATGTAGACCAGCGGCAACAGCCCTCCGCTCTGCTGCAGCAACGCCATCCATCCTTGTCCATGTGAGACTCTCTAGACAAATATTTGTAGTCCATATTAATATACATCCTGTGGCGTATTGGCCATAACAAACAAGCAACACTCGTTTCAACTTTCTATAAGCACATCCTCTTGATCTCCTTTGATGGTGGATCTGCATCAACATGTTGGTCACGAGCCTCTTCTCTTTTGTGTAGCATGTAGCAGGTGTCTGGTCAAGCATTCTGCCCATGTTGCACGCCATGTGATCCAGCCTCCATTGGCATGTTCCTGGATATTACTATAGTCAAATATGCTGCCACCCCCTAAAGTTTTGTTTTCCACAGCCTATGTTGCTGCTGGAGCTTAAAAGAAAGAGCGTCATGTCGCGGGTCGAACCAACCGTCGGAGGTGCGTGCCGGGTGCCTGTGGCTTCCCTTGGGGCACGGTCCAGACGCCAAGCTAAGCTCAAGACAAACGATTAAAATTTAGATTTGGTTTTGGTTTTGGCGGAAACACGAGAATTAGCAGGACGATTCAGTCCAGTTGCTTGTCAGTGATCGGATCAATTTGCAACTTGTAGTATCGTCGTCCCAAGTGGATCAGCGATAATTGTAAATTTGTCACGTGAATGTTCAGGTATTTTCACCCGTAAAATGAAGCATGTGGAGCATCGTATACTCCCTTCATTTTTTAATACAAGGCCACTATATTTTCGTGTCAAACTTTGACCTATAATTTTGATCAGCAAAATATGAATTATATGTCATAAAAATATATCACCGGAAAGTTCTTTGAAATGTGCATCCAGTGAAATCCTTTTTATGGCTTATAACTTACTTTTTGTTGGTAAAATTAGTAGTCAAAGTTAGACATAAAAATATGAAATGACCTTGTATAAGAGAAGTATTACTTTGTGTATCTGTGCAAATCGAGGACGTACCCCACACACAACTCTCCATTTAGACAAGCGTAGCGTGATGACAGAGTCATTCCATCGTATCAACTCCATTTGAAAGGCCGCTCTGCGCCATTCATACTAGTCTGGTGTCACGTGAATGTTCAGGTATTATCCTAGTGAGAACCATCGTCAAAGATGGCACATTGTCTCATATGCTGGAGACCACGGCTCACCGTTGGAGACCAGTATGTACATACACGATTAGGACCGGACAGATAACACCATGCACACGTAGGCTTTAACCTAGTTGGTCATTGATGTCAGAATCCAATTAGGAGGAATTATTATTTTTAATAAGGAGGAAACAATTTGCATACGATCTTGAACCTGGTGGGTCCCTGTTGTCAGCCTCTCTATGTAAAGTCATTTTTTAATAACTCTCGTTTGTTTCTGCTTTGACAAAGCCAGACGAAGGCGCCTCAGCAAGGGTGCCAAGGTGGGAGACGACAAAGAGGCCTCAGACGGAGATGACTCGTAGCTGGGGAAGATGCGACAGTCTAGTTCCAGTCGAGGGGAGTATAAGGGTTGACTGGTTCGGGTGATGGGTGGAGCTGCCGTCATCGGAGAATAATATGATGTGTGGAGATAGAGGGCTGACCTAGCAGGCGGTTTAGCGTAAGGTGGGGCAACGAGGGAAGCATTGCAGCGCCGTTGGCTGCGGGAGGCGGGAACAGACAGTCCGACCGTGCTCGTTTGAGCGGCTAGAGGAGAAGATGAGAGATTAAAGAAGCACAATAGCAGTTGGAATCCAACAATTACAATTGGCAAATTCATTTGTCGACTACGTTGACAATGACTTGCATTGGCTTCAATCACATGGGTCTCAATGTTGTTTTAAGGAAAGGTGGGTCCCAAATGTCAGACTTTAAATATGTGGCGGAACTACATCTATTTTTAAGAATTTACAGTCCATGTGCTTAGCGGGCCAACATAAAAAACACTACAATTTTCGTCAAGGCTCAAATCCATCCCTACTCTTGAAAGATTTGTAGCTGGGCAACAACAACAACAACAAAGCCTTTAGCCCCAAACAAGTTGGGGTAGGCTAGAGGTAAAACCCATAAAATCTCGTGACCAACTCATGACTCTGGCACATGGATAGTAAGCTTCCACGCACCTCTGTCCATAGCTAGTTCTTTGGTGATACTCCAATCCTTCAGGTCTCTCTTAACGGACTCCTCCCATGCCCAATTCGATCTACCCCGACCTCTCTTGACATTCTCCGCACGCTTTAGCCATCCGCTATGCACTGGAGCTTCTGGGGGCCTGCGCTGAATATGCCCAAACCATCTCAGACGATGTTGGACAAGCTTCTCTTCAATTGGTGCTACCCCAACTCTATCTCGTATATCATCATTCCGGACTCGATCCTTCCTCGTGTGGCCACACATCCATCTCAACATACACACCTCCGCCACACCTAACTGTTGAACATGTCGCCTTTTAGTCGGCCAACACTCAGCGCCATACAACATTGCGGGTCGAACCACCGTCCTGTAGAACTTGCCTTTTAGCTTTTGTGGCACTCTCTTGTCATAGAGAATGCCAGAAGCTTGGCGCCACTTCATCCATCCAGTTTTTGATTTGATGGTTCACATCTTCATCAATACCCCCATCCTCCTGCAGCATTGATCCCAAATATCGAAAGGTGTCCTTCTGAGTTACCACCTGCCCATCAAGGCTAACCTCCTGGGCATTCTTTAAAGAAAAGTCGGGCTGTGCATTTTTCTATGGGTGGTCATGTTCTAAGAAAAAACAAAACCTGGGCAGCGTTAAGCCCAATGCAGTTGATACTTGCTCGATCTAAAAACAAGCTGATGACTTCTAGGTACCAGATGTCATTGTGCGATATCTGCTGGATCCACCTGATAGGGGGTATGTTGGACTCAAAAAGCAAACCAGAGGAACATGTTAAGAAGTTGGGTAACACGAACGAGAAGAACATGTGGTATGGGGGTTAAAGGGATGGCATGGGACACACTTCACGGTAGCGCCGCCGTCTCCACAGGGGTTGGGAGCAGGCGGTCCAGCTAGAGCTGGTTTGTGTGGCTGGAGGAAGAAGACGGGAGATTGAAGGAGCACACCAGCAGTTGGATTTGAATCTAACGGCTGTCAGAACAACTGGTGCGAGAAACAAGGAGGCACTTGCTTGTGTACGACTATGTTTAACCTGCTAGGTCGTCAGTGTCAGCTTTTCCTTGTACGGTTCTCTTGTTTATTGATTTGATTATGTTGCAACGTGGTGGTCTCAGATGTCAGCATTACAACAGGAACTGACATCTTTTTCTGCGCTTTTGCTCTGTACTTGATGCTTGAATTGAAGTTTTGTTTCGCTTTAGTCGATTCTGTGTTAGCGTCAAGAGTAAAGACGACGGTGCAGTGGCGAGGGCAACAAGGTGAGGGTTAACAACAAGGCCTCAAACGGAACGATTGAAGTCGAAATGATGCAACAATGGCGTCCACGTCAAAGGGGAGTATGAACGTTGGCCGGTTAAAGTGCAAGGTGAGGTTGCCATCGCCAGAGAAGAACAAGAGTTGTGTAGGGTTAAAGGGATGGCCTAGATGGCAGGCCAAAGGAGAAAGGGGCTTTGAGGTGCAGCCGGTAGCACGCTGTCCTGCTGGCACTGATTTGTGCGTCTAAAGAAACAAGAAGACGCAAAATTGAAGAAGCACACCAGCCATTGAATTGTAATGCAACGGACTGACGCGAGAAAGGGGCATTCTTGGATACGGCTTGAGAAACCTATTAGGCCTCTGTTGTCAGCCTCTCCTACATTTATCTCGTTTATTGATTTTTGATGAGTGGCATCATGGTATCACGTGCTAATTTCCCTCAAGTAAAGGCCATTCTTAATCTCCAAATAGCTGCTCGATTGCAGCAGCGCGCACACTGTGGTTGTTCTGGGTGTGTTTGGATTGTGGCCAAAGTACACCTTACCAAAATTTGGGTCATGACCCAAAGACTGGTCTTTGTTTGAATGGCTGCCAATTTTTTGGCATGCCAATGAACTCTAGCCAACTCTAGTTCATTTTTCTTGTCAATGTTGACCAAATCATGGGCAACCAAAACCTCAACCAAAATTTTGGCTAGCCAATACTTTGGTGGGGCAACCTTGGGCACAAACCAAACACACCCCAAAACCTCAACCAAAATTTGGCTAGCCAATGCTTTGGTGGGGCAACCTTGGGCACAAACCAAACACACCCCTATTCTTTGGATAGTAGTAGCATGCTAGAGCCGAATATCCATCTCTAAGCCTAGTCTCATCTGCACCCGGTCAAAATAAAATTCATAATAAATACAAAAAATATTCTAAACATCCATTTTTTTTGCATGTAACTTGGTGCGTAAGGAGCACTCTAAATTTCAGATCATTTAAATGAACATATGAGTAACTCTCACCAAAAAGACAAATTCTGTCAAAATAATACATGAACAATAAATTTTTTTACAGACCTCAAATTTGTCTTTTTTGCCAACAGCTACTCAGATGTCCAAATGATCTGAAATGTATAGCGCACTTCACACACCAAATTATCTACCCTGCATTTTTTTGGAATTTTTGGAATTTTTCTAGTATTTGTTTTGAATTTTTTTCTTCATCACAGGTGCAGATGAGTCTGGGTGCCGAATCACTACTCTCGCTAGAGGCTATCCAGAAACAAGAGAGGAAGGGAGCTAGAGCTTCTCTCAGAGCTCAGGCGATTCTGGCCGTCCGATGCGTTTGCTTGATGCGATTTGAACCGTTGGATCGATGCGGTGGAGGATTCTGGCCGTCGGATCGACTCCGGGTTCCTGTCGCAATGAATAGTAATAGAAAACGCCTGCCACCGCGTGTAAAATTGAGTGCCCATCGAGGGCATTTCCGACACTTCACCTGGTTGGATAAATATCCAATAGCCCTTTTCTGATCGCTGGCTAGGAGAAGGATGGGGCGAGGAGGGCATCGATAGGTCAGAACCCTAGCCACCACTCCCTGTCGCGCCCCTCGTCTTCCTTGCAGCCGCCGCCACTATCCCGTCTCCTAGCAGCAGCCGCCACCACTCCCGTCACCAAGGCCCCCGTGCCCGTGGGGTTCCTGCTCGGGCTCCTCGCAGCGGCGGGATCTTCCCGGCGGAGCGTGCCATCGCGCCGTCGATGGGGGAGGCCAGGCAGAGTGCGTCGTCGTCGGCGCCACTCATTTGTGCCTCCTCCTACATCTCCGGCGACCTCCAGTGATGTCCCGACGGTGGCCGAGGGACAGGACACAGCGGATGGACGCGGCGCTCGACCACTTCGCTCTGATGGGCTACCGCGGGGCCGACGTCCGCAGCGTCATCAACAGGCTGCTCAAGGTTGGTTCCCTCTGCTCTTCCCCCCTTTCCCCCGCGGTTTCATCAGCCGATTCGGGAGCCGACGAACGCTAGGTCGTAATTGTACGGTCATGGTTGATTCAGCCTTCTCCGTGTGCTTAGGATGTGTATGGAGGGATGGATGGCTGTTCCTGGAGGGGGGAAAAGAAATCATTAGCTGATCCCTACTGGTGGCTCTGTGAATGGTAGCTCAATGCATTTTGGTCCTCCTTCACACCATAGTTCAATGTTGCGACGAACAGCAACCAACACATCATTTCCTGCAGCCACCTTGTTTCTGAAGGTGCACTGGTTTCTTTCAGACCAAATTTCCCATAGAACCAGGGTAATGACTGTCTTGATCCCCTTTGTGTGTCTTCCATCGGTGTCTTTCACTATCTTTTCTACAATGTCAGTTGTTCCATCCAGGGAGCTCCATGAGGAAGGATTTGTGGCCTGGTAGCCATGCTAAGAGGCTACCTGCTATGCTCCCAAACATGCTTGGCGACAGTGCACTGCCAAAAGAGATGAACCGAGCGTTCTAAGTGCTTCAGACGTAGTTGACAGAAGTGAAAAAAATAGGAGTCAAAATAGCAGATCAAAGGGTAAACAAAAAAGGTCACTAGCTTGGCCAGCCAGCAATCCATATGAGAATAGACATGAGTTACTCTTTTTTAGCCCTGTTTGCCCAGAGTTTAACCATGGCCGTGCATTGTTTCGCCACTACGCCGGGGGGGTGGGGGTAGTTATGCCATCGAAGACCCTTAGATTCCTTGTTAGCAAGATAGTCAAAAGTAAAGCGATTGCAATCAGCTCCCAAGATTTGTGTCCGTCTTCAGAGATGAACTTTCCTCCGTCAGTGAAAATCTCTGCTGGTTGATCCACATCACCCATTTGGACGCCAACCTGTGACGACCCCGGCTTAATCGTGCACTAATCATACACGCAAATGCACACGATCAAGCCTAAGGACTCACTTGAAGATATCACAACACAACTCTAAAACACAAATAAATTCATACAAGCTTTATATTACAAGCCAGGGCCTCGAGGGCTCGAATACATAGCTCGATGGCATACAAGTGTTAGCGGAAGCATCAGATATCTGGGTACAGATATATTACAGAAACAGAGATAAGCCTTTATGAAGGCGGGGCAAAATAAAACTCTACGATCGAAAGGCGTAGGCTTCCTGCCTAGGACCCTCCGAATCCTACTCCTGGTCGTCAGTCGGCTCCTCGTAGAAGTACTCACCTGGAGGGTAGTAGTAGTAGCCGTAGTCGTCGACGGGGGCTGCTATCTCAGGGGCTCCACCATCTGGCGGCGTCATATGGATATGGGGAGAAAAAGAAAATAAAACAAACGTGAGTACTCATCCGAAGTACTCAGCAAGCAAGGATCTACACTACATATGCCACATTTTCAAAGAGGGCTGTATATGTGGACTGGGCTGCAGAAATGCCAGAATAGAGGGGAAAAGCCTAGTCCTATCGAAGACTAGCATCTTCAGCATCTTCATCGGTCTTGCAGCATTAGAAGAGTGCAGGATAACATAATGTAAAGTAGTAGTAGTGTATCAACAACCTCGGCCAGAGATCCTTTCTCGACTCCCTGCGAGAAAGCAATCCCAGAGCCGTACTATCCATTTCATCTCAAGTTCTAGTTGTACCGATCGGGATACAACTCCGAGTGTCTGTTACCGTAGGACAGGCTATCGATAGATGTTTTCTTCCCTGCAGGGGTGCATCAACTTACCCACCACGCTCGATTAACTCCGGCCGGACACACTTTTCTGGGTCATGCCCGGCCTCGGCCAAACGATACGCCGCAACCCGACCGAATACTTAACAGAGAGGTCAGCACGCCGGACTAACCTATGCCCCCAGGGGTCTTGGGCCTTCGCCCCGGGAACTCCTGTGCGTTACGTTCACGGCCGAGAGCAGACCTAGCAATCCCTTAATACAAGCGCAGTTGTGTAACCAGTCCAACTCGGCGCGCGCCACTCAGTCGCTGACGTCCACTAAGCTCCGGCTGAAGTATACGACGCAGAACGCCCATACTATGCCCACGTGATGGTTAGTGCTATCAGGCCAGAGGCCCCTCGGATCAAATATCCAAATCGTTAGTGTGTTGATAGTGCGGAAACGAGCAGAGACTCACGAAAGATGTGACCCCGTCTCCCCGTCTCGAGGACTTGCGGCAAGGGCTAGGAATGCCCGGCCACGCCTCGTGTTCAACCCTCGGGCACCATCCAGGTCCACCCGATTCCACATCACTCGCTTATTAAGCTCGCGTGGGTACCCCTCAGGGCCGACCCGTCTTTATCCAGTATGAACAGTAATATCAGTAATGTAAGTCATCCGTGTGGCTACCACATCAAGAAGGAATCCGAGGCATCACCCTCGTTGGATCCCCACCTGACATAACCGTCAAGGTGAACGTAAGATGAATCACCCTCGAGGTCCACACTTGAAATGTTGCACGACGACGTCGCTATCGGGGGTGGTGTAGGAGGAATCACCCTCACTGACCACGTCCGATTAACTAACCTACAAGGTTATCATCAGAAGTGCTGACGAGGTATCACCCTCGGCACTTGATAGTAACCCAGTAGTGTCGAGCAAGTAAGGGAAGTGTCGTGCGAAGTCGGGGCCTGGTCTTCGATCCCGTTGCTCGGGTCTTCTGATCATCCAGCGGGGCAGTCGGGATAAGTGGGGTCTCTGATGGTCTCTACCCAACCTATTCTAAGCAGTTTAGGATAACATGTAAGTATCAACAGCAGGTTACAAGTAAACAGGCTATGCAGCAGATATATGATACAGTAACAGCAGCAGATTATAATGCAAGCATAAGAGAGGAGAGAATGGGCATTATCGGAATGCTCAAAAAGGGGGGTGCTTGCCTGCAAGCTCTGGGGCAAGTGGCTGGTCGTCGGGGACGTAGTCGTACTCCGGAGCGGCGTCTGCCTCAGGAGCTATGTCAACGTCGGGGTCTAATCGAGAGAGAAAAGGGGGAGAAAACAGGTAAACATAATGCAATCAAATGCAACACGGGGTATGCTATGCTACAATGCAGTGCAAGGTTGCCTAAAGATATGTCTAAGTCATTTTGGTTATTTTTGGATTAAAGTTGGATTTATTATCCGGTGGTTATGCACTATTCATCTACCGGATACGGACGAAAAGTTACAGGTTCTCCTTCGTAGGGGGTTCCAGCATCGAAACAGACGACACGATCAGATTCGTCTCGTCGTTCTGAGCAACTTTCATGTTTTAAGTTTTTCGATCTGAGCTACGGTTTAAAAGTTATTAATTTTCAAAGTTTAGATGATTTTCTGGAATTATATAATTTATCAGAAAATTAAATATGACATCAGCATGAGGCAATGCTGATGTCAGCAAGTCAACAGCGGCTGACCAGAGTCAAATATGACATGTGGGTCCAGTGGGACCCACATGTCAGTGACAGCGGCTTAACAGAGTGGATTAAAATTAATCCAGAGAGTTAATTAGCAGCGGGCCCCACATGTCATAGACTACTTAGCATTTTTAGTTTATTTTTAATTATAAAACATTTTAGTTAATTAACAGGGCGGTGGGGCCCGCGTGTCAGTGGCTGGGCTGCCCAGTCAGCACAGTTGACTGGGTCAACCCAGTCAACTGGGGCCCCCAGGGCCCACGGGCAGTGACCCAGGAGTGGGTCCCACTCATGCCACGTCGGCGATGACGCCGGAACGACGTCGGCGACCAGAATTTGCGGCGGCGCGCGTCGGACGTCATCGGAAAACGTGCTTCGGCGACCATTTCGAGCGGAGCTAGTCGCGTTCGAACGCGCGTGAAGAGCCGCATCCAGTGGTAACATTGGTTCGGCCGGAGATGGGGTAAATTGACGGCGGTGAGCGACGCGGCGGACGCCGGCGTTCGGGCGAAGAAGGAAACGGCAAAGCGGTGCGCCGTAGCTGGAGCTAGTGGGCTAGTCGTGTCCTACGCGCCGTGGTGAGTGTGATGGAGATGGCCTCGTGACCGTTGGGTCACCGGAGACTCGTCGGCGGCGAGCTCCTTGGAGGTGAGCTCGGGCACTCACAGAACGGCGCCTGCGTGCACGCTGGAGCGAGGGAAAGCGAGCAAGGAGGAGCTGCGGCTCACCTTGAGGCTCACACGGAGGCCCTCGACAGCTTAGTAGCGCAGGAGGTCGCCGAAGACGACGAAGATCGCCGGAGGCAGAGAGGAAAGGGGAGCGGCTCGATCCACTGCCTCCGGTGCTCCTCGGCTCGAATGGAAGACGCCAGGCGACGGAGAGGAGCGGGGCGGAGCTCGCTGACTCGTCGGCTTGGCGAAGGGTGGCCGGTGGCCGCAGCAACGGCGAGTGACGGCGGTGATGGCGCTCGGCGACGGTGGATCTGGAGGAGAAGAGGAGCGTAGCTGGGCGAAGGAGAGAGGGGGAGAGTGAGTGGGGAGGCCAGGGGGATGGACGGCCTCGGCCTTATCCCCCCAGCGCGTTGGTGGTGCCGGTGTCGTCGCCGTGTCGACGGGCGACCGGAGCGCGAGCGCTCAGCCATGGCGGTGGTGACACGCCGATGGAGAGAGAGGGAGGTTGGGCCAGCTGGGCCGGATCGGGGCACTGTGCACTTAGGCCCAGTGCACAGTGCCTCGTTTTATTTTTTTCTGTTTTCTGTTTTCTATTTTCTTTTATTTATTTTTGTTAGGTAATTGTTTAGGGCACTTTTGCATTTCTGTAAAATGTGGGACTAGGCCCAAATATTACAATGCAATATTCCTTGTCACCAAAAACTTGTTTGGGCAAAGTTGGTTTTCTTTTGGATTTGATATTATTATAAATGATTTAATTAGAGCTGTTTTGGTGCTGTTTCATGTGGTTTGAGTCATTTAACTAACTCCAACATCATTGTTTATATTTTTATGAGTGCTTCTGGAATATTTGCTATTTAAGGAACATTTTTTCAACAGTGTTTGAGCAAATTTATTTTGCCCTTTGAATTTGAGGTGATTTCCAGAATAGAGTTTGAATTGTTTTGGTTAACCACTATGACTAGGCACTGCAAATGGTATGACTTGGCATTATTAGCATGTAACCACAGTGGCTATTACACAGGGGTGTTACAAAGGAGTTCCCAAATATGTTCCGTTCTGCTGCATTCCAGAGCCAGTTGAGACACAGTTTGATGGTTGCCGCAGCCAAATGGGTAGTTGTCATTGTCGACGGCTCCTTGTTTGACCAAAACCACCCTAACTTTAATCCTGTGTTTGACAAGTAAAGAGGTAAATATTTTGCATTTTTGGGTGCCAAACAGTTCTAAATGTTACTGCAAGCTAGCTCTTTAACCCCTCCAAAATCCATGAGCTCGTAGCATTTTCCAGCAGAGAAGGGTACTGAGTGATTTATACAAAGGCTCACTTGTCCAAAGACCCCTCTTGGAGACATACAGAGTTGAGGAAGAATGCAAGTGAATGGAGCTTGTTGAGTTGTTGTTCTCCTGATCAGACGTGATATGTCGAGTGTGAATTACCCATTCTCCGCCTCTCCTACAGTCCGCAACAAAAATGTTAGGCCTGAGTGTGTGAGAGTAGATGGTAGGGCATTGGATATAAAAGGGGCCTTTAGTAGTCCATTTATCTTTCCAGAATAAAGTTGGAAGAGCACGAGCTCCTCTGCTCCACCCTTCGGATCCAGTGCAGAAACAAACGGTGATAGCAATTTTTCTTTGTATTTAGTTTCAACTTTTCAGATGGCTTAACTCCCTTTCTCTGCAGTAATTGGAGCCCATAGGTGGAGGGGTTTGTTCCTCACATGCAACGTTATTTTCGATAGGTAGATTGGGAAACCGCAGCAGGAGTTTGAGTTTGTTTTCATTCAGCAGAACACAACAACAGTAGTAGACTCTGTAAAACCAATAGTCGAACTGAATTAGAATACTGTGTGTATTTTAGCTTAAGCAATGTAGGATTCAGTAATGGATGTTAGAGCGAAAATGCATAGGAGCTCTCGGGTGCTACGCGCCCCTATATTCAAAAATAATTTAGTAATTCAAAAAAAGTCAAAAAATCCCGAAACTTTTTATGGTATCAAACATGACCAAGTATTGCACTCGTATAAAAATATTAAATAGGGAATGACTTTTATTGTATCTGGGGTCAAAGATTTCCCAAAAAATGCTAGATACAAGTACTATTCATGCTATATTGTCGTCATAAATTTATTTTTTTTGCCCTGAAGTCAACGAGAATCATTCCTTGGCCAAACTTTTTATATGAGTACAATACCTAGTCATATTTGATTCAAAAATATATCCAGGATTTTTTTGTCTTTTTTTTTAATTATTAAATTATTTTTGAATATAGGGGGGTGGAGCACCCGAGTGCTCCTAATCCGCTTCCATGTTAGAGCAACATCTTTCAGAATGTAATTAATTAATTTTACTTCCCGTGAAGTATATTTCTTTTGTTTCAATAAGCATTATGCACAACTCGATATTTAAAGGTGCAATTTTCTAAGTTTGTTTATTTCAAAACTGCATATGCAGGAGAGGTTCACACTGAGGGAGGGCTAAATTGTGAGATGTCCTTGTTTGGTCCTTCCATATACCTACAAGGCCTGAATCAAGATGGCATGGTTTATCTTTGAGCTGAATGCTTTAATGAAACTTTGATTTCAGGTGATAACATGAATATATTCTTTTTATGGTTTGGCTAGATGGTCCTTCTAGATTTTGTTTGATTGTGTATAGTATAGATAGTCTGGTTATGATTACCAAATCCTCCTATTTTCTCGACTGTGATAGTTACTACCTTGAACAAAGCTGATTTTCTTTTAGTACTACATGTGTTGCCCACTTCTGCTGCGTCCGTCAAGCTACCGCGTCACATTTGCCTCTTCTCCTACACGGTGTTTGGCAGAGGTAGCACAGGGGTTGTGCCTATGTGAACCACGATGGCGCTGCCCGTGCCCCTGCCTCGCTCGTGAGCATCACCTCACCCCTGCCCAGTCCATGAGGGAGACGCTTTGTGGAAGGAAGGTGAGCTCTACCGCCATGGGAGCCGCCGGGAATCGTTCGCTTGCCGGGTGTTGGCTGCTTACCCGGTGGCTCTGGCTAAGCTGAGGTGAGCAGACTGATCGAGGTTCTTTTAAAATGAATTATGCATAATAGTATTGCTCGGTGGGATGCATAATTTATTGTTTGTCTCATCAGATATTTAGGAAATTATAGTTGTTGACGCAGTAGGAGCACTTGGTGCCATGTCGAGTTCATCTTATTATGTGAATATAGTGGTTGGCATGCTCAGTTGATCCTCATTGGCGTCTGAACCTGAGGCTCCTGACTTTCTCAGACGTTCTCCAGTTATTTCCCCCTCTCCTACAAATGTGATCAAGTTGGCATGGGTACGCGTACAGTCGGAATGAGGCGCCATTGGAAGGATTCAGATCTCTGAGAAGTGTGATAAATTAATAGTGCCAATCGTTTCAGTTTCAGCTTCAAAAACATTGGGGTGGTTGAAAATGGCATGCTATATTTCTGCAACAAGGCTCTCCCTAAATATTCCGTATGTTCTAAACTGGATTCAGATAAGGGTAAAGATATCTGAGACGTCCCTCATTTCATACAAACACGCGTTATGTTCTTTGTGCATACGATACGTCTAGAAACTTCAAAACTTCTGCACAATCTGACTGTGATCTTTTATGTTGTAGGATCTTGAATACACTGTTAGGATCAGATTGGTCAGGTTTTCCAATTTATTATTCTTATCAGATTTCTGTTGTATGTATCTCTGCTCTCTACTCTGTTTTGCTTCCAATAAGTAGTAGTTAGTATACCATTTTTCTGATTTTGCACAGTGGTAATTATGTATGATTCTCAATACATGAATGATTCTTTCTCTGGATTTGTTCCTCTTTTACTTGCATGCTGTTCTTTTTGAAAGGTTTTACATTCATTATCTAAAGAAAAAGGTAGATGCTGGATAATGTTTGTAAATTATCTATGCTAATGTGATGGATAGATTCCCTCCGACCAGGCTCATCACCTCGTGTTTTGTCTCTTCATTTTTTTATATAACTATTTTTCATTTTTCAGCAATGACTAATTTCCATTCCTGCTTCTATGCTCAACTCCTTTGGGAGAGTGTCTTCCCTCCAAGGATAGAAAAACAATACTATGATGTTTGTGCCAGTTTATTTCGCGTCTTTAGGTGATCCGTTCTTCTAATGAGAATTTCATGATTTTTTTTCTCTGTTTTATAAAGAATTTGTAGTGGTTTACTTAGTGGAAATCGTGTTTTCCACTGGCTTAAGTGTGGTTGTACAGTGGAAAGATTAATCAAAAATGCACTTTTCTTATCATCCCAACCTAATTATGGTCTGCTTCTCTTGCTAATGACTCCCGGCTTGCATGGAGTGACATAAAGACACCAATCAATGCGGCCGCACCGAGGATATATATTTGCTATGCATTGTTTGAAGCACCGCAGTGGTCTGCTTCTCTTGCTAATATCTCCTCAGAAAGGGTGTCATCATGACGATGACACCAATCAATGCGGCCGCACCGAGGATATATATTTGCTATGCATTGTTTGAAGCACCGCAGTGCATAAATATCTTTCCATGTATTTGGTGAACAGAAATGGAACCGCCACCTTCACAACAGAACATCACGCGCGAGTGGTCAATGGAGTGCCAATGCTGCTCCAAAGGGGTCGACCTTCACCTGCCCGTGTCCCTGAACAAGATGGACCAACGAGTTGTGACCATATCCTCTGCGAGAAGTGCATCAAGGTGGCCATCAAATTGTCGCTGCTACTACTGCTTGACCTGTGCTCTGAGAGGGGCTGACGCCACATGCTGCCTGTCATCGGAGCAGGCCAGGGAGCTTCTGCTTGCCGTGCGTGCCTCCTTCCTTTGGCAGAAGCACCAGGTAGTATTCGCTATTATGTTACCATATGGAGTGTATTCAAAACAGTATGTAAATATGTAGATGCAACCTACAAGTTTGTTACATGAGTATTACATTATTCAGTTTTATGCAACAAAAAGAGGAACTGTTCAGTGATGCGTTTTAAGTTTTTAACATGGATGGGTGGACATTTTTAAAGCAATTTCCCTGTAGTGAAAGATTGCGTACCACTATGGATAGATTCATTACATTACGTGACCTGAATTTATGATTCCCTTTTTATAGTACAGATGCACGCGGCATTGGGTTTTTGTTATGAAAAATGCATAGGACCATTTCCCTTTTCTTGTATTGTTACCCAGTTTGGAAGAGTAACATGTTCTTGTGTTTCCAGTGACGACGACGAATCAGGTTGTTATCGCCCTGAGGATGCTGCAGGAAAACAGGGACATGTTTGGTCTGGTTATCAGTGATGTCCACATGCCAGACATGGATGGCTTTAAGCTTCTTGAGCTTGTGGGGCTTGAAATGGACCTCCTTGTCATCAGTAAGTTCCAAAATTTCATCCATCTCATCGCCGCCCAATTTTCTTACTGGTCTTTCGTTGACAATACTATATTTAGTGCTAAAGCTGCAGCCTACATAGAAATTGTGGGAAACAAAACTGAAACTACTGTGGAATTCTTCTGATTATTTACTGCCTATACAAAACAAATACTATTGGGTTTTGGCTAATCTCTCAATGGTTTCTAAATGGTAATCTTGCCTGACCATTGACTTTTTGAGTTCTGTCTTAAAAGAGTATGTGCGCCAATGAGAGAATGTATTATGATATAATGATATGTTGAGTGATCTTCCTTTTCCTCTTAAAAGTACAGATTTGAAAAAAAATCTAGACTGGTTCAGTGTTTTGCCTAATTAGAAATAACTCTGATGAATAACCATTACAAAGCCACCTAATTAAAAATAACTCTTATCAACAACCATTACAAAGCTTAGGATCATTTTTGTTTTGTTTTGTTTTGGTTCTGACTGTGATAATAAAGGTTTTTATCCATTAAAAAAAGGACACTTGCAATTCTGTATGTAGGACTTGGTGTGTGCCTCAACTGCAGCTTAGGATGCCAATAAGTTTGTAGTGACATACATGCTTACATATTGGGGAACGCTATACTTTTGTCTATTACTTTTAATCTTTTTATTATCCTTGTGTGACATGGCTCTACAACCCGCTGAAAAGGTCTAGACTGGTTCAGTTTCTTGCCTAATTAGAAATAACTCTCCATTTTCATTTCATCAATTTTTTGGACAGCGGCCCTTACTGTTGTTGTATGGCAAGGTTGTCTTAACAAAATGTTCTATCTATAGTTCATTCGGTATCGTTGGAATAACATGATAATGCCGAGAAGAAGAATGTTAATGTAGCGCAGCCAACAATTGGTTTTACAGACTTCTAATTTTATCCTGAAACTATTAAAGTTGAGAAACTATGATTCATAAGATCTAAAACCTTTTATACAATGGTTATCAATAATAAGTGTTACATATATACTTACTTAGTTTTATATATATGCATGTTCAGTAAATATAGTGCTTAGGCTACTTGTGCGTTGGAAAATTATTAGATCCCTTCCTGCATTAATACTGGCATCACTCTTTCTTCTTTGTATGTTCAAATAGTAGATAAAATGCATAAGTGGCATGCGCTTTGGTCCTTGTTTTCTCTTTATGTCGTACCATCTATGATGATATCTTCTAGCTCTGTAATTTTCAGAGAGGGGGAGGGAGAGGGAGAGAGAGAGAGAGTACATTTAGTTGTTTCAATTTTAAACTACACTTGAGCCCCTGTTCCTAATAGCCTCAAACTGATATGTGTTTTGCCTTACATGAATTGAACCATGCTACTCTAAAATCAGAAAGCGATAGCTGCAGGTTTACTTTTTATTTAAAAGTAGTAGCTATTGTATACGTCAGACTGTTTTACATAGCGAATTGTAACATCTGCAAACCCCTGATGTAAACTAGGCAGTGTTTGTTCGTTAGTTTTCCAACATGTGTCGTTGTGGTCATGAGCCTCCGGTGAGCTCCGAAGGACCGCCATTAGGAGGATGCCATCGCCAACTGGCATCGAGCCTAGGTGAGCCCCCTCATCCTTTCCGCGTCCTTCCATTGGCCTCCCCTTTGTGGTGCTGATATGGTGTGCCGCTGCCGATGAGAGCAGGCAGGACGAGAAGGAATCAGAGAGATAAGATGTGGGAGGAGCCACCTGCCTCCCCTCCGGCGACTAGCCCTTCTCCCTCACTCTCAGCCTCGACATTGCCGCTGACGCCTTCGGGAGCAGGGGAGGCATCGGCGCCGACGCCGACAAGGAAGTGGTGAGCGTCCTCTCCACTTTTCCCCTTTTCTGCTCGCTTTGTGCCGGGCTGTGGCTCATGTATGTTTATTCTCCTCTGTTCCACAGCTTGTGGTTAGGGTTTAGTGCCAGGCTCCTTGCTATTGTAGCTGATGGGGAAAATTGCTACGGCTGTTGCACGGTGGCGGGGTTTGGGCATGCCGCTGGTGCTCCTTCAGATTGGCGTGGACGCATCCGCACTCGGAATCTGCTATATCTACTGGTTTCCAGGTTCTCCCCTTTCTCTCTGGTGGCCGGGGAAGGCATACTTTTCTTAATTGATCTAGGTGTTGTCAAATGCTTCAGGTTTATATGGCCCATTGTATAGGGTGCAGTTTGGATGATTAATCTGGAGCAGATATAACATGGAGATGTTGTTTAAGATAAATCAAAGATTGAGATGACAAAGATGAAAAATATGAGAAGATATAAAAATGGCATGTTGACAGTGGTTTGTTTTGCAGGCCCCCATGCTGATTTTATAGTAAGCTACCTTTCTGGGTCTTTGGGTAAGATAACTTGTCCAGTGCTTTTTGGCATACCTATGTACAAACCCTTCTTTTTATTTTCATGCTGCTTAATTTCTCATTCATGGACAGGGGAGGATCCTCACCGGACATCCAAGGAGGGGATCGGCACACAAAAGGTGTTGACCTCGATGTGGCCGCCGCGCCGACCAGAAGTTTCCTCCGGATCCACACCCTCCCACCAGATCCATGGAGCCAGCACACAAGGAGGACGACCACAGCTGCCGGGAGACGGAGCTGGCGCGGAACAGAGTAGATCGGGCGAAGGGCGGAGCAGCTCCAAGATTCAGCGGATGGCCAGCACGGGCCACCGCCCATGCAGCTAATGCCCGCCGCCCCTCGCCGCCACACGGCCGAGGGACGACCCACCTGCACCCGCCGGCGCAGCCCACCGCTCAGAAGACCATAGGGATATTGATGGCACAATATAGGCTTCCCTCTGGACTTCATATGGAAATGAAGCTAAAGTACCCAAAGGTTTCCAGGTGTGTTGTTTCACCCAAGACCGCGCCTTGACATGCTGCTTAATTTCTCATTTATGCATTACTCCCCTTCATTAATTTCTCGCTGCTAATCTGTTCTGAACCCATCCAATTTTAATTTCCATTTAGATCTGACATGACATCGTGCTTATAATTTCCACAAGATATTGCCGGTCACTTGCATATGTTGGATGTGAAAAACAGTAATATACACTTTGATACTTTGAGGCTATAAGAATAGTAGGGATGATATGCTAATCCTTCCGGTAGCAATTGCTTACTCCTGGTCCCCTTGCCTCGCTATACAATTCATGTAGTAGCATGTTTATGCTTCAAATGCTTACTCCTGGTCCCCTTGCCTTGCTATACAATTCATGTAGTAGCATGTTTATGCTTCAAACCAGCTATGACATCCCTCTTCCACCCATTATATTTTATTGATATTGCTTCTAAATACGCAAATGCATGTAGTTACTCTTTTACAGTACTAATGCCAGATATCGTAAAGTAGAAAAATGTAGTGCTATTTTAGTTATGGAGTCGGCAATGCATGTTACTTGAATGATTTGCTAGCATGCAGATGAGCTCCATATCTTCTCGTTCAGATATGATCTCATGTTCTGCATGAACATAGATGCTTCCGCTGTGCAGTCCATTATTCTGTCTTATTACAATTTGGGTATTGAAAGCGCCTATTTTGGATACAACAATTTAAATATTTACTGCTCTCTCGGCATGTTCAGTGACGACGAAGTGATGCATAGGGAAACATATTAAATAAGAATCAGCGTGCCAACATGGAATATAAGGTGAGTGAGTATTGTGTATGATGAGCCCTCCAAACTTTCTGCAAGGCCTGTAAAACAGCGGAATGAAGTACTAGCAGAAAGGAAGAACTGTAGACTCACCGTGGATGCTTTTGAGTTAACTATTTGCTCAATACATCAAGCACCAGGCCTCACCTACTCCTGCTCTGCTCTCAAAATGGAAAACGAGATCAGGCAACTAGGGGTCTAATTTGATAATTTGTGTTTTTCGGGTGCTAAAATAATATTACTATTAATGTACATTTTTTTATGATCAGGCATGAAAGGGGCACCTTTTCTTAGAAGTAGCTTTTGTTAGCCAATCCTTCCAATTAACACCTTATTGATTGGAACATAATGAATATATGTATGTGTTGTTCTTTTATTTAAGAGATTCAAATGAAATTATGGAAGCTACGACCTCTGTATCTTACTATGAGACCTTTTTAATACCAAAAAACGTCTTATACATTAAGTTATTACTGGAGCGACTGTATCACATTAATGATTTGGCTTTCATCTTGGCATTACCTGCTTGACCAAAATATTGGGACCGGCACCCTCGCGCCTTGGCGCGATCCCGATCTAGTATCTATTCTCCAGGCACCACTACTACCATGTCTGCCTAGTGCCTAGGGCACCAACCAGAGAAGCAAGCAATGAATCCTGCCTTTTCAAAAAAAAAATGAATCAAAGAAAGCAAGCCCTCTCATGTTCAAGACTGAAATAATCCTTTTCTGCTATAGAACGATCAATAATACGACACCGCAGGAAAATTTGGCTGTACAACATTCAAATGCTGATGATAAATTTCAGCAAAGCTGCATACCCTAGCTTCCTCTCGATTTTAAAACATCCCGGGCGAAATACATTAGAAGGTGCTACAAAGTTGCGGCGATCCCATAGGGGCGATAAAACATGCCACAAGGCTTGTTTTCAAATGCTGTGACCTAATCTTCGAGAAATGTTGGTTGCTCTGTAGCTGTATACCTTTCCTACAGAAAAACTGTCATCTGGGGTAGTCCATTCACCTGCCAAAACAGAACATCTAAAGAAGATGAAAATAATTCACAGCTCCCAGTCTGAACTTCTTAATACTTAAAAGAGAAACAATCGTTACAAAATTCTAATAGGATAAATACTTAGCTGTGCAGTTTCATGTGATGACTCACTTACGGTGGCATATAAAAATTGGTTTTATCCTAAATACTTTTGCTATGCAGTGATATTCTGCTCAACGCACTAGCTTCTTCCTGCCGCATGGGCAAGGGGTTTGAAGAAGCAATGGAGATGTCGTGTGCAAATTTCTGTACATCTCCGATGTTATCTTTTACGTATGTTTCCGGTGAAGTTGAGTTGTAACCGTAAGTGAACACTCGTCAGGTTGATAAGCACAACAGAGTCAACACTGGTGGTTTATATATGCTTTGCTGTTAGAACATAAATAGTGACGATGCGGTTGTAAAATAACTTATTTCCATTTCACTTGAAAGGAAATGTGGTGTATCCTGGAACCCATAAAAAGAAGAGTAAATTCTGGTTTTTACCCCCTATTTTGACATTTTTGACACTAATTACCCTATTTAACGAGATTTCGTCCGTTTTACCCCATTTAGCAAAAGTTCTGCCACAATTTACCCTGTTTAATTTTTTTGTAAGCGTTCTGACCAATAGGTTCCAATTGTCATGTCCAGCTGGCATGCCACATAGACGGTTTTTTCCTGCCTATTTTTCTCCCTGCTGAACCAGTCCTCGCAGCTTCTGCCGACCGGGACCGCCTGATGGTGGTGGTCGCTCGCATCGTGTCCAACACACAACGCCCGGTCGGCAGAGCGGCGAGCGCCACGCTAGCCTCTACTCGGTTCTCGCTTGCGTTGCTCGCCCCCAATCGATTGCATCACCTGTCCAGGCTTTCGACTACATGCACTCGTCAGGCTCGCTCCAACCTAGGGTTAGGGATTGTCAGGCTGCGGCGACGATGACGGCAGCGGTGGCGGGTGCTGAGGTCCCGGCCATGCGATTTCATACCTCCTCGAGCAGGGCTGTATGGCCACAACATCAAGGCAATAAACGACCCCGTGGAACAGACGGTTCCGTCAAGCTCGCTGACGTCGGCGTAGTCCTCTGAATTTGATATACTTCAAAAACTAATCATGTACGTGACTCCATCAGACTGTGCTCAGTTCTTCTTCCTACTTTGGCGACATAGTAGGGACCCTATTAGACTGTGCCCAGTTGATGACGGGTCTATGGCGACGGCTGGTCCAACAGATCAGTGAGGTTGGTGAACAAAGAAGCCCTCTCAGTCGTATCCCATCCCACATGATTTTGACCATCTCTATCATAGCAATTTGTGTATTCTAAAATTTTCCTGAGTCATGCATTGGCTGTTAGGCGTTTAATTCGGACAAAATTAAAATGCTTATTAGAAGATCACGTGTATACATATCACCCTTCTGCAACTGAGGTACATTGATTTAAAGTTTTTTTCAACATTTTGAATATTGACGAAATTCTTTTACTTCTTCAGTTTGATAAACCTTTGTCAGAATTGATTTCAGAGTAACCCAGATCTCCGCCAGTGGTCGTAAGGCACATAGATGGAGGATGATTTTTATGGTTTGTGACAGCTCCTGGAAGTCATGGAGGACAAGATGATGTTAGCAATCCAGATGGAGAGCTTTGCAAGGTGTAGGAGCTAAGAAACGTGAAGACTGACAAGGTGTATGTGCCACTGCTACTGTTTGGTGTACTTTGTAGCTTGTGTAGTTGTGAACTAGTGAAGCTATCTATATATGTGATGTTATTCAGCTGTACTTTAAGGTCCTGGTGCTATCTATAAATGGAAAGCATCATTCAACCTGTTTTCAACATGTGAACCCAGAGCAATCTGTAGCCTATATTAATCAGTTTTGATAGTAGTGTATTTCCATGATCTGTTGCAAATAATAGGAGAATGATCTGATTTATAAATAATAGGAGAAAACCATCAACTCCAAAAATATTAAACATGGTAAATTGGGACAACACAATTGGACCTGCGTGTCAGAATGCTCACAAAATATTAAACTGGGTAAATTGTGGCAACACTTTTGCTAAATGGGGTAAAATGGATGAAATCCCGCTAAATGGGGTAATTAGTGTCAAAAATATAAAAATAGGGGGTAAAAACCGGAATTTACTCTAAAAAGAAAGGCACATAGAAAGGACAAATGAATACCATCAAGCAGTTAAAACAGCAGGAGATTGGGATCTGTAAATCATTACACCAGGTTATCCTTTCTCCATGGGCGCTGGGACCTATTTTAAACAGTTGCAACAAGATACTGGGTCAGCCAACAGTTTTACTACTATATTGATTAAAAAAGGCCAACTTACTGAGCTGGCAATACTTCTCGAACTAGAAACCGAGAAAACAAAATATCCAGCCCAATCTAAATAAGAAATTTGTTAACACCAAAAGAAATTGAGCATATAGACACATCAATTCTACGCAGTGAAGAGAAGACTGAACACATCATCAGCCAGAAGTCCAATCATGCTCAAAGTATAACTTGCTTGAATGAAGAAGTGTTTATAGAAAAAAAAAACAAGACACAGATATGAGCAACTGAGCATGGCTTTACGGAACATATACAAAGATATTTATATCTTGAGACCAAATGTACAGAACTACGCCTCAGGCTATAGATTTCCAAAATGAAACAGAAGACCACAAATCCATGAAAGTAAGGTATCAACAATCTGTTTAGGAGCTCCAGACTTCATAATTCAAGCATCCCAAAACCGCAGGTAGTAAATTTGTCACCTAAGCATTGGCGAATCCTTTCAAAGTAAATCAGTAACCTTTCTATAAAATAATCATATCACCAATCAAAATTACTTCATCTGTTAGTTCCCACATGGGATGGTGGAATACCCCAATCCAAAATGTCCCTAAAGGCCTGAACAGCGGGTAATGAAAACATCGGATCACACTAGCAGGAGGGTGGTAAGTAGGTAGGTAGGTGACATGCAGAAGAAATACTGACAATGGTGAATGCCAGCTATTGCTTTTCAAGAATATATGAGAATGTACTGCCAAGAAAAGTCTTTTGACAACACACTGTAAGGCATAAAAAAATGATCATTTTTTAGAAAATGCTACTTCATAGCATTATGCTTCAATTACATTACTATATCATATTAAATTGCCCAATCATAGCAACACATACAAATATGAGTTCTTTTTACCAGAATTAATGGGTCTACAGCATAAAATATCAGGGCTCGTTTGATACAAAGGAATTTCATAGGATTTGTATCCTTAGGAATTTTTCTATGATGGTTGTTTGATTCGTAGGATTGGAATCGTTAGGATTTCTTTCCATAGGATTCATTTGTACTACATTTTGGAGGAAAATTTCCATTTTCAAAGCTCTGTAAGATTCCTTTGTTTTTCCTGTGCTATCAAACACTCTTCCAAATCCCGTAGGATAGAAGAGAACATGACAATCTATTCCTACGTTTTTCCTGTTCCCGCGTTTTGAGAATCGTGAATCAAGGAGGCCCTCAGATGGGGTAATTAACAGAAACACGTTGGTGACAGAAAACCACTGTAGCAGCAAGTCTACAGCATTTAGGAAAGAGGGATACAGAAAAATAATTTGTTAAGATTAACTCCTTACCTTGTAGTTACATGATTTTCAACTACTTTCTGTTCATCTTCACTGAACATGAACCACTTGTCTTGGTTCTTCATTGTAGCTTCTTTGTCAAATTCTGACATAAACATGGTATTACTAATCACTATATATTTGCAAATGAGTAAAATGAAAACTTATCTCATAATAATTTCTTACCTTGGCGCAATATGTTTGTATTGTTATTACAATAGCCATCCAGCTTCCAGTATGCTACTCCTTTGTCTACCATGACAGGCGTGGACCTAAGGACACATCCCAGTTCCTCTAATTCTGCATAGTTGGGAAGTAAAAGAAGAAATTAATACAGCATGGCTAGCTCAATACCCTTTTTTCATTTTACACATCACATAATAAAACAGAAGGACAAGAATACATAGGACCTATCTATTGTTTCTAGAATAAGAAAGGCACCCTAAATCGCATGTCAGAAGAGACTCGGTGGTGGGGGTGTACAACCACACCTCCCATCTTATTACACCCCCCAACTGAATTAGGCTCAGCATGCTTGAAATGTTAAGAAACTAAATTAAGCATTTTTACTTTCACATTCTGAAAAGTAACTACCCGGCCAGTCTAGACTGCACACTATGCAAAATATTGAAAATAAAAGTAAACCAAAAATTGCAAATGGAGGATACATTAAATTGAAAAGGAAAACTGACACTCGAACTGCACTTCTGCTGCATAACTAAAAGTTGTCAATGAAAGATTATGTGAGGTTCAAAGTAAAGGGGTGCCTCATGAATCATGATTGCTTCTGTTCCAACTTATTTATTTCGATTTAAGATGGAATTTTCATCAACAACAACAACAAAGCCTTTAGTCCCAAACAAGTTGGGGGTAGGCTAGAGGTGAAACCTATAAGATCTCGCTACCAACTCATGGTTCTGGCACATGGATAGCAAGCTTCCACGCACCCGCGTCCATGGCTAGTTCTTTGGTGATACTTCAGTTCTTCAGATCTCTCTTAATGGACTCCTCCCATGTCAAGTTCGGTCTACCCCGACCTCTCTTGACATTATCAGCACGCTTTAGCCGTCCACCATGCACTGGAGCTTCTGGAGGCCTCGCTGAATATGCCCAAACCATCTCAGATGATGTTGGACAAACTTCTCTTCAATCGGTGCTACCCCAACTATCTCATATATCATCATTCCGGACTCGGTCGTACCTCGTGTGGCCACACATCCATCTCAACATGCGCATCTCCGCCACACCTAACTGTTGAACATGTCGCCTTGTCGGCCAACACTCAGCACCATACAACATTGGGGTCGAATCGCCGTCCTATAGAACTTGCCTTATAGCTTTTGTGGCACTCTCTTGTCACAGAGAATGCCAGAAGCTGGGCGCCACTTCATCCATCTGGCTTTGATTCGATGGTTCACATCTTCATCAATATCCCCATCCTTTTGCAGCATTGACCCCAAATATCGAAAGGTGTCCTTCTGAGGCACCACCTGCCCATCAAGGCTAACCTCCTCCTCCTCGTGCCTAGTAGTACTGAAACCACACCTCATGTACTCGGTTTTAGTTCTAGTAAGCCTAAAACCTTTCAATTCCAAGGTTTGTCTCCATAGCTCTAACTTCCTATTGACCCCGTCTGACTATCGTCGACTAGCACCACATCATCTGAAAAGAGCATACACCATGGGATATCTCCTTGTATATGCCTTGTGACCTCATCCATCAGCAAAGCAAAAAGATAAGGGCTCAAAGCTGACCCCTGGCACAGTCCTATTTTAATCGGGAAGTCATCAATGTCGCCATCACTTGTTCAAACACTTGTCACAAATGGAATTTTCATCATATCAAAGAAAACATATCGTGATATCAAACTCTCAGTTAGCATTTTTAACTCATTTCCACCCCTTTAAATAGGACAAGGTATGAAGACTTAATCAATATTATTGCCTAGACCTGGCTTTCGGAGTGTTTGCTCTAAACCTCAACCAGTCCATAATCACCTTCAAACTTGTTAAGAGTTATATATAGCCATGTAATGTCCCCATTGTCTAAGGGGCTTTCTACATATTTACCACACATGTGCTTGCCTCATAGAAATGCAATTTGCATATTCCCAACATGGCATCAAAGCCCTAGGGTTCTAATTGCATATTCCCAACATGGCATCAAAGCCCTAGGGTTATTTTTCCCGCTTTCCCAAAGCGAAGCAACATAATACTCCTGAAATTCCTTCATACTGGTAGTCTAGAGCAAACTTACTACCTGACCCAACATGTCGCTTATGATTCGTGAAAGTAAGGCCATGGCATCATGCCCTTATGACACTCTAATTGCTATGCTGGTAGGACCATTGTTGCCATCACGTCTTGTTTTTACAAGGCTTGTTGAATCTTCTGTTCTACCTATTTCACAACGTTGCAAGAACTGGCTGTAACAGTTTACTACACTCTAGGGAGGGGTTATCATGGCATCACCTTGGCATTGAGATAGCACCCCCAAGGCCATATCAGACGCCAAGGGCCACCATCCTAGGTATTTTAGTTAGGCAAGCGCCTAGACAATTTAGGTGACACCATCAAAATATGGATGTCGCCAAGAGTAATAAGAGCATTATATTAGGGAAAAGATCATCTTTAGGACTAGGGTTTCATACCTAAAAATCGAAGAAAAATGGACCTTGGAGAGTGGGGGAGCGATCCTATGAGGAAAAAGATCCTAACATGAGGGGCCTTTGACTTGGTATGTTGATCAATTGGTAATACAAGTTGTGCTAGCCGTGGCTACGCTAACAACAGAAGCGGCCCGATGGTGAAAATGGCAAGGCCGTCGACATCAAAATAGGTGGTAGATTGGTGTCACAGGAAGAACATTGTGTGACATGCATATCTCCATTATTGGCAGTGTCCATCCTTGTCACAGTTGCTTCTATTTTGGCAGGATAAACACCAATGGGCCTGATGGTATCGAACTAGAAAACAAAGTGGGAAGATGTGTAGGTAGAAGGGTGAACACAAAGCACTATGGTGGATGCACAAATAAGTTTTACAATGGTCAAGTTCCATCTTATTGTTACAAAATCAGGGAGCAGAGCACATATGAATTAAGGTAATCAACATATTATCATATGTTTCCTTTTCTTAGGGCTACCTTATCTTGGATGGTTATGTACACATGCATGAAAGAATTGGGTTGCACTATACAAACAGTATGTTTACATAAATGGTCAGTATGCATGTATGGTGGAGGGTACGCGGACAATTTGACGTCAGTGGAAGTTACATATTCCCTCCGGTCTTAACTTTGACCATTTGTTTCTACTACTCCCTCGTGTCTTTGAGAAGATAGTATGTTGCACAATCTCCAAGAATAGTACTTTGACCATCAGTTTCTATTATGGTATATTGTTTAAAAGTTAATAAAATCATTATAATGTGCAAGTATTTTTTAGACAAATCTATACATATGGTTCTCACTCACCCAATCGAAATATTTTAGAAGATATTGCCTTATTGGTGGTTAACGTTTTAAAAGTTAAGACCAAAACTATGTCCAGACCATCATGTTTTTGTCGACTGGAGGGAGTAATATAAAACCTAATAATGTAGTTATATTACGAAGGTACTTTCCAGAAAAATACATATATACATATTAAAAGGCATACTATATTTGATGTGAAATGATATATTAAACATGATTGAAAGGTATCAGACATACTGTGAACTGAACAAATGCACAATACTAAACAAATTTAACCATACTGCCACATACCATTCATGGCTGCCTGCTTGACTTCTTTTGCCTCCTTTATTTGACAAAAGATATTATTAGCTTCTTCATTGCCAGCGATTTCTCCTCCCATTGTTTTAGCCATGTCATTCTGTCTTTCTTTTAGCTCCTTTTCCTATGAAACAAGAGAAAACTGCTGATCACTAATGTCAACCAAGTGACTTGACCACAAAAAAAAGGAACTTCTCAACGAAATACCTTCTCGGTTGCAGCACGGATCTTTTGTCTGGCCACACACTCTCTAGCTTCAATCCTAGTCCTCAACTTTCTGAAAAAGAAACAAGATAATTAATATGACAGTAGTAAAGTGAACTACTTCAACACATATGGTAGCCTGTACTTACTCAGATGATAATGCCTCATCACACAGAGAATTCAGCACATCCAGCTTATGAGAAGGGCTCAAATTTTTATATCCAGATAGCCCATGGCTTAAGCAGTCAAGGATGAAATCTTTTGCGTCTAATGTCGAGTCAGTGATATATTTGCTGAGTTTTCTTACCCATGCATCCCCATGTTTTGGATATTTCAAAGGCCTTAAGAAAGGAAAAACCTCATTTAGTCATTTTTCAACTACATGCGCAGAACTAGAAGGAGATACAATTTGAAGTATACTTACTTGTAATTGCCATTTTCTATTACAGACAACAGGTTTGCGTGAAGCTCAGCAACAACTGAAGACACCTCTCGGAGTTGACGATCTCCAGTTATGTCTTTGACAATTTTTTCTGATTGGCCCTTCCTTGTTTGGAAGATCTGCTTAAATCATTTTGTACATTATTCTATTTATAATACGGAAGAAAAGGTCTCTAAAAACAAGCAGGTAGCTAAGAACTGGTAAGAATTCCAACTATGGAAACAAAAACCAAGTTTGACGCCAGATTATAAATACAATGCAAATAAACTTTCTTTAGATTATTATTAATTGACATATCATAAAGAATATGCCCCTCAAGTTGATGATCTGTTTTGTGTGAACAAGACAGAAGTAATAAGAACAGGATCAAGATTCTAGACCTCACCAACAGCACAATTTATGAGCTCAGCAATAATCTCAGACAACCTCACTTAGCTACTGCAAACAAGATTTAGAAATGACAAATGAGGAGTCCATGTATCAATCAATGCAACACAAAATAATTTGTAATTGCTGCACTAGGACATCAATTTAATATGTGTTAGTTCTCACACTCAAAATTGTTCCATGATGCCTGTTAGAGATAGAAGATGGATTTAAAATAACTATGACACTTTCTGGAGGTAGATGAAATCAAGCATACAGATCATTAGAGATATACCAAGTGGGCACTTGCATAGACATGCATCATTATCACAAATATTGTGAAGCCCTTAAGACATCCTAGTCTCAGCAATGATTTGCACGATGACATATTGCGCTGGTCAAATTGTCAGAAATGTAGATGCATGTCATATGTGATACTAAGGAGATTTTATTGCAGAAGTGTAACTAACATATGATAAAAAAAAATACTATTTGCTTTCCGTAACTACCTCGCCAAATGAGCGACAAAACTCCAAAAATTGAATGGCAGCACCAACATCTTCAGGCTGCATCTCTACACCAGCAACGCAAGTCACAAGAGTACCCCTGGGTATGACTATTTCATCCTTGAGAGCATCGGTGCTCTCAATTCTCCGCAGGTTGCCCTTCGGTCTCTTGACAGAATGGACCATTGGCCCTGCCGGCTCCTCCCCTTTCCTCTTTCTGCCAAACAAAACCAGATAACGAGTATATATAAACAACAACAAAAACCTGTAATCCCTCATGACAAGCATCAGCTTCAGATTGCTCACTTGCACTTGCTGCAGTTGCAGTCATTCCTGCACTTGGGGCATTCCCAGGCTTCCTCCTTCAACACCTCATCCGCAATCAAAGGGTACCTGTTAAATAAAGAGAACATCAACAAACCCATACAAGATTGCCTACCACAGCCTCTAAGAAAAAGCAGAGAGGACATTATTGAACCTGTTACGTATGCAATTCTTGCAGTATCTGAGAGTGCACTTGCCATTCTTCTTGGATCCTCTGCAAGCTGCCGTGAGCCCTGTTTTTCTCTGACGGCACTGAGGAATAGCAACACCGAAGAGATGATACGAAGATACATTGAGCAGAAGTGAAAGGAGCAGGAGCTAGGTCCGGATGGATCCAGTTCTGCTTTCTTTCAGGATTTCTGGCATATCAATCGGGTGGACAACTAGAAAGGATAAACAGATCTTACATGATTTTGTCAAGTAAAAAAGATAATGACAACAACCCCTAGTAACTTCAGACCAATTTCCCTCCTTAATTGTCCAGTGAAATCGGTTACTAGAGTTGCAAGATTACATTAAAGATATCTTAGATTTCTCGGTCAGGAGGTTGTGTGAAATGCATCTTGTATTAACAAAATCAGATCCATGGCATAAAGGATTTTTCAGTCGTCTCCCCCCTGTTTTTCCTCCCTCCTCTCTGATCTGTGCGGTTCTTTGATTTGGTGTGTAAATCTTTTAGATGCCATCCAAGTTTTTGGCTCAGCGTTTTAACAAAAATCAAGGTAGGGGCCTCCCCTCCCAAATTTGCTTTCTTTTTTCAATAAAGCGCAAAAGCTTTGTGTCTCGGTGCATTGATAGAAGAGTAATTATGCATGCCACTGCTAAATGGACATTACACAGATGCATCAACTACATGACACTGCTAAGTGGACATTACACAGATGCATCAACTACATGACACTGCTAAGTGGACATTACACAGATGCATCAACTACATGACACAAGCGTAGATGCCTTCCATGCCCATGTCCAGGACACTGCAAACCAGGTGAAACCTTCACTACCAGGACAGAGATTCCAGTTCTGCAAAGGGCACAACTAGGCCGCTAGGACAGACCTGCAGCCGAAATGCCCATGTCCAGGACATCACAAACCAGGCGAAACCTTATATGCCCAACTAGACCTGCAGCCGAAATGCCCAAGTCTGCGGCAGAACCCACAGGCCTACCTCCTAAAGCTGCACCCAACACTGAGATCCATCCGGTCCCGAACCAGAGAGTCAAGGCTCCAAGATGACACCTCCAAGGAGGATATGGACGGCGGCGTCGCCCGATCCAGCAAGCCAAATCTGAGGTTTTTGCCCGAACACGAAACTCCAGGGTGGGAGAGGTGCTGGAACTCCACGACGACGCCTCAAAGGAGGAAGATGAGGCCCTCAGACATCAGCGTCGCCAACCCTGAAAGGCAGGGCGTTCATCCTCTCCTGGAGCTCCCATGCTAACCGCTTCCATTCAGACCTCTAGCCTCACTAAGGCACCCGTCGGCAGCACGTCAAAGCCACGCCCCCTAAGCTGGCAAGGGACGCAGGTGCCGCCATGGCAGGAGCCGCCAGCAGAACTGCGTACGGCGACATCAGAGTTGCATTGCCAGCAGCGCACAGCTGGAACGCCAACAACCGCTACCTTCAGTGGGCGCGGGGTGCCATGCACGCCGGCTACTCCCACCACCGGTGGAGGAGCCACCCGCTGCCGCTGCAGCCCTGCCGAGAAGCGCCTATCCCACACATGCCGTCGCCATGGGCCACCACGAGGCATCCAGAGCAACAATAGGGCGACGGCGGCGAGGAGTGAGTCGAGGGTCCAAGGGTCTAGCTAGGGTTTGCGATTGGGGATCGCCTCGTGAGTCGCCTGGCGTCTCCCGAATTCGCTCAACAAAAAGAAGGGAAAGGGAGGAGGGGAGCTCTCACTCACCTGGTGGCAGATCCAGACGTCAGCTGCGACGCCGTTCGTCTCCACGGCAGCGCCCACCTCGGCGCCGGCGCCGCTCCCCTCCGAGGCGACCTCCTTCTCGCCACCGGAGCCGACGCCGTTCTTCTCCGGGGCGACGCCCTCCTCGGCGCCGACGCCGACCGTCTCCGGGGCAGCGCCGACGCCCTCCGCAGCGGCCACCATGCCACCCTCGTCGTTGCCCTCCTGGGCGACGACCTCCACTCGGACGGCGCGGTTACTCTGCGGGGAGGCGACCCTCTCCGCGTCGCCGTCGCGGGCGTCCCGGGTCAGATCTATCTCCATCGGCTACTCTGACGAGGCTGGAGAACTGGGGAAGGGATGGCGCCGAGTAATTCGCATGGAAACCAGAGAACTGGAACTCTGTGTCTGGAAAAATGGGGAGGCTGGGGAGATCGAAGTCCAAATAATCTGGAGCGATACGATTTCTTGCGTTGATGGAATTGGAAGGTGATTAACGCGACGAGATTGGAAGCGAGGGAAGAGCAGGGAGGAACTGTCCATGGCGGCGCGCGTCCGAGCAGAGCGAAAGTGGGAAGAACACTTTTTTTTCTTGAAATTGGGAAGAACACTTAAGCACTTAACTGAAGCCCCTAGTTAGTTATTATCAGTAGCTCCTTTTTTCGGAGGTCCCGAGCCCCCGACCTTGGTTTTCACTGAGCTCCCCTGGCCGAGCAGCCATGGTAACAGGGCACTGGCGCAGTAGCCTGCGAGCGTCACGGCGGTGCCGGAGTCCGCCGCTGACCCGAGTTTGGAGATCCATGGCATGTTTTATCTAACCAAGTTCCACGATTGGAGAATCTAGCCAAACTAGCTAATTCATGGGCTAATGCATTCTCTAGACAATGTTCATATATTACATGTGATAACAGTCCTCGAAGACAATTGTTGCAAGACCAACATTATCAGAGTTAATTATCGTTTGGTTACTGCCAATTGTCTGGACTAGATTCAAACCAAATCGCAACGTCATAATTTCCGTCATAAAAGCATCCACACAAACATCAAGTTTCTCATTTGCTGCCGCTATGAAATCACCTATATCATCTTTCAGTATTGCATGAACTGCATCAACATTAAGTTTAACATATATCTTAATAGCCTTCAGTGAATGTGCAATCTAAAAACTTGTTGCTAGAGACCAGTTGAAGTGTAGATTTGGCTTGGTGATTGAACTTACTTTTTCTAGACCAATTTTCTTCTCTCCCACCACAGTGTTGTTGTTGTCAATGTTTTTTTAAATTTAGTCTGGCCAAGAACACAAGCCTCATTAGGCGCCAGTCGGCTGTACGAGAGGAAATACCAGTCACCTCCTCGGTCGTTTGATGTGGCACGTCCAAGTCGGCTGATCATATCCCTCTATACGCCACACCCTTGTAGCGTTGCTCGTGGACGTATCATGGCTTCTCTTCGAAGTTTGCCTCGTGTAGGCGCCCATCCACCCTTGCGGCAGTCGTTGCCCCGTCGTTAAAGCATCATCATCGATGTCGTCAAAGCACCTGCATCGTTCACTGCAGCCCGCTCGCCGTGTGACATCGCGCTCGCACCATGGCTCACACGGCGGCGTCTCTACTCTCGCGACATGCCTTCGAATCACCGCCCTGTAGCACGACGGCGTTCTCAGAGCACCGCCTTGCAGCATCGACGATGCATCACAACATTCCTTGCGGCAACGCCAAAGCAACATTGAGCCCCGCCCTTTGTAGTGCCCGCCATGACCGCTGGCCCTTGCAGCATTGGCAGGCTCGCAACGGCATCGTCTCACCGACTTGCAGCATTATCCATGGACGCCCCTGTAGCATCGAGCTCTGTGCTTGCAGCTTGGCTGAGCTTGCGACGGTGTGGCCTCGCCGACTAGCAGCATCCGCCATCGCCACTCACATCATCGACAGACGACAGGGCGACCGTCGGGCGGCTCGTAGTAGACCTGCGACGCTTGACTTGCACCTTCTGACGACGTCCTTACAGTAGTGGCATTGGTCTTTTGTTGCATATCTTCGCTATCAGCAACAGTGACAGGATGGTAGAAGCGACCGGCTTGTCACACGCGTACATGTAGGAAGCCATGCTCGGTCGGCTTGCCTCTCACAGCACCGGCAGCTCTGCTTGCAACTGATGCCGGCCACCCTCGAAGAATTGTGCGCGCCGGCTCGCCGGTCGCTCTCATCCCCCTCGCAACATCTAGACTACTCCGGTCGCCCGTCGCAACATGGCGCATCGGTGCTCGTAGCACCTCGCATTTGGCAAGCATCATGGTGGTATGTGGTTGCATTAGCGGCAACAACCCACGATGTGGTGGTACAGAGTTGCAGCAAGCGGCAGCGACCTCAGCGTCGCTTGTTCGAGGAGGAGGTGGGTGACATGAACGAGCAGGTCTGCGAGGCGAAAGAAATAAGGGGTGAGCTCAGGCCTCAAGGACGATGATCTAGTTGTGAACGATGGCGCGTGCGCGTGGATGAGGATAATGATGGGAGAGAGTTTTGTGTGCGCCCAGAGGGACACGCCAAACGCGTCGTGATTGGGAGGTGGCTGACGCGCGGCTGTAATTAGTCGGTTGAAATAGATTGTTTCCCTTAGGTATGTTATGGAGGTATTCCAACATTGCCTCGCCAGCAAGATCAACCGCATAAGGCTCACTGATAACATCATAGACTCCCAAGTTTTGCCAGACTTGTGCTTTTTGCCGCTCTCAAAAAGGAGGTGCTTAATATATTCCGCGCCTATATTGCATGTGGGTCATTGGGGTGGGATCTTGATATGCCTATTAGCCAATATAGACCTCCAAGGTAGGGCACCATGCAATGTCCTCCATAGGAAAATTTTGACTTTTGACGGGCATGACAATTTCCAAATAGTGCCCATATACCACTGACAGTCGATGCCCCAATCATACCATCACCTCCTAGTTTATGAGCGTATTTCCTATCCCATTATGCATGCTATGCACTTCTAACTATGAACACACCAGTTTTCATGAAACTTCAAGCAACAAAGTCGGGCATGGAATGCAAAGATAAGGGGATAGCTAAAATCCTCTCTGCATCAACCCTCCAAAAAAGTTTGGCGTACTAGTTGCTCATCCCATAAATTTTCTACTCAGTCAATGAGGTCGTAAACTTTATGAAGGATATGATTCCCACGTCTAGTGGTTACCATTTCTGTAGAAGGTTGTGGAATCCAAGCATCCGTCCATATATTGATGCCTTGTCCATCTTCAACCCTCCACAAATGTCCCTGTTAAATTGTGTCGATCCTTGCTCTGATACTTTGCCACGTATAATATGACCCCTTTCTTACTGGTAGCGTTGAGAAGATCACCATCAGGGAAGAACTTAGCTCTCAAGATAGTGGCACATAGAGAATCAGGGTTCTCAATTGACCGCCTGGCCTGTTTTGCAAGCAGGGCTAAAATAAAGCAATGAAGAACACGGAACCCCGTACCTCCTTTATTCTTCAGTACACACATCACCGGGCAATCCAACGTATATGTTCATGGTTAGCATCATCACTCCACCAAAAATGTGATATCGCATCAGTGATTCCTTTTCAAAAAAATTAGGAATTTCGAAGACCGAGATCGCATAAGTTGGTATGGCTTGGGCCACCAACTTAATTATAACTTCTTTGCCCTGGAACAAAACATCTATCTCTTCCTGCCACTAAGTCCCGGAATCAAACGATCAACCAAATATTGGAAGCCATCACTTTTATTTGGCTCAAGTGAGGTAGATAAGCCTAAATATTTATCATTTAAATCTCCGGTCATAATTTGCAGCGTAGAACACACTTGGCTCTCATGTCAACACTGGTACTTGGGCTGAAAAATATACTTGACTTGTCAAAACTCTCCATTTTTCCAGAGGCTGAACAATAAGTATCCAGTATCATACGTGGACATCCAACATTTTGTTCATTAGCCTTAATATTTAGTGAATCATCAGCAAAAAAAGGGTAGGGGTGAACTTTGACTCCTAGATACATTGGGTAAAATTAGTTACTGGTGGTGCATCTCTACAACCTTTGACTCCCACCAATTCACCTTGTTCCTCAGCATGAACCAATAGGCACATAAGTCCTTCAGTGCAAAGCGGAAAAAAGGTAGGGGATAGGGGATCCCCTTGCCTTAGACCTCTGGAAGGAACAATAGTGTTGGTTTCATGAGAATTGAAGTGAACTTTATATTCAAATGAAGTGACACATAGCATTACTAATTTTACCCAATTAGCATGAAACCCATGCTTCAATATACTACAACTTCCAATAACACCCCTCAACCCGATCACATGCCTTATGCATGCCCAATTTCACAAGACACCACCCTTATTTTCCTTCTTTTTTCTGACTGCATTCAATCTCTCATAGGCCACCAACATATTGTCAGTGATTAAACGCCCTTGGACAAATACACTTTGTGTGAGACTAATAATGTCAGGCAAGAAAACCTTCAAGCAAGTTGCCAAGTTTTTTTATATAACTTTGTAAACCACACTACGAAGGCTGATTGGTTAGAAGTGGGTAACTTTCTATGGTGCATTCAATTTGGGGATCATGATGATGGTTGTATCATTCCATCACTAGATGTTGAGTATCGTGATTGTTTAGCAAACATAGGATAGACTAGGATTTGTTCTAGCTTTTCTTGTACTTCAAGATGGTCATGTACTCCTAAATATACGCCCACGAGGCTGTGACGTCCCCGCTTAATCATGCACTAATCATACACGCAAATGTACACGATCAAGATTAGAGACTCATGGGAAGATATCACAACACAACTCTAAACACAAATTTAACTCATACAAGCTTTATATTACAAGCCAGGGGCCTCGAAGGCTCGAATACAAACGAGTCAGTGGAAGCAACAATATCTGAGTACATACATAAGTTAAACAAGTCTGCCTTAACAAGGCTAGCACAAACATCAACAACGATCAAAAAGGCAAGGCCTCCTGCCTGGAAGCCTCCTAACTACTCATGGTCGTCGGCGGCCTCCACGTAGCAGTAGGCACCCTCGGGGTAGTAGTAGTCGTCGGTGACGGCATCTGGCTCCTGGGATCCATCATCTGATTGCAGCAATCGGGTATAGGGGAAAAGAGGTAGCAAAACAACCGTGAGTACTCATCCAAAGTACTCGCAAGACTTACATCATATCTATGCTAATTATGCATCGGCATCAAAGGAATGGGGCTATATTTTTGGACTGAACTGCAGAAATGTCGGAAGAGAAGGGAAAGCCTAGCCTATCGAAGATTAGCATCTTCAAGCATCTTGCAGCATTAGAAGAGTACAAATTAGCATATTATAAGTAACAAGTATGTTGTAGTATTAACGCTCAGAGATCCTTTCTCGACTCCCTGCGAGAAAGCAATCCCGGAGCCATCATATCCATTTCACATCTCCAGTATCCAGTTCTAGTTGCATCGGTCGAGATACAACTCCGAGCATCCGTTACCGTGGACACGGCTATTCGAATAGATTAACTTCCCTGCAAGGGTGCACAAACTTACCCAACACGCTCGATTAACTCCGGTCGGGCACACCATCAGATCATACCTGGCATCGGCTGATCGACACACCATAGCCCTACCTAGGCTCAACAGAGAGTCCAGCACGCCGGTTGATACGTCTCCAACGTATCTATAATTTTTTATTGTTCCATGCTATTATATTATCAATCTTGGATGTTTTACAATCATTTTATAGCAACTTTATATCATTTTTTGGGACTAACCTATTGACATAGTGCCCAATGCCAGTTGCTGTTTTTTTGCTTGTTTTTTACTTCGCAGAAAATCAATACCAAACAGAGTTCAAACGCAGCGAAACTTTTTGGTGATTTTTTCTGGACCAGAAGACACAAGTTGGGTCAAGGAAGTACCAGAGGGGTGCCCCAAGGGGGGCACAACCCACCTGGGCGCGCCTGGGGGCCCAGGCGCACCCTGGTGGGTTGTGCCCACCTCGGTGGCCTCCCGCACCGCATCTTTGCTCTATAAATACCCCAATATTCCAGAAACCCTAGGGGAGTCGACAAAATACAATTCCAGCCGCCGTAAGTTCCAGAAACCACAGATCCAATCTAGACACCATCACGAAGGGGTTCATCATCCTCATTGGTGCCTCTCCGATGATGCGTGAGTAGTTCATTGTAGACCTACGGGTCCATAGTTAGTAGCTAGATGGCTTCCTCTCTCTCTTTTGATTCTCAATACAATGGTCTCTTGGAGATCTATTTGATGTAACTCTTTTTGCGGTGTGTTTGTTGGGATCCGATGAACTTTGAGTTTATGATCAGATCTATGTTTTTATCCATGAAAGTTATTTGAGTCTTTTGATCTCTTATATGCATGATTACTTATAGCCTCATATTTCTTTTTCGAATCTTTGGTTTAGTTAGGCCGACTAGATCGATTTTTCTTGCCATGGGAAGAGGTGCTTTGTGATGGGTTCGATCTTACGGTGTTCAATCCCAGTGATAGAAGGGGAAATGACACGTATGTATCGTTGCTATTAAGGATAACAAGATGGGGTCTATTCCTACATGAATAGATCTTGTCTACATCATGTCATCGTTCTTATTGCATTACTCCGTTTCTCCATGAACTTAATACACTAGATGCATGCTGGATAGCGGTCGATGTGTGGAGTAATAGTAGTAGATGCAGGCAGGAGTCGATCTACTAATATTGGACGTGATGCCTATATAATGATCATTGCCTGGATATCGTCATAATTATTTGAATTCTATCAATTGCCCAACAGTAATTTGTTTACCCACCGTATGCTATTTATCTCGAGAGAAGCCACTAGTGAAATCTACGGCCCCCGAGTCTCTTCTTTATCATATTTGCCTTCGAGATTTATTTTTATTTGCTTTTATTTTCAGATCTATTAATCCAAAAACCCAAAAATATCTTGCTGCAATTTATTGTTATTTATTTTATCTCGAGTTCCCGCGAGATCTATTTATCCGATCTACTACAAATTTATCTATCTCTTTACCCGGGAGGGATTGACAACCCCTCTTTTACGTCGGGTTGTAAGTATTTGTTCTTTGTGTGCAGGTGCCATTCACGTAGTGTTGCGTGGTTCTTCTACTGGTTCGATAACCTTGGTCTCATCACTGAGGGAAATACCTACCGTAGCTGTGCTGCATTATCCCTTCCTCGTTGGGGAAATACCGACGTAGTTCAAGCGACATCACCGGTCTACATCCTAAGCGCGTAGGGGTCTTGGGCCCATCGCCCTTTGCACGCCTGCATGTTATGTACGTGGCCAGGAGCAGACCCACCCCCTTATACAAGCGCATGTGCTTACCGTCCAACCAGGCGCGCGCCGCTCAATCGCTGACGTCCGAAGAGCTTTCGGAGAATCATATGACGCCAAGTGCCCATACTTATTCCCGCATGGTGGTTAGTGCGAAAAGGCCAAAGGCCTACTCGGATCACATATCCAAACCGTTAGTGTCTTGGGAGCGCGCGGTAACGATTAATGATCCACGATATGTGGTCCCGTTGCCCCGTCTCACGGACTTATGGCAAGGGCTAAGAATGCTCGGCCGTGCCGCGTAGTTATCTCGCGGGTATCCTCCAGATCAACCCGACTCCACATCACTCGCGGGCACCCTCACAGTCAACTCGACTTCACATTTCTCTCGCGGGTACCCCTCGGGGCCGACCCGACTTCAAACATGGTTCTGGGGTAAAGTCAAAGTAACCGTGTGTCCAAAACACCAAGGGGGAATCCAAGGAATCATCCTCGTTGGATTCCGCTTGATGTAGTCGTCAAGGTGAACTTAGAGGAATCACCCTCGGTGGTTCACTCTTGAGGTGTTGCACGACAGAGCCGTTATCGGGAGTGGTGAAGGAGGAATCGCCCTCCATAGACCACAACCGATTAACATCACTATAGAGATATCATCAGAAGTGCGTTATGAGGTATCACCCTCGACACTCGATAGTAGCCCTGCAGAGTCGTACAACTAAGGGGGGTGTGAGGTGATGTGTCGGGCTCTGGACGCCGATCACATTGATCGAGTCATCTGGTAATCTAGCGGGGGCAACAGGGACAAGGTGATGGGTCACTGATGGATCACTAACCAACCTATACTAAGCATATAGGATAAGCAGGTAAGGTAAAAAATAGGTTATGCATCAGAATAAGAGCAATCATTTACAGTAGCAAAATTTAATGCAAGCAGGAGAGAGAATGGAGTGGGCGATATAGGAATGATCAAAGCGGTTTGCTTGCCTGGAAGCTCTGCTGAGAGTGGCTGAACATCAGGGGTGTAGTCGTGCTAGGGGTGACCTAACGCAGTGCTACGCGATACAGATGAAGCGGGAAAACATCTGAGAATATTTTCCCGATGTTTGGCAATTTTCGGGCAGATGAAAAAGAGGGGAAGGTTCCATGTTTGCAGTGTTAGAGGGGTGTGACAGATGAACGGATTGCATATTCGAATTCGTTGTATTTTTCTGAGCAATTTTCATATATAAATTATTTTCATCCGAGTTACGGATTAATTTATATGATTTTTCAAAATTTTAAACATTTTCTGAAATCACTGGATTTATTTTAATTCAAAAAATAGCTTTACTGCGTCAGCATGACATCATCAGTCAACCCAGCCAGTCCAGCTCAAACCTGACGGCTGGGACCCACATGTCATACTCAGTGGGCAAACAGAGTTTTAAAGTTTAATTAAACTAGTTAATTAAGTACCTAGGCCCACCTGTCAGTGACTAATTAGGTTAACTAAATTAATTTAATTAGATAAATTAGGGAGGGCACATGTCAATGGCTAGGGGTTGCCCAGTCAGCATGTTGATCGGGGTCAACGGGTTAGCCGGGCCCCTGGGGCCCACCAGTCAGTGACCCAGGGGGTGGCCCCGGCTAGGCCACATCGGCGGTGGCGCCGAAGCTACCTCCGGCAACCAATTTCGCGGCGGAGCGGCACAGGCCCTCGTCGGGATTCGCCCTCCGGCGACCATTTGGCGCGCGAAGGGCCCCGTCCGAACCGGGAGAGGGGGCCGCGTTAGGTGGTGCGGCCGACCGGAGCAGGGGCTGCCGGAAATGGCACCGACGTCGATCGCGGCGGGCGCCGTAGCTCGGGTGAGGTCGAGCAGGGGACTAGGGGGCTCGGGAGGACGAGCGGATGGGCTTACCGGGCTCCTGGGAGCTCCAGGAGCTCGTGGCTGTGCTCAGACGTGGGCTAGGGTGGCAGTGGCTGCGATGGCGAGGCGTAGCAACGGCGGCAGGCTCGGGCACGACGGCGCTACGGCTACAGGCGACGGAAAGGGGGCAGTGGAGAGGGGGAGGATGAGCGGATCTCACCGGGGAGGCGCAAGAAAGGCCCGGCGAGTGGCTTAGCAGCTGTAGCGGCGCCGGAGTTGAAGAAGACGGCGGCGGGGTCCCGAGGAGGAAGAAGGGTCGGGGTGGCGTTGTAGTGCTCCCCGGCTCCAACTCTTCGGCGTGGACGACGTAGAGGACGGCGGCGGAGCCCGTGGACGTGTCGGAGAGGGACGGGGACGGCGATGGCCGCGGTTAGCACGACGGTGAGGCCATGGGCGCGCTCGGGCGAGGGGCGGATCTGGAGAGGGAGAGCGCGGCGAGGGGCGGGGCGAGGGGAGAGTGAGCGGGGACGAGTGGGAGAGGGGACCGAGGCGCCGGGGGAGGTGACGACCTTATCCCTGTGGCGGCGGGGGCGGCGAGGTGGTCGGGCGGTGACCGCGGGCTCGGTCGGGTGAACAGGGGGAAGGAGAGAGACGACCGGGGGTGGGGACTGGCCGCTAGGCCGTCTGGGCCTGTCCAGTGGGCTAAGTCCGAGGTTTTTTTTTCCTTTTGTTTTTTGTTTTTATTTGTTTTCTGTTTTCTATTCCTTTTTTAAAACAAATTAGTTTTATAAAATATAAAACTTGCACCTAAATTAGTATTTTAAATTAGGCCACTGCCACAAAAAGTTTGGCAGTTATTTAAATTAGTTTAGTATTTTTATAATTTATAAAATATTTAAAAAATGTTTTAGCCCCTATTTTAATTAGTCTAGGGCATTTAAACACTTTATAAAATGTTGGTTTCACGATGAAAATTATCCAGAGATTAGTTGCAACACCTTGAACATTTTTGTTTTCATGTTTGTGAATTTCCTTATTTCACTTATAATTTGAATTTGAATTCAAAGTGGAATTTCAAATGAGATATGGAATTAAAGGTGATCAAAATAAGAGGTTGTTGAATCCGGCAATGTTATTACTGACAATGTATAAGGAGCCACACCGATGGGCAACAGAAATAACCAACCCACTATTCATGAATCTCAACAGGGACAAAAAATTCGCAGGCTCCTCAGCAATGTCGCACCAAGCATCGCTAGGAGGGCATTGTAGGCGGAGGACTTTTATTCGAGAAGAAACCACCATATGTAGGAGTGACGTCATCGTGACCAAGTCTACAACACAAAGGATAAGAGACAATAATCTCCTCTCTTCCGCCTCACGATGCGGGAACGATAATAGGAGGCAGAGCAAAGAGAAAATTGGTCTTGTGGTGGCTAGAGTTTCTTTAATAGTGGAATAGTTGTATTCCATACATTTTTACCTTTAGCGCTATAAACAAAAGGTCACCAAGACAACTCATCATTTTTGAACAGCCTGTGATTCAAGTGTTCTCGATATCATATTATTGAGAAAGCCTCGGTCTTTCTCGCCGCTGGGTGGCATATTTGGTTATCCACCGTTCCTGAATTATTATTTGTACGAGACATTATTAATATTTAAATAAAGTGTGGTGGTGACACCTAAAAAATCTTACCGTGACATGGAAGATAGCGTCACCTCATGGAGTTTTATTAGTGGGTCGGTCCAGTCGCGTGGTTTTCTGTACATTTTTTCCTCAAGTTACTTTTCAGTTTTTTTTCTTCTGGTTTTTGGTTTTCAATTTGTTTCTTTGGTTTGTTTCATTAATTTTTCTTCTTTTTTTTTTGCGCTTCTTCACTGGTTTTCTTACTTTCTTTTCTTTGAACCTTTTCTTTTTCTTTTTTCAACACGTGTCTACTTTTTTAGTACATATTTTAAACTTTTCGTATACTTGTAGAACATTTTTTATACACGTAAAATATTTTTCAAATACATAATTAACATTTTTTTTTCAAATATGTGTTTCGAACATTTTTACTAGTACTTTTAAATATTTTCAAATATACATTGAACAAACTACGTTTTGTAATATATGTACTCCCTCCGTCCCAAAATAAGTGACTCGACTTTGTACTAACTTTGTATTAAAGCTAGTATAAAGTTGAGTCACTTATTTTGAGACGGAGGGAGTACTTTATAACATTCTTGAAATAATAAGCAAAAGTAAAAGAAAGAAACACGTACAAATTTAGAAGCAGAGAAGAAGCTACTCGGCCTAGCCCAATAAGTGGCGACGGGAGGGCGCCTTGAGGCGAGACCAGGTTTGGTGTCGCAGTGGTCGAGAAAAGTAGCACCCTCCACCCGCGTGGGAGTTACGTTTCGCTTGTACCGAGACATAAATATGACAGCGCTATATCTCGCCTCGCGTCTGGCGCCTCCCTAAATAGGCCGACCCAGGCGTATGGGGTGGCCTCGTTTTTTTCACGTTTTTATTCTTTTCTTACTTTCGTTTAAATATTTTCAAATACACATTGAACATTTTTCGAAATTATATAGTATTTCTTGAAACTTTCATGAACATATATTTGAAATGTTTGAACATGTTTTAGATGGCACGTATATTTTTTCAAATTAAGCCAACCTTTTTCTAAATTTTGAATATTTTTTCAAAAATATCACATTCATTTTTTATACACGTAACATTTGTTTTGTGTGCTATCAACATTTTTAAATTACGTTTTTTTGGGGAACATTTTTAAATTACGTTTTTTTGGGGAACATTTTTAAATTACGTTCACAAACAATCTACACCCTCGGGTCAGGCGTATGGGAGGCCACGGCCACTTTTTTTTTACCTATTTTTTTTATTTTTTTCTTACTTTCGTTTATACTTCTAAATATTTTAAATTAATATAATACAGAAAATACTTAACATAAAATATTTGGAAAAAATATAAACCAAGCATGCGAAAATAGTTAAATGTGTATAAAGAAAATGTTTCTCATGTATACAAACATATACAATATGTGTGGATAAAACTTGATCATGTATTTAAAAAATGTTAATTAAGCATTTGAAAAATATGTTAAACAAGTATTTTTAAAAGGTTAATCAAACATTTGAAAAATGTTAAATTTGTATAGAAAAAATGTTCACCATGTATTCAAAATATGTTAAACTTGTATTTGAAAAATGTTAAGTGTGTATAGGAAAAATGTTGAATATGTACTAAAAAAATGTTAATCTTGTATTTGAAAAATGTTGATCAAGTGTTTTAAACTATAAAAATCTGTATAAAAAATGTCGACCATGTATTAAAAAACTGTTAATCTTGTATTTGAAAAAACATTAATCAAGTATTTAACAAATATGTGTATATAAAAAATGTTGGCAATGCACCAAAAAAAGGTTAAACTTGTGTTTGAAAATGTTAATCTAGCATTTTAAAAATGTTAAATGTGTATCGAAGAATTGTTGACCATGTATTTAGAAAATGTTTAAATTGTTTTTAAAAAAAAATAATCAAGCATTTGCAAAATGTTAAATGTGTATAGAAAAACTGTTAACCATGTTTACAAAAAATGTTTATCTTATATTTGAAAGATGTTAATCAAGCATTTTTAAAATGCTAGAGTGCGTTTGGATATAAAGTATTTTTGCAGGTTTTTTGGAATACCGCGGTTTCTAAAAAAAACTTTGGTATTAAATACTTTGAGGTGTTTGGATGAAAGAAATACTGAAATTTAAGATACCATGGTATCTCTCATACGTCTTTTTTTGTGGTATCTAAAAAAGAGGTCCCACCTCTTTTTTCTGAACTGAACGGAGAGTGATTGCAGCAGCCTCCTCCGACTCGTCCCATGTCTATTATATGCATTATAAACGAGATGCAATCTATCTCCTGATTATTAGGAGTTTCAGGTAAGGTGATTAGCTTGCACTTCGCACGACATGGCTGCTGTACAAGAGGTAATTGTAGGATGTAGGGTGTCATAGCTTCTAGCTCCTAGGAGAGGAGATACCGAGAGGACTTCGCGCACATGGCATGGCTGCATGCATTGAGCCATCCTTTTTACATGTAGATCAGCTCCTTGAGTTTAGGTGCGTTAGGTGCAGCCAGTCAAACTACGGTAAAACATCATTTGCCAAATGAATTGCTGGTTTCGGCAAAACAGAGAAAAACTACAGTTTTGAGAAAACAAAGTATTCACTGGGCACACTTTGGAAAACTAAAGTTTTGGATTACCACAGTTTTAAAAAACTGTAGTGCCAAACTAGGCCTTAAATGTGTATAGAAAAAAATGTTGACCATGTCTTAGAAAACTTGATCTTTTATTTTTATTTTTTTAAACTTGTATTATAAAAGTGTATCTGATATATACCAAATTTGTGTATAAAAAAACAATGAAACCGAGGGAAGAAAAAAGTCCCGATGAAAAACAAGAAAGAAATAAGCAAAACCAAAGAAAAAATGGTGAAAATCAAAGAAAAAAAAGAAAAAGCTGAGAAACAAAGAAAAATGAAACCCCCCAAAAAACATGAAACTCCATGAGGAAACAAAGAAAAAAAATAAGAAAAATAGAAATAAAAACAAGAAAGCCGGAGAAAACCAGTGAAAAAAAAGGAAACAAAGAAACAAGAAAAACAGAAGAAAAATGATAAAAATAGGAAAACTAAAGAAAAAAAGAAGAAAAGAAAAAACATACTAAAAACCAAGAAATAAATAAAGAAAATTGACAAAAAAACAAAGGAAACAAAAAAACCAAAGAAAATCGTAAGAAGCAAAGAAAACATGTAAGAATCCTGTAAAAATAAAAATAACTGACGAGACAAAGAAAGAAAAACAAAAAACCGAAGAGAACCTTAAATAATAACAAAAGAAAACGAAAAAAATCGGACCGAACAAGCCAGTGAGGAGAAGAAACTGGTCCAGCCGATTCATACACAAGTCCAGAATTCCTTAGGAGAGAGCAGCTATTGTCTCGCTATAAGCCAGACATAGCTCTCGCGGGCATAATATGTCTAGCCTACAGCGCAGTGCTTCTGAGATGGCCCAATACTATATTTGAGCGAGAGTTTTATTTTTGTGGTTCTTATCTGTTTTTCCCTGTTTTACATCGGTTTTTTTTTGTTTTTGTGTGGCTTTCTTTGATTTTTTTTTCCATTTTTCTTTCTTCGGGTTTCTTTAATTTGTAACTTTTTGTAGTACATGTCTGATTTTTTCATACATGATGTACATTATTAGTATACATCAGGAACATTTTTCTATAAGTGTTTAACATTTTTCAAATACATGATCAATATTGTTTTAAGTATATGTTTTGATGTTTATATACATTTACTATTTTCCATATAGATTATTAACATATTCTCTAATCCATGTTAACCCATGTTTTGATTTTTTTTCGAATATGTGTTAAACATGCTGAAAATACATGTTGATTTTTTTGAATGATATGGAATAGTTTTTTGAACTATGGGAACATTTTAAAAAATAACACAAATATATATTTGAAATGTGTGAACATTTTTTAAATGTAACGTGTAATTTTTGAATGGTACTAAACACTTTCTTGAATTATAGATGGACAGTTATTTTACATTGTATAACATTTTTTGAAAATGTCATGTACAATTTTTTTGAAAGACGTGAACATGGTACAAAAGAAAAACTTGAACATTTCTTTACACGGCATGAACATTTTTTAAACATGTGATGACCACTTCTTTTGAAAAATCTATTTTTTGTAATATATGTATTTATTATTTTTCAAAATATAAAAAATGTAAGAAAAATATGTTTGTAACATCATGTGAAAACCACGTGGCTACTAGGCCTGCCCACTACTGGCTTCTCGTAGACGAGCTCGGCTTCCATCTCGCTAAAGTCGAAACATAGCCGCGCCCCTCCACGCGTGCTCAGGCTCTGGAGCTGCACGTGATGATGGGTTAAGAATCACATGAGGGGCTGTGCTCAGGCTTTATCTGACTGCGGAGATCAAGAAAATAAAAGAGAACGTTTCAATAGACCGAGCATTAGCAAACCTTGTGTTCTTCACTCGTGTTGCATGCCGTACATGGGGTTCGTGCGTGCGCGTGTGCCCAGGTCCTGTTGTGGTCCCACGGCAACACGATCCTAAGAGCTATGCGTATTCGTTTGGATCGACACAGATATAAAACATAGTCCAACGCATCGACGTAAACGGACCAATGTCTGTCTTTTGTCCGCTCACGATTCATTTCAGGCTCAGATTTATAGGCCGCGTTTACGTCGACGCGGACACGCAGCGGGCGCGCGCAACGCCCGCCCTTGTCCTCCTACTGACCCGCTAGTCTGTGGCACATTGGCCGTTTCCCCTTTCCTCCCATCGACAACCACCACAGCCGGCCACCACCCACCTTGTCGTCTGTGACACCCGGATAATCAAGCTACAGTAAATCCCTGCTAATGATGCCACGTCACCACGGTTACTGTTGTTAACCTCGCGTTGATTCGAACCGATTCAAATTCAAATTAAAAATAATGTCAAATAGTTAAAGTTTCAAATATCAAAACTAAAATGTTCTAAAGGTGACAAATAATGCATGAGTAATTATGGTAGAGAAACCACACTTTTATAAACTATTTAAATGCCCCTAAAAATATTTGAATTGGTCCAATAGCATTTATTGGTCCTTTTCATTTTAATTAAAATTGTTGCACTTTTCAAAATATTGTGGCGACATTTTATACTGACCCAATAAATGGTCTAGTATTTTTGTAGCAAGTTTCAATTGCAACTAACTACATTCGCTAGTTTAATTAATTGGGAAACGTTGCTAAAAGAAATAAAAGCAAAACACACACACACTAACAAAAAAATGGGCAAAGGCCCCCCCCCCCACCTTGGGCCTCGGCCCAGCTGGCTACCCAGCCGGCCGGCCCACCTAACCCCCTGCCTATATCCCCAGGCCACCCCACAACCCTAGCCCGATCCAGACTCCTCCCCCCCACTCCTCCTTTTCTGGATCGGAGGAGGCGGCCCTCGATCCCGCGCCGCGTCCGGCCGACGCCGCCCCGGCGACCTCGCCGTTCGCCGCCATCTCGCCGCCGGTCCTCACCACCGCCGCCTCCTCGTCTCGCCCCAACAGGCAGGCCCGCGCCCGACGCCCCGACCGGCCTCCCGTCGCCGACCACCACGGCCACCCGCTGTCGTTCTACACCACCGCCCCCCGGCCTCACCGAGCTCGCCTGCGATCCCCCCTCCGCTGTGAGCTTTGATCCGCTGCCGTCTATCCTTCCCCCTCGTTTTCCATTTGCCGTCGCCGCCGCATATATCCAGCCGTGGCCGTGTCCGGCGCTCGCCCCGTCCGCGCGCGCACGCGCCCTCTGCGCACAGTCCACGCCCCGGCCTGTGCTCCCCGCCTGCCACGGCCGCGCCTTGGGCCTCCCCGACGCGCCCGCGCGTGGCCTCCCGCCCGCTGGCGCTGTTGCTGCTCCTCGCCGCAGCCGGCCACGGCTGCATCCAACCGGCCGTGCCGGGCTCCCCACTGCGCCCCGCAGCCAACCCCGCGGCCCCGCACCGGCCGCTCTGGCCCCGCCCCGCCGGCCCGTCACGGCGCGCCGCCGGCCGCGCCCCGGCCATGGCCTCGGCCGGCTGTGCATGTGTTCTGTGCTGGATGTGTGCGTGCGTGTGTGTCTGATGTTTGTGTGTACTGTAGCATGGTATAGCTTTTGCTAGATCACGTTGAACAGCCTTCTGTACAGCAGCAAAACAACGTCAAAACATTTCCGAACATGGGTAAAATTTATACGGAGATGTTGTACACTTGACAAACTCCGAGTTAATCCATTGGACCAAATTCAAATGAGGCCTAGATTAAATGCTATGAAAATGACAAATTGCTATGTTCTGTTAAAAATGTGACAATTAAACAGATTCTGAAATTGACATCAAGTAGCACTTTTCAAACAAAGAGTTGGACAAGCAAATGGACACTAACGTAGATGGACTTGGTACTGTCATGTAGATCACAGCAAGGTGATCAGAATTGATATAAGGCACTAATCCATAGGATGAACAGGACTCTAGATATAGCATTTGGAAGAAAGCCAAATAATGTTTGAAACTGAGGACTTAGCCAAATTTCAGTGATTTTAGAAAATCATTTAAAACTTCGGAAAATCATAGAAAAATAACGGTAATCCGGATCGAAAAACTTTGAACATGAAAGTTGCTCAGAACGACGAGACGAATCCGAATACGCAGTCCGTTCGCCCGCCACACGTCCCTAGCATAGCGAACGTGCAACTGTTCCCCTCCGGTCATCTGTCTAACAAATGTCCGGAACCGGGAAAACTTTCCCGGATAGGATCCCCCTTTCTCGGTAACGTGCAACCCCACGTTAGAACACACCCGGCACTGCATATTGTCATGTCATACTTTGTGTAGCATTGTTTGCTTTGTATTTACTTTTTCCTTCCCCCCTCTTTCTCTCTCGATAGACGCTGAGACCGCTGACGACGCTGCCGTGAACGACTACAGTGTTGACGACCCGTCCTTCTCTGCCGAGCTTCCAGGCAAGCCCCCCCCCTTGATCAACCCGATATCGCCTATTCCTTCTCTCTACTGCTTGCATTAGAGTAGTGTAGCATGTTACTGCTTTCGGTTAATCCTATTCTGCTGCATTGCCTGTCTTTGCTACTACTGTTGATACCTTACCTGCAATCCGAAATGCTTAGTATAGGTCGTTAGAATTACATCAGTGGCCCTACACTCTTGTCCGTCTGCCATGCTATACTACTGGGCCATGATCACTTCGGGAGGTGATCACGGGTTTATATTATATACTATTACATACTTATGTTTCTGTTCGGAGATGGGGGCTGAAGGGGCAGGTGGTTCCATCCAGGTAGTGGTGGGCCTGGGTTCCCGACGGCCCCCGAGTGTTACTTTGTGGCGGAGCGACAGGGCAGGTTGTGACCACCTAGGAGACAGGTGGGCCTGGTCCTGGTCGGCGTCCGCGGTTACTTCAAAATAACACGCTTAACGAGATTGGGTATTTGATCTGAGTCTGGCTACGAGCCTATACGCACTAACCACCACGCGGGAACAATTATGGGTACTCGACGTCGTGGTATCAGCCGAAGCCTCCTAGACGTCAGCGACTGAGCGGCGCGCGCCGGGTTGGACCGCGTAACGCAACTTCCTTTGTAATGGAGGTTGCTAGGTCTGCTCACCGGCCGCCCACGCAACGTGCAGGTGTGCAATGGGCGATGGGCCCAGACCCCTGCGCGCATAGGATTTAGACCGGCGTGCTGACCTCTCTGTTAGGCCTAGGTAGGGCTGTGACGTGTTGATCTTCTGAGGCCGGGCATGACCCAGGAAAGTGTGTCCGACCAGAGGGATCGAGCGTGTTGGGTAATGTGGTGCACCCCTGCAGGGAAGTTTATCTATTCGAATAGCCGTGTCCCTCGGTAAAAGGACGACCCGGAGTTGTACCTCGACCTTATGACAACTAGAACCGGATACTTAATAAAACACACCCTTTCAAGTGCCAGATACAACCCGGTGATCGCTCTCTCACAGGGCGACGAGGAGAGGATCGTCGGGTAGGTTTATGCTATGCGATGTTACTTGATGCTGCACTTGCTACTCTCTTCTACATGCTTCAAGATGGAGGCTGCCAGAAGCGTAGTCTTCGATAGGACTAGCTATCCCCCTCTTAATCTGGCATTCTGCAGTTCAGTCCACCGATACTACCCAATTCATTGATACCATTGCATATGTAGTGTAGATCCTTGCTTGCGAGTACTTTGGATGAGTACTCACGGTTGCTTTGCTCCCTCTTTTCCCCCTTTTTCCATTCTCTCGGACGTCGCAACCAGATGCTGGAGCCCAGGAGCCAGACGCCACCTTCGACGACCCCTACTACACCGAGGGTGCCTACTACTACGTGCAGGCCGCCGCCGACGACCAGGAGTAGTTTAGGAGGATCCCAGGCAGGAGGCCTGCGCCTCTTCGATCCGTATCCTAGTTTGTGCTAGCCATCTTATGGCACCTTGTTTAACTTTATGTCTGTACTCAGATATTGTTGCTTCCGCTGACTCATCTCTGTTCGAGCACTTGTATTCGAGCCCTCGAGGCCCCTGGCTTGTATTATGATGCTTGTATGGCTTATTTATTTCTTAGAGTTGTGTTGTGATATCTTCCCGTGAGTCCCTGATCTTGATCGTACACGTTTGCGTGTATGATTAGTGTACGATTGAATCGGGGGCGCCACACCGTCGCCGCCCAGTTCCGGTGACCAGGCCAGCGGCCCGCACCCAGATACCTCCACCAGCAGCATGCCACCCCTCGACGGCCCCATACTCCGGCGTTGGTGGATTGTTTTATCCGCCGTCGCAACACCCCAACGTTGACGACACCACCTCGCCTCCGTCGCTAGCAGCATCGCCAAGCGCCGCTACCTTGCTCGTCACTCGCCGCCACGTTCGCCTCCATGCCGACATGCCTGCTGCCCGGTCTCGGAGAGGCGAGAGGCTCTTCACCGGCCGACTTCTTCCATCACGCCCGCAAGGTGTTCGACTGTTCGCCCGCAAGGTGCAAATGGACTTTGTGATTCGGATAATTCGCCGTCCGACGATGAGGAAATTGTGGTTGCTGCTTTGGTCGCCCATGACCACATTAGTAGGCAGTGGCCGATGTTTAGGGGCTCGATCCCGGGGCATACTCCAGCGTTGAATCGCAACAGAGATTGCGGCCATTGCCTACTCTGGCAGGACTACTTCCAGTCCCCTAACCCGCTCTTCAAACACAACCTATTCCGGCGCCGCTTTCGGATGGCTAGGCATGTGTTCAAACATATCTAGAAGGGAGTGGTGGCGTACAATAACTATTTCGAGTGGAAGGAGGATGCCCTGGGAAAATTGGCTTCTCTTCTTATAAAAAATGAACAACAGCTATTCGGATGCTTGCATACGGAGTACGTGGTGATCTCATTGATGAGTATGTCTGAGTGAGCGTGTCCACATGCCTAGACTTCATGTACAAGTTCTCCAAGGCTGTGGTAGCAATATTTGACTGGAGTACTTGAGAGAGCCAACTATTGCAGATACAGCCCGGTTGTTGGCGATCAATGCTAAGGGCTTTCTGGGATGCTTGGTAGCATAGATTGTATACATTGGGAGTGGAAGAACTGCCCTTCTGCTTGGCAGGGGCAGTATAGGGGCCATGTGAAAGCTTGCACTGTCATACTTGAGGCCGTGGCTTCACAAGATCTCTGGATTTGGCACTCTTTCTTCGGCATATGGCCGGCTCTCACAATGACGTCAACGTGCTTCGGCGCTCTCCGGTGTTCGCAAGGCTTGCTGAAGGCAACTTCCCAGAGGTCAATGTTGAGATCAATGGCCACCACTACAACAAAAGATACTACCTAACTGATGGTATCTATCCTCAGTGGACTACTCTTGTCAAGACAATCCCCAACCCGATAGGAGAGAAGATAAAGAGATTTGACCAAGCACAAGAGAGTGCTAGAAATGATGTGGAGCGTGGCTTCGGTGTTCTTCAATCTCGATGGGGCATCGTTCGGTATCCTGTTAGAACTTGGAGCACTAAGAAGTTGTGGGAGGTGATGCCTGCTTGTGTGATCATGCACAACATGATCGTAGAGGATGAGTGTTCGGATGAAATCTATGACCAAGGGTTTCAATTTCAGGGTGAAAATGTTCTGCCTGAGCATGGAGGAGCGACAACGTTTGCACAGTTCACCGAATTTCATCATCAAATGCGTGAATGGAAAACACACATTAAACTACAAGATGATTTGATTGAGCATATGTGGGCTCACGTTGGCAAACAATTGATGTATCGGCTATTTTTTCCTTTCAAATGTATTTGTGACAATTTAAATTTTATTTGTTTGTAAACTATGAGATATTATTTAGTTGTGAAACTATGAGATATTTGTATTTGGTTGAATTATGTGAATTTGGGCATTTTTTTTATATGTACGGTACCCCCCCCTCTAAAAAAAGCAGCATATCGGTCGTGCGGACGAAAATTTGTCTACAGCACTGCAAACCCAAACGCAAAAGGAGGCGGACACGCCAACTCAAACGAACAAAAAGCAGACAAACCACACGCTCATTTGGGTCGACACGTTGAAGTTGCTCTGACACACCACGCGGAAAGTGAGCAACTCAGCATAGATCAGCCGGCAGTCGCTTTTATAATTTGGTGAGATCAGACCCACGATCGACGTGGGAGAATCAAGATACGATCGACCTTAGTTGAAGAAGATATCGTCGTATCCCTACCATACATCCCATAAGTAGCGTCAAATAAGAAGTCCCGTAAGAGCATCTACAACCGGACCCCTCATACCCGTCTCAAACGCCCGGGCAGGCTGTCCGGTCATGATTTTTTGACCCAGACGGGCCTCTCAAACGGCCCTCAAACACCCGGGCTGAGCGGCATCCCCCATATCTAGCCCAAATATGGGGCGGATATGGGGGCGCCCGGGCGCGCCCGGTCACGCCCGCCATGTCGGACTGACGAAGGGGTCCCAGCCGGAAAGGCCCTCAAACCCGGCGGTCCGAAGCTCGTCTCCTCCGTCGAACCGGTGGCGCCGCGTGGTGCAGCTTCGGCGGGCCGCGTAGTGCATTGCCCGACTATTTAAGTCGACCGGCGGCACCGAAACCCTACCATCCATCCACATTTTTCTCCTCCTGTCCACCGCCGCCGCCACTTTCCACTCCACCCGTCCACCTAGTAGCCATGCCCCCACGCTGCCGGGTGAGGAGCGAGCCCTTTCTGACGCCGGAGCGCCGACTCGAGCTCCTTGAGCAGATCCGGGCTAGGCGTGAAGCCTGGATCGCCGCGGGGCTACCTCCGGATGCAGTGGATCCGGAGGAGGAGTTGGAGGAGGAGGAGGATGAGCCGGAGGAGGAGGAGGAGGAGGAGGAGGAGGAGGAGGAGGATGAGCCGGAGGAGGAGGATGTGAGGGACGCTGGCGACGGGGATCTGCAGGCGGAGCAACAGGCCATCCTCGATTCCCTCCGGTCGGAGTCGGCTGCGGAGGCAAGACGCCGTCGCCGGCAGGAGATGGAGGCGCAAGAGGCCGCAGACGAGGCGGAGATGTTCGCCTACATAGATGAGGTCGAGCAGGAGGAGGATGAGCCGGAGCCCTCCTACCCGCCCGTCCAGCCGGCGTCCGGCACCGTCGTCGCAGGGACGAAGCTCCCTTGTAGGCATTAGGGTCAATTGACCCCAATGAAATTAGGAATTCCTTCACTAATTTAGTACTAAACACTATCGATTTACTGAAGATGACCCCACTACCATGGACATGACCCCAACAAACTTATTTTCTAGCTTCGTCCCTGCGTCGTCGTGGACATCTCCGACGACGAAGAGTAGCTAGGGTAGTACGTAGGAATCCTTTTACATGTTTTATATGGATCTAAGGGATAAAATATGAGAGAGATGGATACAAAGTGGCTAATTTGAGACGTGGCCGGTCAGTGCCTGCGGACGCGGCCGGACGCGTCCGCGGGCGTTTGAGGGGTAGGATTTGCAATGTCCGACTGTAGATGCTCTAAGTAATTCGCCAGGGCGAGGCATGATTGTGATAATCTCATGTGTCAATTCCTCCTCTTTTGCTTCATAATGTAGTTTTTTCCTTTCCTTTCTTTGATTTGACTAATACAAACACATAGGAGTACTAGAATATGATCAAGACACATCTCTGTCTCCTTTCCGTCACCTTTCCAGATACACCCTGTCGGGCTTTTGAGCTAAAGCTATGTCTGTGCGCATGTGTCGTCGTGCATTTCAACTAAAGCATGCACACGCGCGACGAAGGAAAGGCACACGGTCGGTGGTGACTGGAGTGCGGCAACCCGAGCGGCGAGCGCGTTCATCGTCATCATGATAGTACATCGTGCGTGATGCACGTGCGGGCCGCAATTTAGGCATTCTTCTTGCCGTTGCACGTATATACCACGTAGTGACGTGCCCACTCCAGTTTTCAAAATTGTGACGTTTTGTGTATTGACCGATACGACTATTAGAACACATATATAGCTGATTAACTATCTATACCACTATATAGTCTTCGTATAATTTTGAGTATTGGCCGTTAGATGTAACCGATCCAACAGTTGGGAGGTGACAAATCCGAGTAGTATTGACCGGCATATATTCTCTTTACTACATGAGATTTTGCCACATGTATTATCTAAAAGATTCTACTTGAGCTCAGACATAATCATAATATGCACAAACCTCAAAAGACACTTCTCCTTTGTTCTTGATTCTTTCGTACTTTAATTCTCCAACTTTTTTTATTAAAAGAATTGCTATTCATTTTGTTGTATCATTTACATTGCACAATATGCACAAAATACAACCACTTCTCATTTGTTCTAGACTCTTCTCCCAAGATTTTTTCTTACACAATATTTGACATATGTTTTTACTATATTATTTTTGTTTGTTTTGGTTCAAATCTATGGCAACGTCTTTCTAAAGTCCACTTTGTCTTTGCAGATTGAGTATTTAGCTATTTTTATGTATTTCACACCTTTTTGTGTGTAGTATATAACACACAGTCATCACTCATCAAATATTCTTTAGCTATAATTTGATTTTTGATGTAATGAGCATTTAGACTTAAATCTATATATTACATTTTATTTATACATGGCTCAAAATTTATATGTTTGCCTATTATGACGTGGTAAATCGATATTCGATCGAACTTACTCTCACGTGCAAGGCAAGTGTAACCTACTAGTATGAAAGGTATGGGAACAAACATGGCATAGATGGCAATAACCTTATCTTCTGAAAAAAGGCTCGCCATTCTTTAAGGCTCGTGCTAGGCGCCGGTTGACCGGCCCAAATTTTGGCCGATCGCCGTGCAGCTGCCCGATTCGCTAGCTAGCTCACACGCACGTTGTCTTCGTCTTCCAACACCACAAGATCCTTCCAAAATCCTCCTCTTTACGAGTCGTCTCCCACACCGCAGCCCGCCCTCGCCGCCCCGCCCTTCAGAACACAGCTGGCCGCCTCTGCTGTCGGCTGCAGTTGGCCGATGAAGCTGTCGTAGCTCCGTCGCCGCCTGTCATCGATGCATGCAACACTCGCCATTGTTGCTCGTAGCATCGGCCGTCCCCGCTTCCAGCTTCGGCGGCCACGTTCCAACATTTTGCCGTCGTGGTTGCAGCACCCTGCCTGGTCATGGTCGTCGCCGGGGAGCTTCATGTCCGCGGGGTCCAACCTCTATCAATTCGTGATTCTAGCAAAAAATCTGCCGCAATTCCAGCATCCAGTAGTCACGGTTGCAACATTCTGGCGTCGTAGTCGTCGCAACACCCCGGGGCAGGTTCTAGCATCACTTGGTTGCATCAAAATCCATAGCCGGTTCTAGCAAAAAATGGCAACGATCGCAAGAAACAAAACACGCCATTGTGACTCCAGCAAAAACAATGACTGCTTCCAGCAATCCACGGAGCTGGTCCCAACATTATCGCCCGTCCCCGCGCCCTATCACAACCCAATTGTAGCTCCGGGGGCACGTGGTTACAGCAAATCATGGAAATGGTTCCAGAAAATCAGAGTGTTGGTTCCAACTTTAGGATCATTGTTGTGGTTGCAACACCTCTCAGGTCGCTATAGTTCGGTTTGCATCTTCCCCCTGACATGGTGGATTGTAGATCGGCCATGGTAATGAACTCACCCGGCTGTGGCCGGGCGTGGGGACGAGTGCCCCCAGCTGTGGCTGGCCATGGCGACGAGCGCATTCGAATGTGCACTATCTTCTATATTGGAAGCACCGGCGACGCATTGTTGCGACAATGGAGAGGAGAGGAGGAGTGGGTGCGATTTGACTTAGATGCGTCAGGGGAGAGAGCCAAATGGGGATCGGGGAGGAGATCGATGGTGCGGTTCACGGGCGATGCGTGGGTCCACTATTAGGAAAAGGCTTATAGGTGGGCTCAAATTAGTGGCCGGTAGAGCTAGGTACCCGCCACAACTACTTTGGAAAATTTCCAGTGGCGGGTAAAAAAAGAAGCCCGTCACAGGTACAACATATTCAGTAGTGGGCAGAAATTTCCACCCACCACTCGTAAATTCTTCTCGCCTGAGCCGCTGGCAAAAATGCTTCAGTGGCGGGTAAAATATAGGCCAACCACAAATTTGTTGTGCAGCAGGGGCGGGTACTTTTTCACACCCGCCACAAGATGTCCTTTCACGCGGGGCAAAGTTGACAGAACATTTGTGGCAGGTGCCATTTTGCGACTACCACCGGTGTGTTAAATAGTAGTGGCGGACATTATTTTCGCCCGCCACCAGAAATTTTCCCTTGCGGGGGCCAAGTTGACGACACTTAGCAGTGGTGGGCTTTATACTGCGCCCGCCACTAATGAGATCGCAATAAGTGGGGAAAGGTTGTTACAGTAGCTTCCTTCTCCCCTAATTCTTCTTCCTCTCCAAGCTCCTCTCCTCCCTCCTAATCATCGAGGGCAAGCTGGATGGAGTGGTGCACAACACTTACATGCAAGAGTTGATTGTGAAAGAGACTAACACCAAAATAGCTTCTCCAAGAGAGGCTACCAAATTGTCGACTCTCAATAAAGACTCGACGACTCCATTGTACGTTGGTTGCAAGCCGGAACATACCCGCCTAAGTGTCAGGATGAATCTTTGGTCATCAAGGCAAAAACGATTAGCACAATCACGTCCCTTGAAATGAACTGGAAATTTCTACATGATGTTCTTCCTGATGGCAACGTGTTGCCTAAAAGTATCGACGAGGCGAAGAAGGCACTGTGCCTTCTTGATATGGATCCGGTAAAATACCACACGTGAAAAAGTGACTACATTAATCATTTATCGGAATGAGCATGCGAAGATAACAAGGTTTCTGATACGTCTCCAACGTATCTATAATTTTTATTGTTCCATGCTGTTATAGTATCAAGCTTGGATGTTTTATATGCAACTTTATGCAATTATATATCATTTTTTGGGACTAACCTATTAACTTAGTGCCTAGTGCCAGTTGCTGTTTTTTTTCTTGATTTTGGCTTTTCAGGAAATCAGTATCAAACAGAGTCCAAACAGAGAAAAAACTTTGGATTATTTTTTTCTGGACCAGAAGAGACCCTAGAAGGTTCGGGAGAAGACCTGAAGAGTCACAAGGGAGCGACAAGCTCGGGAGGCGCGCCCCAGGGGGTGCCCCCAGGCTTGTGGGCCCCTCATGGCACCTCTTGACCTAATTCCACCTCTATAAATTCTTAAATATTCCCCTAACATCAGAGAGCCACCCGAAATACTTTTTCCGCCGCCGCAAGTTTCTGTTCTTGTGAGATCCCATCTGGAGGCCTTCTCCGGTACTCTGCCGGAGGGGGAATCGATCATGGAGGGGCTCTACATCTGGAAGCAAGTCGGATTTTTGGGGCATGTTCTTTCAGCAGAAGGCATAGCCGTGGATCCAAGCAAAGTAAAGGATGTGCTTGATTGGACAGCACTCACGACAGTGACTCAGATCCGGAGTTTTCTTGGATTAGCCGAATATTACCGTCGATTCATTAAAGGTTTCTCTAAGATTGCCAAGCCCATGACCAAACTCCTCAAGAAGGATCAGAAGTTTGTATGGTCTGAGGACTGCGAGAAGAGTTTCAATGAGTTGAAGACCCGATTGACGTCAGCACCTGTGTTGACCCTACCAGACATCTATCGCAGCTTTGATGTATACTGTGATGCATCCAGGAGAGGTATTGGATGCATGCTCATGCAAGAGGGCAAGGTTGTAGCCTATGCATCTAGACAGCTACGACCTCACGAAGGGAACTACCCAACCCATGATTTGGAATTGGCCGCAGTTGTGCACGCGTTGAAGATTTGGAGGCACTACCTCATTGGCAAAAGATGTCAGATATTTACGGCTCACAAGAGTCTAAAGTATATATTCACCGAACCGGACTTGAATCTCCGACAGCGAAGATGGCTCGAATTGGTCAAGGATTATGATCTTGGAATAAATTACCATCCCGGCAAGGCCAATGTGATTGCCGATGCTCTCAGTCCAAGCTTGCCAACCTGAACGCCCTGATGGAGTCCTTGCCTCCCGAACTCCAAGAGGAGATCGCTCAGCTTAACCTGGTTATTGTTGGAGCTGACCTCGTCAATATGTTGGAAGTCACCCCTACCCTCGAGAAAGAAATCCGCATGGCCCAGCTGGATGATGCCGTCCTGTAACACCATGTCAAGCGTATGCAAGAAGGCAAGACCCAGGATTTCTCGAAGGATGATCAAGGTACGCTAAGGTTTCAAGGTCGGATTTGCGTACCTGAACAAGCAGACCTGAGAAGGAAGATCTTGGCAGAAGTGCATGAATCTTCATACTCGATTCACCCAGGAGGTACCAAGATGTACGAAGACCTTCGACAGATATTTTGGTGGGATGGAATGAAGAAGGACATTGCCTATTTTGTCGCTTGTTGCGACATATGTAACAAGGTGAAGGCGGAACATCAGAAACCCACCGGACTTCTCCAACTTTTATCCGTTCCACAATGGAAGTGGGATGATGTCTGCATGGATTTCATCACAGGCCTGCCAAAGACTCACCGAGGCAATGATGCAGTATGGGTTGTGGTGGACATGCTGACAAAGGTAGCTCACTTCATTCCCATCCGAACCACATACCGAGCCGATCAACTCGCACAGCTATATGTGTCCAAAATCGTCAGTTTACATGGAGTGCCAAAAACTATTACTTTCGACCGAGGTTCTCTCTTTACCTCAGCATTCTGGTCACGTCTCCATCAAGCTTTGGGGACCGCACTAAAGTACAGCACCGCCTATCACCCTCAGACAGACGGGCAGACCGAGCGAGTAAATCAAATACTCGAAGATATGCTCCGAGCATGTGCTCTGGCCCAAGGACCCAAGTGGGAAGATTGTCTACCCTATGCCGAGTTCTCATACAACAACAGTTTCCAGACCAGCCTCAAGATGTCACCCTATGAAGCTTTGTATGGCCGTAAGTGCTGCACTCCGCTAAAACTGGTCTCAAACCGGAGATAGCCGCATTTTCAGAACCGACTTAATGATGGAGGCTGAAAAACAAGTCAAAGAGATCCGAGATAGACTACAAGTGGCCAAGTCCCGACAAAAGAGCTACTATGACTCCAAGCACCGACAGACCAGTTTCGAACCCGGAGAGTATGTTTACCTCCGAGTCACACCCATGAAAGGGGTCAAGAGGTTCCAGACCCGAGGAAAGCTTGCACCCAGATATATTGGACCATTCCCAGTTATGTCCCGAGTTGGTACAGTGGCTTACCAGTTGGAACTACCACCGGAATTGTCAGAAGTGCACCATGTGTTTCATGTCTCATAGTTGAGAAGGTGTATCTCGCCACCCGAGAAAAGGACTGATATGGCAGAGATAGAGCTTGCTAAGGATTTAACCTATGAGGAGAAACCGTTCCGAATATTGGAAGAAATGGAAAGAGTCACTCGCAGTAAGGTGATTAAGTTTTATAAGGTACAGTGGGAACATCACACCGAGAAAGAAGCAACCTGGGAAAGAGAGGACTTTTTGAGAGCGTCTTATCCAGAATTGTTTTCCCAAGCAACCGAATCTCGAGGACGAGATTCATCTTAAGTGGGGGAGGTTTGTGACACCCTGGTTTTTGCCATCATGATTTTCCTTTGCCTTTTTGCTTTTATTTGGATTTTGGGTTAATTCATTTGGACTTAAGCACCTGGGCATTGTTTTGATTTTCACCCAAGTGACTCCCCTCACCTCTCACAACCTCTCTTGACCTCTCATTCATCATCACATTGCTTTGGGAAATTTTTCTTCTAAGGAAAATATTCATTTTCACCCTGAAAATGGAATATTTTCACTTCCCTTCCAAAGCAACCCCTTTGTTTCTTGCCCAAAAAAATCTGAGAAAATTCCTGAATATTCTTTGAACCTTGGCACACCTCCCTGTGCAAAAATATTTCATGGTTATTTGGAATATTTTTGCTATAGAAAATCTTTTCTGTTCTGACCAGAAAATGCACTTTGTACATGAAGTGTATTTTTCCTTGATCCAATGGAGCTGAAATTTTTAGGGCTTCATTACCCTCCTAAGAAACTCTTAACCTCCAAAAATCAGCTCCTAACTCCTTCTAGATTCTTCTCTATTAAGCTCACAAGTTTCTGTCCAGAAACTTGCCATGAAGTTACACTCTCACCCAGTCGACCTGTGCTCAACTCAGACACTTGGCTCGACCCAACCTTGCAAGGACTACACGCCAGACATAGTTTGCATAGCCCAGGTTGTGTGATGCCATAGTTCACGCGGTGACCGCGTTCGTCCAAGCGTGCTGGCATACGGCCGCCGCGCTCTGTGTCGCGCCCGAGCCCCTGTTTCACTCGTGCTCGCTTCCCAGCTCGCCTCAGCATGCCGCACCGCGCCACCAGCCTCGCTTCACCTCCCCAGCACCCTCGCTGCCGCTCGCCGACGCCGGAGACGCCGCAATGATCACGCGCGCGCCGCGCCAGAGGAGCACAGTGCCCCCGTGCTCGACGCAGTGCCCTCCCGTGCGTCCTGTGCTCGTCCTCGAGCTCGTACAGTGGCCGCGTGAGCCCTGGCCACTTATCCCTCTCTCACTAACGCCTCTTGTCGCCGTGCGCCGTGTCCAGAGACTCCGGCGAGCTCTCGAGCTCAGCCTCAGCCTCGCTTATAAATAGACCCCTCCCGAGCTCATTTCACCTCACCTCTCCACCCATTCAACCTCCACGACCCCGTAGGAAGCCGTAGCTCGGCCGGGCAGGCCTCTGGCCGCCGTCCCCGACCTGAGCTCACCGGTGATCCCCTTTCTCTGTCCCCCACCTCTCCACTGCTTCTCGAGCTCGACCGATTGCGTGGGCGTGCTCCTGGTGGTCCACTGGTGCTCGCTGACGCCGCTGGACACCGGAGCGACCTCACGACGCCGTCTTCTTCTTCTCCGAAGAGCTCCGCCCGCTGCAGCAGCTGGAGAAGCTCTTGCTGACCCCGTCCGTCCACCCCT